>JAGFBZ010000229.1:0-1200000 GCA_018398805.1 Hirundichthys speculiger
CGACATTATAAAAATATATATTTGTAGGAAGAGAAAAACACTGGTTAATCTGCGAGCCGGTGAAAGTGTCGCTCTGTAGCCCAACCCAGCAATGGCAGACGGGGTACTTCCGGGGGGCTGGCCCGAAAAGGTCTATACATGGCTGGGCTGCTTTAGCCAAACCTTTGGGCACTTGTTCCAATGCCAAACGTTGGTTTCAATGGTGCAAGGAGCGCAAATATTGGGCTGTGGACTATGTGAAACATGTATTGTTCTCTGATGAGTCCAGCTTTACTGTTTTCCCCACATCTGGGAGAGTTACGGTGTGGAGAAGCCCCAAAGAACCGTACCACCCAGACTGTTGCACGCCCAAAGGATAAATCTTCAAGATTAGAATAGAGAAAGAAGATGCAAGACCGGTCAACCAGTATTTCCCCAGGCATGAAGATTAAAAATTGGAGCCTTTCAGCTTTTCCCTAGCTCACTGCTAGAGAGGGGGAGGGGCTGGACACTGGAGTTCTTGGAAAACCCAGCCTGTGCCTGGAAGGATCACGCCTAGACACCTCGCCTCAGCAGCCTCGGATAGAGCGATTTGGCCACTTGCTCTCCCCAACCAGCTCGGATCAACACAGATGAAGGGAACTGTAAGCCACAGTTTTGTTTTTGGAGTAGAATTAGATATTATTTTACATTTTTTTATTCAATGAATGCTGTTACTTAACCCTGCTTTAATAAATACAAAATTATCATAAGACGTTGTAGTGAACATTGGTTGTGTTCTCTCCCGCGAATGTTAAGATTTGTGTGTGCCTTTGCATTAACAACATAAGGTTCTTAAAGGTTACGCGAGCACTCTCTGGTGGTATGCGGGGGAATGTCAGGACTTTCCACATTTTCCCTTTTTTTTAAAAAATTAAATCAGAAACATGCAATACACTATAAATACGTTTCAAACGAAATTGGAATAAACATATCTCCTGTGAATTTAAAAGTAATTGAGAGGCATATATGGCTATAATTTTAAATTGGTCATCATGGTGGTACTCAAAGAGCTGAATAGTTTCTTCAGGTGGTACTCAGTATTAAAGTTTGAGAACCACTCTAGCCCATTATAGTTCGATCCTGGGGCTAATTATCCTCCATAAACCTACCTAGTTGATAACAGAGCCCAGATCAAGAGGGAGCTGCGGTGACAATGTGACTGGTGACTGTACCTTGAGCCAGGCTATCCCTCTAGGTCAGTTATCGGTGGTAGCAGATAAGCATTTGGAAGAGCAGTGAGAACTGGCGGTCTCCTCACCTCCAGCTTAGACAAAGTTGAGGAAATCTAGTTAGACATCCTACAGACCCACAATTCGGACCCTTTAAACGGAGAGCTGGCCCAGTTGACAGACTCTGGCGACAGAGTTGAATCAACTAGGGAGATCTTACAATGGCCAAGTAAAAGTCCAGACCCGATCCAATCGAGAATCTGTGGAAAGAGCTGAAGACTGCTGTTCAAAGCTCTCCATCCAACCTCAACTGAGCTCCAGCTGTTTTGGAAGGAAAATGGGCAAGAATTTCATCTCTTGATGTGCAAAACTGATGAGACATACCCCAAGCGACTTGCAGTTGTATTGCAGCAAAGGTGTGCTCAAATATTACCGCAAGGGGGGTGAATAATATTGCACGTCCCACTTTTCAGTTTTTTATTTGTTAAAAAAGTTTTAAATATCCAATAAATTTTGTTCCACTTCACAACTGTGTCCCACTTGTTGATTCTTGACAAAAACATTTAAATTTTATATCTTTGTTTCAAGCCTGAAATGTGGTCAAAAGTTCAAAAGATCAAGGGCGGCAAATACTTTCCCAAGGCACTATATATACAGTAGGGCTGGGCCAAAAAAAAAAAAATCGATTTTTATATTAATCGCAATTTTTTTCTTGGGATTTTAAAAAAATCGATTCTCATACACGAATCGATTTTTGGCTCCGTGGAAATACTCCGCTCGCTGTCTCTTTTGTCATCTACACTTCCGGAAATAGAAGCACGTGTGTCACCATAGTAACCAGAATGCCGGCAAATTCACGCGACAAAATGGCGGAGTGCAGCGAGCGGAGTACTTTCACAGAGTCTGAACTCTTTCCCACACTGCCCCACTTCAAATCAAACGTATGGACTTTATTTGGTTTTTATAAAAAGCACGAGGCAGGAGAGCTCGATATGAGGAAAGCCATATGTAAGCGTTGTCGCAGTCAAATCTCTTACTGTGGTAACACCACGAACATGACGGCGCACATCCTTCGCCACTGTGCTCTCTGACAGGCTGGGTCTGCGTTTACTCGAGAGGTAAAGATACTGGCGGTGACAGCTAATGTCAGGCCCCGGGTAGTTTAATTAATTATTCATTAACGTGGCGTGTTTGTCATGAAACAACCGTGTTGCCGTAGCGTGTTATTAGCTGTTTGCCCGACAGCTGTAAAGCACAACGGACCGCCAACATGACAACGCTGGATGAGAGAACATATTCACGACACGTCCTGACCGGTGTAGGCTATTAGTGTTAGCAGTTGCTATCAATAGCATCTGTATCCGCAAAGAGAATAACAACGTGGATTTATTGTTGTTTACATCACGTAGCCTATGGAGCAACTGAACCGGGTAGAAGAAGACAACTTTAGGTAAGAAAATCAAGTTTTATTCAACGCTAGACAACTTTTAAAATTAGCAACTATAGGCTGTATTGTATCGGTTCTGTTTGGGTAACTCGGTTCAGTTCGTGGTTGGAAACTAAAGACTTGGGTCGGGTCGTTTACGGGTCCAAAAATTGCGGGTCCATTCAGGTTTGGACTCCCGAACTTATGATAATAGCTCGGGTCGGGTCGGTTTCGGGTCGAATTTTCACGGCTCCATTCTGGTTCGGGTCCGTGAAAGTGGACCCGTGAAGACCTCTAAACCACAGGTCTTCAACCCTGGTCCTCGAGGCACCCAATCCAACAGGTTTTAGAGGTTTCCCAGCTTCAACACACCTGATTTTAATTAATGGTCATTATCAGGTTGTCTGCAGTCTGCAGAAGTCTGTTGATGACACAGCCACTTGTATCACGGTGTGAAGAAGGGGAAACATCTAAAACCTGCTGGATAGGGGGCCTGGAGGACCAGGGTTGAAGACCTCTGCTCTAAACTACAGAAATTGTGCATTTTTTAAAAAAATATTAAAACTTATTTAATCTTTATATTTTTATTATTATTTCATACTTAAAATAATATAATAATAATAAGAAGAAGAATATATTATTATAATATTATATATAATAATCAATAATTACATATAATAAATATAACATTTATTATTATTATTATTATTATTATATTATTATTATTATTATTATTATTATTATTATTATATGATTTTTTGTTTCAATAATTGAAATACAAAAATTGCAATACTTGGTAAAATCGAAATGCAATACTTGTTTAATCAGAATCGCAATATAAATCGAATCGGGACCCAAAAATCGTAGGAAAATCGAATCGGCACAAAAGTGTATCGGCACAGCCCTAATATACAGTGGAGGAAATAAGCATTTGCTCCCCTGCTGATTTTGGCAGTTGTCATACTAAGAAAGAAATTAACAGTCTCAGACTCTATGGCAGCTTTATTTTAACAGTTATAGAATAAATATTGAAAAAAAAATTGAGAAAGTTACATGAAATGAAAAAAAAAATTAATTTGCAAGTCATTAAGGGAAATAAGTATTTGATCCCCTAGCAAAACATGATCTAATACTTGATGGCAAAACCCTTGTTGGCAAGCACAGCAGTCAGACGTTTCTTGTAGTTGCCTACTTGGTTTGAACACACATCAGGAGTAATTTTCGTCCACTCCTCTCTGCAGATCATCTCCAAATCCTGAAGGTTTTGAGGCTTGCGCTTGGAAACTCGAAGCTTCAGCTCTCTCCATAGATTTTCAAGGTCAGGAGACTGGCTAGGCCATTCCATGACATTGATGTGCTTCTTATGGAGCCACTCCTTTGTTTCCTTGGCTGTATGTTTTGGGTCGTTGTCATGCTGGAAGACCCATCCACGAGCCATTTTCAATGCCCTTGTGGAGGCAAGGAGGTTGTCACCCAAGATTTTGCGGTACATGGCCCCGTTCATCTTCCCATCGATGCGGTGAAGTCGACCTGTCCCCTTAGAAGAGAAACACCCCCAAAGCATAAGGCTTCCACCACCATGCTTGACAGTAGGAATGGTGTTTTTGGGGTCATATTCAGCATTTCTCTTCCTCCAAACACGTCGAGTTGAGGCCAAAAAGCTCAATTTTGGTCTCACCTGACCACAACACCTTCTTCCAGTCTCTTTCTGAGTCATTAATATGTTCGCTGGCAAACCTGAGTCGGGCCTGGACGTGAGCCTTCTTGAGCAGAGGGACCTTGCGCGCACTGCAGGATTTTAAACCATTGCGTCTCAGCGTATTACTAATAGTTTTCTTGGTGACTGTGGTCCCAGCTGCCTTGAGATCATTAACCAGCTCCTCCCGTGTAGTTCTCTGCTGATCTCTAACCTTTCTCATGACCATTGAGACCCCACCAGGTGATAGCTTGCATGGAGCACCGAGCCTAGGTCGATTAACAGTCATGTTGTACTTCTTCCACTTCTGAATAATTGCACCAACAGTTGTCACCTTCTCATCCAGCTTCTTCCTTATGGTTTTGTAGCCCATTCCAGCCTTGTGGAGTTCAGCAACTTTGTCCCTGACATCTTTTGACAGCTCTTTAGTCTTGCCCATGGTGGAGATGGTGGAGTATTACTGAGTCTGTGGGCAGATGGCTTTTTATACAGGTGACAATTTGGAACAGGTCTCTCATGCAGGTAATTACTTCAGTGAGATTAGGAGTATGCCAGTGGTCTGTGGGAACCAACACTGGTCAGGGTTGGTCGGGGATCAAATACTTGTTTCCCTCAATGACTTGCAAATGAATTTTTATTTTTTATTTTGTGTAATTTTCTCAATTTTTTTTTCAATAGTATTTCTATAACTGTTATAATAAAGCTGCCATAAAAATCTGAGACTGTTCACTTATTTCTTACTATGACAACTGCCAAAAAGAGCAGGGGATCAAATACTTATTTCCTCTATATACATACATATATATACATATATATATACATATATATACATATATATATATATATATATATATATATATATATTTTATAAAGTCGGTCTATAGAGTCTCTTTCTGTCATGTTTTACATAGACTAGACTACACACATAGTCACTCCCATGTGCTAATCTTCCCAACCAGACCTCGAGACCTACATTTCGTACTACTGTAAGAAATCTTGGAGTTATTTTTGACCACGTCTTGCTGTTAATTTACACACAAAACATGTTTCTATAACCACCTCTTCTTTTACCTTTGCAGTATAGACAGTGTTCACTGACGCTACACACCTGGGTACTTTGACCCAACGTTGCCATTTTGCTGGTCAAGCTTCCCAGTACAGTGCCATTTCATCATTCATTCTAGTGCAGTCATGTGTTCACAAGGTACTGAAATTTGTCGTAAGAAATGAACAAAACCATCAGATAACGACACCCAAACCACAGCAGAAGGCAAAAGGAAACAAAGGAGAAGTGTGTTGCAATGCTCGATGTCCAATCTTAATCTGGTTAAGTGAGAAACTAGCAGCAATCGGTGGAATCAACCAGTAAAAATGGCTAAAATGGATTATCCACATGATCTGTAGGACTTGGTTGACGTGTCTTGCCCCAAGATCCAGTTATATTTTTCACAATAAAAATGCCTCAACTTTGGAGAAACTGAAGATCTACAAGTCTCTGGAAGCTACGATCAGTTTGTGTGCGGCTGGGTGAAGGATGTGGCTACATCTAATCAGCCGGACGTATTGTGATTACAGAAAAGGTTTACTGAAATCCACTTCACGATATTAGCATGCCGATTGTTGCTATTAACCCCCAAAAAAGTTTTTTCAACACCTTTAGCCCAGACCTGCATTGAGTCTTTCATTGAGACCTTTCATTGAGTCTTGAGTCACTATCATCCATAGTATCAAGAGAAATTAGAGGTGTCCATCTATGGTAAGATTACCATGACTCCCAGTCTATCTTTAAGTTTCAGAATGGGATTGTTTTACTATTTATTGTTGGTAACCTCATTTAATTTAAAAACATTTATACATTTTATTTTTTTGTAATATTTACCTTTTTTGTCCTTTCTGGAAGCTTGGGGGCTCGTCATTGGACCAGTCACTTCTCTCAGAGACGTCACTGGATGTAGGTGAAGGTGCTCTATGCTTGTTAGGCAGACTGCAAAAAAAAAAAAAAAATGCAATCACAAATCATAAAATTTCTTTTACAGATAGTGTTACGACTCTGGTTCAGCTAGTAAAGAGAGAGGTAACATAAAAGAACCCACGATGGTAAATGGAGTTAGGGAGCTTTAATCATAGTCACAATCCAACCTGGTACATAAGCCACCACAAAAATGCCAAGTCCACAAAACATTCAAATGACAAGTGTCACAAACAAAAGGGAGGAGCTGCCCAATCAGAGGCTCCCCCGCCGAATGCTGGAATCTGTCCGTTTTTAAAGCCATCAGCTCCAGGTGTCAGGAATCATCGCTGATGAAAAAGTGGGCGGAGTCTGGTCCATTATGCGACAGCGGGAGGTGGTACATCCAGTTGCTGGAGCCAATCACCAACCGGAGAGAGCAGAGAGTTCCACCCTCCGGGGCTGGCACAGGGCGATCAGCACACACGCACGTTAGGTATAAATGGACAATACACATAAGTCCCCGACTGGAAGACCCCGCCGTAACAATAGAAAAGCTCTTTTTGCATGACATGTAACATTACTGGGATCATCAGTGTTCACTGAATTTGTCTGATATATCTGAATCTAGTTCTAGTCCAAGGAAGCTTGTAGCTATTTTTGACCAGCGCTTATCTGTTAAATCATCTATAAAACAAGTTTCTAGAAACACCTTTTTTCACCTTTGCAATATTGCTAAACTTGGGAAAATCCTAACCCAGTGACAGAGGAAAATTTATTCATGCATGTGTTAATCAAGGTGGGACTACTGCAAAGAAAGAAAGCAGTGCATGTACATGAAACTGGCTTATGTTATCAACTCTATTTATCACAGTATATATTTGTTTTGTGATGATTTGATCCAGATGCCAATTTTTTTTTGTCAAAACACAAACCTAAGTTTTCTCCTCTCCTTATTTATTTTTTATTTTTGTAATATTTACCTTATTTGTCCCTTGTGCAAGTTTGGGGGCTTTTCATTGGACCTGTCACTTCTCTTAGAGACATCACTGGGTGTAGGTGAAGGTGCTCTATACTTGCTAGCTGGGCTAGAAAACGAAAAAAAATGCAATCACAAATCATAACAATTCTTTTACAGATATAAAAGCTCTTTTTACACGATGTGTAACATGACTGGGATCATCAGTGTTCACTGAATTTGTCTGATATGTTTGAGTGTAGTTCCAGTCCAAGGAAGCTGGAGTTAATTTTGACCAGGACTTGTCCCATAAATGACACACAAAGCTTCAAGAATCGCCTTCTATCACCTCCTATTAGGATCTGGATTTGGCTTTTGCATTTTTTTTTTGTGTGTTTTCCTCTTGGTTCTATTGATTTTTGGTCTTAATTTTTTGTGTTCCTTTTCTATTTTCTGTGGCCATTAATTTAATTCCTGTTTTAATTTTACCACCTCTTGCCTATACAATTACACATAAAACATGTTTCTACAACCACCTTCTTTTACCTTCACAGTATAGACAGTATTCACTGACGCTACACACCTGGGTACTTTGACCCAACGTTGCTATTTTGCTGGTCAAGCTTCCCAGTACAGTGCCATTTCATCATTCATTCTAGTGCAGTCATGTGTTCACAAGGTATTAAAATTTGTCATAAGAAATGGACAAAACCATCAGATAACGACACCCAAACCACAGCAGAAGGCAAAAGGAAACAAAGGAGAGTGTGTTGCAACACTCGATGTCCAATCTTAATCTGGTTATGTGAGAAACTAGCAGCAATCAGTGGAATCAACCAGTAAAAATGGCTAAAATGGATTATCCACATGATCTGTAGGACTTGGCCGACATGTCTTGCCCCAAGATCCAGTTATATTTTTCACAATAAAAATGCCTCACTTTGAAGAACTGAAAGATCTACAAGTCTCTGGAGGCTACAATCAGTTTGTGTGCGGCTGGGTGAAGGATGTGGCTTCATCTAATCAGCAGGAGGTGTTGTGATTGCAGAAAAGGTTTGTTGAAATCCACTTCACGATATGAGCATGCTGATTGTTTCTAAATCCTCCCAAAAAGTTTTTTCAACACCTTTAGCCCAGACCTGCATTGAGTCTTTCACTGAGACCTTTCATTGAGTCTTGAGTCACTATCATCCATAGTATCAGGAGAAATTAGAGGTGTCCATCTATGGTAAGATTACCATGACTACCAGTCTATCTTTAAGTTTCAGAATGGGATTGTTTTACTATTTATTGTTAGTAACCTCATTTAATTTAAAAACATTTATACATTTTATTTTTTTGTAATATTTACCTTTTTTGTCCTTTCTGGAAATTTGGGGGCTCTTCATTGGACCTGTCACTTCTCTCAGAGACGTCACTGGGTGTAGGTGAAGGTGCTCTATACTTGTTAGTTGGGCTAGAAAATAAAAAAAAATTGCAATCACAAATCATAAAATTTCTTTTACAGATAGAGAAGCTCTTCTTGCATGACATGTAACATTACTGGGATCCTCAGTGTTCACTCAATTTGTTTGAATCTAGTTCTAGTCGAAGGAAACTTATAGTTATTTTTGACCAGCACTTATCTGTTAAATCATCCATAAAACGAGTTTCTAGAACTGCCTTGTTTCACCTTTGCAATATTGCTGAACTTGGAAAAATCCTAACCCAGCAACACAGGAAAATTTGTTCATGCATTTGTTAGTCAAGGTGGGACTACTGCAAAGAAAGAAAGCAGTGCATGTACATGAAACTGGCTTATGTTATCAACTGTATTTATCACAGTATATATTTGTTTTGTGATGATTTGATGCAGATGCCAACTTTTTTTTTGTCAAAACACAAACCTAAGTTTTCTCCTCTTCTTATTTATTTTTTATTTTTGTAATATTTACCTTATTTGTCCCTTGTGCAAGTTTGGGGGCTTTTCATTGGACCTGTCACTTCTCTTAGAGACATCACTGGGTGTAGGTGAAGGTGCTCTATACTTGCTAGCTGGGCTATAAAACGAAAAAAATTGCAATCACAAATCATAACAATTCTTTTACAGATATAAAAGCTCTTTTTACACGATGTGTAACATGACTGGGATCATCAGTGTTCACCGAATTTGTCTGATATGTTTGAATGTAGTTCCAGTCCAAGGAAGCTGGAGTTAATTTTGACCAGGACTTGTCCCATAAATGACACACAAAGTTTCAAGAATCGCCTTCTATCACTTCCTGTTAGGATCTGGATTTGGCTTTTGCATTTTTTTTTTGTGTTTTCCTCTTGGTTCTATTGATTTTTGGTCTTAATTTTTTGTATTCCTTGTCTATTTTCTGTGGCCATTAATTTACTTCCTGTTTTAATTTTGACCACGTCTTGCCTATACAATTACACATAAAACATGTTTCTACAACCACCTTCTTTTACCTTCGCAGTATAGACAGTATTCACTGACGCTACACACCTGGGTACTTTGACCCAACATTGTCATTTTGCTGGTCAAGCTTCCCAGTACAGTGCCATTTCATCATTCATTCTAGTGCAGTCATGTGTTCACAAGGTATTAAAATTTGTCATAAGAAATGGACAAAACCATCATATAACGACACCCAAACCACAGCAGAAGGCAAAAGGAAACAAAGGAGAAGTGTGTTGCAACACTCGATGTCCAATCTTAATCTGGTTATGTGAGAAACTAGCAGCAATCAGTGGAATCAACCAGTAAAAACGGCTAAAATGGATTATCCACATGATCTGTAGGACTTGGCCGACATGTCTTGCCCCAAGATCCAGTTATATTTTTCACAATAAAAATGCCTCAACTTTGAAGAAACTGAAGATCTACAAGTCTCTGGAGGCTACGATCAGTTTGTGTGCGGCTGGGTGAAGGATGTGGCTTCATCTAATCAGCAGGATGTGTTGTGATTGCAGAAAAGGTTTGGTGAAATCCACTTCACGATATGAGCATGCTGATTGTTTCTAAATCCTCCCAAAAAGTTTTTTCAACACCTTTAGCCCAGACCTGCATTGAGTCTTTCACTGAGACCTTTCATTGAGTCTTGAGTCACTATCATCCATAGTATCAGGAGAAATTAGAGGTGTCCATCTATGGTAAGATTACCACGACTACCAGTCTATCTTTAAGTTTCAAAATGGGATTGTTTTACTATTTATTGTTGGTAACCTCATTTAATTTAAAAACATTTATACATTTTATTTTTTTGTAATATTTACCTTTTTTGTCCTTTCTGGAAGTTTGGGGGCTCTTCATTGGACCTGTCACTTCTCTCAGAGACGTCACTGGGTGTAGGTGAAGGTGCTCTATACTTGCTAGCTGGGCTAGAAAAATAAAAAAAAATTGCAATCACAAATCATAAAATTTCTTTTACAGATAGAGAAGCTCTTCTTGCATGACATGTAACATGACTGGGATCCTCAGTGTTCACTCAATTTGTTTGAATCTAGTTCTAGTCGAAGGAAACTTATAGTTATTTTTGACCAGCACTTATCTGTTAAATCATCCATAAAACGAGTTTCTAGAACTGCCTTGTTTCACCTTTGCAATATTGCTGAACTTGGAAAAATCCTAACCCAGCAACACAGGAAAATTTGTTCATGCATTTGTTAGTCAAGGTGGGACTACTGCAAAGAAAGAAAGCAGTACATGTACATGAAACTGGCTTATGTTATCAACTGTATTTATCACAGTATATATTTGTTTTGTGATGATTTGATGCAGATGCCAACTTTTTTTTTGTCAAAACACAAACCTAAGTTTTCTCCTCTTCTTATTTATTTTTTATTTTTGTAATATTTACCTTATTTGTCCCTTGTGCAAGTTTGGGGGCTTTTCATTGGACCTGTCACTTCTCTTAGAGACATCACTGGGTGTAGGTGAAGGTGCTCTATACTTGCTAGCTGGGCTATAAAACGAAAAAAATTGCAATCACAAATCATAACAATTCTTTTACAGATATAAAAGCTCTTTTTACACGATGTGTAACATGACTGGGATCATCAGTGTTCACTGAATTTGTCTGATATGTTTGAATGTAGTTCCAGTCCAAGGAAGCTGGAGTTAATTTTGACCAGGACTTGTCCCATAAATGACACACAAAGTTTCAAGAATCGCCTTCTATCACCTCCTGTTAGGATCTGGAATTGGCTTTTGCATTTTTTTTTGTGTTTTCCTCTTGGTTCTATTGATTTTTGGTCTTAATTTTTTGTATTCCTTGTCTATTTTCTGTGGCCATTAATTTACTTCCTGTTTTAATTTTGACCACGTCTTGCCTGTTAAATTACACATAAAACATGTTTCTACAACCACCTTCTTTTACCTTTACAGTATAGACAGTATTCACTGACACTACACACCTGGGTACTTTGACCCAACGTTACCATTTTGCTGGTCAAGCTTCCCAGTACAGTGCCATTTCATCATTCATTCTAGTGCAGTCATGTATGGGGTGCCGAATGTAAAAACTTGATTACAGTTTTCAAACTGATATATTTTCAATATTTAGCTCATTTTCTTCACATTTAGCTCATTTTACACACATTTGAGACATAAATTATTTAAAATGTTAAATCTAAATCTAAATGTTAAATCTAAAATAAATGTTAAATAAGAAATCTAAATATCTAAATAAATAAATCTAAATGTTAAATGTTAAATCTAAATATTAAATCTAAATCTAAATGTTAAATCTAAATCTAAATATTAAATCTAAAAATCTAAATATTAAATCTAAATCTAAATCTAAATCTAAATCTAAATCTAAATGTTAAATGTAAATAAATCTAAATAAATCTAAATGTTAAATCTATATGTAAATAAATCTATAATCTAAATGTTAAATCTAAATCTAAATGTAAATCTAAATCTAAATCTAAATCTAAATTAAATCTAAATCTAAATATTAAATCTATCTAAATCTAAATCTAAATTAAATCTAAATCTTAAATTAAATCTAAATTAAATCTATATCTAATCTAAATCTAAATCTATTTAAAAATCTAATCTAAATGTTAAATCTTAAATATTAAATCTAAATAAATCTAAATCTAAATGTTAAAATCTAAATCTAAATGTTAAATGTTAAATATAAATATTAAATCTAAATCTAAATGTTAAATCTAATCTAAATGTTAAATCTATATCTAAATGTTAAATGTGTCGCCGAGTGTAAAGCGGGTTATTTAGAGGATTTACAAATGTCCCATGCCCCGTAAAGTCTCACAGCCGCACAACCACGCCCACACCCACTGATTAGGATCAATGGGAAGAGGGCTTGAGGGAGAGTCGGGACTCGAACATGGCTGCCTCCCTGCCTGTGGAAGATGGGGCCGGTACCGCTGAACAACCGCTTGAAGTGCAGCCTGCACCCACCCACCAACACCGCCCGTTCAATGTCTTCCACAGGCAGGGAGGCAGCCATGTTCGAGTCCCAACTCTCCCTCAAGCCCTCTTCCCATTGATCCTAATCAGTGGTGTGGGCGTGGTTGTGCGGCTGTGAGACTTTACGGGGCATGGGACATTTGTAAATCCTCTAAATAACCCGCTTTACACTCGGCGACACATTTAACATTTAGATATAGATTTAACATTTAATATTAGATTTAGATTTAGATTTAATTTTAGATTTAACATTTAACATTTAGATTTAGATTTAAATTTAGATTTAGATTTGATTTAGATATTTAATTTAATTTAAGATTTACATTTAGATTTAGATTTAGATTAGATTTAAGATTTAACATTTAGATTAGATTTAACATTTAGATTTAGATTTAGATTTAACATTTAGATTTAGATTTAATTTAATTTTAGATTTAGATTTAGATTTAGATTTAATATTTAGATTTAATATTTAGATTTAGATTTAGATTTAGATTTAGATTTAACATTTAATTTAGATATTTAATATTTATATTTATTTATTTAGATATTTTAACATTTACATATAGATTAATTTAGATTTAGATTCATTTAGATTTATTATTTAGATTTAATATTTATTTATTTAGATTTAGATTTAATATTTAATTTATTTAACATTTAGATTTAATTTATTTATTTTTTAATTTAGATTTATATTTATTTATTAGATTTAACATTTAGATTTAGATTTAATATTTGAATTTAACATTTAACATTTAGATTAAACATTTTAAATAATTTATGTCTCAAATGTGTGTAAAATGAGCTAAATGTGAAGAAAATGAGCTAAATATTGAAAATATATCAGTTTGAAAACTGTAATCAAGTTTTTACATTCGGCACCCCATAGTCATGTGTTCACAAGGTACTAAAATTTGTCGTACGAAATGGACAAAACCATCAGATAACGACACCCAAACCACAGCAGAAGGCAAAAGGAAACAAAGGAGAAGTGTGTTGCAACACTCGATGTCCAATCTTAATCTGGTTAAGTGAGAAACTAGCAGCAATCGGTGGAATCAACCAGTAAAAATGGATAAACTGGATTATCCACATGATCTGTAGGACTTGGCCGACTAGTCTTGTCCCGAGATCCTGTTATATTTTTCACAATAAAAATGCCTAAACTTTGGAGAAACTGAAGATCTACAAGTCTCTGGAGGCTACAATCAGTATGTGTGTGGCTGGGAGAAGGATGTGGCTACATCTAATCAGCAGGACGTGTTGTGGTTGCGGAAAAGGTTTGCTGCAATCCACTTCACGATATGAGCATGTCGATTGTTCCTAAATCCTCCCAAAAAGTTTTTTCAACACCTTTAGCCCAGACCTGCATTAAGTCTTGAGTCACTATCATCCAAAGTATCAGGAGAAATTAGAGGTGTCCATCTATGGTAAGATTACCATGACTACCAGTCTATCTTGAAGTTTCAGAATGGGATTGTTTTACTATTTATTGTTGGTAACCTCATTTAATTTAAAAACATTTATACATTTTTTTTTTTTGTAATATTTACCTTTTTTGACCTTTCTGGAAGTTTGGGGGCTCTACATCGGACCAGTCACTTCTCTCAGAGACGTCACTGGATGTAGGTGAAGGCGCTCTATACTTGCTAGCTGGGCTAGAAAACGAAAAAAATTGCAATCACAAATCATAACATTTCCTTTACAGATAAAAAAGCTCTTTTTGCATGACATGTAACATTACTGGGATCATCAGTGTTCACTCAATTTGTCTGATATGTCTGAATCTAGTTCTAATCCAAGGAACCTGGAGTTAATTTTGACCAGGACTTGTCCCATAAATGACACACAAAGCTTCAAGAATCGCCTTCTATCACCTCCTGTTAGGATCTGAATTTGGCTTTTGCATTTTTTGTGTTTTCCTCTTGGTTCTATTGATTTTTGGTCTTAATTTTTAGTATTCCTTGTCTATTTTCTGTGGCCATTCATTTACTTCCTGTTTTAATTTTGACCACCTCTTGCCTGTAAAATTACACATAAAACATGTTTCTACAACCACCTTCTTTTACCTTCACAGCAGGCCTGGAATTTCGTGATTTGAGGGACAAGGCCACTTGGCCTTCAAATGGGCATTTTTTTTGAGGGCACAAAGGCCAAATGCCAGGGAAACAAGGCCATAATAAAAAAAAAAACACAATATATGCTAATAAACGGCAGAACACAGTTTTTGAATTCAGAACCTTGGATATTTTAACAGGCTACCACAATTTTTGGACTTTTATTAAAGGGAAACAGACAACAAAATAGGCAATGTCATTGACTTTTATCAGGTTATTACACATCCATAAATTTAATTTAAATTGTCATCTGATGATGGGGATGGAGAACCTGGGGTCTTCCTAGGCCCATAAGGAAAAACAGTTGGCCTCCACCTCTCTATGCTCCCTCTGTCTTTTTTGCACTGGCTGAAAATTTTAAAATAGTTTTATGATGAATCATAGTGGCACAACTAGTTAATATATTTCATTTCATTTTATTGATTCATTCCAGACATGTCAAAACAATCTTTTAAAGCATAGACAATTTTAACACCATCATGGATCTATGTATCTAAAAATAAATATAATATATTTATAAAATATATAATAATGCATAACTCAATATACACTGACACATGTGCATAACCATAATTTAGAAACATATAGAACCTCTTGTAAATAAATCTAAATATTAAATGGACATATCCCCCCCAAAAAATAAAAAAAAAAATAAACAAAATTTATATCCAATGTATACACACGGATTTATATACATACATACGCAAAACACATATCTGGTTTAACATGAGGAGCGACAGAAAAGGGGTATTAATTCCTTCCAAATGTTATTTCCTAAATGTACCACATAAACTTAGGCTAAAATAAGAAGAATCTAACAATTAACTGTTCCATGATAACCTTTTGAAGTAGGTGTCCAGTTTTACTGCATCTTCGAGAGCTCTTTTGCGATTAATCTCGACTCGTTCCCGTCTTGGCATTCTTCTTTCTGAGGGAAAAAAGTTTAGAGTGAATATGTTTAATATTTTTAAATAATATTATCACGTTTTCACAGCCTACTGATTATTCAAATGCTTAAGCCACCCCGGAGTATTTCTGTAATGATACGTGTTAAAGAGTTTAGGTTTCACTTTAGCGCACCTGAAGTCTCAGAAGTGTATCGTGTATAGAACAGGAATGTCGGAGTTTAAATCAATCTATCTCAGCATCGTCATCCTGCCTGTAAGTTGTTGTTGATTCATATATCAATCGTGAGTTTTTGATGTGTTATCTGGTCACAGATGTTTTCTCTATAAACAAATTCCATTTAATGGTATCCTGATTTTGGTGATGAAATTAAGACTAACAAGCAAAGCTTCTCTAGGGCTGCACACATAGAAGAGAGACAGAGAAGTTGATTCGGCGAAAAAATGATTATTTGAAGACTTTAGTTTACGATAAAACAGCTGACTGCAGGAGACCGTTTACTTGGGTTGCCTTAGCAACCATAGCTCAGAAGGCTACAGTAGCGAGACATGACAGTCTCCGTCTGATATTGAAACATTAAAAATTATTAGTAGGCTATAGCAACAAGATATGACACGAAAGATTTACAGAAGTGTTGATTTAGCTTGTTGGATAGCTAGGTCCCCCTCAGGGAGGCTAATAGGCTACTGCTACGTCTAGCAACTCTTTATCAATTTAAAGTTGGGAGCGATTTATTACGAATTATAGTCCTGGGTTAAATCTTTAAAGTCCTTATGCTCAATGACAAGCTATTTGATCCAGAAAACAGATGGCTTTTTGAACACTTACCTTTAATGTCGTCTTTGTGGTATCGTTGTGCTGTTTATCCCACAGACAGAACGTTAATGGAAATAGATGCTGTGCGGTAGAGTTCTGGACGGATCCCGCAGTAGGACACACCTCCGCTCCGATTGTTTAGCTTTAATACAGGTAGAACTACCGATGGGCACTACGGCGCAAACTTGATGTTAGCCGAAGGAAGGGGAGAGAGAAGGGCACCAAAGCCACAGTGGCAGTTAAGTAACCAATTTTCGGAAGGGCATCACGGCCAAGACGAAGGGCCATGGCCGCCATGGCCGCCGTGAAATTCCTGCCCTGCTTCACAGTATAGACAGTGTTCACTGATGCTACACACCTGGAAACTTTGACCCAACGTTGCCATTTTGCTGGTCAAGCTTCCCAGTACAGTGCCATTTCATCATTCATTCCAGTGCAGACATGTGTTCACAAGGCACTGAAATTTGTTGTAAGAAATGGACAAAACCATCAGATAACGACACCCAAACCACAGCAGAAGGCAAAAGGAAACAAAGGAGAAGTGTGTTGCAACACTCGATGTCCAATCTTAATCTGGTTATGTGAGAAAACTAGCAGCAATCAGTGGAATCAACCAGTAAAAACGGCTAAAATGGATTATCCACATGATCTGTAGGACTTGGCTGATGTGTCTTCTTGCCCCAAGATCCAATTATATTTTTCACAATAAAAATGCCTAAACTTTGGAGAAACTGAAGATCTACAAGTCTCTGGAGGCTACGATCAGTTTGTGTGTGGCTGGGTGAAGGATGTGGCTACATCTAATCAGCAGGACGTGTTGTGATTACAGAAAAGGATTGCTGAAATCCACTTCAGGACATCAGCATGCTGATTGTTTCTAAATCCTCCCAAAAAGTTTTTTCAACACCTTTAGTCCAGACCTGCATTGAGTCTTTCACTGAGACCTTTCATTAAGTCTTGAGTCACTATCATCCATAGTATCAGGAGAAATTAGAGGTGACCATCGATGGTAAGATTATCATGACTACCAGTCTATCTTTAGGTTTCAGAATGGGATTGTTTAACTATTTATAGGCCATTGTAGTTTTGTGTTTTATAGGCAGACTGCAAAAAAAAAAAAAAAAAAATGCAATCACAAATCATAAAATTCCTTTTACAGATAGAGAAACTCTTTTTGCATGACATGTAACATTACTGGGATCCGCAGTAATGTTACATGTCATGCAAAAAGACATGTAACATTACTGGGATCCTCAGTGTTCAGTCAATTTGTTTGAATCTAGTTCTAGTCCAAGGAAGCTTATAGCTATTTTTGACCAGCACTTATCTGTTAAATCATCCATAAAACAAGTCTCTAGAACCGCCTATTTTCGCCTTTGCAATATTGC
Source organism: Hirundichthys speculiger (assembly GCA_018398805.1). NCBI lineage: Eukaryota > Metazoa > Chordata > Actinopteri > Beloniformes > Exocoetidae > Hirundichthys > Hirundichthys speculiger. The sequence continues at coordinate 17,874 of JAGFBZ010000229.1, forward strand.
TGAACTTGGTAAAAATCTTGACTCAAGAGTGACACAGAAAAACTTGTTCATGCATTTGTTACTCAAGGTAGGACTACTGCAAAGAAAGAAAGCAGTGCATGTACTTGAAACTGGCTTATGTTATCGACTGTATTTATAATAGTATATATTTTTTTCATGATGACTTAATGCAGATGCCAAATTTTTGCGTCAAAACACAAACCTAAGTTTTCTACTTTTATTTATTTTTTTTTTGTAATTTTGTAATATTTACTCTTTCTGTCATTTCCTGAAGTTTTCGGGCTCTTCCTTGGACCTGTCACTAGGGATGCTGCGATTTAAAAAAAAAAAAAAAGAATTTTTTTTTAACCCCTGGTCACTCCTGTCAAATTTGCCTAAAACGCCTATCCAAGACATACCCAAAGTCAATTGAAAGCTGTTCTTGGACCGTTTGTAGCACATGGATGGTTTTGGTCTCTTTTGAAAGGTAACACTTTTTTCCCAACTGTCAGAATCACTGTAAGTGCTACTAGCATTGAGTAATCTAAGTTTGAACAAACTGAAATAGATGTTTTTTATTTCTGCCTGAAATTTTTTTAATAAACAGATGTCTGCAGATGAGTGTAGCTGTGACTTGTTAGGTGGAAAACACAATGGGACCACAGCATGAAGCCTCACCTAGTGCAAGTTCAAATTTGATAACAATACCACAAAAAATGAGTATTTTACACATGTTTTTGTAAGAGTATGTCTAGGCGTTTCCAAAAATGTCCATTTGGAGACTCCAAAAGGACACTTTGATAATCATCGTATACATATCTAGGATAAAAGTCATAGCTACCTTTTACAACACAAAAAAAGCAAACTATTCACATATTTACACACATTTACAATTATAACCAATTACAGGTTACTTGCAGCATTTTTTTATATAAACAAGCCACACTGCAATTTCAGATTTATGGCATACTGACGCACATATGACTGGCTGCAAATAGTTTGCGTTACGCAGGTACTTCCTGGCTATGTCTTTTTTTCCACCCCCTGAAGCGACACGTCGCTGTATTCAGAATTTCATTGGCTATACAATGCGCCAGTCATCAGCACGACTGGTTCTAACTGGCTCAGTTTTTACACGACACAATGGGGGCATGGGCTTCCTTTCAACGCAGGTCCTCATTGGCTATTGTGGGCTGTGGACAGGACAGGGAAGCTCCTATATGGCCGAGGTTTCAATCTAAAGGTCACCTGACCCCCTCCATTTTGAGAAAAAAGATCTGTGATTGATCGACGCAAACGCGAGTTAGAGCGAAGAATACCCGGAAGTATTGGAACATCAACAGGCTAATTTCAAATGATGCAGGGGCTGTTTGTGGATATTTACTGGTATAATAATTAATTTTAGACTAAATACTTTACCAGATTGGATCGACTGGACCCTTGTTAATGTTACCAGACCATTTTTGTGGGAATATTTTTGATCAGACATTTACTATGAGGCTTCAATTGGTGAGTTGCGACAATTTTGGAACTGTTTGTTTGTTTGTGGTGTGACACAGACATTGATTGTACCTGCTGTTATGATTATATCCTGAAATGGTTGGATCGATTGAATCACAAGAATCTTAGCTTTCCAAAAATATGTCGCATGAGTACCTCATGTAACATATGAGCTGTGTAAATGACCTAGTTTTGTAAATTATTGACCGACGACCCGCGGGCCGTATTGTCTGTTGCGGTCTCCAGGCCAGCAGAGGGCGCAATCCAGTTAAACTACGCTCTTGTTCAACGTGTATTCCACCCTCTCTGCTTCCCCAGCTTGCCAGGTAGATAGCTAACATGCCTACTAAAGAAGAATCCATTTGTATCCTCTTCCAAGAGCTTTAATGGCAAATCTTTCATCAGTAAGAGAGATTTTGTAAAATTGAAATAAACACAAATAAGTCACATAAATTAAAATGCAACCAAAAAATAGACATAGCTAGCATGCTAACGGGCTCCCACGCCAACGCTAGCGATTTTCTGGACCTAAGAAAATGGGAAATTTTAACATTACTAATGAGATACAACATGTCAATTTCCAACATAAACATCAAGGATAAACTCTTGAGTTAAACTTATAGGCTGTTCTCAGCAAAGAAGAAAAGAGAAACGATTGAAGAGCAAAGGTAACCCAGCAGACAAAAATCAGTATAGTAGACTTCTCATGTACTAAAGAAAAAAAAATCTTGATACTGTACTGATTTATTGAAAAGAGGGCAGTAGGCCTATTGTTAAAAAAACAAGATTTGACAAATTTGAGAGGTGATAAAACAGTTTTCACTTTCCAGTCATTTGCTATGCAGGTATTAAGAGGATAAGAAAGAAAAACAGTATTGTAAAAATGAAAAAACTACTGAATCGTGTGTCGACATACACATCATCATAGGCCGCACATAATATAACTTATAAAGCAGTTTTACCATTTAAAAAAACGTACTAAAGATATAATTGGACTAGAGATGCACGATAACTGTTTTTTAAAACCGATACCAATAACCGATAACACACACATACCTAAGATCATTACATCAATACTACAATTGTTTTGACTTTTTAAATGAACAGATATTATTTTTTTCCAATGAAAAACTACTGGCAAGCCTCTCAAACATTTTCTTAAAACTACCAAACAAATAAGGTGCATTACTGACTGATATAAAAAAAATAGAGGCTCCTTAAACTGATGGAAATACATGCATCAGAATTACAAACTGAAAAAGATAAACATTTAAAGCAGGGGTGTCCAAACTCGGTCCTCGAGGGCCGCTGTCCTGCATATCTTAGATGTTTCCCTGAAATAACACACCTGATTCTAATGATTTGATTACCATCAGCTTGTCATCCAGGTCTGCACAAGTCTGTTAACGACCCATTCATTTGAATCAGGTGTGCTGAAGCAGAGAAACATCTAAGACTTGCAGGACAGCGGCCCTCGAGGACTGGAGTTGGACACCCCTGATTTAAAGGATTTTGGCTTGTGGTTCCATTTAAATTAATACCTTTAATTAACGTAAATGAGGTTCAGTAGTTTTTATTTTTTAATCTGATGGAAGCTTTAGATGAGAGGAATGAGGGAGAGGAGAGGGGAGCACGTTAGCATTAGCTTCCTTTAGCTTCAGTGAGCTCACGTTAGTGCGGTTTCAAAACTCCATGGAAGCGATTGTTATATTGTAGGTGGCCGATCGGGTTTTACGTATTAAAGCTTATGCTTGTGCTTCCCTCCTCGTAGAATTCTCACGGAGGATTCGTCACAAATAACCACCAAACTATCTTCTTCTGAAACTTTAACAAAGTTCCATGCCACCATGTTTGTTGTGATCAGCACACTGTGCTGCAGGCTGCATTCAAGGTCCATCCATCCATCCATTAACTTCCGCTTGGTCCGGAATCGGGTCGCAGGGGCAGCAGCTTCAGCTGAGAGGCCCAGACCTCCCTCCCCTCGACCGCCTCCACCAGCTCCTCTGGGAGAATCCCGAGGCGCTCCCAGGCCAGCCGAGAGATATAATCTCTCCAGCGGGTCCTGGGTCTTCCCCGTGGTCTTCTCCCAGTTGGACATGCCCGAAACACCTCTCCAGGGAGGCGTCCTGGGGGCATCCTAACCAGATGCCAGAAGCACCTCAACTGGCTCCTCTCGATGTGAAGGAGCAGTGGCTCTACTCTGAGTCTCTCCCGAATGACCGAACTTCTCACCCTATCTCTAAGGGAGAGACCAGCCACCCTGCGGAGAAAACTCATTTCAGCCGCTTGTATCCACGATCTCATTCTTTCAGTCACTACCCACAGTTCATGACCATAGGTGAGAGTTGGAACAAAGATCGACCGGTAAACAGAGAGCCTTGCCTTTTGGCTCAGCTCTCTCTTCACCACAACGGACCGGTACAGAGTCCGCACCACAGCAGACGCTGCACCAATCCGTCTGTTGATCTCCCGCTCCTTTCTCCCATCACTCGTGAACAAGACCCCGAGATACCTCACTCCCGACCCGGAGAAGGCATTCTACCCTTTTCCGACTGAGGACCATGGTCTCAGATTTGGAGGTGCTGATTCTCATCCCTGCCGCTTCACACTCGGCTGCGAACCGCTCCAGCGAGTGCTGCAGATCCCCACATGATGGCGCCAACAGCACCACGTCATCTGCAAACAGCAGAGACGAGATCCCAACACCACCGAACTGGAACCCCTCCGCTCCTTAGCTGCGCCTAGAAATTCTGTCCATAAACTTTATGAACAGAATCGGTGACAAATGGCAGCCCTGGCGGAGTCCAACTCTCACTGAAAACGAATCCGACTTACAACCGGCAATGCAGACCAAGCTCCTACTCCATTTGTACAGGGACTGGACAGCCCGTAACAACGGGCCCAGCACCCCATACTCCTGGAGTACCCCCCACAGGACCCGCCGAGGGACACGGTCAAATGCCTTCTCCAAGTCCACAAAACATATGTGGACTGGTTGGGCAAATTCCCATGTTCCCTCAAGGACCCTAGTGAGGGTATAGAGTTGGTCCAGTGTTCCACGACCAGGATATTCAAAGTGTAACGTAAATTCCCCCGTTCCCTCGTTTGCTAGTCGTTCTTTCAGCCTTTTCTATTTTTTTCTTTTTTTATGTGTAACATGTGGGAGAATACTGCGAATATCAATTCAAGTCAGCAACTACCAAAATTATGACCGAGTTAACGACTTGTTTTCTGGCATGAGAGGGTATTCTTGATTTTCCTTATTGAGTAATCGTTTTTCTGATTATGCCGACGTTACTTGAACATAACATTCACTGCCAGTCATTCAAGGCTCAGAGGGAGCGAGGCACTGCCGTGTTGACATATTCACATGTCAACACGGCATATGAGAAATATATGTTATCGCGGCTATTCGTCGTGATATCGGAGTTATCGGGATGACGTCATAATTTCTTGTTATCGGCCCGATAGTTATCGTGCACCCCTAAATTGGACCCTTTACTACAGGTCCAGAGTCAGTTTTTGTAACTGGTAGGACAGTGTAAATATTCTGTGAGCATTTAGGCTGAATCAGATTTTCCTGATGAATATATTTGTTTTATGATGATTTGATGCAGAGTCTAGCTTTTTTGTGTCAAAACACAAACCCAACCTTTTTTTCCATACTTTCCAGAATTTCTCTAGTTCTTCCTTGGACCCGTTACATGTCTCATGTCATCACTGGTCTGTGATTGTTAGTCAAGCTGCAAGTGAAAATGAATCCATAGATAAACTTGATTTTTTTTTTCTTAAGCATTTTCACAGCACTGATAATTATTAGATTTCACTGGGATGTCTCTTGTGCAGACCAGGTTCCTATTCTAACAAAGTTGGCAGTTCATATAATTGTGTGTAGGCTTTTCCTCTCAAAATTAAAAAAGCAAAATGTCACAGTTCTTACCTTGAATCCATTCTTGAAACCAGTCTCTTTCCAGGAGGACATTGCTCAGAACACCTCAGGTTGTCCTCTGCAGTTCAAGAAAACACACTATAAGCATCTTTAACTTTACAGTTCAATTCAGTTCAATCCAATTTTATTTGTATAGCGTCTGTTACAATGTCAATTGTCTCTAGGCGCTTTACAGAGACCCAGAGCATGACCCCCGATCAAATATCCATCCATCCATTATGTAAACCCGTTTCATCCTCTGAAGGGTCACGGGGATCTGCTGGAGCCTATCCCAGCCGTCTACGGGCGAAAGGCAGGGGTACACCCTGGACAGGTCGCCAGTCCATCGCAGGGCCACATGCAGACAAACAACCACTCTCTACACTCCCCTCACTCACTCACTCCCTACGGGCAATTTAGAACCACCCACCATTAACCTGACATGCATGTCTTTGGACCGTGGGAGGAAGCCGGAGTACCCGGAGGAAACCCACGCAAGCACGGGGAGAACATGCAAACTCCACACAGAAAGGCCCCTAGAGCAAATATCATTAACTAAAATTATAATATTAAATTCAAATCAAGGATAATGGCAAGTAAAAAACTCCCACAGAGGGAGAAAAAAACCTTTAAGCCAAACAGTGGCAAGGAAAAACTCCACTTTAAGAGGAAGAAACCTTGAGCAGGACCTGGCTCATATGGCGGGACCTTCCTGCCGAAGGCCAGTTCATAATTGAAGCTGATTACTTCACTGCAGAATGGAGGGGGCAACAACGTACTGTGGCCACTGAAATTAAGATCCTCATCAAGAGTTTTCACATGGTTGTTGTAATTACTGATTTTTGTTTAGTTGAAGGAAGTTTATCTAGGTTATCATCTACATAGCTGTGATAAGAGAACTGATCCTTGCGGGACACTGTATGTTAAAGTGGTTCTTTCCGATTCATAATTTCCAATACTCACGATGTGGCCTTGACTCTCTAAGCACCTGACATCTAGAAGCATTTCATGATCGACCATATCATGCTGCACTGAGATCCAATAACACAAGGACACTGACCCTTAAATCACTGTTCAGTTGGATGTTGTTCAAAATCTAAAAGCGCAGTTTCAGTGCTATGATGAGAAGAATGATTAATTGAAAATTATGTCTTGTGATGGTAGAGTAAATCTTATATTTAGTCTTCAACTTTCTGTTTTCAACTTTTTGATGGGAAAAAATATGCAGATACAGTTTTAATGTACCGGGAATTCAGGAGGTGTCTGAAGGCTTTTAAAATGCATATTAGTTGTTAGTCTTTTAATGGTGGTAAATAAGGCATGAGTGTCATCAATATTTTCATTAATGATATTTGGCAGATATAACTGCTGAAGCTCTTCATAACTAAGTTATATATATAAATATAATATATATATATATATATATATATATATATATATCTATATATATATATATATATATATATTTTTTTTTTTTTTTTTTTTTTTTTTTTTTTTCCTTTTTTTGGTAAATGTAATAATTCATTTGAAACATGGATCTTTGCTCTGCCTTCCTACATTCACTTTGCTATAGCAGTGTCATTTCCCCTAGGAGCTTTTTGTTCATCAAAAATTATTTTTGGAGCAATTGCTTCTAAATAAGGTACAGATGGGTCCTGGTAATATTTAGTACCAGTACCGAAAAGCTACAGAAGAAGACTGTGCCATTATTTACAATGTTTTTACATTGTTTAACTGAAAGACAGCACTTAATTTCTTTTACCACTCTCGAATGATAATATAGTGTAACCCTTATTTACATGTGGATCTTACATCCATGCTTGTGAATGGGTAAGTTGTTCACCAGTCTGGGCTCATGTTAAGAAACTGTATGAGAGTGATGTTAAATGCAATATATGCCATAAGACCATTATATGAAAAATTGTTTGCGAGAGTGTGTCTGTGTAATAGAGTGTGTGTCATAATGTAACATATACAGTTTTAGTACTAAAATTTGTGCTAAAATTAGAGTTTGGCGCTATATGAAAATTAAGAGAATTTTATTAGTTTATAACTTTCAGTCTTCAACTAGCTGATGATGAGTCCTCCAGTGACAGGCGCTGACATTGTGCTTATTGTAAAATAATACATTTTGTGTTTTGTAGATTTTTCTGCTGAAAATTGACAGCACTATTTGAAAAACCTTTTTATATTCCTGGGGGACATTTAGAAACACATTACATTTCCAGGCCTATGGGATACTGTTAGTTTCCCCTTTCTGAGTAAACAGCACCACAACTTGTAGATTAACAAAAAATGCTCAGTAAAGAGCATAACAATAGGTAATATGTTGATTTTCTTAGATATTAACTGTTTGGGTATTTTTGGAGAAGCCAAAGAGGACTAATGCAAGAAGACTGAATTGTCGATTACATTCTAATAACATTTATTGCATCCTGTTGAGATATATTCATTTAGGGTCATTTCCACAGAAAGTTTCTCTCTCGCTCTGTTTTTTTTAAGTAATATAATGTCTTTTTTTATTAAGCCTTTTATTTCATGTTATACCTTTTAACTTTTATTCCAAATGGCAGACATGCGTCAATAATTATAGTGTTAAGAATCAACAAGCAGTATTGGTGTCAGTATTGTGTCAATAAAATCCTTGTGATACCCATTCCTGAAATCAACAAGTCAAAGTTTCATAATCCCATTTTGTTTTATACAGTATAATATCTATATATATATATATATATATATATATATATATATCTATATATATCTATATATATAATATATATATATAATATATATATATATATATATATATATATATATATATATTATATATATATAATATAATATATATATAATATATATCTATATCTATATATTTGATAGTTGCCAAAAACAAAGTCATTTTCCAACACCAGCTTTACATTTGAATGGAATTGCGAGGACGCCATCTCTCTCTCCATGTTATGGGGAGGTCCACTGGTCCTCCACATCCATCAGATATGGGATCAAATGTGTAACAAATATATTTCAGGAAATAAAGGAAAACGAAGAGAAAAACATGTGCAGGAGGAATACTTGTTGGTTTGCTCTTTCAAGGTGGGGGTATTTTTATTATCCCCGAAGGACAATTTGCTTTCCAGTCAGCAGTCCACACATACATCAATACATAAATCAAAACAAATAGATACAACTAGTCAAGTCACATTTCTTTTGTCAACTTAACATTTCTGCCATTAGATTTGTCAACTTTTGGACACATCTGGTAATCTGTAGAGCCAGATCTCTGTGAAAGACCAATTTAGACCAGATTGAGTGTAGAAAAATACTTGCAATGGTCAAATATTGTCTTACATAGTAAAGACTATAAAATATCCTCTTTGATAGAAAATGCTATATAAAATAACATTTTTTTATTTTCTTTGCCAAAAGGATCATCGTTTTTTTTTTTTTTTTTTTTTTTTTTGTCAATGTCACAGCATGTAGCTTTGAGGAGATAGGACAAGAAAGACATGTGCGGATCAGAGTTAGAAGTTAACATACATTCCCTTACTATTTGGGATCATTGCTTTTAAACTGCTGACTTGGGTGAAACCTTTTGGGTTTCCTTCCGTGAGCTTCTCACAATAGTTTGCTTGACTTTTGATTCATTCCTCCTGACAGAACTGGTGGAACTGAGTCAGGTTTTTAGGTTGCTTGCACACAGCTTTTCTTTCCACACAATGCTTTGCGATGGCCGCTCCAGAAAGATTGGCTTTGTTTGTTCTTAAGTTTTGTAACTAATTTAAGTGCTTTGGGATGAGTTTTGGGTCATTGTACATTTGGAACTCATTTGTACACAACCTTTAAATTCCTGGCTGATGTCTTCACTCTTTTACATAATGTTCTTTCTTTATGACATAGTTTATTTTGTACCAGTTTCTCCTGCAGCAAATCACCCCCACAGCATGATGCTGTGACCACCATACTTCAAAGTAGGGATGGTGTTCTCAGGCTTGAATGTTTCCCCCTTTTTCCTCCAAATGTAACAGTGGTTATTCTGGCCAAAAGTTCAATTTTATTTTCATCAGACCACAGGTCATGTCTCCAAAAATGAAGATCTTCAAATCTTCAAATCCCTGTGTGCATTTGCTAACTGTAATCTGTCTTTTTTGTGTTGCTTATTGAGTAATGGATTATTTCTTGCTGAGTGGTCTATGATGGCACAGGACTGGTTTCAATGTGAATAATGACACACTACCAGCTTCAGCCAACATCCTTAAAAGTGTTTTACTTTTGTTCTGGGATTGATATGAACATTTCACCCTAAAACATGCTCATCTATGGGACACAGAATCTAGAATCTATGTCCTTCCTCAGCAACGTGACGGCTGGACATTTCCCTTGTGTTGATACTTGTGTATAATAGTTTGAACAGATGAATGTGGCACCTTCAGGCATCTGGAAATTATACCCAAGGATGAACCAGATTTGTGGAGGTCCACAATGGCCTTCCTGATATCTTGGCTGATTTCTTTGACTATTCCCATGCTGGCACACAAGGAAAGAAGCAGTGTGTTTGAGATGTGCCTCACACACAGGTGTGCCTCCAATTAACTCAAATGTTGTCAGAAACTTCCAAAGCCATGACACCATCATTTGAGTTTTCCCAAATCATTTAAAGGCATTTTTATCTCTGTGTATGTAAAATTATTAACTTTCTTCAAAGTCAAAAAAAAAAAAAAATGTATAGGCACCTGTAATGACACTCAAGGTCACCGTACAGATAAAAGCAGAATGCAAAATAAAAGACAATACAATGCAAAGAAATAGAGATGATAATGATGATGATAAATAGGCAAATATGGGCAACAGAAGTAGCATAGCTCATGTAAACTGCAAACTTCTGTTCAGGATCCATCACTCAGAGAGAGTAGGAAAGCCTGAACAGATGAGTTTTGAGTTATATCCATCCATCCATTATCTATGCCCGATTAATACTATGCAGGGTTACGGGAATCTGCTGGAGCCTATCCCAGCTCTCTTCAGGTGAAGAGTTTTAAGTTGAGATTTAAAAAGAGTAATTAAATTGTTGCTCCAAAGGTCAGAGGGGTGTGAGTTCCATAGTTGGGGGCAGAGCGGCTCAAAGCTCTGAGGGAAGAGGGCACAGTAGTTGAGGAGGATCTGAGGTAACAAAAAAAACAAAGAATTCTCCAGAAACGTCTCTCTCTCATGATGGCATTTACAAAATAAAAATAATTTTGGTCATCTTAACTGATGTAAAACAGAAAAAGTTTGTGTGTTTGTTATACAGTGTATGTAAAGCTCTGGTTTCAAATGTATATAACTGACAAGCCAAAGCAACCATTAACACCTGGAGTTTACCCTCTGATGATTAGCTTCAACTCAATTATTGTATCCTTTAAAAAAAAAAAAAAACTTCACATCAACCACTGGAGGTTTCTTTTTCTGCATGCTCTCCTTAAACCTATACAGGTACATTTTAAGAAGAGTCTAGGCATTTCTTATACACTTTCGTGACTTTTTGGAAAAGAAAGAAAAGGTGTAGCAGGATTTACACTGAGCATTATATGCACGGTAAGTACATAGAGAAAGATTTCCTCAGATCAAAAGTAGAACAGGACGTGTCAACGGTAGAATTATGGAACATCTAACACAAGCAGCAAACGGTCTGGGAGAAAATATGACAAAAATGACACAGACTGAAGCAATTCAAGAAATGGAGCATGAACAGTTGGAGAACGGTGAGAACTAGAAAAGCACGATGAGAGTGCAGACCTCCGCCAAGAGCAACAATTATCGAAAATTTTCGAAATATTAAAAATTATTGAAAATCCAGATCACACCCAAAATGAAATCAGTTCTTCCTTTTCACATCAAAATCCATCCATAACTTTTTGAGTTATCTTGAACACAGACAAACAAACAGACAAACCGATAAACGGCGGCAAAAACATAACCTCCTTGGCGGAGGTAATAAAAGTTGTTTTTTCTTTTTTTAAAAAGAAAAAACAAAGCACTTTAAAACAAAGTTTTCACAAATCGCAAACTGTGCTTTCTTAAGTCTTTACTGTCTATGAGATAGTTTAAACCAGACCATGAGTTTTTATGGCATTGCCCTTTTGCCATTTTCAACTACAGAGTTGTTCTTTTACAAAACTAAGCAACATTAAAAGTTATATTGAGGAGCAGCAAAACCTTTTGGCAACTTGTTAGCTATAGCAACTTATTAACAATCAAGTTTCAGGGTAGTAATTAAACCATTATAGGTATCTCAACACACAGCCAGAGAAAAGTGCATGTGTGCTTCCCGCCGCTTACATACTGTATGACAAGACAGAACTGAAAGGAAATAAAGTTCAGCCAACCATTAAGTTTGGCCAGGTTAGAGTTTTATATACAGTCTATGGTTGAAGGTTGAACAGCGACTAAAACAAAAAAACTTACCAGCACAGGTGAGGTAAAAAACATGACTCTTTCAGCTACATATTTGTTCTGACGCAGCCGTCCTCTCTCTGTGTTACTTTCACTTTGGCCATTTCTGAACTGTGACCCTCCTTCATGAGTTCTGTGTTCTGTAAATCAGTCCGGCGTCTTTGTACCACATTGTCATAATGATCCTGTGTAATTCAAGTGATTACTATTTCAGGATTACAGGTTGCTTTGTGTGCTCATTCTGAAAAAAAAAAAAAAAAAAAAAAAAAAAAACTGTGATATGTGTAAAATTTCTAGGTCACCCTTTTTTACTGTGAACAAAGTCCTGCTATAAAATAATACAATTGCCCCTTATCTTTGCTTATTTCAGCAGATATTTTGGATCATCTGACCATCAGGTTGTAGTGGTTATTATGTTACAGTAAAAAAAAGGCTTGACTTGGACTTTGACCTCAGGAAATTGTTTATTCTTATCTAATTATGTGCCTGCCAATGCACATATTGTTATGCAGTAAAATGGCCCAAAATGGCCCGCTGCGGGCCATAAAATGGCCCTCTGCGAAAATGCCCCTGCGAGGGCATCATGGGTTACACCGCCCTCGCTATGGAAGAAAAAAATCCAAAAAAACCCAAAAAACGACTGAGAAAACGACAAAAAAAGCGTTCGAGAAGGCGTATATTAGTATCCAGGATGGGTTTCCCTTTTTTTTTTCTTATTATTCCGCATCATTTTTTGTCTGTTAATAGGGGCATAACCGTAAGGTGCACACATGCATGAAATATATCAAAACGTAGGTCTCGACCGTGCGATGTGTGCTATTACTTTTCTCCGTCAAAAGTGTTACCGTGGCGACGCTAGACGCCAAAAACCGGTGAAAATCAGCCCTCTTTGGAGCTCTATAGCTCAGCCATATTTTATCGCAGAGACACCATTCAAACTTTAAACGGGTCACAAGACTTTGACCGATAACATACTGAAGCCGTGTATTGTTGTGATTTATCGTCTCTGAGAAATCGCGATTTACGTTTTATGATTTTTCAGACATGTCTCTGCACTCTAGTGACGTCATGCTTTTTTTTTTTTGAGACATACTTTTTTCTCTAGTGGGTTACTAGTGGGTAGCCTTGACATCACTGACCCTCCCTATGATGACCTCGACCTTTGGGGGCGGAGTTTCACCATCACGCACGCCACGAATCCCACTTCTCAGCCTCTGTGTGGGCTAGAGACATGCTTTTTTCTCTAGTGGGTTACTAGTGGGTAGCCTTGACATCACTGACCCTCCCTATGATGACCTCGACCTTTGGGGGCGGAGTTTCACCATCACGCATGCCACGAATCCCATTTCTCAGCCTCTGTGTGGGCTAGAGACATGTTTTTTTCTCTAGTGGGTTACTAGTGGGTAGCCTTAACTTCACTGACCCTCCCTATGATGACCTCGACCTTTGGGGGCGGAGTTTCACCATCACGCACGCCACGAATCCCATTTCTCAGCCTCTGTGTGGGCTAGAGACATGTTTTTTTCTCTAGTGGGTTACTAGTGGGTAGCCTTGACATCACTGACCCTCCCTATGATGATCTTGACCTTTGGGGGCGGAGTTTCACCATCACGCACGCCACGAATCCCATTTCTCAGCCTCTGTGTGGGCTAGAGACATGCTATTTTCTCTAGTGGGTTACTAGTGGGTAGCCTTAACTTCACTGACCCTCCCTATGATGACCTCGACCTTTGGGGGCAGAGTTTCGCCATCACGCACGCCACAAATCCCATTTCTCAGCCTCTGTGTGGGCTAGAGACATGCTATTTTCACTAGTGGGTTACTGGTGGGTAGGCTTGACATCACTGACCCTCCCTATGATGACCTCGACCTTTGGGGTGGAGTTTCGCCATCACGCATGCCACGAATCCCACTTCTCAATCTCTGTGTGGGCTAGAGACATGCTTTTTTCTCTAGTGGGTTACTAGTGGGTAGCCTTGACATCACTGACCCTCCCTATGATGACCTCGACCTTTGGGGCGGAGTTTCACCATCACGCACGCCACGAATCCCATTTCTCAGCCTCTGTGTGGGCTAGAGACATGCTATTTTCTCTAGTGGGTTACTAGTGGGTAGCCTTAACTTCACTGACCCTCCCTATGATGACCTCGACCTTTGGGGGCGGAGTTTCGCCATCACGCACTCCACGAATCCCATTTCTCAGCCTCTGTGTGGGCTAGAGACATGCTATTTTCACTAGTGGGTTACTTATGGGTAGGCTTGACATCACTGACCCTCCCTATGATGACCTCGACCTTTGGGGGCAAAGTTTCACCATTTAGTTCATCCCATTCCTAATCAATATGATGTGGCTCCACCCTTTGCAGCATGAACAGCTTCAACACTCCTAGGAAGTGTGTTTATTGGGGATTTTTGACCATTCTTCCAGAAGTGCATTTCTGAGGTCACACACTGATGTTGGCCCATGGAAATGTTGCATAAGAGCGTAACAGGTAACACGTCCAAACATGACCCTGCTCTGAAGATGGACGTGCATTAAGCAGCAGCAAGCGACAATAAATGTGCTGCAAGCGGGCATGCACATATCAAAATTTCTCCGAAATTTTCTAGTTCACATTGAAACAAGAAGGTTCTTTAGTACAGGTAAATGGCCAGACCCATAAAAGATGGTGACAAGCTGCTAGATTGAACATTTTATAAAGTGAAGGCCCCACAAATCACAATTGTCCTGTTAAAACTGGATAAAAAGAAAACACTGCATCTGGCCCAAGACATGAAATAAAATGTGACTAAAACCAAAATAAGGTGCACTTGAGGTATTGCATTTGGATATTTTCTTTTTTCAGTTATCCTTTTTTTATGTTGGGAAGCTTGAAACAAAAATAATTTTCCTTTGCGGATTCAAGTAAAGATGATTATGATTCAGATTCTGAAACTTTTAATCCATCATTGAGAAGAGGCAAAGTCCGAGTCATTGTTCCACCATTCAGTCATATATTGTATCAACATTTTTAATTCTCATGTCTGTCACCTTTTTCCATTATACTTTCAACTGTAGTTACATTCACTGGTTTGAAATATGCCAAATTCCTTTGATTAGTTTAGTTGTGAAGAAGTTTAAGTTTTCTTCCTCCCACTACAATTACTTGTGTCAATTGTAATTTTAATTTATTGTCTTGTTTTTTTGTTGGCATTTCACATTATCTGCTCAAACAAATAAAAAATGAAATGAAATGAAAGAAAGATGACAGAGTTTGACTCTCAATCTGTGGGCCCGATCTTCCTCCAGATCTCCTAAAGCCGCTATTAAGGGAAAGCAGGTAGCGGGAGGGGCGTTCCCCCCGCAAAGAACACAATCTTCCATCTCCCTAAACCCACGATCTTACTTGCGCTAACCACTATATTAAGCATAGGAGTGGTTAGGGCGTTCCACCTGTTTAACCAATCAGTGCGTCAGCAGCCATTGCCTTTAAGAGCAGGTTGCACTACCCACAACCCGCTAAGGAGCATCTTTTCATCCAGATTGGAGCAGCTCTCATGCGCAGCTCGTCTGGGACTCTGCTGTAAAGCTTCCTTCTTCTTCCTTCTCCTCTTATATATATATTTACATTAAATTATTTTTACACAGACAATTCCTATCGGCAAACTTGAAAGTCCCAGATAGTTGGTGCGCTCCCGGTAAACATGGCCAGACACAGCCGCGGGAACATATTCTCAGCAGAGGTTGCTGGGACAGCTGTGCCTCTTGGTGCAGCTGATGTGCCTTTTAAAATACTGCGTAACGAATCATTGGATGCGGCATTTAAAGATCACAAACAATTAATGTTCCTGTCCCTCCTCGACCACTAACAGTTTCAGACATATTGGAAATAAATTCCAGCATCCAACCTTTTCCAGCTTGACACCAGAGCCACGGAGCTCTATTTGATGATCTGACCTGTTTAAAAACAGAAGTGACTGTGATGTAGGCCATGACAGATTTTGAGGGGAAACGTCCTAAAGATCTCCTTGGTTTCCTCCACAGCAGACATCTGAATGAGATCATGCCACAGCTGTACAGACTGACGTGTCTGGCCGTGACTATTCCCACATCCACCACAACTGCTGACCAGACATCCTCTGCCCTCAAGAGAATAAAAACGTCTGCAAGTAATACAGTGATGCGTAATCAAGATGTAGAGCTGTTTGTGCACGTCCACATGTGACCAGGTGGACGCACATTTATGCCATTTGGACACGCTCTTTTACGCGTCAACATACGGGTTGCGCTTTCCGCAAACTCGGTATCTCGCAATCGCGGGTAGGTCAGACCACCCACTACCCGTGATCGCCCATTGCCATGCCTACAATGTGAGTAAGGGAGTCGGCATAGCGGATAGCGGCTTTAGGGAAGAGGAAGATTGCATTTGCGGTTAGTGGACTTCCTAAACCTGCAATTTGCGGGTAGCGGCTAGCGGGAAGTGTACAATCGGGGCCTATGTCTCTACAGCTCCCAATATCTGAATTGCTTACCAATTAATAAAAGAAAAGAAAATAAATATAAAAATATATAAAACCTACCTATGATGCTGTCACTGTGGATGAACAGATCCATTACAAACTGTAGTTTTAATTTTAAATCTCTGTTCACTCGGCCAGTATCACCTGTAAAAAGAACTGGTCTCACAGTGTGTTTCTCAGGTTATACCAGTCCTGTGGAAACAGGGTTTCAGCCGCTTTCACGGATCCACATGCACATCTGAATTTTGAAGAGAAAGAATGCTATTAGCAACTTTAAAAGGATACAACAGAAAGTGATCACTTTTAATTCACTCCTGGCGTGAAGTAAAAAGTAAAAGTATAATTTTGGTAAAAAGTAATATTATGGAACATGTTGTTTTATTAGTAAGGAGACCAACATTGTCTAACAGTCTGACTTAATCTTTTTACTTTTTTGTCACTCCATCACTCAGCTTGCATATAACTTCATGCCTCATTTGTCTCCAACTGTATTTATGTTCTTTTGCAGTCTTTTTTACACAACATAATACCAGTCAATCAGCTGTCACACTATTTCTTTTCAGTTCCGTCCATATGGTTCTGGATAAAAAAGAAAATACTGTGGTTTTATGGTTTTATTGTTCTGTCTCATGTACTGAAGACGCCTGGTTGATGGAGATAAAATAAACGGGTGAGTGAATGCAGCTGCAGTGTTCAGTCTCCACATCTGGGACTCAAATATTCATTTACAGAACAGCACATTTATACTGACAGATTATGATAGTCATAGTTGAACCTAAAGGCTGCATCATTTCCACTGTCATTCACTTTGTAAAAACAGAAGAGGTGGAATGAACTGAAATGTGAAGACCTACTTTTTATGTTTTCAAGATGATGTGACAACAGTATCCCAGGAGTTAGAGTCACAAAATGCAATCTAATGATTCAGTTTTTTGGCAACTTTTTTTTCTGTGTATATGCAAGCCAAATGAATTTCATGGTGGAGCACAATTAACCTGCATTTAATCAAAGTGAAAAGAGTAAATCAGTAATTTTAGTATTGTTGGGTTAGGTTGAGGCACCTAAACCAAGTGCTTAGGTTAAGGCATTAATATTTAATTAGTAATGGTCAGGATGACAGATGTTTTACCTTAAAAGAAACCCTATCACAATATCCACTTTATTTTAAGTCTCCTGTTTTAGCTTATGAGGTGACAAAGTTTACTGGTGTTACAAAATTTTTATCCAGTCGACCTGCTATCACCTCCTCCTTTTACTCATGTGCTCCTTTTTCTCCTCTTGCCTGGTGATTTTGGAAAGCGTGATATTATTTCAACAGAAATAGAAATAGTAAAGAAAAAAATGGTTCATTCATTGGGGCTCATTCAAACACTGCACCAAACACACAGTATAGACACATAAAACTCTGCACACTGTGATTTAAATAAACCGCATAAGTATACACAGAGTAAGGAATGTTCATTAAATATTATGTCTCCATTTAAAAAAGACTCAATGAATAATGTTTACATGGAGTGTAGAATATGTCACTTATAAACTAAAAAGAATAAATTCAAAATATGTGTAAAATTACAACAACATGACAGAATCCGGGTTTTCATCTCCTCAACCGCATTAAAAAGTAAAAGAGATTAAAATTCTTGTGACTGTGTTGTGGTATTTTACTGTAATATCATTACTAATCATATTTGTAAGCACAACTCACATTTAAATACTAAAATATTGAAGTCCTAATTTTGTTTTAAACAATCCAGGAGCAGGAACCTCCAATAATGCATTTTTATTTCAACTGCTCTGTAGCAACAGCATCTTTTCAAGTTCAAGAGAATCTCAGACACACGAGTCCGAAAGACTCGTAATTTTCTGTCCTCCACGATCTAGAAACATTCAGATCAACATTTTGTGACATTAGCGTCTGCTCTTGTGAGTTGCCCTTTACCAGTCTGTTTGACTCCAGACCAACTGCATTAACTTCAGGCTCAGATGAGGGAGGTGCATATGTGATTTACATAAACAGGCACAAGAGAGCTGGTTTAACAGTCAAACAGGAAGCATCTTGTGAATGAATGAAAATTTGACCTTTCACCACTTCAAACCTCTACCTTGCAGCTGGAAGGACAAAGTAAATTAGACATGAGTGTGTGTGTGAGTAAACGAGTAAGTGTGTAGGTTGCTCTTTGGTCCAAAGTTTCTTGTCATTTGATAGTGTGGCTAACTGAACAGATTGTGAGCTTGTCTGTGGCTATGTGCAAGTTTTACCACTGAATATGAGTGTGTGTGTGTGTGTGTGTGTGTGTGTGTATTCCAGCTGTCATTCAATCCATCATTCTGAGGGTTGAGCATCCACTCGGTTTCTCACAGACCACTCGCATTGCACATTCCTGCACCTTCCCAGGGTCCAGGGGACCAAGGGTGCACGGCTGCAGGGCGTTACCATGGCACGGGGTGATGGGGTCACCCCCTTTGGTGCGTCAATGATTAGACGAGAGCTGATGGGGTAAGATGGGCAGGGATAAAAGGGACAGAGAGAGAGAGCATTAAGACAACCATGTTTTCAGAAATGAAAGTTGTATTTTTTCATGCTGTTATAAGAATTTCCATTGATGCATGCTGCCCAACTGTTGCATTTAAACCTAAGGTTTGTTCTAATTTATAATAAACCAAATATATATATATGTTATAGATATAGAGATGTTTGCATACACGCATACACACGGTGCTAATTTTCTGGAGGCAGCATTCAGTTTTGTTGTTCTTCTCAACATGGCATCAAGCTGAAAAAGGTTTTATAGGAATGTTGGAGCTTTGCTCAATAGATGGCTCAAGCACGCCCCCAGCTGCAGAGCTGACACCCAGAGTGACCTTTAAAAAAAACGCCAGGCAGTGAGACTGGCCAAGCAGACACAGCAGACACCCCCCACCCCAGCTCCGTGGATGAGGGGGTTCTATTACAGGCAGTTGACAGAAACCATCTCCCACCCTGTCCCCCAGTTTATCAGCAGCAAACAGAGGCGCGACGCCCACCACCAGGCGACAGCCCAACTGTGCCAGCAGATCCTAGTGACCCTACCACTGCAGGAGGCTAGGACAGCCTGCAGCTTGGCAAAAAGCTGCAGAAATATATATATATATATACATATATATATATATATATATATATATATATATATATATATATATATCTATATATATATATATATATATATATACTATATATATATATATATATATATATATATATATATATATATATATATACATATAAATCTGAGGATGCATGTTCATGTCATGGTCTTGGTCTGGCTTTGAACTTCTTTTGTGTCTATTGATTTTTTTTTCTCTATGTGTTTCCTGTTAAGGCTGTTTTTTTTTACTCCTTGTTTTGTTAACTTCCTGTTTTACTTTGAAGGTCTGTTTCTTTGTGTGTTCAGTTCTAGTTGGACTTCCCTTCATCGATCTTCCCTGATGTCAGCCTCAGTGTGTACAGTTGTGTTCAATAATATTTGTCTTTAAAAAAAAGTACTAAATGAAGCTCAAAATGTTTACAATAGCCTTTGTTTTCTAACACGCAAAGACCTTGAGAACACATTACATTCTATTCAAAATCAAACCATGATAATAGTTTATAAAATGTATCACAGTTTGCTGTTTATTTTACAGAAAGTGAATAAAAATAAATGTTAGGATGTTAAAAGAAATGTACGGTATGCTATTTTTTTTTTAACAAACTTAAACTCAAACATTTGCTGTATAAACTGGAGAAATGCTTGAAGATGAATCTTTCTTGTGAATGAATGGACTAATATTTAGTTGTATATTTAGTTGTATATATACAGTCCGTGGCCCCTAGACCCCAGAAGAACAATCTTGTTTTCATCAGTCCACAATATCTTGGTTTCATAAAAGGTGTCTTCTAATTGTTACAGTCCCCACAGGTAACTTTAGATCTTTTTTTATCATTGGCTGAGTTTTTGGCATTTTGGCTATTCTTCCATCCATTTGAATGAAAGTTTTTTTCTTTTTTTTCTCCACATCTCTGGTTTTGGTTCCATTTTAAAGCATTTGAGATCATTTAGCTGAGCAGCATATCATTTTCTGCACTTTTTTTTAAATATGTTTTTTCCCTTTACAATCAGCTGCTTAATCAAAGTACGATGTTCTTCTGAACAATGTCTGGACTAATACATTGTACAGATATTCATTACTCAGATTTTCAGAGAAATGCACTCTAAGCAGCATGTTGCTGCCTTCATCCTTAAATAAGGACCATCTGTTTGACACCTGTTTTTTTTTTCACAGAATGAATGACCTCACTAACTAAACTCCACACGGCAGTAAACATTAACCAAATTTGAAAATATTTTCTTTGACTTGATTTGATATTGACTTTTCAGTGTTCCCAAGGCATTTGTGTGTTTGGAAATAAAAGCTATTATAAGGTTTTTTAACTTTACTGTTTTTTAAAGACTGCTGTTATTTTGGACACAGCTGTATATATTCCCTTGTCTTTCCTATTTTCCCTCTAAGTCTGTATTTTCCACTTCGTGTCCCCACACTTTGCTGTTTCCTTTTTCATGTTAGTTTTTGGTTTTAATTCTGGATTATCTGCACTTTAGGTTTGTTTTATTGAATGACTCTGTTAGATTACTCCTGCAATTGTGTCACCTCACCTACTGCATAACCCACATTTTTTTGTTTTGGTGATATCCAGCACTTATGTTACATTACAGCCACCATGTTGCTGCATTGAAAGCTGGGATTTCACCACCCTTTGCTGCTGTAATGTAAACAGTTTTTGTTCTTCTGCGGCTGCTGTTGGTTCTGCAGTCTTTGCTGTCCAGTGGGCTCAGATCATGACTTACACATCAGTGCTGGACCACACCAGAACTGTAGAGACCTCCCAAGAGCCAAAAACATTAAATATACAATGTAATAAAGCCAACGCGTCCTCACTCATCATCAAGTTTCCAAGCTTCTCACCTGTCAGCAATTCAAGCAGTGATGTTGAATGTCAGAGGGCTTACTGCCAGCTGTCATCTGTTCACAGCCAGTAAAAGAGAAATGTGAGCATGTCAGAGGAGAGACCCATAAAATAGTCACGCTTTAGGTCGTCACAGTGTCTCTCAGCATTGTTTCCTTTAAAACCCCCTAAAGAAGATCTACATCGCTGCCATCATGTTTCCATGTGTTTTCAGCTGCAGTGGGACAAATGTTAGGGTAAGCACTAAGCTAAATGCAATCCAACCAGTGGCTTTAAATGTGACCTGAGGAGCAGTGATTACAAAATTTAGAATAAATGTTGTTGCTACTTGCCACATGTATCCATCTCCCATATCATTCACTTTGGCTAATGAATTTATCATTGAATTTAAATTGTTTCCTCTGTCTGATCTATAGTGGACTTCTATCTACTGAGCTCACATCCATTTTTCTCATGCAATGAGGCTCAGTTAACACGCTCCCTCAGAGACCCTTAGAATCTGCTGAATATTACAACAGGCAGCCCTGTACGGATGTTGAGCCCCCTCATGTGGCTTCTTTTCAACCTCACTGAGCAGCAGCTCCTTCAAGGTATTCAAGCTCCTCACCAGGGCCAATAATGGTGTTAAATATTGGCACATATTGTGTATATAATGGAATTACCCAAATAAAAGACATCCTGGAAAAATATTTAAAAATGGCAAATGATGTGCACAGCCTAAGACGGGTAGACTATGAAGAAGGTGATGGAAACTGTCTAAGACGCTGAACTTGCAAGTCTGAGGTGAAACTGGTTGTGGAGAAAATTGCAATTCCTCAATTGACCACCGGGGGTGGTCAATCGCCATGGCTCTCTTGTTAAAATGTCTTTTAAATGTCTTTTAAATATCTCTCTTGTTAAAGCGTCTTTTAAACTGAAAATTGTAGAGATTGCTGAGAAAAATGGCAAGTATTTTGTTGCAAAGGCATTTAAAGTTGGTGGGAAGAGGGTGGAGGGTGCAGAAGCTTCATTTACATTTTGTTAAAGTCCTGGGGGTGGGATTATTAGGGAGGGACCATTCATTTGAGGAAATATTTACAGTTTCATGTAAACAACAGTTTTGGTCTCTATAGCTATGACAACTATGGATCCAACCACCAACGGCTCAAAAGACCCCTGAAGCCCTCTACAATCCACCAGGACAAATGCTTTCACATTTTTTTTTTTTTTTTGCAGTCATACATGTGATCCATTTATGTGAGTAAAATAAATGGATCAAATATATAGTCTCCATAAGTTCCATCGCCATATTGACCTTGAATAGGATGAAGCTGGTTTACAGGACAGAAGGATGGATGGAAAACATGTGCTTTTGCCATTGTTGGTTACGCACAGGTTAAAATCATTCATCTAAACGTGTCTGAGAAAGACTTGACACTGCTCAACACGAGTTAATAAGTTAATCCTCAGAGAGTGATAAAACAACTGGACTGTCCACTGCTGACAGACACTGTGTGTATATGTCTTGATTTAGTACATACGCCACCTGTTTAAAGGCCCGGTTGACACTCAAAACCTGGTTTTAGCTTTAGGATTAGACATAGATTAACTGTAAGGTTAGAGGTAGGGTTAGCATTCCACTGAGTCGGTATTTATGCTGCCAATGGACTCCAAATAACTAGAAAACAAGAACATTAGTGAATGTATGTGGACTTCTGAAGCTCCTCAAGATATCGGTTCCACAAGTACTGAAAGATGACTGAACGATTATATTTCTCCATTTCATCGTTTGTCTCCTGGCTGACACTTGGGTGGTGAAGGTAGTTAGCATTACCACATTGATTTCATATGAAATTAAAATAGAAACAAGGGTTAATTCACAGTAAAATGGCATCTGCTCCTTTCATCGCTCTCTCACTCTCCAGCTCTTTTCTCTGCAGATTTATAGCCGAGGTTATCACACAGGCAGCATGTGTTTCCATGTATGAACCCTGACTTTTCTTAGGGAACACGTGCTACGAACACGCAGCAGTGACCTTTCATTTATAATCCACAACTGGCCTGTTTTTCCTCCGACTGCACACTGACAAACGTACTGATTGAGAGACAGAGGACAGACTGCTGGACTGGAGGAAAGAGGTGAAGAGTGTTGAAAGATGACAAGGTCCAAACCGTGTACATTTTTACAGACATATGTGCATTTTACTGCATTGTTGGAAATGAAAATATCAAAATATTCATAATACACACCATATTTTACAACATGCCACTGCATCGTTATCACACAACAGAATGATTTAGCTTCACAAAAATTCAATTTTCAAAATTATGTTTTCCATTTGCGTGTGACATCGAATCCAGTTTTTTTTTTTTTTTGTGTCTGTGTCATTAGGACATTGAAACATTGGAGCTTAGTCCAACACAGAAATGGATTTTCATATTTCGCCTCATTTTTTAAAAAGTTAAATGCACTATAGTCTTACAAGTAATTTTCACATGTGGGTTTTTTTCCCATTGAATTCTAAATGAAGAAAATCAGAATAAAATAAAAATACAACAACTTCTCATTCAGGTTCACTCTGAAATAGTGAAATACTAACAAAAAATCTCATGTTTTTCAACATAAGTCTCATGAGTTTTCATTGTGTGAAGATGGTTGCTTTTAAACCATTATAAACTGTGTTTAACATTTCATCATTCATTTAAAATCTGAACAAAGCAAAATTTGCACTTTTCAGCATTCATGAAAATGTTTGTTGTTCTGAACTTTTTGTAGCTATGAGGAAAATCTAAAAAATAGCGTGTGGAGCTTGTGTGCATAAATGTTGCTGTCAGTCCTGGACTTTGGGATGTTAACACCTTATATGGACTTTTATTCTCACTAATCGCTGACACTTTTAAAGCATGACTTTTAAACATTTTAACATTTTTCATACAGACATCTTCTTCATTTGATCAAGACTCATCTCTGTCGAGCGGACCGGTGTGGATGTGTTCGAGAGGAGATGGAGCATACAGTCTTCCCAAGGACAGGAAACCCTGGAAAGAGCTCATTAGAAGGTTGTCTCCATCAGTGAGAAGAGAAATGTTGAAGACAGACCCATGTTAGATGGTTTTTCAAACCAACACAACTGCGCGGTGAGATGTCAAATGAGCTTTGGACCAAACCCAGCTTCCATTACGTTGTCATGAGTGAAAAAGCCAGATGTGAATACCGAGTCTCAATTTTACACGTCGAGTTTTCAAACCACAACAGCCTTGAAAGCTTGCCAGGTTAATAAGAATGTGATGCTCCTGAAGCTCTAAAGAGATTTCACCGTTGTTTCTTGTTTTTATATGAAAACCTTTTTCTTGGCTATATTGTGCGTTCTTTCTAATCGGATCCATATAAATGTCCTTATTTCAGATGTTGTTACCAAAACTCTCCCTCAGAGGATGCAACAGCTAGAAGTGGATGAGCTCGGCACGAGCCAGCTGGCCTCCTACAGGTAGCCTCTGCTAATGTGACACCCTTAAATGTGCGATCGCATCATTTTATACTAAGCTTATTGTTGGAGATTTATTTGGATGCATACGTGTGATGCTGTGATTTTATTACATGGAGTAAATATCCTTATTTATGCCACAAAGGAGCATCATGTGCATAGAGGTAAGGTGTTGCTGGCTCTCCTCTTCAGAACAGCAGAAGACATCGATCGTTGCCCGTCTCATCATTTTCTTGTTCCTACAGAGAAATTAATCTGAAAACAGACCTCAAACCCGGGTTTGTAACACTAACACCATTTAAGTGAGCATGACAACAGCTCCTCCTACGAAGCTTCATCCCATGAACCCTTCCAGCCCAACCCAAAACCACTTCCAGCAGTTTCTTAGTAAATTTAACAGCATAAGAAATCGTATTACCTTCAGAGTTAGACTGACTTTGCTCTGCTTGGTCTTTATTCACAGCTCAGAAGTTAAGCTCAGTGAAGTAGCTAATGTGACCACTAGTTGTTTGACACCGTGATTGTAGGTGGTCAATCTAAAGAGCAGAAAAAAAGATACGTACATTAGAAATCACTGTGTATAAAATGCAAGGAAAGATCTAGTCAGCTAGTCAGCGCTGTATCATTTACCAGTTAGTTTAGTTCGTGTTCACATGTTTTCACTCTGACAGTCAGCGTCAGAGTGTCATGTTTTCATGACAACCAGCCTGAAGCAAAGAGCTGAAAAGCGTGGCAACACAACAACTTTGTTGACCCAGCTGGCCATTTTTGTTCCACATTATCTGTTTGTACTACTCTCTAAACAGTTTGTAAATGAAGCCGCTGGAAGTCGTTTGCCCATGACTCCCAACGTTATGTTCTTTTGCCATGTTTACGTGCTCCATCATAATCCACAGTGCACTGTTCAGCGGACCACAGAAACCTCTTTCGCTCAAACATGTGCTGTACACGCTTCAGCTGGGTCGATGAGCAATCTCAGTGTGTGTAGACAATGTAGACAAAGTCTTCGGTGTCTAACCTCAACTACAAGAGAGTAACTCACTTTAAACCAAGTCTGTAGTCTTAAAATTAAATGGCTGACAATAAAGGAACTTGTTTTCTGTTCCTCAGACAAACAGAGGTAGAAAAGGGAATTATGTAAACAGATGTCTGTTCCCACAACATGAGTAATGCAAGTGCACTTATAGATGCTTAACACATAGCCGTGCACACAGAGCAGTGTTGATTACCCACGTCCAAACACAGCACGGTCACTGAGGACTGCCTGCAGCCTGCAGGTAGAAAGTAATTGGTTCCAGATTTAGCGAAAATGTGTGACTGTGTGTGTGTGTGTGTGCGCTTGGACACATGAGATGTACAACAGCCGTTAGTTAACGCAACCAGAATGAAGGCTAATAGTGATCTGTAATAAAACCTAAAATCCATTCATTATCTGTATCCGCTTCTTTCTGTTCAAGGTCATGGGATAACATCTAATACCTTCCATTTATCCTGTTCCCACTTTCCTGAAAGTGAGAAGAACAGGACAAATCCAGTTTCCTTAAAGTCTGAATATCATTTTTCTAAAAACGTTTTTCCTTTAAATCTTAAAATCTGCCATTTCCTCCACTTTCTCACTTTTCTGAAACTTCTCGTCATTTTTTTTCCGTTTCTGTTATCATTCTCAGTTTTTATTCTGTGTTTTTCAGAAACTGATATAAGAAGATAATATAAGGTCATATGTAAAAGAAAGTGCATGAGGTGAAAACAACCTCAGATGGACAACCACACACACACAAACACACATGTTACTGTCATTACTAAATACAGCCAAAATACAGAATCTGGTAATGAATTGAGTCAGAAAACCAACAAAAAACCACAATAACTTTAAAATAATCATTCCATCTACCACATTGTGAATCTGAGAAGAGTCAAATTGATGAAGAATAGAGATGACCCCCCCCCCCCCTCCCCTTTGAGTGAAATTGCTGGAATGTCCAGTTATTGGAATTGTTCTGTTTCAACCATGTGTTGTATACGTCCAGTATGTCGACGTAAATAAACGGCAAGCCAAGCTCAGTTTCCATGAGCCAGGATTGGAGCGTCTTGCTCCCTCTGGATATCCACTGACATACAGGACATGAACAATCCTTCACACAGTAGAATGACTCCAAAGACTTCAATAGTCTAAATCACATATCTTCAATCCAGGTCCTCTACATGACTTGTTCTAATTTCACCTCATCCTTCATAGGTCTCTGAAGGAGAAAAACAGTGTCCGTCCCTACCTTAGTTTGTAAAACTAGAGTCCCACAGAATGCAGAAAGCGCCATGGTTCGGTTTTGCCGCGACTTTGCTCCGTCCTCAGCGCGATCCAAGTCCCCCAGGGTTCAGAGCAGAGCCCTGGTAAGCAGTGATACAAGTTTACTCGGAGATCTTGAGATCCAGTTGCACAGGAGTCTGCTTGTTTGAAGACATTTATTTTGCCATGTCTTGTTCCTTCTAGAATTGTTAACATTAACATATGAATTAACATTTAAAATGGATGAGTGGTTCTAAATAAAATGTGCTTTTGGACTTAGGAACTGAACGTTTCCTCATACATGGTTCAAATTTCTTCTACAAGACTCTAAATCCTTTACACACAGCCTCCACGGGTTAAAGTAATGTTGATGTACAAGTCAGAGCCCACTGGTGGCATTTTATTTTTAATTACAATATAACTAGATTCTCCTGTGTCTTGCCAGTTCAACGTGTTGTGCGTAAATTGATGCCGTCTAGCAGCGGTCAAGCGGCAAAATACTCTGGTGCGACTAATCTCATTGACTTAAATGGCGGTGATTCATCGCGGCTGGCACGGCGCTGCCGTTCTATGGTTGTTCTGATGAGGAAAGGAGTTAAGTTGTGAGCTCAGTATCGCAGTGTTAGGTGCATCTGTGGGGAAGAGAAGAGGTTGGCGCCTAGGCGCCAAACCATTTTGTTACACTAATGATAATGACAGGTACCATATTTATCCTATTAAACGCCCCCGAGCGTGATACAAAGCATTGACCCCCAAATTCTAAATATTTTTCTTACATCGTTGCACGTTCTTGCAGATTAAAATCTCAAGTGGTTTTTCATCATTATTTAGCTGTTACTATTTTTTTTTGCTGCTTCCTACGACGTCAAAGTCGGAGCGTTAATAAGTAAGTTTACAGCATCTTTTTTTAGGGTTGGTTTCAGTGCATACGGTGATGCTACAATGTACCGGTAATCATAAATCAATTACAGATGCGCAATAGTTGTAAACATGTCGTCCAGGACATGTGTACACATCTGTACACAGCATCTTTTAAACTGAAAAATATTTGAAAGTTGTCGAGGAAAATGGAAAGGTTGAGGGTTATTTTTTTATTTACATTCTGTCAAAGTGCTCTGGACTTTAATAATATTAGGGATGGAGCGCTTATTGCAGGAAATACGGTATTTAATAATTGTAGCACAAGTTGGCTGAAAGAATGAGGCGGTAAAGGTGGTGTGGCCGTCGGTACTCTCTTCTCACAGCATTAATGTTCCAGTTTCAGATCTTAGCTGGAGTTTTTGTGAAGTTTGCACATTTTCTATGTGTGCGGGTTTTTTCTGGGTATTCCGACTTTCTTTTAACACCCCGAACATGCAGGTTGACTGGTGATCTGGTAATTAAATCATTGGTGGGAGCGAGCGTGCATGATTGTTTGTCCCTCTGTGGACCTGTGCAGCATATACCCCACCTCTTCCACTGTGACAGCCGGGATGTGCTCCAGGGCCCCTGTGACCCCTGACCAGAATGAGGCAATGTACAGAAAATGAATGGCTGACAGTGTAATAAGTGATAAGTGATTTTTATTAGGTCTTAATGCATGAAGAGTGGATGACAATCCTTGCCTGTGTGTGACTAACTCTGTTTCTAAACACATCATGGCAAATTTAAAGGCTTTTTATTCTCTCCTGCCATTCCTTGTGTCTGGTTTGTTTTTTTCCCACGTCATCTTAAATAAGGCCACCACACTCAGTTTACTAAACATGACCCATCACATAATCAGAGCCGAAGCCTGTGTTAAGGTCGTGCCACGCTTCACCTATGATGCTGCTCTGAACCACATTACTCTGGGAATCATATTTGACTTGAACCAGGCTTTACTCCTGTTAAACCGTTACCCTCAGACCTGCGGACACACACGTGTCAAAACAACATTCATCACCTGTGAAACTGCCAGTACTCCCGGGACACTGTCCTCCTTTCTCTCATCCCTCCCTTCTGCATTCATAAATTCTTCCTCCGTGGATTCTTTACACCTTTTTGTCGTATTTCTCTCTGACTGAACATCTTTATCCGATTCCTTTAATTGCAACCACTTGCCTTGTTATTCTTACGTGAATATAGTTGCTTTAATGGTTTCTGAAAGTTAACATCTGTTTTGCTGTTTTCTATGCTAATTCTTTGCCAAATGTTCATTGATTGGCCCAGAATCTTTACCTGGAGGGATAAGTCTCGATGTGTTAGCAGCTGTATGCAGTGTGCAGTGAAAGACAAAGACTAACATGACAAGAAATAATCTACAACAGAATCCAAAGAAAACACTTGAAGGGAAACCTTCTGGTGAGAACGTGTTTTCTCTTCTTGCCCAACCTCTTTTTTTTTCTTTAATCTCCCCTGCTTTTCGTTTCCTTTGCATCTCCTTGGGCTTCATTCCCACCATTGGTGTTCATCACTCTTAATTTTTTTTCTTTTCATATCATACCTTTTATGTTTCATTCTATCATTTCTCTTCACTTTGGTTTCACTGTTCCTCCTTTCAGCTCCTCATCTACTGTAGAAAGATGGATGAGGTGGTGATAAATCAGAAGAAGTGAAGCGGTGTGGAAGAACAGTGATGTGGGTCAGTGCCGCTGTTACGACTCCCTCTGGGATGACCGGATTCTGTGTGTCATCACTGGAGATCTGTCTAATTCTCTTCATATGTCTGTTTCTTTTTTCTTTTTTTTTTTTAACATCTCAGTCTTTACTCTTTCTTTGAACAAGTTCTCTCTCAGATCTTATTGTAACCGGTTGGTGCAAAGGTCAGAGTCCTGAAATCTGAAGTCTCAGCTGAGCCTGGATTCTGGGAAAGTTAAGAATGATTAAATTACAGACATGTAGGATAAAGATTTTGTTCAGGGTCAGTCCACGCAAGCAATATGAGGACTCCAAAATCCACTCCACAAAATATCAAGAGAAATCCATGTACAGACGTTTTATAAAAGTTTCTTTTTTAAACAGCAGTGGAGGAGTATGAACAGCTGTCCAACTTTTGTACTAGTTTTTAAAATTTGTACGTAACTGTTAAAAAAATACTCCTGTTATTGTCTCAAGTGTTTTCTGATTGGATAAATGTCTGCAGGCTTTCTGTGGGGAGCAGGGATGCCTCATAATCATACACAACTAATGTTGCCAGACAGGAACAGAAAGCTACCGACCAAGCTACAAATATTATTCAAAAAATAATTCAATTTGACAGTCTTTAAATAAAAGAAAAAAAATTGCATTAAGCAAAAGCTGATCACTTCTTCCTTTGAGTGCTTTAAAAAAAAATTGCTTTTAAAATGAATGTCCATATCTATAGATGCTCTATGTAGCAATACCACTTCTGACCACATGGGGGAACCACATCACAAGACCCAAGAAAGTTCCCCACTTATTATCACAGTATTATCAGTGTCTCTTTTCTCAACAAAGTAGATCTATATGCCGCCATGTGGACAGAAGTGGCTTTGCTATATAGAGTGACTTTAACACTAGATGGTCTACATCGGTGTTTCCCATGGGCGGGGCCAGTGACATCATGGCACACAGCTGGATGCTGTCTTTCTCATGCATGTGCACGGCCCCTTTAGTCTATGGCAATGTCTGAGCAATCATGTTTGACAATTTATTTAGCAAAGAAATGCAACAGCTTCTATTGCATGTTGTTTAAATTTTCACTATTAAGGTATTACAGCATCCATGTTTTTTTTTCTAAGCTTACTGTGACGTGTAAGGTAAGAAATCAGTATTGCAGCCTTTAATATAAGTCCATTAAAATGGAGGAGAATGGGGCATTCACTTAAGTGACATTAACTCAGATAAAATTAAACAAAGAGCTGGATAAAGTGTACAATGAGGAAGGTGAATAGAGTTAAAGTGATACGGTACAGGGAGCATGGTGGAATGTGCAAACTGAGCGTTCTGAATCCTTGGTCGCCAAAGTGAAAACAGCAGAGACTCACTGATGTGAAACACAGCAGTCAACATGTGAGTGCTATAGAATAATGCCATTGCATGTAGCAGGACTGATTTTCTGTCTTATTGACAGCAAAGCTGTAAAAGTCTGTGTGGGAAAGTGCTTTACTACTTGACATGTGTAGTGGAGAGGCTGGTCCTGATCGCTAATAACTGATAACACTGATAAAAGTTCTCCTCTCCGCCACAGTTTCCACACTGTCTAATTCACAGCCTTTTATGGAGACTGTCTAAATCAGGTGATTCATTCTGTTGCTGTCAGTACGTCAAAGTAAAACAAAGCTTGTTTCCAATGATCCCAGTATTATACTGCACACATTGAAGGATCTGGGCTTTCTTAGGACAGAGAGCCTCGGTGTTGGTTTCCAGTCCAGTCTGCTGTTGATGTTGTTAGGTACTTCTAATCACTGACTGTGTCCACACTCTGGATGTAAAGGGGCTCCATAAGCATTATCCTCTGCCAGAAATCAATAACCATCTATCTGATCTTATCCACATTGATTAAGCAACTCAACGTGGTGACTGTTTCCAGCCCACTTCACAAATGTTCCCCCCCTGCTCTTTATTCCCCCCTCTTGTCCAGCTTTTATACACCCAACCACTGCAGAAAATTAAAAAATAAAAATAAAAAATCCAAGTATTCATCACTAATTAGATATTTTTCTGTTTAACTGATTACAACAAAATGAACAAATGCTTATAAAAGATGTGGACATTCAACAGATTGTAGATCATACTGATGACCTAACTGAAACTGTGCAAATATGTAAACATAGACGTTTGGTGGACTATCGTCATCATGACAAATTAACACCTGTCTTAACTGTTTTTAGTCCAGAATTTCCCTCCAGAATAGGGCGACAAGGATTAGTGGACATAACTGACAGAAACAATTCTGAAAATTTGTTGATACCTCTTGGTAGATTGGTTGTTAAAACTGCAAGCACACATTGACCCAGCCCAAATATATATCCCCAAACCATTTCAGCTCTGCCTCCCTTTGGCTGAAGTCGCACAGAACGTAAAAATCCCAGTGGTTCAGTTTTGCCGTGACTTTACCCTGACAACAGTCCCACAGGCAGAGATTCAGAGTGGAGCACCGGCCAGCACCGCCCACTCAGCTGGATTCGTGAAAGGTTGCAAGTTTACCTGAAGGTTACAGGAGCATGTGAAATTATGCAAGTCTGCTCATTGAAAGACGCATCACAGCAATGTCTTGTTCTTTTTCGAATTACACATTTAAAAAGGTTGAGTGTTGTCTTACAGACTGACCCTTTCCACATATGTGGTTCAGATCTCTTTGAAAGTCCTCTGTGTGTAAATTGATGTGGTCTAACGGTGGCCATGTGACCATAATAGGTCCAATGCATATCTCTGGTGGAGCAGAGCAAACGCTCGCTTCAAGCGCTCTTCTAGGATGCTCCAGGGAACTTCTGGTGAGACTCTCACTGACTTGAACGGCCGTCATTCACAGCGGTGCCGTTCCACAACCATTCCATGTTCTGTTGGACTTGAGCTTTAGACTTGCAATGTACTAGCAGTTTGACC
The DNA here is from genome assembly GCA_018398805.1 of Hirundichthys speculiger. NCBI lineage: Eukaryota > Metazoa > Chordata > Actinopteri > Beloniformes > Exocoetidae > Hirundichthys > Hirundichthys speculiger. The sequence goes on from JAGFBZ010000229.1 coordinate 50,465, forward strand.
AGTGATTACATCTGTTCAGATACACAACCAGCTATGTTGTGAACGTAACTTGTTTCAGTAATACTGTATGTGAAAATGTGATATCGTGTGATATTGGAGACTCAGAGTTGAAAATAAAACACTGTTGAAAGAGGAAGTCATCGTTTTGCTTTTGTTTCAGTCACAGCAGAGAAAACACCAGTGACCATCAAAGATTGTGGAGTTAGTTTCTCTCGTTTTGCTAATGCAGGAAATTGTCACAAAGAAACACCAACATTGTTTCTGTATGTCGATGTTTTGACAGCATTGTAAAAACAACTTCACTTCCACTGCCTTTAAGGGGAGCCAAATCCCTAAAACTTGCTAAAGTAATTTGTGCTGCATTAAAAAGCCAAACGAGACTTAGTTTGATTTTCTTTATTGACTGTATCATTTCAATGAACTTTGCACTCTTAAATCCAGCATGTCAGTGTTAATTTACAGTATCAGCAATCCCTTAAGTATGTTATACTGAGGTCAGACTCTGATTTAACGAGAAGAAATCATGCAATTCTTTTGAGTTAATGGGTAAAAGCAACATGAGCATGATATTGGAAAGAGACAGGGCAGGAAAATCATGTCTTTGGCTATTTAAAGATGTATAAATGAACCAGAATTGAACTCAAAGAAAAATAAAATGAGACAATAAATAATTCAGCCAATAAATTCTGGGCTTTATAAGTTATTTTAATGTGATAAATCAAACTGCAGAATATGGTGAAAAAACCCACCCGAATGGCTTCAGCGATTTAAATCAGAGCTGACTATCACTAAACCCTCGAGGCAGCAGCCGCTTCATTTGTCCAACATAAACTCTTGGCCTCTTGTGGTGTAGATCAGATAAACTAATCACTGATTTGGTATGTGAGACTAAAATCCCACCAAAAAAAAAAAAAGCTTTCAAAGCCTTTACAAATCCCCCCGGGACAGCCCGACATACCCAGGTAATGATTATTATGTTTCTGTAAGTGTGATTGATGTCCAAAGTGTTCAAAGTGTAAAACTGTAAATCACTTCCATTCACTGTCTGACATACCTGCAGGGTCAAGGGCAGGATTGCACGCTGCTGATGGCCTTTGAGAGAGTCTGTGTCTGGAATGTATTGTACAGTATACGCCTGTAGGTGCAGGAGAAGGTCAGGTCTTCATTTGTGTCTGAAGAAACACAAAACCAGTCTGATTCTTGTGTTCAGGACAGTAAAAAGATCACTGAATAGTTTCTCTGTTTCGGTGTAAATTCCAAGCCCAGCAGAGTTCACTGAGCTTATAAAAAGAACTGTGTGACTCTCCCGCTCCTAGCATACTCAAATAAACACTTTGGGAGGTTTCTGCCCGTCTGTATCGTTGTGTTTATGTAAATTCTGGTAAAAGCTTGAAAGGAATTACCAGCTGAACTCAGAAAGGCACATACCAACTTTGAATTTTTTTTTATACCCAGGACCTTGGGTCATACATTTTCAGCCCCTGTGAACAAGACTGCCCTCCAAAACCATAGAAGCAAGAGGCTGAGGGTGGGAAGAAAAAAAGTGAACTCATTAAGAATAGATACTTGTGATGCATCGACTTTCTGGGAAATGTTTGTGTGAACTTCACATTCAGGCTTTTGACTTCAGCAGTTTCAACAAGAAAGTAAGCCTCGGAGAGCTGTGTTTGTTGAAATAAGTCATATTTGTCATGCAGATAGGGTCTGCAAAACAAAGGGGCAACATCTGTTTTTCAAAACTGAAGCAAATGAAGAAGTGCCTAATCATGTTCTGCGAATGACCACTAGGGGCTGGTTACTTCATGTTAAAATGTCCAACTTTACAGCTTAAATATACATACATTTAGAAAAAAAATGTGTCAGTATCCATGGCTAGATTTCACATTCATGTTAACTGTACAGGGAGTGAATCTTTCTGTCTTTCTGTATCAAGTGAGAATTTCTATTAATTAGGGGCATCGTTTTTTTTAAAAAGCAGCTACATCATAGTCTATGGTGTCTAATGGCTAACTTTAGCTACTTAGCACTTCTGTTGAATTTGACTTCTGAGCTGTGCATAAAGGCCTAAGAGAGTATAATTACTTGAAAGATAATATGGCTTTTTATGCTGTGAATTAACATACCTCCACTATTCCTTTTCCTGGAAGGGTCAGGTGAAGTTTAACTAAGCTGCTCCAGCTTGACTAGGCTAAACCAGAGAAACACATGCATGAAGACCACTAGTTTGGGCTAGCTGGCAGTCCAGAAGGCCCTTTGGTCATCTGTCGCTAGCCCTGACAGCAGCCAGAGCACCAAGCTTTGCAGCTGAGGCACCTTGGTCTCAGGACCCAGTGTGGCCGAAAACCTCCCAGTTGGCTAGCTAGCACCTATCAGACTTAGCTCTGGGAGTCCTCATCTCAGATATTGTTTCAGTAGCGACATTTTGAACAAAATGGATGAACAGATTTAGTCATAATGAATGTAAGTTAACAGTTGTCAGCATCATAGGTTAGCATGAGCTAAGCTAAGCTAAAACAGAGGGTTTAACTGGTTCTTTTGGTACAGACCATGCTGCAAACTCAAATATGATATTTTGCTTAAATTACGAAAAGCACTAACATTATGCTATGTTTTCAGTTGAGTTTTAAAAAAATTTGTAAATAATTGTAACAGATGCTTTTCAACAATATATTTTTTATTTTAAACAAACGCTAAATGGATACGTTAATGTGAGGACACTCGCACATTGAAGGTCACTCGTCTTCAATGTTCTTGAAGGTAATAATCACTCTCTGTTTCAGTTTCTTTCTTTAAATGCCTCAATAATAACTGTTTGGGTTCATGTACACTTCACATATTTTAAAATCACCTGGATATGTATTCTCATTAGAAAAACATCCTGGCTTAAATTGTTGAGCATATTTATAGAAAAAAAAAACCTTATTATCATTCACGAGGAGAAAAAAAAAGGACAGTAAAATAAAAGCTCATCAATCATAACTGAGGCACTGGGATATTGTTTTGAGGTCATATCACTCAAATCACTCATAATATAGTAGTAAAGTGTTATTTGTAGCTTATAGCATTAATGTTACAAGTGCTTTATAAGAAGCAATGTAAGGCAATTCAGGTCATATGGGCATTCACAAGACCACAATAACAAAAATGTCTCATAAATATTAGCCATATCTAAAGACAAACGTTTTAAGGATTGATTTGAAGGCTGATAAAGACTTTAAGGCAGATTTACTATTGCTTTGCACCTGGGACAAACTATTTTGGCTATAAAAAATTACTGTGTTTAATATCCAGGTGGGAAGTTAATCCCTAAAGTGTGTGGACACAGTGAACTTGTGCCCTGTTGGATTTGCTCTCAGGGGAGTTTCCCTTTCAGAATACAAATTTTTGACACAGGGATCACTGCAGGTTGATTCATTACTGACTGTGCCATGTTCTACCATTGGAAAAAAAAAAGGAAAATCTTTTATTCTACCTCTGAAGTGATATTTGCAGCAAAAATAGGAGGCAGCTTCTGGTGTGAGTGGTGGTTCAATGGAATTTGAGAATGTTGAATAGAAGACATTACAAAATTCATCTGCAGCTTTGAGAATGTAATGTGAGTGCATCTCTTAGTCCTGGCAATGAAACAGACCAATAAAGAAGCACTTTAATAAACAACAGCTTTATGGTCAGTGACAGCTATGTCTAGTAATTTAAAAGAGTTTAGAACGAAACCAGATGAGAGTGCTAGATCCTGACCTCCTATGTAGCCTCCTTTACAAACTGAGTGAAACTATAAGAAATGTGTGTTTTTCATTGTCCATTGTTCCACCCATTTCCAAGCTCCTGTTATATTGCATATTTTGCATATATTGCAACACATGGCAGTTCTTAAAAAGCTGATTTATAGGTAAGGTTGAGGAGGAAGGGAAAGCTTGTGAAGAAGAAACGTAGAACTGCACTACCGTTACCGAGACTATGAGGGTTAAAAACCAAGCTTCACGGAGGACAGCTAGATTCCTCCCTCTTGCAGAAGGCCTGGACATATGAAAATATCCAAAAACAGGAATCAACAAAGGTAAGAACAAAAGAGATACATGGACTATGTGATGAGTGGAAGAAGCCATCTAAGTTGAATGTTAAAAACCAACATTGAACAGAGGAGGTGGTTTCAAGTTTCAGTAATCCAACGCTTAGGGTGCGCTCACATTAGGTAATCGGTACCATGCCTAAGCACAACTGACCCCTAAAGTTTGGTACATTTGGCTGTGGTATGTGTTTCCTACCCGGTTAGGGTTAGGGTTAGGGGGTCTGGTCTCTGGTGCAGTTGGAAGAGGCGTGCTTGAGCACAATATGGATGCACATGTATATGTACAACCGGACCATTAGTGTTCAGGTTGGAGTTCAAACTGTCTTGTAATGATCTGAGGTGAGGGTTGCTACGAGAGGAAGAAGCCAGTGAGGAAGCGGTGGTCCAGCTGTAATCCTCTGGTTATCCCTGGGAAAAGGAGCCAGGGGCCGAGATTGTTGCCTCAGGCTGCTTTACTAAGCTCTACCTCCAGACTTTTCTAAGCCAAACCAAAACCAATCATAATGGCCTCTTTCTGCAGTTAAAAGCACAACAAGCTATATTCTTTTTTTTTAAATAAGAATCATTGTACTCATTATACTCATTATACTTATACTAGAATCATTATGTTAATTCTTTATTCACAGCTCAGAAGTGAAGTCAAGGCAGTGGTAAGTAGCTGAGGTGACGACAGCTAACCATTAACTAATGCCAGCAGTCACTCAAGAGACCACACCCATAATTATACATACATTCGTTGCTTCTATAAATGTACCTGATGCGGTTAAAAATATATTAAAAAATTCACCCCCTGTAGAGTTCTCATGGATATGAAAGCTTGCCAAAGAAGCCAAGAACCAAGAAGAAATAATTTGGGTCGAGTGAGATTTGACTGACTTTGGCCTTTTGACTTTTGGAGCCTGTCCCTAGTGGTCCATTGAGGAACAGCAGTTTTCAGGTTCGTTTCAGACTAGCCAGCTGGATTTAGCCCCTTGGTCTCACGACTTCTGCTTTTCAGTGTGACTGCACTGATGCAGTCAAAATAGTACGTTTTTAAGTTTGTGATGTGGGACATAACCTCTGCTTGGACATTGTTTATTTCCCCTTAAGATGCATCTCCATGAAGTCATGAATAGAAACAAAACAAGAACAACATCAACATTGATCATAGCAAAGGACCTAAGTGAAACTCTTGAAACGTGACATCAGTCCTTTGGGTTTTGGCGGAGCTTCTCAGCATCTGCTCTGTCAGTCTTACATGTGAAAATAGTTCTTAGCTGGACTTTCCCTTTCGAGTCCAGCGATGGGAAACCTTTCTGCAACAACAGATTCCCTGCAGAGCGAACCAAATCACAGAGCTTTGTTCCAACCATGGTATGTCTGTGTATTAGCATGTGCATATCTGTGTGTGTACCATCAACATAAACACACACACATGAGTGACTCTGTTGTGGATCATTTTTCAAATTCATTTTTGTTATGTCCTGTGTGTCTTTTTATTTGTTCAAACAGGAAATCAGGACGAAAATCAGCTTGGACATCTGAGCCAACGTGATATTCTATTTTCATAACACACGGTGGATGTGGGAGTGTGTGTTTGAGTGTGTGAGCCTGACAAATTTCTTCTTTGGCCGAGAGATTTGTCACTCAGCAGGGGTGAGCATGGTTAAAACACACACTCACACCCCAAACAAAGATGAGTTCAGTTCTGAAAGGGATGAGAGATGGAGGCGAATGAGGAGCGTTGCTGCTGCAGGTTATAGATGGCACCCTCTCGGAGAATGAGCGCGTTTGTTGGTGACATGAAAAGGTTGAGTGTCTGTGAACCGAAGGTTTGAGTGCGTGAGAATACCTTACAAGTATGTACGTATATGCATGCAAATGTGTCTGTGTGCAGTTAGTAACGTGTAGAGGCAGTATTATATTACTGAATGACAGGATTAAATGCTTGTTGACACACACACACACACACACTGAAAACCTTTGACGGACAAGAATTTGTGTGTGTGTTAGAGTCCAACTTACTAAAGTTATTCCAGTCAATATTGTAAAATTTCTCAAAATACCTAAGCTTCAGCTGAAAACTGCTGGTTTAACACTGAACTATGATAAAAAAATGTGAAGTTGTAAAAAACTAATGAAACTGTTTTAGGGCTTCTGGTGAACAGAGAAGAGATCATCATTAATCTGGCTCAACTGTTGAGATATAATACCATATTTAGATGATACTCTATCATATAAAAAGGTGTAAATCAAGATTAAAACTGAATAAATGTGCATGTTTGTACATATAACAAAAAAGTAGTGATTAGAAAATAATAGATTTTTATTTCTATTTTTAGATATAGCTGAAACCAGATGTTTACATACACTGTATAAAGACAACCTTTTTATTCTGTCTGACATTTAACCACCCTAAACTTTTCTTATTTTAGGTCAATTACCAAAATTAGTTCTATTTTCTAAATGCCAAAATAATGAGAGAGAGAATTTGTTTGAGAATTTCTCATCACTTTCTTAAAAGTCTGAAGTTTACATACGCTAAGATTACTATTCTTTTAAACAATCTGGGAAAGCCAAGATGATGATGGTGTCATGGCTTTGGAAGCTTCTGATTGGTTAACTGACAACATTTGAGGTAATTAAGCACAGGCACAGCTGTAGATGTATTTTAAGGCACACCTCAATTATATTACTTTCTTGTGTGACATCATGAGAAAACAACAACAACAACAAAAACAATAAAAAAAAAATCAGCCAAGATATCAGATCAAGATCTTGACAACTCTGGTTCATCCTTGGGTACAATGTCCAGGTGCCTGAAGGTGCCACGTTCATCTGTTTAAACAGTTTTAAACAAGTATAAACACCATGGGAATGTCCAGCCATCATAGGGCTCAGGAAGGAGACGGGTTCGGGGTCTCAGAGATGAATGAGCTCAGAATAAAAGCAAAACAACTTCTGCAGATGTTGACTGAAGCTGAAGATGTCCTGACATGAGCTAAAAAGCCACACAGTGAGGAGGAAGTCATTACTCCAAAAGCAACATTTAAAAAAAGATCTAGATTAGTTTTCAAATCCAAACATGGACAAAGAACATATTCTTTGGACACATGTCCTGTAGTCTGATGAAAAAAAAAAAAAAAAAAAAAAAAACATCTGAGAAAAAAAATGGGGAAACTTGCAAGTCTGAGAACACCATCCCAACTGTGAAGTACGGGGGTGGCAGCATCATGTTGTGGGGGTGTTTTGCTGCATTTCACAAAACAGATGGAATCATGAGGAAAGAACATTATGTAGAAATATTTAAGCAAAATCCCAAGACATCAGCCAGGACCCTAAACACACTGCTAAATTAGTTACACAGGAGTAAGGACAACAAAGTCAATATTTTGTAGTGGCCGTAACAAAACCCTGATTTAAATCCTTTAGAAAATTTGTGGGCAGAGCTGAAAAAGGCTTATATGAGCAAGTCGACCTCCAAACCGGACTCAGTTCCTCCAGTTCTGTCAGGATGAATGGACCAGAATTCCAGAGAGGTTCTGGAAGGAAACGCCAAACGTTTGACCCAAGTCACACAGTTTAAAAGGCAATGATATGAAATGTACATTTCTGACTTTTTTTAGTAAGCAACACAATTCTCTCATTATTCTAGTCTTTAGAAAATAGAAATAATATTGGAAATACTAACTGAGATTAAATCTTTCTGCTTCAGGTCAGACAGTGAGGAAAAAAAGATTATGTGCTTTTTTTTATAGTGTATGAAATCTTCTGGTTTCAACTATAAGCTAAGAAAGGTTGCTAAAGGTTGTTTCTCCTATTTTTGCAGCAGGGGTGTACCTTCTGGGACAGTTGCATAAAGCAACGATTTTCTCTGCCTGTTGTTTAAGTTTTGTATTTTGTGGAATCACTGTAAATACTGCAGTGATGGAGGGAGGCTCTAGATACGTTTTCAGTGCATTTGAGAAATAGAATGAATATCGATCTCCAGAAACAGTGTAGCTTTGTGCAGAACCACAAAGTGTCAGGTTTTGCATCTACATCAAAGACAGATCGGATGGCGGTGTGAAACCTTACAGCATCACAATTTGTTGCAAAGACAAATCCAAGACATTTTCTAAATCTATTTCTCCTTGTTTTTCAGCTCCCCTTTTTTTTCTTTAGTTCAGTTTATTCAAATCTATGTAATTGCATCTATGTGGCGCAAAAACATCACGGTGGAAATGTGACTACAGCACATATGCCCCCCAGAACCATTTAAAACAAAGACAGCCCGTTTGCAAATAATGTTCAGTAGATTGATGTGTCCGATTATCCTCTCCTGGCGGTGGGGATTACCCCCGCTGACCGTGAAGCGAAGACACCTCAATTATGGACAACAGACGCACACAGGAGGTTTAAGTCAACCTGTGATTTGACTCCGAAGTCAATCCAGAGCTATAAACACTCTTAAATCATCATATGATCTCATCGAAAATGTGAGCCCACAGAGAGGGCAGTGAAGAGGAAAGAGGCCAGCTCTGGTTTATCATCACCTAAGCAGACAAAAGGAATTTTATAACAGAAAGAGGTTAAGGAGTTAAGGAGGTTTAGAAAGGAGGGACCCAGAGTATGAAAGCATGCTGCCTCATGGGCAGAGGGGCATGGAGAGGTCTTCCGGGCTGCTTTATTGCCTGACTCCGTAATGCATTACAGAATTTTATCTAGAGAGGATTATAGTAGGATTGTATCATAATAAGTACACATATTACTAATTTGTAGTAAATGTTGATGATACACAGCATGAAATTAAAAAAGGATAAACGAAACTCATCTCTCTTGTGGTACAATAAACAATCCACATTGTTTTAGGTTATCATTATATAAATCCAGACTGATTTTCCTGTTAGATTATTGAGAGATTTTGAAGAGGAATGTTTAGACTGAGATTTCAAATCGACCATTTTGAAACATTTTTTATTTCCAGGTGCCAAACTATAAAACTTGTTTTTATTGGATATATGTCTCTAAATAATTTAATTCTTTACAAATAAAACAGTCTTGTTTGTATCAGCTGACCGCTTCAATAAGTGCACCGTGCACGCAGCTCTGAGCTGTGGACGTTTGTGTAATGTGTTGTCTCAAGACCCCCTGGAAAGATTTGACACCTCTATGGAATCGTTGCAGTCAATAGAATTGATAAGTAGCTCATTAAGCCCCACCACTTTAATCATATTCTAGTCATTATCCAATCAGATTGAAGAACAGATTGCATGCTTCCTCAGGATGGTGGTCTGTTGTCTCTCTTTTATACACTTCCACTGGTAACAGAAACAATTTGAAAGAGAAAAAAGGTTTTTTTATTTTTGATTACAGGGATCTGGTGCTCCATGAACAGAGTAGACTTTTGCGCTGGAATATGAGGGGGCGTGTGACCCCGGGGAACAGGCTTTTTTTTTGGCCATACTAAAAAGTACCTACTAAAAAAATAAAGAATAAAATGTAATTACACATATACTGCAGTAGGTGGCAGTGACACTCTCATCATGACAGTGTGCGCAGAGACTATTTGCTATATTGTTTTGTTTTTTTTTTTGCACGGACGTACACGCATACAGCACAGAGCAGGAGATATGAAGTGAACAAACCCTCAAGAGACTACACTGAAAAATATTTAACAGGGATGAAAAGAAAGATGGAGAGAGATGGAAATAATGAGACGATGCTGATGTAGCGCTTGGCTTCACTGAGACTGCGGTGGGATTGATGCACTTTAAATACACTTAAATCTTTAAAAAAAACTAAAATACAATTTTAATGAAGTTATTCTTTGTTATAAGTTGATCTATACTTCTTTCTGTTGTTTTCCTTAATGTTAATAAGGATACAGTGGTATGCAGAGGTGTACTTATAACAATTTTACAGACAAATGATACTATTTCGAGTCACGGGGGGGCAAAATGTTTTCCTCTTCCTGGGGGGGCAGCAGAAAATAATTGAGAAGCACTGAGTCAATTGGTGGTTCTAAATTGCCTGTAGGAGTGATTGTGGTTGTTTGTCTGTGTGGGGCCCTGCGATGGACTGGCGACCTGTCCAGCGTACCCCTGCCTTTCAGGGGCAGGGGTACAGAGAGCTGTACCCCTGCACCCTCTTACCTAAAAAGAGCTGGGATAGGCTCCAGCAGGCCTCCGTGATCCTGCATTGGATTAAGCGGGCATAGATAATGGATGGATGGATATCAGTTTCAGTTTCAACAGTAGGAATATTTGATTGGTTTTAGGAAGGATTTGTCCATCTCTGGTAACTGTGGACCCTCATCCTAATTTCTTTCATGAGAACTGTCCATTGCTTTACAGCATTATGTCACACATCAACTACAAAGATCAGCAGTGGCGATGAGGACAACCTGACTCACAGCGCTACAGTGGAAATCATCGCAGAGACCACAAGGAAACTCAAAGTAATGACAGAAGATGTGAGGAAGTGTGATCGAGCAACACTAAACTGTTAAAACAGAGTTGCCAAGAGGTTTAACCTCCATGCCTCCGGGGGGGCTCGCTGCGCTAAAACCTGCAAAAGCTCCTTGGTGTTGAACTTCATTTCATGTTAAAGGGAGAAAGAACAGCAAAACATCATCTAAACTCCAAAAATCCTCCAAAATTACTGACCAAACAGCCGGGATTTAAAAACCAGCTTTGCTGCTTCAACTGAGAAAACAAAAGTAAAGCTGCTGCAGGAATCCAAATTAAACAGTTAGCTGAAGACCAAAGTCCAACATTTACTGAGTTAAAGAAAGCAGAATATTATTTCCTGAACACCTCACACACTCGACTGGAACTGAAAGCAAATGGCTCACAAGGTCCACAGAGTGTCCATGTAGTTCAGCTTTTATTTCAAGTATTGAAAAACTAAATTAAACTAAACAAAACCTCTAAAGCTCAGTAACTCAACTTTTCTGCCCCCTAGTGGTCCAGACCATCTACTCCTGTTTTAAAGGGTATATACATTTTTTTTGTTTGTTTTAGATGATGCATTTCTCATATTAGTGTCCAATTTTGCAGTTAAATCAAAGGATTTTGAAATCCGACACAGGCAACGGTTGTGCAGACCTCATAAACCAGCAGAGAGATCTGCAATAAAGCGAGTGTGAAATTTAAGGCCGTGTTTGCACCAAATGAGCAGATCAAGGTCAGAAGTGCTCGCTGTAACAATTTTGCTTCATTTTACAACAGAAAACCACTTGCACTTCATAAAATGAAGCTCATGCAACAAAATGATGAGCACATTAAAGACGGTTCACCACAGAGCCACAGATATCAGCTGATACTGTTTCACACATTATCATTTTATTCACGCTATCCCAGACAGGAGAGAGAGTCAAAAGGCAGACACATCAGTAATCGCCGTTTAATCATTAAAGACCGACTCAGATCTGCTTCATGAAGATTTCTTTTAAAACCTTTTGTTATGCTAATGTATGCCGATTAATTCATACATGTGTGTGGCTGGGTGGGAGAGAAGCAGGAAGGATTTTAACGGACAAAAGAGGGTCAGCCAAGAGGGGCACAGATGAAAACAACAACGAGAGGATAAAAAGAGGTGGGCTAGATCGAAAGAAAAGGAGAAAGAAAGGAGAGCAGGGGACAGAGAAAAGAGGGACGCTGGAGGCCCCATATCATGAGATTCTCAATATTTACCTCCATGGATACCAAGAGGCCTCCCTCTGTATTTATATTCTCCCTTTATTTCCCTTTAACCCCTCTGGCATTTGCCTCCTTGTACCAAAATCCTTTCTTTTTTTTTTTTTTTAAACTTCTGACATCTAAACCTTTACCCTTTTTGATATAAACTTTTGTCATGAATTGGTGTTTTATTCTCTGCCTTTAATTGCGTGCCAAGTATCTGAAAGCTTTCAGGGTCCATGTTTTATTTTGAAAAACGGCCTCGAGTCAGAGATCCTCAGCCCGAGTGGCACCCGTTTACCGCTACAGGTACAGGAACGACAAGTCTGCTTTCCACCCATCTGGCTGCCCTGCTTCCCTGAGCTCAGGTATCTAGTTGGCCAGACAACCTGAAAGTCCCTGCTGCCAACCAAAACTTCCTGACATTTCCACTGCAATACGATCCTTCCACTTCGGTTATTCATTCGGATTATACAAATGAATGTCACCTAGTGAGCTTTAGAGCCACCGGCAACAGATGAAGGGAAGCTGTGTGGAATACTTCCAAAATCCTCACCTCAGACAGAGCCTGCAGGGTGGGTCGCAGGAAACTGAGACGTTGCACATTTCATTGCTGGGGAGATTTTTCATGTCAGGCGTAAAGGCAGAAACCAGGGGCTGGAGGAACATTTTGAAAATAACCAGTGTTCTAAAAAGTCACAGACAAACTAACTGTGTGTTGCTTTTAATGATAGCTTTGTTGTGATTTATGCTTCTTTTTTTTTTTTTTTTTTTACAGTCATACAATTCATAAAGATGCATCTTATTAAATGTGGTCCACAGGTGAAATAACCAACGTGTTACCAAACTCTGCATTCTGGTTTTTATAGTGGAAGATATTTCAGCAGTTCCTAAAAATGTTGGGAAACTTCATGTAAAATGTTAACTGACAGGATATTTTATTCACAGTAAAACAGAGAAAACATAAAATGTTGAAAGGGGCAGATTTGACTGTTTCATGAGTAATGTGTTTTAATGTGATGGCAGCAACATCTCTCAGAAGAGTCGGGACGTGGTCAACTAAAGACTGGAAAAGTAAGTGAGAGGTACTAAAAACAAAACAGCTGGAGGAACATCTGGCAACTAAATAGGTTAACGGATAACAGGTCAGTAAAATTACTGGTTGTTAAAGTCTCTGAGGTAAAGGTGCGCAGATGTTCACCAATCTGTGAATCATTTGAATTCCATATCATCCACTGTACAAAATATCGTCAAAATATTCCAAGTTCTGGAGGAATCGCGACTCTTCATGTGGTACTGCATCAAAAACTGACAGGATTCTGGGAAATCACTACATGTCTGGACTCAGACAGTGATTTCTGGAAATGCTCCAAACATTCTAACGTGCCGTGCCATCAACAAATACTCGTTAAAGCTCCGTCCTGCAAAGAAGAAGCCAAAAGTGAAAATGATGTCGAAACAAATGACCTGGTCAGTTCACAGACATATCTGGACTGTAGTTCATCTGGATGTATCCCAAACATTGCTGCTAACAAATTCCAAATGACCTTAATTTTTTTCTAAAAAGTAGTACTGTACATTCCTTAATTTTAGCCATTTGACATGCTGGCAGCAGTTTATTTTTAAATCAATGTGTTTTGGAAGTAGAGTTGTACATACATGGCTAAAGAAAAACAATGCATTAAAAGCAGAAGAAGTTGATATTGTTCATATTAGTTTTACTGACAAAAAAGTTTTCTAAAGACCACCTACAGGCCACTGACGAGATGAAATACAACAATAATCCTGGAGTTAAATGGAGAGATGCTTGCTGTATTTCTTCACTGCTGTCCAATTTCCAAGACAGAAAGGTAGGCTAATCCTTTTAAATTGGCAGAGTATCCTTTTCTTTCTTTAGGGGTTAAGACTGATAATCCTTTAAAAGTGGCCCGGCTCTTGTTCTCTTTCTCTTCATCTCCTCGATTTAAGAGGTGCAGTGTAATCTGCTCTTAGTTTAGCACTGGATCTAAATCCAGCTGACATTTGGGGATCTGACACCAGATCTGGATGATACACTGAGTCCATAAACGCTTGTAAAGTCCCTTTAAAAGACAAGACAGCCGCAGAGAGATATAGAGAGCAAAGAGGACTGAAAGTGCAGGTAAAAGAGGAAGAAAGAAATTACTGAGGTTTTAAATAAATTACTGTGCAACAAGGAGGGATGCATCGGTAAAGGGGAGAACAAATAAAGTAAATGATAAATAACCTTTTGGGATACAAAGGGAGAAAAGACAAGAAGCGAACATCTGTGAAGATACATACCAAACCACACAGGATATTGACTTGGAGGTCAGCAGGAGGAAAATCATTTTATGAAGAGGTGAATTGGCAGAAGAAGGCGCACACACACACACACACACACTCACACACACACTCACACACACACCTTTGGAAACTGAATCTCCCAGTTGGAGTCGGTGTGGTTTTAACCTTTGACTTTGCGACCTCGTCTTAGTTATGGCGCAGACAGCTTAGTCGCTGAAAAACCATCAGATACTTGTGGTAAAGTTGTAGCAGGGGAGTGATTAGAAGTTGCTGAGCCATCTGGCTGAAAGAAGCGCTGTTCTAGTAAACCCCTCAGTCCACGGCTTCAAGTATTATATTTCTTTATGTTGTGGCTCTTTTAGAAATAGTGACAGTTCTGCAGGCACACGTCCATTTAGATTTAACACAACAGCAGGTAATTAATTTGATTGCAGACATTTTCCAACATAAGCAAAGAACGTTTTATTATTTGGCACATTGTGTGAAAATAGAATCTCTAGACAATGAAACACTGATTTTCTGTTTGCTCCACGTGCACTCTGACATGAAAAGATATGAGAACCCCTGTTCAAATAAAAAGTAACAAAAGGCACAAAGTTTAAAAAGTCTTTTTTTAATTAAGGAAGACTGGAGAACCTTTTTTCCTTCGTTTTAGATTAAGCAAAAGCAAAGCAGCATCATGCAAACTACTGAGATCCCCAGGAATCAAGTTTTCTTATGACAACATCTTTCACAGCTTTTGCCTTTTAGGAGTTGCCATATCAGATTGTTACATTCTGCATATTGACTTGGCAAAGGTTTTACATAAGGGGCAACATCTGCTTTTCTGAGCTGAAGTGAATACAGAAGAAAGAAAAAATTGGGAGATGTCTCCGAATGCAAGTCAGTCTCCATTGACAATGTTAAAATGTCAAACTTATAGCCACAGACATAAACATATTAACAACCAAAAAAAAGACAGTAGCAAGGTGAAATGTATGCATCATTTAGTATTTTGGAGTATTACATAGTATAATGTGTAATACTAATACTAGTATCAGTCATAGTATTTTGACTGATGGCTGAAATAGCAAATGGCTAGCTGTCATCAGTTTAGCTACTGAGCACTCTCTTGACTTGACTGCAAGACCAAAGAGAGTTTAGTAATTTTTATTTTGAAGAAAATATGATCTGTTGTGCTGGTAACTGCACAAAAAGACCACTGAGATGAGTTTAAGTTTAGCCAGGAAACTTTTGTGGGCTAAACCAGCTGGAAGCAGAGCATCTGTTTGAAGGCTGCTAGCAATGGCTAACCAGAGATAGCCAGCTGGAGGGTCTCTGGCTCATCCTCTTCTACCTTTTGCCTTTTACCTTTTGGGTCCTCTGGTCAAGCAACATTTGCCTTGGATAATGTTAAGGACCTTTCCGAGCTGACTAACTGGACTGGTAGCCAATAATATCCTAAACTAATTGTTAGTTGCTAAACTAGTTGTTAGGACATGCAGTAACTTAGTCTGCAACTCACGGGCGCTACGGCTCTTCTTGTCTGACCAGAAGGTGACTGCAGCTGACCTCGAGGCCCAGAGGAGCTCGTTCCAGCTCTGGCAGCACCCGTTTAGATGTCGTTTCAGTTGTGATTTGAAATTATTTGAAATGAATTTATCAGAATGAGTGTAAAATTAAATTTGACACAGACATACGATTAAGACCTCAAAAAATTATGTCAACTTTTGAAAAAAGGTCACACTATGTATTAGTTAAAAAGGCTCTAGCTTTTATTAATTTTCCCCTTTTCTCCAGGGGGGTTTCTTCAGATGGCAGAGGGAACAGAAAGGTTAAAGGTAAAGCTGAGGTTTTCCAGCGAATCCTCTGGAGGCAAATCCCCTCAGCTCCCGCTCATTGCTCATTCTTCATTCCTTCTGTACGCTGGCCCACTTTGAAGCTGATCCTCTTCACATTTCACCCACGAGTTAGAACGAGGCTCCACTGAGCAGCACCAGGAAAGGCAGAGGCACTAACTGATGGTAGCTTACTAAAACGCCACTGCATTCAGGAGGCAGATCTGATAAAACTACGAAAGACCACCTGCACCCCAACACTGACAGAGAAAGTAAACACAGCGAACATTTAGCAGTTAATGAGCTAGAATATTGCTCCTAAGTGTTGATATGAATCAAAACAGAGCCAGACGAGGGCAAACAATGAAACTAACTTCTGTCCAGGGGCAAAAGTTTGTCCAGTGTTAATGTTCATACAAATATTAATACTTTTCTGTGTCCGTTGGGAGCCTTCACTCCAAGAAATTATGTTCAAAATTACTGAGTGCGTTTGACGACCTTGTGGAGGTAATGTACTGTGACTGTGAGACTGTGTTCACAGACAGTCAACATTTATCAGCTGCATTAAAGTCAGGTGGGTTGTTGAAATAAGCTGGAGAAAGTCTCATGAAGCAGAGCCTCGAGGGTCATTGTAAAGCACTTCATTATAAACTACAGCTACAGAGGCACCAGGTTAAAAAAAGAGGCTGTGATGAATAAATTGTTTATGAACAAAACCTACTGGCGGTATGTGAAGCACATCTGTGGTGAGGTTGGAGAAAAAAAAAAAAACATACAGTTTGTGCATCTTCTGTGATGACCATCTCACTCTAAATGCAAAAGTCATTTTCACTCCCAAACATCAAATGCATTGTTATTTTCAAAATCACCAAAGGCTGCAGCTGGAAATAAAACTTGGCAAGTCACAGAATATTAATTATATAAATACATCAATAAGCAAACAAGCCATAAGGTGAAGAAGATGAAGAAGAGCCAAGAGCCAAACACAAACACAGAGAAGAAAACTACAAACACAAAGGGCGTTATTGCCCCTTGTTGTTATTTGCACAAGTGACTGCCAAAGTAGTATGGAAAGAAAAATATTCACTGTATTTTTGCACACATTCATGTTCATTGCAAGATGCACGTAAGTGTTCGTACGCAGCCAATATTGGACAATATTAAGAAGGCTGTTTGTGAAAAACAATTTTAAAAAATCAATTAGTTGAACTTGTTTTCACACATGTACTGCAGCCCTGAAATTCCCCCCAGATGCTCCTCGGGGGGGCAGCATGGCTGAACTGAACTGACCACACCATTTGCTCTGCAATTTTTTCTCTGCAGAGATCTGCAGCAGCCTTTAAAATAACATCCATGGAGGACTGAAAGTAAAATGGTGACTTTTACTCTGCTGAGAGCTGCTGCTTCATCCTCCTCTGACCACATTTACTTTGGTTGATACTCACTCGCAGATAGCAGACGGTTTGGAATAACTACTTTCAACTTTTAGCTTGCTCACTCTCTATATCATTATACAATCTTGTTTTTCCTTTGAATTTATTTTCCTTTGAATTTATTTTGTGCTCAGGTGCGCTGGGAAAAAGTGAGAAAATTCAGAAGAGCCTTGGAGGAGGTACAGGCAGAAGTGTGTGTGTGTGAGTGTGTGTGTGTGTAGGTATGTGAGGGGATTAGTGGCTTTGACCAGGGCTAATCTGTGAGTCCCCGGGGAGTCTGTAGAGCCCACCACTGGACTGCGTCTGTGGAATGAATTGTATAAACTAAGTGTGTGTGTGTGCGTAGGTGTGTGTGTGTGTGGCAGACCGACTACCCAGCACCTCCAGCTGCCTGCCTGTCGTCTCCATTGACTTGTGATTAAGACTTATCAGAGAGTGAAATGCCAACTGCATGCATGTGTGTGTGTGTTGACATGTATGTAATTTTAGATCCATGAGTCTCTGTTTTTTTTTTCTTTTTTTGGGGCAATGGGGGGAGGGGTGGCACGGTGCAAACTTTTTTTGCTTTACAACTGACAGAATTTGGGCCTTTGATGTTTCTGACCAAAATAAATTCCTTTGAGTCCGTTTGATAAATGGTGCAATTCTTTCCTCTCATGGCTGACGGTGCAGAGGACATGGACCGGGTCACACTGAGAAACCGCTCACTCCTCTGCCACTGCAGCACTTCGCCAAGTTAGAGGGCTGCTCAATAGGTTGCCTTTTTCTTTAATGTACCCTATATATGTCTTTGGGTACGTTTTTGTGTCTACATTTCATGCTCTGCACAAGCAAGGTTTTCTTGTCTGCTTCACTGCTGGCCTCTTTGCTACCTCACATTCATCCTGTAACAGTTAGTTCTGGATCTCTCCATCTTTTTTCTGAGAAACGAGATGCTTCAGATGTGAAGCGAGGACCATCAGAACCGAGCTGCACTGGGCCCATATCATAGCTGAAGGCTAGCTGCGGTCTGATTTGGCGGCCTGGTCTGAATAGCTGGTGGCATCAGCTGTCAGACTGCAGACATGTCTGAGACCTTTCCAGGCCAACCTACGAGGGTCCGGGGGCGAAGGTGCCGCACAGACGACATCAAAAAGCAAGTATAGGTGAAGGGCTTTGGCTAGCGGGTTAGCCAGGGGTCAGCCACCCTCCTGAGCCCTCCAGGCCAACCCAGACCCGGTCATGGTAATCTGTACAATTAACACCACAACAAGGCATATGATCTTTAAGATAAAAACCATTATGCTTTCTTAGCTCTTTATTCGCAACTCAGATGTCACTTTTTAAGCAAAAGTTCTAAAAGCTTAGTAGCTAATGTAATAATGCTGCCGACTGCTCTATTTATACATACATTTGTGGCTTCGTATATTTTAACCTGAGGAGGTACAATTCACTCCCTGTACAGCTGTTGGATGTGAAATTGACCCACTGAGACCAAAACCAGGCTTTGTACCAGGCTGTAAATATGTCGCTTTTTGCTGTGAAGTTGGACATTTTAACATGTGGGTCAAAGGTCAGCCAATGAACTGCAACTTAAGTGTCCCTTGGCAACCTCACAATTCATTTATGGAGGCAAAAATTCATGAGAGATAACTGATGCATTTTGAGGTTCTTGTCAAGATCCTGGACATCAACGGTAGTTTTACAGCATTTCAAATCTTCCAACATGCAAATGTGTGTTTTCTGATGACACGAAGAGTTCACTAATAACCAGCTGTCATTATAATACAGTTTTAGCACAGATCATCATAAATAAGGGCTGACTAGTAATTAAATAAAGCCAATGTCTAGTCGCTGCTCTTGGTGCTTTGGTTACTTTTTAAACCACTTCACAATTGGCAGACTAAGGCTGCACCCAAAAGTAGCATTTAAAACTCAATTAAATTTGAATTAAATTTGAAAAAAAAAACAAAAAAAAACGAAAACTCAAGTAAGTCTTTGTTTAGAAGATTACAACAATTAAAAAAGGAAAGAAAAAGTTGAGTCATGGGTTAAATGTAGGATCTGGTGTAAGGAAAGGTGGAAAGGCACCTTCTCCTTCCCTCTAATAAAAGAGGGTCCATTTCACACAGTTGGAGATCTTTCTAATAAAAGAAAAAAAAAAAAACAAAGATCCACAAAAAAAGTTGTTTTCTCTGAGGACCATCAGCAACTCCCAGGTTGTTTTTTTTTTTTTTTTGTTACTCAGCATGGAAGATCTATACGATGAGTTCAAATTTGAAGGACTGCTAAAAAGGCACAATTTTATGAAAAACTAAAATAGCATCACAAAAGAATGACATCACACTTGCTGCTTTGGCAGCCTATGAAATATAACTTCCATGCACAATCAAGAACAAACAAACATTCTGGTTTAAATCTAAAAAGAAATACAAAATACACAGATAATTTGAGCTGGGAATTGAACACGTGAGCTCTGTCCACGATATTCAGCTTCTTATTAAATGTTGCATATGTGAGGGTTTAATAAAGCTGATGCAGGCCGATGCAAACATTTCCTTATACACATCCATCTCTACTTGTTACTGTAATCATAAGAGCTTCAAACAACACAAGGCTTTATTAAACCATAAAATCACATCATAAATCAATGTAAACCGACTAAGCTTTGATAACACGCTGTTTATGTATTCATGCAGCACAAACATGTGCATCTGTGAGCAGAGGTTAAACAGGCCCGGTGGGCTTCCTCGGGGGCTGCTGATAAAGGTCACACTCTTTGTGTGCGTATTTGTGTGTGAAAGACTGTGTTTGTGTGTGCACGGTTAAGCTTCAGGGAGCCGTTTCAGCCAACTCAAACCAAGGATTAGGACAAGGCGCCGCATGGAAATAGGAAATTAGCCTGAAGGCTGAAGAGGGGCCCGTGTGAGTTTGTGTGTGTTTTAAGAGCGTTGAAATTGATGTGTGGGCTGAAATGAGCATGTGTGAGGGCATGTGTGTGATGAAGGACAGGCGTTTATATTGCATCTTAAAAATGAAATAGGAATAAATAAAACAGGGACATGTTCTCGCTGTTCTTGTGTGAAGTAGGAGACGTTGTTCTGCATGTAAATCACCTTTCTCAGGTTTAACAGTGGGAACTCTGGATTTTTGACAGCTGATGTTTGTTCAGTGTCCAGAGTTACTGTTTCTTCTGCTTCAAGAACACATCTGAAGCCAGTTTTATTGCAGTGGTGTACTTTTACTGCGTCTAATTTATCTTCCACTTCTCCATTATTATGAATCATGGTTTCAGCTGTGTGCATTGTGGAGGTAAAAGTTACATGTGATTAATCATGCAGTACTTTACCTGAACCATCACTTGAGTGTACACGTTTATAGCGCGCTCTGACTGCATGTTTCCTAAGGAACAAGACATCCCTTGCTATGACTCCAACTGCCAAAATGCATGTATATCGAATTATTTTTTTAACCTTTAGTGTAATGCATGGTTATGGAAATCATCAATTGGGTGATGTCCAAAGTGCAAAATGCATCTATATTAAAATCCATGGTCCAAAATTGTGAGATGGCTTCTTAACTACCTCGGTGACCTCAGCTCTAGTAAAGGATGAATCCACAGGCTCAGCATCCTCTACAGAAGACATGTTAGTGGGATCAAGAAGATCCTTTCCCCTCCTGAGGCGTCTGACGGTCTGCCAAAATCTCAGTGGAGCCAATCGAAAGTCTTTTTCCATGGACTCACCGAACTCCTCCCACACCCGAGTTTTTGCCTCGGAGACCACCAAGGCTGCTGCCTGCTTGGCCTGTCGATACCTGCCTGCTGCTTCCAGAGTCCCACAAGCTAACCAAGCCTGATAGGAGTCTTTCAGCCTGGCAGCTTCTCTTACCCGGGTTGTCCACCACCGGGTTCGAGGATTGCCGTCAGGGTAGGCACTGACGACCTTACGCCAACAGCTCCGGGCAGCCGCCTCAGCAATGGAGGTGCAGAACATGGCCCATTCAGACTCAATGTTCCCCACCTCCCTCTGGAGGGTTTTTTGTTTAAAAAAACCAAAAAAAAAGCCTGATTTTATCCATGAGATGAGAAAACAAAAGGAATGATACAGTTGTTCTGCCACTCCTGGATGTGTAAAACTGTTAATTAGTTCATCATATCCATCCTTCCTAAACTGATTAGCTTTTAACCTTAACTTCTGGCCTCACACTGATAAATGCTGCAATTCACCCTTTCCATCTACAGTATCCTCCAGTCCTGTGGCAGTACTGAATGCGCCTTGCGAAAGTATTCGGCTGCCTTGAACCTTTCAACTTCTTGCCACATTTCAGGCTTCAAACATAAAGATATAAAATTTCAATTCTTTGTCAAGAATCAACAACAAGTGGGACACAATCGTGAAGTGGAATGAAATTTTTTGGATATTTTAAACTTTAACAAATAAAAAAACTGAAAAGTGGGGCATGCTATATTATTTGGCCCCCGTGCGTTAATAATCAGTTTTGCACATTGACTGAAATTCTTACTAAATTCATGTGACTTAAGGCAAACTGGACTTGACTGGTGCTAATTATATGCCCATTTATCATCAGTAGGTGAGCAGACTTCTGTAAAACATGTAAGAGTTTGGTTTGAGTCTTCGAATGCTTGTTAACAAAACGCCACAGAGGAACGATACCAGCAATGATCTTTAAGAAGTAACTGAACTGTTGCTCTACATCCATCTGGGAAGAGTTATAAAATCATTATCAAACAATTTGCAGAGCACAACTCTTCACCAAGAAAGATTATTCATAAGTGGAATAATCCAGCAAATTTAACTCAAAGTCAAACGAGAAAAATGTCAAAAAAAAAAAAAAAAAAGCTAAAGAGCTACAGATCTCACGGAGTATGTCAAATGTCCAAGTCCATGATGGCAAAAGTTTTAGAACATTTTGCTTTGTCTGCACCGAAACCAACCACAAGACTCCTGGATCAACGTCCTATGATGAGATTAGACTCACAACAGAATCATACTCAAGCACAGCAGTGGAGGGTTAGGATTTGGGGCTGTTTTGTAGTCACAGGACCTGGGCACCTTGCTGTCATTGAATTGATCGCGAACTTATCTGTATTTCAGTGTTTTTTAGTTTTGGAATTGACTGGTCAAAGTCTGGACCTGTTGCACGATCATGAGGGTGGCACGCGTGAGCGAATACCCAAAAACAGTCATGCAGGAAACAACTACAGGGTATTTCTGCTAAATCACAGGGGTACATGATGTTGCTCACATGATTTTTTTCCCCCCTTCCTTTTGGGCTTTATTTTTGTTAGATAAACACAATGGTGAAAAAGGTTATGCATTGTTGATGTACATCATTCAGCTTCACGTAAAAGTGTTTTGACATAAGTTTAACTTGAAACAGATGTTCTTTGACGCTGCGCATATGGATGGTGGTTTGTGCTCACATGCCCATTTCATATGTGTCTTTGTGTGGGTGCATATGGACATAAACTACGCTACCTATCTGAATTTCAGCCGCGCAGCATTCAATTCATCACATCAACTTCAGAAGAGGATTAAAGGGGCCTCGTTATGGGAGGGAGATGTTACGAGGCTGGCATGTGAGTTATGTTTGTTATAATATAAAAGCCAGACTCAAAGGTGAGGCTGGTGGTGGTGGTGGGGGGGGCTGTGAAGGATTAAAGGAGTGCTCTGTGCTTCATCAGCGGAGGTGGAATCAGAAGAACAACTGTCACAACCGCAGAGTAAACACAGCCACATTTACGTAATTAAAACTTCCATTAAAAGCACGTTTCTGTTCATGCCACGAAAGCTGCTCATTAGATTGCACATTCACGTTCAGGAGGTTAAACCGCGATCGTTAAATATAACTGGAGCTTACTTTGCTAAAACCACTTATTAAAACATATTCATCTGCGTTTATGGAAGTTTAAGGTCATAAATTAAGGCTTTAAAGCCACTTCATGTCAGATCCTGTCATCAAAAGCCCAAGTACTCCAGATGCGCTCCAGTTGTTGTTCCTCATTTCACTTTTTCTAGTTAAGTTTTGATTATATTCTATTAGAAACGTGTGTTGATATGGTTTATACGTGGAGTAAGAAAATACAAATTCATTCATCAATTTTAAAAATCGCAGTTGAACGGGATTGATTCCAAAACCAGGATTGTTTCATGAGTGTCGGCTGTTTTAGAGATTAAATCAGCATAATGGGAAGTGCAATAAAAAGTTTTATACAGATATTCTGGATGTAGCCCTTTCCTTTGAGGGGTTAGGTAATCAAACTGAGTCAAAGTAATTACTTACCCATATTTCAACTGGATACAGAGCCCATGATATACATTTTTGTCCACAGCACAAAACATTGCGGTTTTATAGTGAAGTTTTCATTACTCTTCCATCTTTATAAAGCCAGAGACTCAGGTTTGTACCCACAGCAGTCACGTTAATGAACTCTCAAACCTCCATGCTTCAGTCTCTCACCTTTTTCCAGACTCCTGGAAAAAGAGTATATTAAATAACCTTCACACACTCCAGCACGTCATTCTTACCTTTGTTTTTCTAATCCTGTTTTTAGTGTTTGTGCCTGGGTTGTGTTGTCTGAGGTGCAATTCTTTTAATTGTCCCCTTGGGGATAAACAAAGTGGTTTGAATTGAACATGTCATCACACCATCCCTCACTCGTGAACAAGACCCTGAGATACTTGAACCTCTCCACCTCACTCCTGATCCACATCCCACCCTTTTTCAACTGGGAACTGTGGCCTCAGATCTGGACGAGCCAATTCTCATCCCCACTGCTTCACACTTGGCTGCAAACCGCTCCAGAGAGAGCTGAAGTTTCATGCGCTACGATGCCAAAAAGCAGAGATGGAATCCCTTAACTGCCAAACTGGAAATTCTGTCCATGAAGGTTATGAGCAGAAATCGGTGATAAACGGCAGACTTGGCCGGGTCGAATTCCTGGAACCAGTCCGACGTGCTACCAGCAATGCTGATCAAACTCTCACTACTTTGAGACTACTCTACTACCACTCCTGAGAACTCACGCTGTAACACACAGCACCGTCAACACCTCTGATACTAGAAGCTTGCTGCTGCACTCTTCTCTGTACGTTCGTTTCGGCACAGGTGCTGAAGAAATCAGAGGACCGGGTCAGAGGAGGCAAGGAGGGACAAAAGAGAAAACCAAGCACGGGACCAGACAAGGTTAAATGTTGGACTTATTGATGAGTTCTTTGAGGATGAAGAAGAAAAAAAAGGAGGGTTTAAGGCTAACAAACTCACCATCTTCTAGCTGGAATAGAAAATAAATGTCTTATTATCAGTAGCTGCTTATTGTGTTGCTTTGATGTGACAATAAAGCTGTCCAGTCTAATTTTGTCATTTTGTTCATCATTAAAAATCTCCCAAACATGGTACATCACTCAAATATCAGCGTGATGCGTTTCACTAAAACCAGTGTTTTCTGTGGACTCGTCAGCCAGATGTTTGCTCCATTTTGCTCAGCTCTCCGTTTTCCAATAATATTTTTTGACTTAAGTGCAGTGATTTTTCACTATGTTGACCATAGCAAGGCAAAAACATTTTCAGAAATTACATGTTTGTGTGTAGAGATACAGCATGTAGGCAGAGACGCTGCAACGGGGTAGGCATACTAGGCAATTGCCTAGGGCCCTGAGCTGGAAGGGGCCCCAGGACAGCGGTGACATTGGTCCTTTTGTCAATGACAAAATGACTGAACTGCTTTAGACACTGCAACGACGATATGTTGAAAACCCCCTCGCATAGGGCCCCCACTAGCTGTCACTGCCTCGTGTGTTAAGGGACCCCCGAGAGGCGGCCAATATCGATCCATATCAATGACACAACCTGAAACCTCCATAGACACTGCAGCGACACATTTGGAACCCCCCTAATGGGGCCCCGACTGCCAGTGGCCGACTTTCTGCAGTGCTTCAAACTCAATACAAAATGAAGTGAGGATATCCATCAGGACACGCAAAAAGAAAAAAAAAGAAAAACAAGAAGATGACGAAAAAAGAAAATGGGAAAGTGGTAAGTTCAAAGGTGTATAAGCTGATATTAAAAAAAAAGTTGTGATGCCACTTTGTCCCAGTCTGTAGTCTCAGGAAGCACAACTGCACATGACATGTTTACTGCACCTTAGCTTGGCTTATTTAAACAGTAATTCCCAGTAAGCTAAGCAGTAACTGATTTGTATTTGGAAGAGGGTGATATATATCTCCTTGAAGTTTCTGCAATGTCACATTAATCAAAAACATTATCAGGTAGAGTGAAGTTGGCTGTTTATCAATTATTCCAAACATATCTCAATGTTGAGACTTTGCACATTTCAGTTGTGTTTGTTATGTTATATTATTATTACATGTATTTTAAGTGTTATTACATTATTGTGCACTTCTGTTATTTAAAATAAAAGATTTTTGGATTGAATGATTTTCTTGGTGGTTTTGGGCCGGGAGGGCCCCCATGCCCACTCTTGTCTAGGGCCCCCAAGGTGACTAGAAACGCCCCTGCATGTAGGCCACGTTGCAGTGGGTCATGTTGCTGCATAGAAAGCTGAGGTTTTACCACCCGTCGCCTTTGTAAAACTACTTCTTTAGTATTCTCTGTCAATTCCATCGAAACATTTTCTTAGTCAGTTATTCTGGGCCTCAGCTGATAAACAAATACACATATAGGACTATCTTCTGGTCGGGTTTAATCCATCTGGCAGGGGGCCCAGTCCTGCTGCAGTGTTGCTGTAAGAGGGAATGTGATGAAAGACGCCTTCGGTCCGATGACTCACGAGCCACAGACCACATGTACGAGACCCATCTAACACCAGGTTTGCCACAAGCTCTCACTTTTCTATTTCTGCCGCTCACAAATGGTTAGATTCAAAACTCAGTGCTTACACATTTTTGTTATTCATGGGTTGTGACGACCATGATCCCATGTGGACACGGTGCTACTCAAAGCAACAGCTCATACACTCCCACAGCACGAGGGCTGTGATTCTGTCACTGGAAGAAAGGTTTAGGTTGGGGAATTACTTTACTGCATACCTTCTTTTTACAAGATCTGCAGTGCTTGGGAGGAATTTAACAGTGAGCTGCACCAGAAATCTGATGGTTTGACTGTAAACCCACTGACTGAAACAGGATAAAATGATTTTCTTCAGCATGCTTTTTCTGTTTTTTGGTTGTTTTTTTTTTTCCTCCTTTGTTCTGGACACACACATTCAGACTTAAAGGTTTTAAACTAAATGCAGGCATTAATAGAGTGTGAAGGCACAGCAACCCTAAGCAATCACTTCAGCACTGAGAAAAGATACCAACATTTTTTTTTTTGTCTTGGAAAGCAGGTAAAAAAAATGACACTTCATTCAGCTGAAAATACGCGTTCCATCTCCAGTGCTTGCAGGTCTTTTCTCCTCTACTCCTTATCATTTTCTCCCTTTCATTTTATTCTAACAGTACTTTTCTCTTAACTGATTTAGCTTTTTGACTTTTCCTTTTAACATCCACATTCTGTTCATCTTCCCAGGCCAAAAACATGATGGCCTGTGTCCCGCTTGTGCTGAGAAAGGCAGCAAAGTTTAAGGAGTGTGTGTGTATTTGGATTGGGGGGGGGGGGGGGGGGGGGGCATAAGAGACAAGTGATGTGGAGAAATGGAAAAAGTAATTTGATTGGACACAGACTGTAAATCAAGGAAGGTTCTTGTAATAGGAGTGCACTTCTTTTTTTTTTACAAGCTCACATTTTACTACAAAAGAACACACACACACACACACGTGCGAAGCATCTAAATGTGTCCATGTGGAGTTATCCATGTGTGCATCATGTGGAGCAAAAGGATTTGTTCAGGTGGTCCAGAGAGAAGGTTGAAAATGGTAAGAAAGATCAGTAAATGTAAACGAGAAAAAAAAGACTTGAAATGATCAACTGGTAACCTGCTTGAACAATAAGCTGTTCATGTGGAGGTCTAAAGGACCCACATTAGGTATTTCAGCTTTTCGGGCTTTTGGAAAGCACAAAAACTTCTGGTTTTGAACACGATTCAGAACTCCCACTGATTCAGAAGGCACTGATTTACCATGAGGGAAATGGACAAGGATGTCGGTGTGCTGAATCTCACAAGAAAATCTAGTCTATGTTTCTATCAGCTCAGGAAAAGATCAACACTGATGCATGCGTGGTGATCTACTTTTCCTGGAATAACCAGAGGAAGCCACGGTGCAGACAGGAGAAGGTCTGCAAACCCCCAGAACAGTGCCAGTTCTGCCCCCTTCCACATCAGCCAAGTTGGGCAGCTCCTGTTGAACCAGACAGATATTGGACTGTTTAAGTTCCTCAAAGAATCAATGATTGTTTTTTGGGGGGCTTTGATGTCATACAAATGCAGTAATCTGTTGGCAAATGTTGTTACATGCTGTTTTCATAGGGTTTCTAAAAGTCTGCATATATCCATTTCCTTGTTTATACATTTGTGTCTATATGGCCAGTATATTAAAAAAAAAAAAAAAGTGGATTACATATACATTTTTGGAACTAAATGAAAACAAACTGTTTATACATCATCTTTCTTATATAAGAGAGAAAGCATAAATGTATCACATACACCAGTTTGATTGCACATTCATGGCTACACCCAGTGTGACCAGACTCTTCAGCCTGAGATTGATCAATGAAAAGAAAAAGAGGGCAGATGGACTGCCCTACAAGATCAGATGAAGCCTGGAGCTACCAGAACCTCAAAACCATAACACGAGCTTCCTTGTAGTAGAAAGATATGCAAATCTAGACAGAATCAAAAGTTAAAACTCCACAGTAGTCATGCTGATCTTTATAGAAGCTCTTACGTGGATAAGTTTAGGTTTATATGCACAGCAAGTTCTCTATATGCGCATGATGCAAAGGAATAGAAATGGCTCTGCGAGTGCGTGTAGAGCCGGTGGATGTTTGATGTGGGGAGAAAATCACAAAAGAGAGTAAGAACAGAAAACAGGAAGGTGGGAGGATAAAAGAGAAAGCGGATGAAAAGAGGAACGGACTCAAAAAAGAGGGAAGAACTGAAGACATCAGTGACATAGAGTGAGCATTGATGAAAGGAAAGAAGGGGTGTGAGAGACAAATGGGGTCACAGGGAGGCTGGCTGTGACAAAGACCAAGAGACTGACAACTTTAAACTGAAAGGAGGGAACAGCAGACAAAAACAGGCTAATTGTGGTGCAGAAGGCTCGACTCAAAATGTGCTGAGAGCAAGCCAAATGAAAAAGGAAAGAGAGCTGGAAGGTAAAAGATGGTGAAATACCTTTTATAAAACACTTTAATGCCAAGGCTGCAGTGGAATAACACCGGTTTCTCATTTTAAAGGCTAATTCCGCTTCATTTAAAGTAAGTGCTAATCGGCGGTGGCTGTTGAGTCACTGTGTGCTTTATTTGAAGGCATTCAGCACAAAGCTGCTTGCCAAAAGCATATATTGGAGCAATTAGCATGAATTATCTGCAGCGATCCTAAAAATGTGATTATGGTAGCAGAATGTGGGTTGCTGAGCCGCAGGGCGGGAGGTGGAGCAGTCAGGTTCGGGGAGCGGTGCCAGGTGAGTTACTGGAGCTGCACCAAGTTTTCCAGTCAGTCAGTGATCACACCAGTCAGCACAGGAGGCCAGTCAGGTATGCTCAGGCTTTTAAACACTGCCAAAAACTGATTTTCAGCGTGTCCAGATTGTAGGTTGATAGATTTTTTTTTTTTTTTAAAACAATCTGAGCACATGGAAACACCCATGAAATGCAATTTTTCATAATCAGATTGACAGGACATATGGAGGTGGTGTCAGTCGGGTGTGCACGGACGTATCTAGTTCCTGACAGTCTGGTCTCTCAAATGGGATTTCAAGAAGTCTTTTGTTACTGACAACACACAGGGAACAACCGTGTCCACCGGAGCGATGGAAGTGATGGGGGAATTCCTCCACTGGGAATCCTCAGCTGTAACAGATAACCTACCTGGACCGCGTACTCCTGCTTGTGGGCAAAAACCATGTGACGGACATGAAGTAGAACCTGGAGGCTCCTCTGTCTCTCATGCTTTCTGGTAGAAAATTTATAACATGGCTCCACCATAAGTTTGTGCCCTCCGTTGTGGTTTTTTTGCACATCAGTTTTATTTATCTGTGGAGCTGCACCACATAAATACCACTGGCAGCTGATTTACAGTAACTATAACACTGAAATGCGCCATTTAACACAATTAATACTTTTCTCTGTGGTCTGAACTACAGCAGTACTCTTTTATTTTATGGTTTTTATGTTCTTCACACTTTTCCCATTCACACAACCTGCAATTCTCATGAATGACGTTTGAGGAGATCAGTGAACTTTGTGCAGAAGATATATAAGCATGCATATATGTTAGCATGAGCCAGAAGGAGAAAGCTGTGTCTGAATAACTGATAATCACCATCAGGGTCCTACTTATATTTCTATGGGCAGCTCTCTCGAAAGACAGCCTTGCTTTTGCTGGAACATTGTTTTCAAGGTTTGGGGTTGAGGACCCAGGAAGCATAACAGGAACATGACAAACTGACAAAAGGAGAAAACAGGGGCTCTATATCTGCAAACTCACAGATGAGCTGACGAGACACAGGTGCAGTGACACAGCAGGGAAAAACACTTTCAAGGTAGAACAGGGAATCGAGCTAATCACAAAACATGAATGCAAAATAAAACAGCATCAATAAATCAAAACTAAAAACAGAGAGAGCTGAGAAAGACTCAAATAATCTCAAAATCAAAAACAACAGACCACAGCAATTCATTTCAGACTGTTAAACCCCTCCCAGGAATTTTGTGAACAAGTTCCTTTGTGACTTCACTGGAAGCACACCTGAGAGGAACAGTTTGGACCAGTCGACTGAAGCTAACTGAGCTGAGGTTTAGAATTTAACTCAATGTTCAACTCTTGTATGATGTAAGACATGAACGTGACCTCCTAAACTGCTTTGCAATGTTGTCCACAGCTGTGGTTTAACCAAGTCAAAACATCCACACTTCTGGGTTGAAGCCAAATTGATAGTAACAGAAATTGCAGTTCCCCGACCCACCACTAGGTGCTGGTTCCAAAACAGGGAACAGTCCAATTGCCAAACTTTGCAGCGAAATAAACGTACTTACAGCCTGGTACAAAAAAATGTTTTTGGTCTCTATTGATAAATCTTACATCATTGACAACTGGGGTATTTTTTTTGTACTCCATTAGGTAAAATTATATGAAGTTAAATATTTGATGCCCAACTAATCACTGTACGACATGTGACTGACAGCTGGCCACGGGTCAGTCCCAGCAGAGCTCTGCTGGTCAACAGGCAGCACCAGCTTCAGATGATGTTACGGTAGAAACATCTGAACGGAGGATGTTATGACAGATTCAGTCAAAATGAATCTAAAATCATATTAATGATCATCCTGGGTTAACATAAGCCCGCTAAGCTAAAATAGCTGACTGCAGCTGACTGCAGCTATTTTAGCTGGTGGGGATGTTGCAGCTGGTTTCTCAGCGCTGCTAGTTTCACCCTCTTTCAACATGTTATGAGGAAAAGGAGCCTTCAAAATCACTTTGTAAAAAACCTGTGTGTGACATCACAGATTATTTGTCCTTTAATATGTACAGTTAGTGGGTTTAACCTGGAGCTGAGGTTTATCTTCAACTCCATGGCAGAGTCCTCAAAAAAATGCCACATCAAGTAACAGAGGTCACTCCTTTTGTGTGTTTGCTTTAACCGGACGGAGGTAAGTTTTAATGAAAGTCAAAATGATTTGTTCGACATAAGGAGACACATATCTCACCCTCCACACCCCATCCATCCATCCATCCGTAACTGACAGTGCGATTGGCCCCCAGTGTATTCAGTTTTTTTTTTTTGACAAAACGAATGTGTAAAATAAAATGTTCTGTGTATACATGAAGCGTTGTTTACAGGGCGTCTGTAATGAGAGGAACTTCTAGTACTGTTCCACTTATATTTCATGGGTCACTGAAAATGTTTGCTTTTGAATCTGACCAAAACGAAACACAGAATTAGCAGCTAATTGCGTCCGGGACAACTTGGAGCCAACTCTTTCTCCCTGTTTGGCATAATTATCTGCACATGCCGCTGTGTTGTGTGAGTTTGAGTGGCTAAAAAACCAAACAACTGAGCGCAGTAGTAAGAAAGCACGCAAACCTCCATGATCAAAGGTGGTTTCTGTTTGATCCTTCTTCGTATTTATACCAATTACTATTCACATGGACTAAGATAAATAAATTAAAATGGGAAACAGGAAGCTCAGGATGGAGCCATGGGCAATAAGACCACAGCATACTTGAACAAACAACAAACGTCTGAAAGTGCGTGGTGCTGCTACACTCGCTGCTCCGCTGCTACATGAAGAGGACTTTTCCTTCAGAAACAAGGAGCTTTTTACACCGTAAACGGTGTTTAGACGTAAACGTAGCCACAACAATGTCACCACAAGCGTTGAAGATGATGTTTCACTTCCAACATGAGCAGATAAATTTCAAAAATAAATAAGTAGATCAATAAAACAGAGCAGCTTGAGTGAACGTTTAGCTGCTCCATGTGGAATATAGAAGCTGTTACAGTGACTTTGACTGCTGGATAACTGTTGTCACACCTGTGCAGCAGGTGCTGAATAGAAGGCTACATGAATACGGAGCATTTTTCTTCTTTGAGAGTCTTCATGAAGTCAAGATTCACAGGAAAAGTGTCCAACAACTGGCCAGCGGTCAGTAATCTGCTCTGTCACTGGTATATTATCCAACAGCATCTTATCATCCTCTGTTCTCCCCAGTTGTAAGTCTCTACACCTCTATCTCATTATTATTTGGGTTTGTCAGCGTCTGCAGTACATATCGTCTGTTGTCTTGATGTCTTGTCATTGGTGCATGCTCTTCCCTGTATATCTTATGCTTTTTTTTTCTACTGCCTTTGTAATTTCCAGCAGTTGGGGCCTCTCCCTTCAACCCTGACAAAAAAACAAAAAAACTGTTGCAGATTGGAGTGTAAATTTCCAAGAGAGAGAAACTGTACATTTTTGATATCAAACTTGCTAGTTTTTATTTTGTGGCACCAATGGCCTTTATTCACAGTGAGAGAGAGAGAGAGAGGAAATCAGGGCAGAGAGAGAGAGCGGGGAAGACATGCAGCATGGGGCCGGGATTTGAACCTGCAACTGCTGCAGGAGGACTGTGGTCTTTTATACATAGATCCTCAGCCTTAACCACTGCTCTACCAGGGCGGACCTATACTTGCAAATTTGTCAGGAAAAAACCCCAAAACAAAACAAAAACAAAATAAAACTCTGACTTCATAAAGCTGCTGGTCCGGAGCCCAGATAAATGGGAAGGTTGTTTCAGGGCATCTGATGTTAAAATGTTTGTGGAACATGATGATCCATTCTGACAACCCATGAAAGAAAATACAAAACATAAAGTTAACATTTATATAAAGGAAAAGCTGAAAGAGGAATAACAAGAAGCTCTAAGATGCCATTATAAAAGAGAGCATTTTACAGAATCTCACCATCCACCACCTCCACCACAGCCTGCACGGAGAATACTTTCATCTTTAATTCCTTCCTTTCCTAACTCTGTAATTCATTTCAGTTCTTTTTATTCTTTCGTCCAGATTCTTAATATATTTTCCGAACAGCAGTGCCTCCTTCATGCCTGTCCGACTGGCACAGCTTCATTTCCTCCATTTCTGCTGGGAAAAATGCAACATTCAGGTTTGTGTTTAACGTTATGAGGATCGGTCACGGCAGCACAAAACACTGAATCACACCACAGGTCACTGACGTCTTATTTCCTTAACGTCGCCGCCTCCAAACTCTGTTTCGTGAAGCGCTGCGTTTTCTCACCGACACTGTTTTGGCCTCCTGCTGTCGTCTGCTGGATCGCTCCTGACGGAGTTGTTTGGCTCTAAGTTTCTGCCAGCGGCTGGAGGAGCTGTCAGAGAGCAGCCGCCAGCCTTTTGAAGCAAAGAAGGAGAAGGTATTCTGTATACAGTAAAGACTGAACAACACGCGGCCACTGTGGTGTTTGTTGGAACAATCCAGCCTGTTTGTAACTGATACGAACAAATCATGTAGATGAATACACAAACGGCATCGGTATGGCTGATGGAAGTAGTGCTGGTTTGATAGCGTGACAAAGTTAGGATTTATTCCATTGTTCTGCCGTGATTAAGTTTGATCTTGTCAGTGCTGAAAGAGTTAGAGCGCAGGAGATAAAAGACACATCTTCACCTGCACTTCTGTTCAACGTTGTTTCTCAAAATACGAAGGCCAGACTTCTTTTTCTGAAATGCCACCAGAGAGCTAAAACCCAACAACAAAAACAGAAACGCGGGGTAGTTATCTCCTGCTTTGGCCCACGGTGAACTTGGCGTCCTCCTCTTCGTCTCTGTCATATAAAAACAGAACCACGCTGCTGCGATCAAAGTGAAATGTGCTGCTTCTTTCTGTCATATTCACTTGTCTTCACGGAGCTCTGCCAGCTTTGGGGAAAGGTTTCCCTCCTGCTTCACTACAGTCTCCCTGAAACATGAAGTCTCGCTGCATTAAGAGGCCTTTTGTTGCCTGAGAAAGTGGAGGGGCACCACACTTAGACTATTAACACTTTATTAATATTAAATACTCTTTGTGATGTCGCTAACAGGGAAGCTTATTCTTCTGGTTTCAAGAGGGGACTCTGGTTTGTGACTTGAGCTTCATAAACTATTCGCCTGCTTTATATTTCAGCGGAACTGTGATCTGCCAGCCGGAAACCATTGAGGGCCGTGATCGGGCTCCACTGGGCGCTTTGTAGCATCTGCCGGCTCAGTCTGTCGGCAGGGAAAGGCGGAGTTGGCTTTTAAGAGGAAAGGAAAGATGTGGCTGCTCGACTGGCTGTCACTGAAGCAGAAAGACTTTTACTTTAGAGTTTAGAGCTGGAAAAAAAGGAGCTGGAGGGTGGGAAAGTGAAACGTGAAGAGAGACCAAGTCAACCGTTAGAAACTTTCAGACGCTGCTGTTGCATTCCATATTTAACTCATCTTTTACATTTTACTGACAAATAAACAAACTTTACCAATTTCAAGTGCAGATGATTCAACCGTTGCGAAGAGCGTTGTAGCTGTGTGTGAGCTTCTAGTTTCTACAGACTGTGTAAAGGCCACTATTTGTCACTGAAATTCTTCTTCTCCCATATTTCCTTTTTTTATGCAGCTTCTTTTTAAATGAGTAAAAAGAGCTCACCATCAGACAGCCATGTCAAACATGAAACTGTTTAAAGTGGTCATATCGACTTTTTTCCAGGTATTTAATTTTCATTTCTAGTATCTCTTGAGTATCTTTGCATTGATCATAACTTCTAAATTAGAAGGAGTACTATGATAAGGTGTTTTCTGATTGGTTGATGGGCTCATGAAAGCGCGTAACAATCGCTCCCAATGATGCACTTTCAACATATTCAATATTTTCTGTAAATGTAAAAAAATTATGAAAACTGTTACCTAAATACATTTAACTCCATAGTAGTGATGCCGCCCTGTCAGGATTATCACTGAAATGCATTTCATGTATTTATTTATATTTTTGCGAGCTGCATTGAAGTGTGCTTGGTTTTTTTTGTATGTTTTACTTCTTTCTTGCTAGTATGAAACAGCATAAAGGTGTGAGACTTGACAACTATCATCACTGCACCCACAATGTTTGTACAAAAATGCACACACAGCAGTTACCAACACAACAGACTGTAGGACTTCATGATCAGACAGGTTTTCTCAGGGAGCGCTGGATGGAGGAGCTTGTTCTCTGTGTTTTTTTTTTTTCCAAATATCAGCAGGTGTGGCATCATCCAGAAAAATCACTACCTTTACACACAGTCCTTTATGAGGTGTTACCCCAAAAAATAACAATAAAAATAGAAAATACATTTGCTCTGTCGCTGGTGCAGAAAAAACTGAATACATCCACTCAGTCAACTTTCCTCCACAATCAAAAAACACATTTCTGCATTTCTGTTTTGTTTCTTGGAAACAAAACCAAAATGTTTGGCAAGAAATACCAGCAGATCCACTGAGATGGAAAAGATACTTGATCCTTGCTGCACAGTTGAAAACTTAAAAACTTTTAAAATGATTTTGAATATTTCAATATTCAATATTAGAAAAAAACCAGAAAAGTCTCTAGAAGGAGACGTTATCAGCACCCTGGAAACTGAACAGCTTGTGTACAACCTGCTTTTCAGCTTCCAATTGCATCTAATATGTTAATTCATCATAACAGGATGGAAGCAGTTTCCATGGGATGTCGCTGTTTTTAGCTTGATGTTTGTATAAATGGCTCCCTGAAACTCTCATCTTGTTTTATAGATAGCTTTTATTTCATGTAAATTTTACTGCTTGTAAATTGTACTTTGTTTCCTTGTATGTCTTTGTCTGCAACTTTGTGTTTTGCTGCTGCTGCCTGTCTTGGCCAGGTCTCCCTTGAAAAAGAGATTCTTAATCTCAATGGGACTAACCTGGTTAAATAAAGGTTAAATAAATAAATAAAAACAGCGTTGCAGAGATGTGAACTGCCCACTTTGGCCCAGATGTGGCCCAGATAAGAACCATTTCAGCTCCCGTGTCCATTCATCATCTGTGTGCCCGACAACACAGCAGATATTACACTTCTCAGAAAACACAAAGGAGCATAAAAGAGCCACTTGATGTATTTTGCTGTCTTTTCCATTTTGTATGTAATAACTTCTTTTGTTTTTCGTTCTATTAGAGGAGAAAGGTGCAGCGTAAATTAACACACATTCTCACTAATACCAGCTGTTTTTTTAAACATTTTCTTATATATGTAGGCAATTTAATTCTCATCTTTATTCACACAGTAATTCATTGGCGACGTACTTCACGTTTTCACCTGTCTCCTGTAAGAAAAACCAGCTGATGAGAGCGAGAAACATAAAACACACCCAGCTGTTAGAAAAAGACATACAGTAGGTTAAATCTCTCTCACACACATATATAAAACCTCCCCCTGTTTGTTTTACAGTCTTGCTGATTATTTTGATAAGCCTTAATGATGATGGATGGGCCGAGACCGAGTTTGATGGAAAGAAATTTAACGTGTCATAAATTTTAAGGTGGCACCTTGTTTTTCCTTGTTTCAGAGGTTTGAAAACCATTACGCCGTGAGGGTCACAGGACATTAAACAGCCACGTTTAAAGCCTGCGGAGGGACGGCGGCGGGGGCGGCACTGCTGTTCATCACCTACAGGAGAAATCATATATTTAAGGGGAAATGTTGGAAATTTGGCCACGCGATTTTGATTTGATTGAATGTGAAACGTTTATTTGGAGTTTGATGGAGTTGGCCAGCAGCCTCTGCTGGTCTGCTGCACCGACGGTGTGTGCTCAATGATTGCAAGTTAAGATTTGAAAAATATGACATGCAATCAAACTTTTTTTGTTGCTTATTTTGGATTGTAATTTCCAGAGCACTGGAAAAACACTGAAGGTTAAGAGCCTACAGGAGTGCTTATCAGCAGCTGAGTCTGCTCAACAGCGATGCAACTAAGAAAGCAATGATACTCACGTATCCTTCTTGAATTCATTCCACCTCCTGAGTTAACCTTGTTAGTAAGAGATGATGGAGATGTTCTCTCCGATTTTATCTTTTGGATGGATAAAACTCAACAGGCCTGTGTCTGCGTTTCCAGCAGTCACGGAAAGATTTTTTGGTTTTCTAAATTACCTTTGCTGATTTTTGTTAGGAAACTTGGTTTTAGACTGACGAGAGCTATAAAGAGTGTTTTTCCTGAACCGTAACTAAACACCAAGGGGACTGATTGTGATAAATAAACAGTGCTTTTGAATTATGCCACCAGTTTTGTTGTGTGTGGTTTTACATGTCTGACATTATTTAACCAACATGGTACCAGATACAGGAGTGATGTTTACCCACAAGAAGCATGAACACGCCTTTTCCTATGCTGCAATGCTCTTTTTTAAAATATACTCTTATATATAAGGATATATAAGAGTTAGTACATGTACACCTCACACATGATTAAGACAATGCACAGCTTTTATTAACAATTTAAGCAAGATGTGGTGAAGACAAAATAGAAAATGGTGACTGAATCAAAAGCAGCAGAAAAAAGTTATTTTTTTCCATGTTGAAATAATAGTTTCAAGGTTCAAAGTTCCTTTTTTTTGCCATGTTAAGAATATGAAAGAAGAAAACACATAACTCAAACCCAGCATTAAAAAGTGAATAATCTCTTAAATGCTAGAACCTGTGATATCTAAAATGACTTAAGGCCTATAAGTAGGTTTGTTGTAATTGAGAGGTTGCATTGTCATCTCCTTCTAAGAAACCTTGAATGCTTTCAGTTTGAAATTTAATGAATAATTGTGTTGACTGTCGTCAAAAAAGAGAAAACACAGAACAGCCAAAGTAAGCTGGAATCCTCCAGTCAACTCTTGCAACATCTGCGTATCACGTATGTCACACGCAAACAAGCGTGAAAGTAGCTAAAAGAGCTACGATGAACATTATGACAGAGCTGATTCAGATACTCGAGAAAACAATGTTAAAAGAGAAAATGAAATCAGGAGACCAAACTGACTGAACCTCCACACCTATAGAGGGACCCGCTGAGCTAAAAATGTCATTTGTGCGGTTTTAACCAAGTGGCTCCGTCCGTTTGTTAAACTGTTGTCAGTGTTGAACTGGTCAAACATGTGTTGTGGAAAAAAATAATATCAATGAGATCTGATCTTGATGAGAAAATCAAAACAGAATTTATTAGAGAAAAGAAACAAACTTATGCAGCATAAGGAGAGCAGTCAGTCAGCATTACGGATAATTCTGAATGAGAGCCCTCCCTCAACAGAGATGGGGCTGATATTTATACCAAGACAGAAGATGTTGATTGTGCTTACAGGTTTTTGCATACAGGATACCAAGACAGAAGATGTTGATTGTGCTTACAGGTTTTGCATACAGGATAGACACAGCAGGTGGTGGTTAAGACAAAAAGACATTTGTCTCAAGACAGACTGATTGAATTCAAGGAAGTTACAGTTCTGCCTTGATAAAGAAGTTGTAGAGTTGATGCTAATTGAATTTAGGAAGTTACAGCTCTTCCTATGCTGTGTCTCACAGATCAAAGAACCACAGCCGACCCCCGGCTTAGCCTTTTGTCAGACATTTGGTCTTTGTTGACTATGTGTATTGGTCTTGTTAAGAAAGGCATCACTTTTAAACATATTGTTAACAAAATTACAAGATGGAATAAACCAAATACAAAATTTCCTCCACACATGCAGTTTCTCTAATGTCCACGAGTGGATCGATTTCATTTGATTTTACGCTGTCTTGGTCTCGCAGCTAGATTTCACATTCATAACAACGCTACAGAGATAATATGCCTGGTTGTGGTGTTAATGTAACCAAGAGTCTGCCACAGCCGGAAACATGACATGCCTAGGCGTTAATATTTCCCCTGGTTGACAGAGGTCGTTGGAATCAACCTCCAACTGTAGACCCCAACCTCCAACGCTGGATGGAACTTACGTTATTCATCATGATCAGAATTTCAGTTGTTCAAAATTACAATACTTCCCAAGTTAAATTATTTTCAAAACTCCTCCAAACTCCAGGACTCAATCATGTCAAAATATTACTGGAAAAACTAGACCCCAAGAATCAAACTGATCACTTTACAGAAGCAAAAAGAACTGAGGGCTCCACAATTCTGCCATTACTCTCTGGCCAATCAGCTTCAGTGCATACACAAATAGACTCATCTCAACCCTTTAGAAACTAGAGTTAGAGATTGAACAGACTATTTGTAAATTGCAGACTTACCTTTTCATATCCAGACAATCAAAAATACTGCTGCTTCAAAACATTGACGATAGCTTCAGCTCTTACAGCAGAGTGGATATTTTATTAACTCACAAAAACCGCACTTGCACCAACTTTGCAATGGTCCAGATTTCACGGCCAACCAATAATCTGAATATTTCCACAAATTGATAGAACAGAGCAGAACATATCCACTACATGTATTTCCAGGCAGTAACTTGGCTTCTTTTTCCTCATTTGGTTCACAATTATGGAATCTTTTTAAAATATCTTTATCTACAATGTCTCTCTTCAAGCATCGGAGATTAATATATCTTATTCAAGAAAATGAATTTCCAAATCATAGAGAATAATTTAACAGTCAGACACTCAGGTTACCAAACACAAAATGGGAATCAGACTTCTCGATCTCCCTGATGTTGAATTTTGGACCCAAGAGTGCAACATTTACTTGATTACAGGAAATGCCAATCTGCAGCTTACACAGCATTATCTGTTCAGAAAATGTTTAAAAGTGGATTCACTTCAGAAACCTCACAATGCATATAAAATAGCCCTGAGACATATGTTGATGCTATCTGGCGTTCACTCCGATAATTCTGGGAGGATATTATGAAATTACTGCCCTTGTTTTGGGGTTTCCACGTTCCAATATCTGCCTCCCTTTGGATGCTTGGAGACGCATCAAACAATCAATTTAAACTGCACAAATAGTCCGTTGCTTGCTGTGGTGCGAGCTGTTGCCAAGAAAACTGTTCTCATGAACTGGGAGTCAAGAAATTCTATACAAACAGCCTGTAAAAACTTAATATTAGACTATATCTATTACAGGTAATAAACAAGACAGATGATATTATTCCCTTCTGGCCTCTAATCACCTTCTGACAGTCACGACCCCACTGAACCTCTTTGCCTAAAACAAAAGACAGAAGAATTCAACCCTCCTTTTAGACTACAGAATCCTCACGTCTGTGTCCACTTTGTTAGACTACTCACTTTCTTTTAACCCAAAGGGTGACTTCTATCTGGTCTGGTGGGGGCTGTGCGGCCAGCCATTCCCCTATTGTGATGGGTTTGCTTGGCTGAGAGGCCCCTATGTTCTTGAAGGTCATGGATCTTGGTGTTCCGGGTCTCTCGGGGCGGTGCTGGTGGGTGCTCTGGGCTGGCCCTGGCCACGTACTCGTTTCCCCTCTCCATTCACTGCCCAGCTGGGGGTTTGGGGCATGCTCCTCTGTTCCGGTGCTCTGGGGTGGTGGGTGGACTTGGACCCCGCAGAGCTGCACTGTCTGGGCTTCCCAGCGGAATATCGCTAACTTTGTTGCTCCTGTCCCTGTCTGGTTATGGGGTTGGGGCAGTTTTGTGTCTCCTTCAAACTTGACCAAAGGCCTGGGAACCTGAGGGTTCTGCGCAGGATCTTAGCTGTTCTTAGTACTTTTGCTGTTCTTGGTATCTGCTGGAGTCATTCACCCAGCTCGGGGGTTTACAGCCCCCAGTGTGTAGGGATGGCTACTCTGGCAGTGTGGCAGTACTGGAGAAAATGACAATGTGATCAAATGACAGACCGGACAAAAGTACATCTTGGACAGTGTCATAAAAGCTACTCAACCTCTATGCCCAAAGAGAAAGCCTCAGAGCTAAAACTAAATAAATAAAAATGCAAAGTTCCTTTGTGGTGCTTTAATTAAATGCAAGTACCCAAAGTTGCCAGTTGAGAAATGATGCAAACATATACAGCATTGTTCAAATAATCTTTGTGGAGTTTTCAAAATGTGTAAACTGCACATTTCCATTCTTTTGGGAACGCATAGTTTGTGTGTCTGCAGGGGAGTGGTGAAGGTGATGGCAAAAAGTGATTAAGACATCTGCCTAATCTATCAGCTGCATATACAAATGGAAAAAAACACATCTGTGCTTCTCGTCTTTCAAGGATCCTCAGTGAGATAATAGCATTCTCCAAACCCCTACTGTATCTCCATTTATCATTACTGCTGTCCACGTTACGGTTGCTCTAGAACAAAATTTCAAACCATGACATGACGAGAAACGCCCACCCTTTTGATCTAAACCTCTAAAACTGTCTAGGAACCGACCGTGCCACCTCTAAAATTTATTAGAGCTAAATATTGACACACTCCACATCAGTCAGCAGCCATGACACAACACGCACACTCGCACACCCTAACACGCGTAGTCCTCCTCCTCCATCCTGACAGTGATGATGGATGTCGTTAAGGATGGAGGGAATCAGCAAATAAACATCTGGGACTGTGCTCTCTGGGTCAAGAGGTTACAGACCACGGCTGGTGTCTGAGTGTGTGTGTTCGTGCATGTTTGTGTGTTAACAACTCTATCGCAGTGATCGGCCACATCAGGGTCCTGACCTTGGCGTGCTGTGGGAACCACACAACAGTCATCACTTTGTCCCCACAAAGTGGATGCACACGACAAGGCTGTTTGTTTTAATTTACTGATAATTGTTCAAGCCTTTTCTGCCTGAGTAGATAGTAAACAGATGGGAGTGGCAGCAAAGATGGGAAACAAGGGAAGGAGAGTGTTAAGCAGTTACAAGGAGGTTAAAGAATCAAACTAACAACAGGCAATGTAAAGCTTCCTAGAGCTTGTAAAATGGATTTCGAAATAAGACAAATTCTGTTTTTCTTCAGTTTCCAGCGTATTTAAAGGCACAATCTGTAACAATACCACTCTAGACCAAATGATGGCAGCATATTATGTTATGTGAAAATTGATTGAGAGAAGAGATTGTTTGTTATATGATGTTTGAAGTTTTTGAAGCTCAAGTTCATGATCATAAAAAGAAAAGAAAACAAACATGGTTAAAGGCAGAGGTTAGGATGTACGGAAAGTAGGGATGCACATTTTGAATTTTTTTTAATGACCGTTAAACAACACCCTTTAACGATTAATAACCGTTAACCGATAAGTCCGGGAGGGTTTGCTGCCGCGATGTTGCGCGGGTGTTGTCGTGGAAGCATGCGGACACTTCCCCGTGTATACTCTCGCGGCAATGTGTCGCCGTTAGCTTGTCGCAGAGATGCCGCCGTCACTTTTGATTTATACCAGAGCGGTCTCCGCTATGTTATTCCACGCCACAACGCAAGAGGGACAATCACGAACTAGCTAAACTTACTAAACTTATCTCTTGCGTTTTTCCACTTCCTCACCGTCTCGGCCGTATCCAGACCCACATTCATCGCAATCTCCCTCCATGAATTACTAGAATATGTGCTGTCTTTGTAGTGTGGAGAACAAGAATAGTACAGATGTGGGTACTTCCTCATTTTTTCGATGACAAGCTCTTTTCTACGCGGATATAGAATTGACCAATCAGAGGCCTGTTGCACCTATCGACACACTCCCATGAGTTGATTGAATTACGTAGCTTAAAAACAAAATTGACCGTTAGTATTAATCAGTAAGAGTTACTGTTATCGGTTAATGGTTATGTATGTTGGTGTTTTTTTTTTTTTTATTTTACTTGTGTTTTATTGTTCTTTTTATTCTGTACAGCGACCTTGGGTGTCCTGAAAGGCGCTTTTAGATAAAATGTATTATTATTATAAACGGTTAACCATGTGCATCCCTAACGGAAAGCAGATGGTTTTACAGAGAACGGGGGGTGAGTTTAAAATAGTTTGTATTGAAAAAGTAGTCACACACATGAATTGCAGTAGGGTGTGTTGTGTTTACAGTGTCACCCTGAGGAAAAAAATCCTACATTGCAGAGCAGAGACATCAACTCATTTCTTGTTTCTCTTATTGGCTGTAGCTCAAATAGATATTCCCCTGATGCTCCAAATATTTGGCACATTAACATATCCATCAACAGTCTTGCTAAGGAGATGGCTCATTGACAAGCATCTTTAAATTGTTCACACATATTGATCAAATGCCAGTGGGCTTCTGCCAACTACTCACCAGTTTGCTCCCTGGCCACTGCCGCTCTGTCAGTTTGGGCTCAATGGTCTGTCAGGGATGCATATGTTAGTAGAATACTCCTTCAGCCAGCATGAGTTCCTCTTCATTTTTTGAATTGACAAAGACAGATTTAACGCTACACTGACTTTTATCACCTCTAGTGGAATGACGTGGTAACATAAGGCTTGGCAGATTAACCGCACCCTTCAGCACAGTATTTTCAGTGGCTCTGTTAAAACTTCCACTTATAGTCTCAAGATGTAAAGGGATCTACGTTTTTTTTGTGTGTGTTTTATTTTTTTTAAGTTGACTCGTTGGTTGGCAATAGGTGTCTCCAAACAACTAACGATGAAATATCCTCTACTGTTTCCTCTAAGTGTTTTATACATCAACTACCCAGCAAACATTTGCATCACGGCCCCACTTGAGATACAAATGGGTTTAAAAATGGGGCCCCCATATGGGATTGTCCAGTGGTTTCCATGCTGGTCCCATGTGAATTGCTTGCAGTGGTTCTGTTCAGGTACATGAGTGATGAATGGGCAGAGCCCCATGGATGTTTAATCTGGGTCCCTTTTGGGCCAACCACATAAGCAAACCCAAGTGGGTAAATCACAGGGGGCCAATATGGAACCAGCAGACAAACCCATATGAGGCCTCATTTTTCAGCCCAGTCATATGTCAGATGGGCTCCACATACAAATGTTGGTTAGCTGTGTTGACTCAGATAAACAGCTAGCCAATCTCATTTTTCACAAGCCAAGGAGTGATCACCCTGTTTCTTTAACGTCAAATTTCCATGCATGAAAAGCCACAAGTGAAACATTATGCACGTGAAACAAACGATATTGCACATATGTACTGTAGTGCTGCTTGCTAACATTTGGTGTACCACCATGCAACAAAAATCCTGTCAACCAGAAAATTTCAAACATCAACAGGAAATCCAACTCAAACAGCGGCTTAATTAAAAGTTCATATGTAAATTTAACAATGTGCTACTTAAACTTTCTAACTGTAAACCTTGTTGGCAGTTTATTTCCATTTAAAATTTAATAAAGGAGAAAACATTTAAGTTCCTGCACGAGTTTGCGTTAGGTTTTAATTCCTGCTGTGTATTATTCATGCCTATGTACAGTGCAGTTGAGGAAGGGTCTTTAAATTTTTGTGTGCTCAGGAATGTTAGCTACAGCAAAACTTGTCCCTGCACACTATTAAAAAGAATTTACATTGGTATTTTTGCTGATAAGGAAGCCACTGGTAGTTTGTTTCCTCACAGGCACTGAACTGGAAACCCACTGAGTGCTCGGTGTGGGGGAGAAGAGGGGACAGAGAAGTGGATGATTTAGACGAGGGCAAGGAGAGTGAGGACAGGAGAGGATTCTCTTTTGGGATTTCGCCGAAAATAAATCTCTGCATGCATATGTGTGTGAGTGTGTGTGCATTTTCTGGCGTTTGGTGTACAGGGATAGTTCAATTAATAGGTTAAACCGAGATGGAAGATAAAA
The DNA here is from genome assembly GCA_018398805.1 of Hirundichthys speculiger. Classification (NCBI taxonomy): domain Eukaryota; kingdom Metazoa; phylum Chordata; class Actinopteri; order Beloniformes; family Exocoetidae; genus Hirundichthys; species Hirundichthys speculiger. The sequence goes on from JAGFBZ010000229.1 coordinate 95,069, forward strand.
TAAATTAATCCTGAAAACTTCAGAAATTTAACTTAACTTACTTAAGTTGATAAAACATAGATTGAGTAAATAAGTAAATAAAAAGTTAAATTTTTCGTTTTTTCAATGTAAAGAGACAAAAGAAATAATAATAATAAAAAAAAAAACATGCTCTTATATGATTTTATTAGATTACCATGATAATCAATTGCACTTTCAGGATAGGTATCCAATAAAAAAAATTACTATAGTGCTCTTAAAATTGAACAGCATAGTAAAATATTGTTCAGTATGTTTATGTCTCAGAAGTATAGAGAGAAAACTTCCACCAGAACCATCTGCCTGAACAGTTTAGGGGTCTGAGATGACCAACAAGCACGTAGAAATCAGTCCATAGATATCTGCCCATGAGACACAGAAGAGAACAATGCTAACTGGACAAAAATGATTTACTTACAAGAAAAGTAAAGAGAACAGAGTAAGGACAGAGCGTAATGGATCATGGAAGGTCCCCCAGCAGTCTAGGCGTGTAGCAGCATTAAGTCAAGGGGGTGGCTCAGGTTACCTGAGTCAGCCCTCGCTATAAACTTTATGGAAAAAGGAACGTTTTAAGCCTAACCTCAAAGGTGTAGAGGGTGTTTGTGTAATAAAACACAAACTGAGAGCTGGTTCTGCAAGAGAGGAGCCTGATAACTGAAGGCTCTGCCTCTTGTTCTGCATTTGGAAACTCTTGGAGCCACAAGTGAGCCTGCAGTCTGAGAGCCAAGTGCTCTGTTGGGATGATACGGTTTTATGGGTTCGTTAGGGAGAGAAGGAGCGAGGCCCTTAGGGGCTTCAGATGTAAGTAAATTCTATCCTGAATTTAACAGGCAGCCAATGACGAGAAGCTGAGATTAGAGAAGTATGACCTTTTAAAAATCCTAATCAGAAATCTCACTGTGGCATTTTGGATCACATATATTGATTAAAACATTGCAATGTAATTCTGTTTATTATCTTTGGTTTTAAATTCCCTAAAACGACATCTGGTTATTATGTATATTCTTAACGCACTGCTTGGGATTTCCTTTTAAGATGCTGAAAAACAACAGCTGCCCCAATCACACGATACACACGGGGAACATCTGCATGGCTGACATCTGTATATAAATGATCTCACCGCTGGGTGGATGAAATACCGCTTCAGCGCTTCATAGGATGCAGTCAGCAAATTTTGAAATTGTTAGGAGCCGATGATGTGCAAATCCAAATGAAACTGTGTTCCAAAGGTTTCTACAGCTACTCATAACCCACATGAAAGCGTTTGACCAATAATACATTCATCCTTTTGAATCCTCCCCTCTGTTGAGAATTGAAATTACGGTCCATTTGAGCACGACAAGGAGCTTTAAATGACTTCCTTATGCAGTTCCACGGCGTAGGCTTTCCATTCTTATCAGCATATTGGAAGTCCCCATGTGGTCTCTTAAGTATGTCAGCTGTGTTTCATCCTGGTCTGGGAGTGTTTAGCGTCCAGTGGTCAGTGGCAGGGTCACAGCTTAATCAGGACGGGCAGCGGTTCCCTCTGTGTGCCAACGTGGGAGTTCACTGCTAAGGTCAGCCTCTAATCAGTCTAAATTGAGACTCGGGGCACATAAAGGTCCTTAAAGGGGTCTTTGGTGTGTGTGTGTGTTTGTGTGTGTGTGTGTATATGGGCTCACTAGCAGAGATGTTCCAAATGTCAGCCTTTTATGCACAGGCCACATGTCTTCAAAGAGATGTATATGAGTAGTTTTATTCATTCTTTTCTTTTGTTGTCCACTGCCTTTACCTTTCCTTCCTACATGACTCTTCTGTCTCATCAGTTGCCTTTCATCTTCCGGCCTCACATTTCCATTACTTATTGCCCTTTTCTTTACTTTCTGTTCCATCATACCTTCTTTTTACCCCTCCGATTTCCATTTGTCTCTCTCTTTTTGCTCTTTTCTCCCTCTTCAGTCTTTTTTTTTATTACTTTCATCAAACTCATTGTTGAATTTCCCTTCTGGGATCAATAAAGTATTTTTGATTTCATTTTCTTTTCTGTTATGTTTTGCCGATTTGGTGACGGTGATGGTGCTGGCGGCAACACACGGTTTATTTAGACATAAACAACCTCTCCCTTCTGTCTGGGTTCTTGTTAAGATTCCTTTCCTGGTTTTTTTCCCACATGGAAGATGGAACAAACTATTAATTTAGCTCTGTTTGTGTTGGGATCTTAAAAATCTTTATGACCTATCCCCAACAGCATATTTACTTCACTTGAAAAGTGAAAGTGTTCAAGATTGCCGGTCCATTGGGTGTGTATCCTTACAGTCACACAAACATGGTGGAATATTAAAACACAATCACTGTTGGCTTGTTTGCCTTTCAGACTATCCAAAGAGCTGTCCGCTCTGCTGTCTGGCTGCAGGGAAGCATACTTTCAAAATGATGTTTTCTATGGTATGATCTTTTCCAAATAATAAAAAACAAACCAAAGCAGAAATGGAACAATTATTCAAATTATCAGTAAAGATGGCAACCTAAAACACCTCGTTCAGTAGGATAGGAAAGTCACAAATTATCGTTCAAACCAGAAGTAAAAATCATAAACACACAAAAGTAACAAGACACAGTCTATTAGACTCCCGTGCTCGAAATGTGGCCCAATCTTTCAAGGTTGTGTGGAAACTGGGTCAGTGCGCTCCCTCAGAGATGCAGCAGCTGCTGCAGGAAGTATCTCTCAATTGATTTTCTCTTTCAGTAGATGTGAAGTGCTGGATTCTTACTGCAGTTCATTCTTTCTCCTTATGCTCATCTTATCTACAACTTCTTTCAATTCAGACGCCCTTTGTAATGAGAAAAGTAACACTAATCCCAACTATTTGTGGGGTGGGGGTTCACAGTTATTTTGCACATTCTGTGAGGACCTAATCAAATGAAAAGACAGAAAATGTCAGGTGTCGGAGAAGGACACAAATGCAGGAGACGGGAAGGTAGGAAATATTTAATCAAATGTCCCTTTTTTTTTTTTTTTAAAGAAAATTTGCTGCTGGAGCAGAAATCCAAAGACACTGAGGCAAGTTAAACGGAAGACAATATGGAGAAGCAAGACCAAGACCAGCAGAATGACAATGGACCAGTAAGGGAAGAAGACAATATCTGTGAACAATTAGAGGAGAACAGGAGAAGTCAAACAAGGAGGAGAAGCTACTTGGTTTTTGTTTATGGCTGTGATAGCATGTATTTACATTCTGTAAGTCTTTACGTCTTACCATCTATGGAAGCCTGACACAGAATTGAATTAAGTTTATTAGGAGACATCACAGTGTCCCAACAAAAGTGTCAGAGAAGGCACTGGCCAGCTGTCTTCAGTTTTAAAAAGAGCTGGTCACAAATGTGTAAACTTTTATATTCAGGCAATGCAGCAATTGAACATCAATCAACAGATATACAGTGATGCTCTGATATACAGAGCTACACACATCCCATATACACATCATGCACACACACACACAAACATATAGAAATTGTGTAACATTTTTCCTCTTCTGTTGATCAATCTTCATCACTATGTATTATGTTGGTTTACCCTGTTTGACTTACGTTTGTATGTCTGACTTTTTGTTTCAACACAACCCATCACACCTTCATTTACTCAACACACACCACACCATCAATGTCTGTTCTGTCCAGTCCTTTTGCGTCTCACTGTTGGCGATTTCAGTCCTGCCTGAAAGATTCAGGTTTCAGGTGTTAGAATATGTTAGATCAGACTATCAAGGAGGTCTGCTGAAGGACACATTCACTCTCACACCCATGCACAAGAAAACTAACAGCTGCTGCAAGATTAAAATGCATATCTTTCTGACTTTAATGGTTTTGCCAAATTATGGTGCTAACGATAAATATATATGCGGACAGTTTAAAAAGAAAAAAAAAGAAAAACAGTGGTTCCCTGGGATATTGAGGTTCATCTTTCGCAGTCATATATCACAGATTTCTTTCATTAATAGATAGATATCGCTGAACCCTCCCTATATAGTGGAGATCAGTGGTTTATAGCAATTGTGTTTTTACGGCTTTTTATGCTGAAATAAACATTTTTCTATGCTTAACTATTAATAACAAAATGTTGAAGGCCCACTGGCGTGATTAAATAATAGCAACGTGTCTCCAAAATATCCAGAAGGGAGTATTGTTGCTGACCACGCCATCCCTTTATGACCACAATGTGTTTAAGAGTGTGTGTTAATAGTGTCATCGTCCCTTGGTTTATCTGTGTGTGTGTGTGTGCTGTATGTACAGTATTGGTACAGAAAATAAAAGTGCTGCGGCTTCTCAACACAGACGAGTGTCCAGCTCTCCCTTTACCAGCCCCTGTGTTGATTTGTGAGTGGGTTTTATCCTTGAGCACTGCTCGTCCCTGGAGCAAAGTGCAGCTACCCTGCGCTTACGACTGTGGTCGGCAAGCAGCTAGCAGGGACGGTTAATGTGTGTTTAAATGTGTTCAAAGCATGTGAGAGGTGTATTTTAAGGCCTAAACTATAAAATAAAATGTTTTCTATATGGTCTCCCTATATCATTTTTTCACGTACCGTGGGGGGAGGGTGTTCTGGAACGTAACTACCGCGATAGACGGGGGAACACTGTATACATGACCTCATGTCTGCACCACTCAGCTGCCAAATTTGCCTCCCTGATGTTTGTTTCCCACATCTCTTATGAATACAACTTGGCATCGCTTCCCTTGTAAAAACCCTAAGAGTCCCGTGCTCGATGCATGAGAGTTTACAGCCTAATAATAATTAGCTCCTTGGTATAAAATATGAGCCACCAAAGATATGATAGCTGAAAACAAACTTTATCTAACTTTAGGATTATGTTATTAACTTATTATGTTTACAAGCCAAAGGCTCATGTTATCCATTAGTGTGACAGTTGTTGAGAGCAGTTAAAAAGTAAATCCATTATCAATCTGATACCTCTACTCACATGAAGCCTTGTTTAATGTATCTTATCTCAGTAGAGGTGTGTGGAGATTTTGTCATGTTTTGGGCACAAATATTTGAATAGCACTGCTGTAATGGACAACAGCAGTCCCCATCTCGCATAAACTTGACACTGAAAGTAAATCTCATATGTTTGATGTGCAAGACCTTTAGATTAATGCCTCTATAAAACGTCTTGCTTTACAAACCACAGTCTTCCACCATACAGCCTGAGCCGTCTCCATGACTGGGCCGTAGCCTGTTTTCTCTTGAAAGTTACTGAGCTAGGTCAACGTAGCTTCAGCTTTACCACAGCCTCAATACGGAGTTTAATTTTTTAACAAAGTGTATCCTCCCTCTGGGCGATGCTATGCGCTTCTGTGCGGAGAGCGTACCGTTCCACCGTGTTTCCAGTACGTAGTCCAGGATGTGTTTGACACTGTTCCTCATTGGAACAGTGTTGAACAGTGTGTTCAACACTCCCTCTGTCACAGATCACCCCTGCATATTTGCTCTGTCTCCTCTCAAAGGCTCTTTCCTGAGCCAGTTTGTCATTTACTGTCTCCACTTAGGTCAAATCCATTATGTGGCTTTCAACTCTTATTTGCCAAGAAGAATGAAACATTTATGAACCCAGAGGCGCATACACAAACGCACCATCTGCGTCCATGCCTTGAGCCTCAAAATTGTTCTCCATCCATTATTTGTGCTCCTACCTCCCACATTGTGAATTCATGAACTTCTGCCCTGCCAGTCCCAATCACTACTCAAGAGGCTGCAGCCTGATTTGTCAAAGTGACACAATGTCAAGATGTTGTAGGTGGTTTGACATTACATCTTTTGTGACAGCTCAAGGAGCATAATTTAATCCTGGGGGAATTTTGTGAGGTGCAAAAAAAAAAAAAATCCCTTCAAGCCAGATATTACAGTTCTCAAAGAGATGATATTCTGAGAAATACGGCATACCTTTCAGAATGAATTACGTTGTTCAGGTTTGGACGCAGAGACTGAGAAATAAGAGGATCCTTTGTGGGATGTTTAAGAGCAAGAAACATGTATGAAAACCACATGTTTCCTTTGATTAGTAATGATGGTGAGGAATTTAAAGGGGGGCTGCAAAAGAGTAAAATGAAGCAAAGGATATTCAGCTTGGATAATCATCCCACCTCATAATCCTCCTACAAACTTAAAGAAGCAGCCCTCCTCTCAAGTCATTTCAAAGTGACGAGCTCCTTTGACAAATACAGAGAGCTCTTACAAACACAAGATGGCTGCTGCTGTAACAAACTCAGTAACTCAGCTGCTTGTGGGCTCTTCTGCTGCGTTCCCACGTCTGTTTATCCTCCAGAAAGAATCTGCAAGTTATACAGGTTTTGTCCAGTCATGAGCCACTTCGGGATGAGAGCACTTCACTTCATCAAGAGGAAGTCCAATCAAAGCTGCAGAAACTCACATGGTGTGTTATAAAAAAAAAACTGAGTTCTCTTTTATGTGGTTATAAATGGGCAAAAGTTGAATGTTTACAATAGAAAATAATTCAATCAACAATGTCAGTTTAACTGTATAATTTGTAATTGCATAACTAATTTGAAATTCCTTGTCGTTGTAGAAAAACAAACAAACAAACAAAAAAACAACATCAATGTCTATAAGTGGCCAAGACACATCATCATCTTTTGTTTTTGAGTGTGTTTTTTGCTCAGTTGTCTCGTTTTGTTAGACTACAGTTTGTTAGGATTGTCGCTGTTTGGGTTTCATTCATGGACTGTATAAAAAGAACTGGGCAAAATCCCTGTAATTCCACCCCTGTGATTTTCTTTTTCTCAGGGCTCTGTGCTGCACCATCTGGACAGGAGATTGTCATGGTGAGCAGTGAATGAGGAAGAACCCAAGAGCAGGAGATCCAAAAGGCAAAATTATTAAACCAAAACACAAAAATCCTAAATCCAAAATGCAATGTTCAAAATACAAAAACATAAACTTAACTTAAGTCCAGGGAGACGACCAGAGGGAAAACAAGCAGGACTGCCACACACATCACATGACTAATAGACCAACAGAGAACAGGGGAAAAATGACAAGACTTAAATACACAGAGGAACAAACGAGAGGCAGGTGCAGGGAATCAGGGTAACGAGAGAAAAGAAGCAAAGCAGAAAACAACGGCGACAAGACAAACGTTTCAAAGTAAGACAGGAACCACTAACGACAGGGAGAGACGCCAACTTGACAGACACACACAGGGCTGCCATGGCCAACCCAGGCCATGACAGAGATGGCTCAATCCAACCCAGGTTAATCCCAAAGTGGGCAAATGGACTAACAAAGCAAGGCCAGTAACTGGTTGGAACCCCCCCCAAGCTACAGTTACCACTGGATAGTGTTATTTAGCTTGGCTCAGCTTATCTTAAGCTATGATGCTAACACTACATTAGATCTATTCTGATTAAGTCTAACTATCCATCCTCATTTATGATGTTGCTACTAAAACAACATTTGAAAGGAGTACTTGACTGAAGGGACCCTTGACTCGCCAACATTGGTGTTTGAGCTGAGGAGACGTCCGTAGTCCGCGGGGAAGTGCACTGTCACTTGCGAAGGGGGACGTAAACATGGCAGAAGAAAGTAACACCAGCTGTCGCAGACAAACGACTTCTACCAGCTTTTTTTTTTTTTACAAGCGGTTAAGGTTTTTTAAAGTGGCACAAACAATTTTTCTTTTTTTTAAATGTCCAACTCTCCATTCTCTCTGCCCTTTATTAACCCGCTCTTTTGTTGCTCTTTGTGTTGTCTGTTGGTTTGGTCTTTGAAAGTCATGTTTTTTTCAGCCTTTTTTTTTTAGTTATTTTCTTTTTTAATAAAGGACTTTGTTAATAAAGACCCTGATTCTCCAAATACTGAAGAAAAGAAGAATAAATATGGTTTTATTGTCAAAACATACTTTTTGTTTGTACTCGTTTTTCTTCTGAGACAAGCAGAAAAATACACATTTGCTCTTTTTGATGAGTAGTTTATAAACTCGGCTGTATTAAGACAGAATAAATGCAGCACAGTTTGCATCTGTTTATGTCAAATGTTAAAATGTGGAGGCCAAAATGATTTTCATGTCTTTGGTTTGACATGAATCTCACAAGATCTATTAAGTAGATTCAATTTTTTTTTTTTTAAAGAACTCAGATATCATGATGGTCCCTGTCCATCTTTAAAACATTCAAAATTCACTGTAGCATTTAGTTTCAGCGGTGGCCAATTCCACCACTGGCAACCTCGTCTGGATTCCAGGTGAGACGAACATGGAAAGCCCTATTTTTATTCTATCCCATTGTGTGTTTTTCTGTATATCTGCTGTATCGCTTTATGGTGCAGAAAATGGAGCAGACGGAGCGGACGCAGATAATGTTTCCTGATTTCTGGCAACATAAAACCCAAGAATGTCAAATGGAAAAATCTATCACACTTGTTTGTCCACAGACGACACGCATGAAAAAAAAAGAAGTTAAATAGCAACATTTTTTCCCCTCAATGAGCATCTGTGTTTACTTGAAACATGAGCTCCTTCATCTCAAGAAACACAATATTAGATGGATCCGATGGAGGGTACCTGCCTCTGGAGTGTGCTGTCATTTCACCTCAAGATACTGTTTTTGTTCCTTAGTGACACATAAATGTTTACATCTGGGGGTTTGGTAAGGTATGCATGAAACAGATATTTAATATCCACATTGCGATACCGTTGCGTGCTTTTCTCTGGCTCTACAAATTTTCCACCTGATTCAGAGTTCTCAAAAAGATAAATGCTGAAGCGAAGACAAAAAAGTCCTCAGCACAGCTACAATACCGGAGGAATTGTCACTCAAAGGGCCCGGCGTTCCCACCACCATCCTGACACCCCTCTGCTTTCCCACCCGCTGGCCCTCAGCCCGTACGAACCACGTATGAGAGCCTCTTTCCTGCTACAAACTAGTATTCCCAGAAGACGAAGGCTCGCAGCAGCACTGACACCTTGAATGGCTCTTTCTCACTCTGCCGTGACCCCTGCGTGCACTTATAGGCTCGCTTGTGAATAGATGCTTATAGGAGGTGGGGGGGGGTAACCCACAACTTAATTAAACTACTGAGCATATCACATAAAGATGCTCACTTGCACAAAAGATATGCCAGGGAGAGAAATGCTTATATAGAGATCCATGTTAGTTTTTCATTTTTCATTCTTTCAGAACTGTGGGATTCTTGGTGATTATCCGAGAAAAATCACGTGGCTTCACATCTTTCTCCACTGAGCTTCCAGAGAGCTTCTGCCAATATGTTGCACCCCAGTTTGTCAGAACCCCTTGACGTTACTTGGAGGATACTGGCTAGTCATTAGGGTGAACATTGTGAAAGTAGTTCAAGTGAGCCAAAGAACTTTTCCAAACCTTAACAGTGTTTTTAGTGCCTTAAATCAAACTAACTAGAAGTGATGATGAAACCGTAAGAACAAAAATTCTGACAAAGGACACAAAGGTAGAGCTCGTTTATGCGGGGGGGAGGGCTCTATCTCTGAGACAGGGACCGCCAGAGCTGAGTTCCACCGGAGCGAGCGTCTGTCGCTCGGCTCTGCCCAGCTAGCTGGTTCATGCAGCCAACAGCTGAAGTAATCGCTGCGCAATTGCACCCCGGACCCTTCCAAGTTGGCCCCGAAGGCTCCGGGGCCAAAGGTGGCTCGCCCACAGCAGACAGTCAAAGCAGCTGCCGGCTCGGCCCCCAGTAACAGGCCAGCTGCTCGTTGGCACTCACACCCAGCAGAGGGCCAACTCACCTGCCAGTTCAGCAGCGTTCGCTTCAGGAAGCCTTGAGGCCGACTCAGAGCTGGTTGCTCCATTAGAGCAAATAATAGCACAAAGGTCTCAATAAGAGTGATTATACCCTCTCAGCTCTTAATTCACAACTCAAATCCTCCAAAAATAAAAGACACCAGGTGGCTTAAGTGATGACAGTTAGTTCTGCCATTCAAAAACACCTTGATCCAAAGTTTGCGGCGCTGTATAATTGTACCTGATAAGGTACATAAAAATTCACCTTCCCACGGCTTGATGAATACAGCTGTGGAGGCTATAAGGCTTTAATGTATTTAGTTATTATTGTTGTTATTTTAGTTGTAAACATATTTGTTTCTGCTGTCAACTTGGACATGCCAACACGGTGGTTAGTGGAGATTGTCTCGATTTTGGAGCCAGCCCCTAGTGGTGATTTGAGAAACAACACATCATAGCACTTACTGAATCACATTAATTTAGAAAGTCGGATGTTTCCCCTTTAAAGTTGCACAAAGAAACTTTTGGAAATTTTAACTGAAAGGGTTCACCTGTAAGTGCGACGGTTTAGATGCTTTTACAACACTGTCCAAGATTAATTCTGTCATTCTCTCTTATTCTCTTCCATCATGACTTTCTGGATTCACTTCTGTCATGACGTCGTCTGTCGCTCTGTGAGCTGGTTTCATTTCTGTTTATCTGAGACATAAAGAGTCATGAAACGAAACAGTTGTTGTAAAAGAGTTTCACTTCTGTTTTTAATTTTTACCGAAAACACTTTCTAAAAATAATCAAATACTCTGAAACTGTAGGCTGGACTGATATTTTGACATAAAAAAAAAAAAAAAAACCCTCCTTGGTGTCACTTTCAGATATCAAATCATAGTGTAGACAGCTTATAAATGAAACCAATGTGCCTCCTTTATGTCTCAAATGTGCTGCAGTATTTAGCAGCATGGAAATGAGAACAGCTGGTTCACTCAAAACACAAAAACATTCCTTGTAAATGAAACATTAAGATACATTCAGAGATTAGGAACCATGTTTCAATTTAAGCAAAGATTCTGCATCTTTACGTAAACGAATTTGCACACATTTGCAGGGATACAGTATAAGACTGTTTGTTTTTTTTGTGAAACAGATTTGTTAAAGTGTTTTAGAGTGTTACAAAGTTTTTATTGAGTGTCTTGCTGCTAAATTGACTTTACTTCTAAATGATGGTGACATTGCGTCATGAATCATCCTCGGCTGCGCTCCCACGAGCGCACCCTGAACAGGGAGAGCTCTCTGCGGTGCGTAAAGGGAGCGCGAGTTACTTGGAGCCACACAAGCTGCCTCTATCTCTCTCTCTCTCTCTCTCCCTAGTGGAAAGGCGTGGTATCTCTCTCTCTCTCTCTTGCTCTCTCTCTCTCTCTCTCCCGGCAGGAGCAGACTTCTGTCGGGCTGCTGGTGGAAGTGAACTCCTGACGCCCTGAGAGCCGCCTCAGTGAACCTCCTCACCGGTCTGAGCCGCTTTACGCGCTCAGAGAACATCACCTGAACCCTCAGATGCCTCAGCTGTGATCAGAAGGATCAGATTCCTCTAGATTATTGACTCACTGCGGGGAATTCAGGAGGACATCTTCTCTGAAGATGGGATTTGGACTTTCCCTCTTCAACATGATAATTCTCGCGCTCCTCATCTCCACCATCTCCGCCACCAAGATAAACGTCCCGCGGCTGAGACTGTCCCACAAAGGTAAGCTATTTCATTTCATCCATCCTCGTCCTCTCACTGATGCTATTTTCTGCCCTTTTACGCGCGCGCGCGCTTGTCCGCAGGTGTCATGAACTGACGCTTGACTCTCAGGTGAGAACCAAATTTCTCTGGAGTCATCGCTTCAGTAAAGATAGCCTTTTAAGTTTGTTTACTCCAGTGGAACATGTCAACTTTACACCCTGCTCTTGTTTTAATTCGAGCTTCTTTTTTTCTCTCTCTCTCTCTCTCTCCGCGGTGGTCCGAGCTGGAAGCGTTTAATCCTGCTCTCTGTGTTTTGGCTACTGTTTCGGGGGTTTATGTGTTTTAGGAGGCGCACATGCTCCGCAGCGCAGGCAGGGTGCGCAGAGCCAGAGGAGCTTCTGGCAGAGCCTCACCTCTCTGCGGTCACGCACACCGGAGTGCGACCGTCTCATTACAGAGCCTTTATTAGGAGCGGCAACCGCAACCAAATACTTGGGCAGCATGTGAGATTATAATCACTGAAAGTGCTACATTTTTTTTATAACTGGAGACATGGAAGCTCTGTCATGTATGGGAGGATTTAACACACACAAGTCACACTGGTTAAACCGGCAGAATATCCTTTTTTTCACGCTTTAAAATTCCATCAGTATGTCTATTAGATTGTTAGTATTAACATGTGTGATATTATAAAGGATTTTGGCTTGATCATGACATTTTTCCTAATAGCATGATGGCCATATCGAGTTCACATGCCTCCTCACTGCTTCTCTCCTCTCTAATCTGAGCCTCCAGTTGCTGGCCGTGACTCACTCAAACTCAAAGATAATATGCCAGTAAAGTGTGTGTTTAAGAGATGTTGACTGCTGTTGCCAAGTTAAGCTCATTGTTTCATTCAGCCTGGAGCAGTCATCATCGGTGCTAGATATCACGCAGGATTTCCTCCTGTTCAGTTTTCTGCAGAAAAGCCACCATCTGATCTTACGAGGCTTCCTGTTGGCCGGACTGGAAATAAAGACAGAGACATAGAGGAGGATATACTGAGTTATTGTGTGGAATCTATAGAACAGTATGGACAATGTGAAAACTCTGCGACCAACTGAGGTTTCATGTGGAAATACAGCTGGCTTGACTATAAAAAATCACTGCTCACATCAATCAAATTTTATTTGGATATTGATGTTCCGCAGAGTTATAGATAAAAAAGTTAATATCTATGTTTTTGGGTACTCCCTTGTCTTCAGTTTGTTATAGCTTTATTTTTAGGCCTGATGACTCAAGGCTGAAACAAAGGAAGTACTGTAGTGTTCAAAACTCTTCTTTGTATTCAAGGTCTTTTTCAATTCAATTCTATTTGATTATTAATCCCCAAAAGGAAATTTAATGTTGCAGTCAACTGTTATTATTTCAGTTTCTTCTAAATGTCATTGTAGCTGGTTATAGGGGGCTCAAGGGGTCCGCATCCAGTTTGTGAAAGCAACAGCACTGTAAAATTGGCAAAATGTGCAGTTCCTTCAATGACCACTAGGAGTCAACTCCAATAGTGAGTCAATCTCAGCTGAAACCTTTAAATGTCCAACTTGACAGCAGATATGAACATATTTACAGCCTCATCAGGAAAAATTCTATACAATTTTATGTTTGTTATGAATTGACATTTATACATAATTTTATCTCATCAGTTAAAATTATATTAAAATTAAATGTTATGTTTCTTTTTTTGTTTGTTTTTTATGAGTTACAGCTGCATTGAAGTCAATGATGTTAACACTTAACTGTCATCATTTTTGGCTTCTTAGTGTTTAGCATTTATTATTATTATTATTATTATTTCAAATTAAACTTTATTTCACCAATTAAATTCCATTTAGATTTACAGATATAATTTTCAATGGAAGTCCTGGTCAACTTGGCAGCAACAACACATCCAACATACAAGACATTTCAAAGGATAAACAAAACACAATAAAAAAAAAAACCTTCATTGCAAAAAAGAAAAACAAAGAAATAATCAGTGAACGTGACATCTGAGCTGTGAATTAAAAGCTAAGTGAGAATAATCATTTTTCTACTTTCTCTTACACTCTCTCTGATATGGCTTGTCATCATATTAACTGTACTGAGCGCTGTGCTCTGTGTTGACCCAGAGAGGCTACCAACCGTACAGCTGCTAACCTCGAGGCTGCTAATCGGCGGCTGAGCCGACAGCCAAAGTGGTCTTCAGCCTGGCACAACAAGCCAGCAGCTGAGGGGTGAACTGGCCAGCTGCTCTGGGCAGCTATCGTTCATACCCCGACCTCTCGAGGCCAACCTCCAAGGGTCTGGGAGGTTTAGTCCAGGCACTGCTGCTGCTGCCGGATGCTCCGGCCACCTAACCAGAGCTTTGGCCTTTTTATGGCCATTCTGACTAGTGATGGATGGCGCTGAAGCTCAGCAGTAATCCTTTTGGCTCTGGAGGTGTTATTTCAGTAGTGACATCTGACACAAAGATGGATGGACAGATTCAGTCAGAATAATTATAAGATAATGTTAGTTTGCATCATAGTTTAGCATGAGATAAACCGAGCTACAATGAGGCAGCTTGTGGTAACTGTAATTTGTACCTGTCAGCTGGTTCATTCCTCACGTTTACCAACTTTGGTATTAGCTTCACAGAATTAATAAACCACTCTTTGTCTGCAACACATGTATGTGTGATGTACAGTTAACTTCAGACCAGGGGCCCTAAAAAGACAGAAGCTAAAACAGCATTTCAACCAAAGGTGATAGAGAGTGTTACAGAAATGAAGAACATTAGAAAAAAAAAACCATTGTAGCAGCAAAAAGAAGCATTTTCCATTATGTAAATTTTGCTCATTTTAATTACTTTTAATGTTTCTGACCTTTTTTTTAACAAGCCTGATTGCAATTACCTGAGCAGACTGAGGTCATTTTGCATAATCACTAAAATCACCTCCGTTCAGGTGGATTAAACTCAGAGTTGTGGTGTACTTTCATCACAATTTCCATGTCATTTTCTCAGTGATGCTAGGTTGAGTGCTGCTCCTTTAATGACATCATCTCATTGCTTCGTGTTCTGCTGGTTAACAGCTGGCGCCACCAGCTGTTTATCTAGAAGCACTTAACTTGGAGCATCCCAACTGACTGGAGTTTGACAGGCTTCTTTTGGCATTAAAGTTATCAATTCAGCAGAAAAGCAAAACAGTGATGTGTTCAAATTAAAAAGCAGAGCCAAAGGAGCATGTTTGTTGGATTTGCTGCAAAAAATTTGCACTAATTTAAAAACAAAAAAAGCAAAAAACGGTTCCACCAAATCCAACACCCCACCCTTTTTTCCTTCCTTCTTTTCTTTTCCTTTCTTGATTATGAACATATTCGTGCCGCCTCGGCATTTAAGCATCCAGATTTTATTGGGCAACATTTTTAGTGACTGATATTTAATATCAAAGGTCCTGCAGCACATTTTAGTGGTTGTTAGAAAATGGAGCGACTTCTGTTATGAAGCAAACAAAGTTAGGCCCTGTGCAAACACAAGCGAAAAAAAAAAAAAGTAGTGATCCACATTGTGAGTCTGCAGTTTTCTCATACAAAGCCTCCCTTACAAAACTGCGAAGGAGCAATAAATGGCAGCAGATAAAAAATCCTTTTCTTTTTAACTTGTGATCAGAAACCTTCAGCGTCTGCATCATGAGGACGGAGGACTGTGGGAAGAGCTTCTCCTCTAAGATTCCCTTTAGTGACCTGGCAGTTTCTTTTTTCCTGTCTCCCTGACCTCAGATTTGACCTCACAGTTTATCCTCTTGTACATCATTTCCTGCTAGATTTCAGTCTCCCCTTTCTCATCCTCACGTGTGAATCTCTTCTCACCTCTCAGTGTGTATCTTTTTATTATTTATGCCAGTTGAACTTCTCGGCCTCAGCTTCTGTTTTTCCCCCCCAAATTGTCTGCCCCCTCCTCCTCCATCGGTCCCTCTCATTGTGGCCCCCAGAAGCCCAGAGGCTGTTTGTACTACCAGGAGGATGGGGAAGTAATTAAGTGTGAGGAAAAGCTATCATTATCTAATTTCAATGAATTAGTGAGTAGAAGTTAAAGCACGAAAAAAAGGCCATTTTCACCTCAGCACTGATTGCATTTGTGCTCTCCTTCCTGTTTCTGGACTTCTCATTTAAAAGTAAATTAAAATTGGTTAGGAAAAGAAGTCATAGGACATTAACTCCTGAATTAACTAGCTTTCTGTTTTAAGTTGCCATAAAATGTGATCTGATTTTTGCCTGAATTACATTAATAGACAAACATAATGTGTCTCATGTAATGACACAACTATTATAATTCCCCTTGTCTTTAATGAACGCACACAGTCACAGTGCTGATGGGAAAAGTAAGTGAACCCACACTTCAACGAAAAACTAAGTGAAGTTAGATGTTTGCACACCCGGAGTCCAGTTATTAAAATGAGCTACTGGTGTTGTTTAGAGCGACTGTCATTGATCAAAGACACTCAGCGTTTTAAGGTTGCTGTTCATGAGAAGCATCTGCACTGGTTGCTCTTCCTGGAGGTGAGCAACCAGCCAAGATGGTTCCAAATACACGATGCAGAATCCTCAAGGTGGTAAACGAGAATCCACAAGTACCAGCTAAAGTCTGGAAGGCTGGAATCCAGCTGGCAAACATCTCTAATCATGAGTCTACCATGGAAGACTCACGAGGGAAGCTGCTTCTCTCCAGAACGACATAGCTGTGTGCCTGAAGTTTTCCAAAAATCCCCCTGACAATCCGTCAGGCTGCCGTGAAGATGTCTTGTGGAGTGTTTTCAAACAACAGTTGAGTTGCTCAGGAAGAATACTCAGTAGGTGTGTGGTGCAAGAACGGCACAACAACATCAAAACATCCTCACAATGGTGAAGTATGGCGGAGGGAGCATCATGATTTGGGCTTGTTTTGCTACCCCAGGGCCATGATGGAGAAAATGTGTTTGTAAGTTTACCAAAATACCCTACAGGGTTGTTCAGCTACTGAGACTTAGCAGAAGCTCAGTGATCCTGCAGGACATTGACTATGAGCATGGACCTCACAGAGATGATTTCTAAAGACCCGTTCACATCAGACATCCAACAAAAGCGTCTGAGCTGAAGCAGCTTTGTAAAGAGGAATGTGTGTTCCTCCTAAAAGTTGTGCAGGTTTGATTCAGAGCCAAAAAAATGTTGCCTGAAGTCACTGCTGCCAAGGTGGTTTAACCAACTATTAACCTCAAGTGTTCGCTCCTATTTTCCTCCGGCACTGTGAATGTTTAATGGGTCAAACACGAGTTAATCTCATGGGGTTTATACTTTTTTTTTTTTGCCACTGTATAACTTTGGGAACAGCTGCTAAATTTTTGACCGGTGTTGTATATGTAGCATACTCTTTGAACAAAAGTGCCTGAATGACTTTAAGCTCAAAAGTTTAGATTGAAAACTCCTCTGATAAAGTCCAGGTTTTGTTTGAACTCCACACAGTCAGATTTCACATTTATCATTTTCTCTTTGCTCCTGCTCGTGTTTATTGTCTTTTGATGCGATTCCTCCTCAAAGTATGTGTTTACAGAATATCAAAGTTATTTCCAAACCTGGAAATAAGGCGACACTGAACCGATGTGGTGCTGTATGTAAAATGTGTGGTTCTGGCCAGACTCCCATCTCCCTGCTAAAAGATAAAAACCTCTCTGTCTCATGGTTTCTGTTTTGAATGTACGCTGTTTTTTTTTCCTCTTCTGCTCCCCTGCTCCTTTTATTTATTTGTTCACTTGTTTGCTCGCACACTAACTTCAGACACCCACTTTCTGTCCAATACAATATTCACTTTGTCTCGCTGAAGCAGGGGGCACTTGTAAACACAAAGGCTCGCATCGGTGTCCTGTTTTAATCAGATTGCAGTAGTTTTCAGAGTGAAAGGGTCTGTTTGTTTTTGCTTACAGCCTGTGAATTAATGAGTTTATTTTCTCAGTCGGCGGTGCCCGGACGCACATACGGACGGGTGTTAGTTGTTTCTCAGGGGTAAACCGTCACCAGGAGTCAGATGGAGAGTCCCGGGCTGCAGGAATGCAGGGCGTCTCTCGCCCCGTCATCTTTCAGCTCTTTTCTTTATCCAGTCTCCATCCATCTCAATCCATCTTTTCTGCCAGGGATCATGTAATAGCTCATTCATTGCAACCTCTCCTGGTTTTCTCAAGTTCAGCTGAGAAAACCAGCGCTCCCAGGCCTCAGAGCTGATGTAAAACCCAGATCAGAAAAAAAAAGAAAAGGCTGAACAATAGAGAGAGACTTGAAGGGGGTTAGTAAAGGCCAACTGGCTTGTTTCTCATGCTTTTTGTATTTTAACAAGAATGTATAGATTCTTTAGTTGTAAGAATACTGGGAGGCAGAAAAATTGTTTCACTAGCGGTTGGTGTGTGATTGAATTTTAAATGTCTGTTTCAAATAAAATATATAGTCAAGGGGGTCTTTATCTAAAAAGTTTAAATGCAAACGTCAAGAATGATCCATAAAGGAAAAAAAATGTATGAAGAGAAAGAAACTTACTCGATGTCACAGCTGTAATCCTTTATTGATTTCAGCCGTCAGCTCAAATTTAACTGACAAGCTTTAATGGATCCTTTTGTGTCTCGACTTTATCAAATGTAACTTAAAATGTACGTCTTTTTACTTTTATAAAAGGGTCCATGCGTGGAAATGAAACCACATCAATTGTTCTCCTGCTGAAGGAGAAGTGAGGAGGACGAGTGTTTGTCAAGATTAAGTGAAAATTACCAGGCAGTTAGCGGCCCGTCTGTAGCCAGGTTACAGTTAAAAAGCTGTCTGATGTGGCTTTTCTGTGAACATCTCCTCTTTACAGCTGGCTGCTGTCCAGCCAGTGTGCTATTGTTCAGCGAGCAAACTGACGAAAGCTCTCCTGATAAGTTAATGACTGCATTTCAACAGAAAGACAATCAAATATTTAGCTCATTTTACTGTCTGACAAAAGCCCTGCCACTCTAGCTTAGCATCGCCGCTGGAGGTGAAATGCTCTGGAATCACATTCTTTGTACAGATAAAAGCAAGATAATTGGGATCAGAAAGATGGGAAGAAAAAAATAAGGAACAGCTCATGATCCAGAGCAGACTGCATCATCTGTCAAACGTGGAGGCAGTGTTTATGGCTGTATATGACTGCCGTGGAACAGGCTCACCTGTGTTTACTGATGATACTGATGATAGCAGGGCGCTTCACAGTGTAGCTGGATAAATAAACTGTAAATGCTACTCAAGACAGTTTTTAGGACAAAGAGGTGAAATATTCTGGGTCAGACCGTGATTTCAGTTACTGAAAAAAGGATTTCCATCCTAGTATTTAAAAAAATAATGGTTCTATTTACAGTTGTCACATTTGATCCCCAGAAGATGGACCTAATTTGACTGAGATAGCTGTAATTCCTAAATGCCATAGATTCTTTGAAAGCTCTTAAATGAAAGCTTAAATTAAGTTTACACTTTGATCACATCTTGACAGTTTTATTTCAAACCCATGGTGGTGTATAAATGCAATAAGAGTGAAAGGAAAAAAATAACAAAATGTAGCAGAGTGTAGACAAAAATAAATGGACAGAGACGCCAAGAGATGGACACTCATTATAAAAATATACATCTTCCTTTGATCTGTTTCTCTTTGGGGCTGAACTGGAACTTCTCATGCTGATAAAGAATAAACGCCACTGCAGGCAGCTTTTTCTGCTTAGAAAAGAAATGAAATGAGGCTCAAAACCTGGCAAAGCAGACATTAAACGAAGCTTGAATACTGCTTAAAAGTTTCCAGTTTTCCTCCCCGTTACCATAAAGCAGCAACAATCTATAATATAAAATAAAATACAAAATGAACACACGTATGATATCTCCATGAAAAGTGAGATTTGCCTAAATCATCTAGCACAGTTCAATAACTATAAATTTTAAACAGCTAACCAATAGCTGCTCAGAATACACATTTAAAGGCTCCTGATAAAAACACAGAACAAGGTTTAGGCTTAGTTGGCTTAAATAATTTTAAATAAAGTGTAAATCGTTGGGACGGACTGTTTCGATAAGCATCAACCAGTTAATCCTGAGAGATAAATCGAGCACCACACTGCAGTTCAAGGATCCGCTGGTAAACTCCTGCAGGATTAAATGGATCAGGGCTGGTGCAAAGCAAGTCCAGATAAACGCGGCACTGATACCCAAAAGGTCAAGGTGCACAGTCCTGCAAGCCTGAGCTGCTTCTGTTAGGAAGCAAATTAAAACATGTCGCTCTAATGGTGGCAGGAATGAGCTGATGGATGATGTGCATTTGGCAACGCCCATGGCAAATAAAAGAGAGATTTGTGGAAGCAAATGATCCAGCACTGAATCCACAAGTGGAAGAGAGAAGAAGAAGAAGAGAGAAAGGGGGAGACTAAGATTAAAATGCCACTCGAGTATATATGAAAGAGGTCACAGTGGTGGAGAGAGAAATGGAGAGGGGGGGGGGGGGGGGGGTGCAGGAGCTTAGAAAATGAAGAAGGAAGGAAAAGACAGGAGGATGAAAGAGTGCAGAGGAAATTGAGAGCAGAGGAAGAATGACAGATTGATGGATAAAGAAGAGAGAAGAGCTAACCTGGAGAATGAAAGACACTGGTCCCTTTGAGAAGCAAAGGTTGAGGGTTCAAGTCCCAACAATGTGGCTTTGACAGTCTGTCATGTAGATTACCGAGTACTGCACTTACACGCAGGAGCTATGGAGGTGTGTGCGTCCCTTAAACACATAGTTGGAGCATTCTGTAGCTCCCTGTGAACCTCCGTGGCTGTTCAAGGGTCTTTTGTTTTTTGACCAGACTGTTCAATAAGGAGTGGAGGTGTGTGTGTGTGTTTAAGTGTGCTGAAGAAGATCAGGCCAAAACCAACCTCAGCATCCTCAGCAGTCACGGTTAACTTGACATAAGCTTTATAAATCACAGCAGTAGACCCTCGCCGAGCAGGGTTCAAGTCGTGAAAACCCGTTTGTCTAAACTTTCAGCACTCTGCCACGCCCAGAACATTGAAAACACGCAGCAGCCTCCCTCCCAGCTGTCCAGGGGAGGTTTGACCCTCTATCTGCTCTGATAAGGCCAGATGGAGGTTTACACAATTTAAGAGAGCATTTGTTAGGGAACTTTCACTTCTACAACTTCTGCCAAAGGGTTGGGAACTCTTAAGAACTTTGTAACGACTGTGTTAACGTAAATATGTATCAATTTAAACCACATTGCTTATTTTCTGATATTACCTCAAAAATAAATGGAAGTCTTCTAGCCATCAGTATCGAATATAACTTCCTTATTGCTGGATGTTGATGTATTGATCGAGAAAAAAAAGCATTGATATTGATTTTCAGCAATGCTCAACCCTGTTCTCTGCACTGCAGGCTGGTGCATTTAATGAGTCCTGCAAAAAATACGGATTATTTCATTCTGTGGAGATGATACTTTGAATGATTGGAAAAAAAAATCTTATTTATCAGTTACGGCAGTGGTGCGCAAACTGTGGTACGTGTACCACTGGTGGTACGCAAGCTCTTTCTGGTGGTACGCGGGGGAACATCATGACTTTCCACATTTTTACTTAAAAAAAAATTGGAAACATACAATGCATTATAAAAACAACGTATTAAACAAAATGTGGAGCTTGAGATAATTAAAATTGTGTCTTTTAAAAAATATTTGTTACATATTCAGTTGCAGTACAGATGTAACAACTTTTGAGTGTGTTTATTTTGCTCTGTATGAGAGTATGAGTATGTGAGAATTGTTGGACAGAGTTGTAAATGTCTGATTCAGTAAAGTAACAATTCAGGCAACAATAAATAACCACAATAAGGAATAAACATCACTCCTGTGTGTTTAAAGCTAATTGAGAAGGCATAAATGGCTATATTTTCAAATTGGTCATCATGGTGGTACTGGACAGTTTCTCAGGTGGTACGCAGTATTAAAAGTTTGAGAACCACTAAGTTACGGAATTAGCCAATCACCAATCAGGCCCAACTCGCAAAAATAAAAATTAGCTATCTACTTAAAATCTGTGTAAATGAGATGGCCAGCTGTCCACCCAAAGCTCCTAATGCTTTAAACAAACCACAGTAAAAACTTTGTGCTCCCTTGAGCTAATGTTGATCTTGGCCTTCACATGTCTGAAATCCGCCAAGTGCACGCTGAGCTGTGGGGCTGAGATGACGGATGCCTTGCCCAGTGTTTTATTGTAAGTTTTGCTGACCCAGCTTGAGGCAGTAACATCCCTCCACCACTCCTTTTCACAGCCTCGGACAGATAAACAATGTCAGCTAACCTAATTCTGAGGAACCACCACGCGCTAGAAATATTTCATCTGGATCTTCGGTGGGGACGTCAAGCACACACAAAGTCAAACAAAAAGGAAAAAAAAAGCCAAAAACAAAGAGTTATTTCATGTAATTTTACTGTTTTGCCATTTGACATTTCGGCTCAGAGCCAATGTAAAGTGACAGAGGAGCAGGCCGGAGGTGATGGGAATCCTCTTAAATGCAGGGACATTACACAACGCACACACTGAGAAGCTGCGCTGAAACAAACGCACCCGCTCTTCCAGAAATCAATTAGTTCCACTGGAGCTGCTGAAATGAGGAGGCGAGTACAAAGGCCTCTTCTGAGGACTGATGTGTCAATTAAACAGCAGCTGAGAGACATGCGAGCGCTGCAGTTAACTGATACCAGAGCGAAAGTATCTGCATGTTTGTTTCTGAACTGATACAAAGTGCTGCCAAGCTTGTTTTCTGGCCAGCTGTCAGACCTTCAGTGTTCTATTCTGCCATAACTGAACCCAGATTTTGTTTTTATGTAACAAACCAACTTGCCCCCTTGACGTTTTTACGTTTTAAGTCTAATTTTGATTTTTTTTTGTTTTCTTTTCAATGTGTTAAAGTTTTTTTCTTTTATATATGACACAGAAATGTACAGTGTTAATAATCATTCATTATCCTCATTAATACGACTCGTACGAAGTATAATGTGGCTTTAATGTGTTCGTTCTCGTTAGCTGGTTTCAGTTTCAGTCTGTGAGGCCAGCTGGATGTACTGAAACATGACAGAAATGATTGCAGAGATTTGGAGGCTTCAGATGAGGCAATAAGAGAATGAAAAATGCAAAGTAAAGTCAGTTAGAAGAATGATGCCAAAGAATAAATGTCAAGAAATAACAAGTGAACCCTTTAGAATGAATTGGTTTTCTACATTTATTTGCTATAAAATATGATCTAATTATCATGTAAATCACAATAACAGATGGACACAACTTGCTGAAGCTGACAACTTTCCATTTCCTGTGTCTTTATTTAATGTAACCATTAAATATTTACAGTGGTGGAGGGAAAAGGAATCGAACCAATGCAGTTAACAGCTGGTTGAACCTCCTGTGGCAGCGATGATTTAGAGGAAGTGCTTTCAGTATCTCTGGGTCAGACCTGCACAATGTTCAGGATAAACTCCTCTTCACAGAAATGCTTTCAGCTCAGACACATTTGTAAGATGTCTGGTGTGAACGGCTCTCTTGAGGTTATTCCACAGCCTCTCTGTTGGGCTCCGGTCTAGACTCCACGTGTCAAACTCAAGGCCTGCGGGCCAAATCAGGCCAACCACTTCAAATTTCAAATGGTCCGCGTGAGCATGCAAAACCAATCATATAGTCATAACTCAAAAGATTCTGAAGAAATCTTGAATGGGTGCAAATGCAATATCCAGTTTGACTGTTTTGCTGAAATTGACATCAAAAACTCAATTAACTGAGGTGAAGAGAACAGCCAAGAGTCTGATGAAAAGTTGCAATTTTCCATTAAAAAAAAAGAAAAGCAAATATCTTGATTTGACAGTAAAAATGAGTAATTCCACAAAAGTCACAATTTGACAATTAAAAAGGTTTTTCAGCAAAAATTCACGATTTTAGGACACAAAGTTGCATTTATTTAAATTTGCAATATTTACGAGAAAGTTAAAACGTGGAAAAAGGTGCCTTTGAAAAAAGTTAATATTTTATGACAAGTTCAAATTGAAAAATCAGTTTTGTGATTTTACAACAAAAAGTAAAATGAAAAAAGCATTGGTTTTAAAACAAAAAGTCTCGATCTTGATTTGAAATTTAACAGCAAAAGGTTGATTTTTAAATGAAAAGAGCCAAGATTTTGTTTTTCATATTTGCGATTTTACATGAAAAGGGAATTTTTGGGTAAATGTCTCAATTTCCTAATAAGAAGTTGTAACTTTTGCAATAGTTGAGATTTTATGACAAAAATTCACTTCTTTGTACAACAAAAAGTTGTGATATTTCCAAATTGACCAACAAAAAATTTTGATTTGGAACAAAAAGTTGCAATTTTGATAATATGCCCTTGCATGGCAGTTGCACTAAAATAATCCTTAGACACTTTAAAAGACACTTGGAACTTGGAAATCTTGGTCCTTTTGATGGTTTTCTGAGTATACATTTTTAAATCAGTGCATGCTGAACAGGTTTGTCTCGACCACAAATAGGCTCCTTATGTCCGTTTGTCAGAAACAACTACTTCATAATGGACCATGCCCAAAAAGTAGCGGGAAATCTGACAAAAGAGCCGATTGAAGAATAAAAGAATAACTGGAGGCGGCCCGGGATCAAACACAGTCACCCCAGGTCTAGACTCAGACTGCACCACTCCAAAAGGTGGATTTTCTTTTTTCTGAAGCCATTCTGTGGTGGATTTACTTTGATGGTTAGGCTCCTTGTTGTGGTGCATCACTCAACCTTTACCAAGTTTCAGAAAACCTGTTGAATTTATTTTCCTTTCAATGATGACAGGCGGTAAGCCTAAATCATGATACTCCTTCCACCATACTTCCCCACTTGTCTGAGGTTTTGATGCTGGTGAGATGTGTCCTGTTTGTGCTGTAGATAACTCTGAGTGTTCTTCCTGAAAAACCTCTGTTCATCAGTCCACAAAACATTTTCCCAGACATGTTGCAGATTTCCAAGATGCTCTGTTAACGTTTGAGCTTGCAGCAATGGTTTTTGGTTTGGAGAGCAGCACCTTCCTCCATGGTTTTCTGCCACGGACACACTGCATGTTCAGACTGTATGGTACTCATGAACAGAGCCATTTGCCGGTTTAAGTTATATTTTCAAGCCTTTATGTTATTTGTGAATTCTTCTTTATCTCACTGAGGATTCAGTGTTTGTCCTCTTCTAGCAGGGGGAGATACAAGACTAAACTGTTTCCATTTATAGAGAGTTTGTTTAACTGTAGACTCATGGTTGCCTAACCACTTTGAGATTACTTTGTTTCCATTTCCAGCGTTATGCAACCCATCCACTCTCA
Source organism: Hirundichthys speculiger (assembly GCA_018398805.1). Classification (NCBI taxonomy): domain Eukaryota; kingdom Metazoa; phylum Chordata; class Actinopteri; order Beloniformes; family Exocoetidae; genus Hirundichthys; species Hirundichthys speculiger. Next base: position 119,936 of record JAGFBZ010000229.1, read on the forward strand.
ATCGCATGTCTTTGGTAATCACATTTTTGCAAGGTATGGTTCACATTAGAAGATTTGATCCAGAGCTACCAAAAGCACTTGCTTGAAGACATTGCTGAGGTTCAAACAACGGTTGTGAAAGTTTCATGAGTGTTTAATAAAGACATGAAAAGTTATGCTGTGGTGAAAAGATGAAACTGGGAAGGCAAAAATGGATGGAGAGAAAGAGCTGGAGACGAGAGAAAGAAAAGGAGGGAGAGATGATAAAATGAGGGAGGAGGGTGAGGCTAGGGGTGACGAGGGTGATGAGGTAACACCCTGCGCTGTGTTTTAATTGGCCCAGCAGGGAAGATCGGGTAACAGGAGACCGCAGAGGGAGAAGATGCCTTTAAATATGTCAGTGTGTGTAATCGTGTGTGCGCAAAGTGAAAAGAAAAAAGATGGAGAGAGTGAGAAGGGACGGAGGTGAGAATGAAAGAAAAAAAAATCTGAGAAGTAAACAAGTTAAGTCACACTTTAAAGGTCATCTCAGCACTCACGTTGTTATGATGATATGAATCTGGCTGTGTTCAAATATGCTTCATGTGGGTAAAGTGATGTCTCCAGTGACACGAAGGAACAAATTAGCTGTATATTACAGGATTTACTCTGTCATCAGGTATTAGGCCCCATTGTTCCCGTCTGCTCAATTCCCTGCAAGATTAAACAATGTGAGCAACACCGCCTGGAGTCGAATAACAGTGAGTCAATAGTTTCTAAAAAGTCTTTAAAAACTGATTTGTGTTAGAACAAACAATACCTCAAACTAATAGTAATATGTCTAGGTTTACTTTTATTGATAAAATATGTATAAAGGCATACTTTACAATATCTGAACTTCTCTCTGAGGCCAAAGACCTAAATAGAAAAAAATGCAGAAGATTCTTTTGCAATTGATATATTGAATATTTGTATGACACAATCTTGTAAGAATAGAAAACCTTTTCAATCCATCAGTATATCTCTGTGCTTTAGGAAGCTGCAGGAGTCTTTTCTTTTACTAGCCCCAGCTGTTTTAACATTTTCTTTTTTTTTTTTATTAATTTGTTTGAGCAGATAATGTGAAATGCCAACAAAAAAACAAGACAATAAATCAAAATTACAATTAACACAAGTCATTGTATCTGCTCAAAAAAAGAGTGGAAGGAAGAAAACTTGAATTAGAAAAAGATAAATTAGGAAAGCAATTCAACCTGTTTGCTTTTCTTGACATATCCAGTGTTGCCATTGTGACCTTTTTTTTGACAACCTTTGGTCTAAAAAGAATAAAAAATATTTTTGGTAGCCTCTGGGGAAGCAGAAAAGATACAGCCAACAGTCAGTGTTCATCTTACCTCAGCTTCTGTAATCCTGTGTCTTATCTGTATAAATGATCTCTGTGAGGAAGAACTTACTGTTGGCACAATATCATAACAAACACAGATATTGTTAACACTAGGGCTATATGCCCAGATATTTGTCTGCCAGCGACAAGCCTCTCACTCACCCGTAGACATGAAGGTCACCTGCAGAAATGCTTCAGTTCACTTTGGCTCTTAAGAGGAAGACAACATGAAGGAGACGTCAGCTGTGCAGCAGCACCTTAAAACCGAGTGATGACAGAGCTTTTCTGTTAGATATGCAGCTGCAGTCTGGCCTTTATACACACAACAGACCAAATTAATTAAATTAAATTAAATTAAATTAAATTAAATCACCTGGATACTGTAGTTGTTATTTAGCTAACAAGCTGCTAGCATAATTAGCTTATCAACTACCTAAAATAGTCGCTATTCAATCAATCAACTCTCCCCCCGTCACTGCTACTTTTTGTCTTCCCACGTTCAGGTCTGTTCTGTGTTGTGCGCTTTAGTTTGTTGTACTTGGTAGAGGTGGATTTATTTGTATTGAAAAAAGTTGTTTTTCTGCTGTCATACACCCATCCATTATCTATAACCTCCTCCTTCCTGTCCAGGGTCATGGGGTTCTGTTGGAGCCTGTCCCGGCTGTCTTCAGGGAGAAAGGCAGGGGTTCACCTGGACCAGTTCACCAGCCCATCCTAAAATTCACTCCTACGGGTGATTTAGAATCACCAGTTAGCTTCACATACATGTTTTTTGGACTGTGGGAGGAAACTGGAGTATCCGTAGAACACTTTTGCAAGCAAGGAGAGAACATGCAAACTCCCCAAAGTAAAGGTTCAGCTGGGATTTGAGCCATGAACCTTCTAGCTATGAGACAACAGCGATATTTTAGCACTAATCATAATAGAAAAATTTGCAATACTGCATCAAAGAACCCCCCCCCCCCCCCCCAACCAAAGCTCCGTGTTGCATTCGTTGTAATCTTCTAGCAAAGCTACAGAGTCCATGAAATAGCACCAGGGCCGGCCTTATCTAACATTAAGATTTTTAAGCAGACTTTTTCTTTTATTGAAGTGTTAGCACATTATTACTTTTTTTTTCACATATACAGAAGAGTAAATTTAACTAATACTTGTTCAAGAATTTTTTTTTCCAAATGAGCACACAAAAGGAAAAAAGCTCAGAAAACCTGAAACAACTACAAAAAAATATTTGTTGCATTGTTTGAATTAAAAGGCTCAATATTCCATGCAAACCTTGACACAGTAGAATTAATCCTTCCAGGGATTTAATTACATATTTCTTGAAGAATTTCACTATGGTGAAGCATCTTTAAGACTGACTAACCACTGTGTGGTTAAAAATCTTAACTTGTGTTTAGTCTTTTGAACATCTGTTTTCATTTTCGTACTCTTTAGACTTGAATGATACAGCTTTAATAATAAAACAAGCTCTCACATATGTAATGAATTTATAATTGGCAATAGATGCATCAGAAAAGAACAGTATGGACAGAGCTGGAGGAGAGATAAAAAAAAGGACAAATGTGGACCAGAAATGTTTCAAGGATTTAAGACGTTTTCCCTGAAACACACCTAATCAAGAGCTATGCAAGGAGGCCAGATGTAAAGGATGAGAGAGAATATGAGACTCAGGAGAAGAGGATGAGGAGGAGTGGGAGTGGTGAGAGGATGTGAAATGGCTTTTTGTTCACGCAGCAGATTCCAGAAATATTTGACACTCTGCAATAATATACAGCCAAGATCTAATGACACCCTGGGAAGTCTGTCAGCAGTGTAATGAGTCTAATGAGACGTTGTTTGAGTGTGTGTGTGTGTGTCGGTGTGTGTGTTTGTGTGTCAGAGCTCAAAAAAATAAAATGTCAAAGAACAATATTTAGAGATGGAACCTGACAGCTGACAGAGTTTTGTCAGCTTAGACTCGACTGAACCAGGAACCCATTGATTCATGGTGGAGTGCATGAGTGTCTGTTTCTGGAGTGGATTTTGTAATACAGGGGGTCTAACCGACTTCAGATGTTGTTCTCTCTCCTACTAAGCCCAGGTGCTCATTTGTGTCAGTTATGCATCACAAGGTGAGTTTTTTGTCATTTAAGAGACTGCACCATCTGGTTGTGACACGCTACAGCAGTGCTTGTTTCAGGCATGTGTGAGGATTGACATTTCAGTCTCACCAGTGTGGAAGTGCTACGTTCCACCTTCATGCAGTTCTGCTCTGTTATTAGATTCCACCAGGAGCGTTGCAGAGGTTTGGTTTGGTCAGCTTGGTTGGATCTGTGACATTACAAATATACCCAAAGCCTTCAAGATCATGTGAGAATAACAGTAGCCACAGTATCATGTCTTGCCTTTTCTGGAGTCATATAAAAAGGATCAGGGGTGTCAAATAAAATGTGTTTTTTTGATTTCTAAACTAAACCACAGCCGGTACGGTGCTGTGTCGGAATCATCAAGCTGTAAAGGTTTTTCAGGAATCGTAGGTTGTGAGCCACGCTCACCTTACATTCAGATAGACAGCCTCAGCACTGCTATATAAGCAGCTTCCCCTGTGTTTAAAGGGTAACAAAAGACTTCCCACTTCATTTTAACTACAATCATATGTGTGACTTTTTTAACAACCCAAGCCCGGACATCACACATTAGTGATCCGTCTGTCCAGCCAGTCAGGCAGCCATCCAGCCCTGGACAGGTTGCCAGTCCATCACAACACCCCCCACACGTAGCCAAGAAACAATAATAAGGAAAGCCTTCTGGACTAACAGCCAGCTATCACTGTAGCCTGTTGTACACCTCTGGGACATCATAAATAGCTGTTATTGAAGGAAAAAAAAAAGGCACATGAACATTGACCTGCACTGCTTTTTCATATCATCCTTTCTGAATTAGTTTTGGTTGCTTAGGAACCTCAATATGAGCTGAAGACAAACAGTTTGAGGACAACCTAAATGTTGGCAGCGTTATGAGTGTTCTAGGCTTGTCATCTATCCATTCATCTATCACTGAGGTGCTTTCTAGGCAAGAGGTAGTGCTTAACCTGGAAACATAAAGGCACACCAGAGACCCTAAACTGTATCTTTTTTTCTTTGAATGGCAGAGGAAATCAGAGCACCAGAGGGACACATCGGCAGACAAAAAATAAAAAAAATGAACTTGTGATGCAGAGAGGCTGTAAAATATGATGGAAAAGACAGGTTGTGTTTAAAAATTTATTGAGAAAACTCTTAAAATCGCATTGTCGGGGGGAAAATTTCAAATGTTTTTTGTTAGTAATGCAGAACTCAGGTTTATCATTTGTTTCATTGAAATGTAATATTCACCACAGCCCTTTTCTTTTATCTTTATTTAGAAGTTCCATTGCACTTTCTTGGTCTGCATGTGATTTAACGTCTCACATCAGACAAAGTGATCAAACATAGGCAGTAAATTTGATCGCAAGTCCACGTCTCAGTTTGACATTTGACAGACATCCGGACCGAACATTGACATCATAAACAACTTTCAGAACAAACCATTGCATGCACATCTTTGCAGCTGTTGCAACTGCATGAGTCAATAGCTGAGGTTTGACACAGGGAAACCAGATGCCATTTCACGTGTCGCATGTTTGCTACTTGTCACACAGCGCCAACTGGCTCCCTGTAAAGAAATGATACGCATTGAAGACAGATGTTTTGTCATGGATGCAGTGAGGAGTTTTCAGCCGTGCATGGTCTGCACGCACCAGATGGATAAAAAGAGTTGCGAAGGGGAAAGATCATGTTGCAAAGGAGACAGAGTCAGGTAAGACGGACTAGACATGAAACTGAAGATATGGTATTCAAAAGCAGCTTTAAGAGAGGGAAAGATAACCAGAGGGGACATTAAATATGAACAGACAGAGTGTGATGGAGAGCTAACCAGATATATGGAGCAGATGTGCTGATGGATAGTCAGCAGGAGACAAAGAGCTTGGTGAGAAGGTGAGACACTGGTGTGATTTCAGTAGTGAGTAGCTGGAGCGATAACAAGCTACAGATGGAAGCTGTTAGCTCACCTTCCTGATGTGTTTGGGTGTGTGTCACTGTCTGTGGGTGCTTTTATATTTATGTGCTTCCATTTTGTTTTTGTTTGAAGGAATTTTGTGTACGTTTGTCGGTGATTTATGACATTCAAATGCAGAATGGAAGCGAAAGAGACATCAAACGGGGATGTGCTTATGGGTCTGAGTGGGTTTGTGTATGTGAAGGGACAAACTCAATAAAACAAATTCTTCCACACAAAGAAAGCCATAAACCTCAAGCTTGGAAGAAGAGTTTAGATGAATATTGTCTCTTACTGATGAATGAGAGTACAGAAAACAGGATATTTGAAAATGCTGTGGATAACTTAGTGATCTAATCAGTTTTCTTTAAATGTTAAACAGAAAAAAAATATGTTGCCTAAAGTCACCCCAGTGCAATGTTTTGGTTTCACAGTGGATGAATTGTTTCACCCAAATGATTGCAATAATTGTCAAAAAAAAGCCTACAAAAGCCTACAAATACATATGTTAATATAAAGGGGCTACATCTGGCTTAGTCTGACACAATCCAAGAAGTGCAGTTCCTCAGATGAGCACTAGGGGTTGGCTCTAAGAGCAAGTCAATCTCCATTGACCCCTATGTTAAAATCTCCAGTGTTACAGTAAAAAAAATAAACATTTACAGCCTGATACAACAACTGGTATTGGTCTCCATAGCTAGAATTCCTATCCACGATGACTAACATGGTGTGACTTTTTATGTATAGTTACATTATATAAAGCAGCATATTTGAGTGACAACTTGCAATGGATAACAGCATGACTTAGTTACTCATCAAGAGTATTTGATGAGCACTTAGCACTTTCTTGAATTGACCTCTGAATTAAAACATAACAGAGCATAGTAATTCTTATTTTATAGATAATGGCTTGACGTGCTTATATTTGTACAAACAGACCACCACAGCAGGCTTTGGATTGGCCTGGAAGGATCTAAGGCAGCAGCTACCTTCACCCATGACTAAATGCTGCTACCTGGACTAACCGGTGGATGGCATCAAGCTCACCTCCATAACAGCCAGCTTTTCCAGTTGAGGTACCCTTCAGGTTGGCCTGCATCCTTACTTATTGATAAACTCTCACCAGACCTCTGCCATGACTGAGCTCTGATGTAACCCTGGAGACCGTTAAAATTGCGGACAGTTAGCCAAGCGTCATCTATTCAAGGGTGCTGGTGAAGCTCAATTGGGAGTGTTGTGGAAAAAATTAGATCCGATCTCAATGAGAAAATCAGAATAGAATTTATTACAGAGAAAGAAAGACAGACATACAAATACTTGTGGCCACAAGGAGAGCCACCAGCCACCACTCGCAGAGTGCCGGCTAATGACTCTGCAGATACAAAGAACAAGCTGATTTTTATACCAGACAGCAAGGTGTTACAGGTTTTGCATACAGGATACCAAGACAGAAGATGTTGATTGTGCTTACAGGTTTGCATACAGGATACCAAGACAGAAGATGTTGATTGTGCTTACAGGTTTTGCATACAGAATAGACACAGCAGGTGGTGGTTAAGACAAAAAGACATTTGTCTCAAGACAGACTGATTGAATTTAGGAAGTTACAGCTCTTCCTATGCTGTGTCTCACATGTCAATGAACCATAGCCGACCCCCGGCTTAGCCTTTTGTCAGACATTTGGTCTTTGTTGACTATGTGTATTGGTCTTGTTAAGAAAGGCATCACATTTAAACATATTGTTAACAAAATTACAAGATGGAATAAACCAAATACAAAATTTCCTCCACAATTCCCTTCTTTTGATTATAATAAAATATTGATATGTTTTATATTAATCACACAATAGTAGTCATGAAGTGTAACATCAGGTAAACAAATTCACTGAGATTCAATGATCACCATCATAAGCATGACTAAAACCAGGAACGATGTTCTACTTAAGAATGTAGACAATTTAAAAATCGGTCGATCACACAATGGAGTCATCGTCAGAGTCATCTGACGAATCATCATAATATCCTGGCAATGAGGGAGGATTAAAAATAGGGTCTGTGGAATTTGTTGAGTGGACAGGGGTATACAGACGCAAAAACTGGATGGCGATCATCTTAGATAGACAGTTTTTGACCAGGGGAATAATGCAGCATGAAAAAGACATCAATAAAAGAGTAACAATGATGACTGGGGTCAAAAGCCGCAGCAGGAGAGACTGCCAGCCATTACCTGCTAGCCATGAAAGCCAGCCAGAGGAGGACACATGGTCCTCAAGCATAGAGTCCTTCAATGCAGTGAGATTCGATAATGCTTGCATAATAGATCCTCCATCTGCATCGTTTTGAGGAATCCACGTACAGCAGGTAGATCCAACTAAAACACAGACACCACCGGATGACGCAGTGAGTTGATCTAGAACCAGTCTGTTCTGGAGAGTCATCAGTCTAAGGGCAGTTAGTTCAGCATTTACACCCTTTAGTGCAACCACAGTGTCCTTGGCAAATTCTTCCAGCTTATAGTTTACAGTTTCCAGGCGGAGCATGAGTTTCCCCACTCCCAAAGAGGAAAAAAAGAGAGAGAAGAACTTTATTAGTGTTTGACCAAAGTTTCCTGTCAGGTGGGACATCCGAACCCCAGATTTAATCATGTGGGTCAGTTGGAAAGCAGCGATGGCGGGGTGTGTCATGAGCTGACACCACATAAAGGTGCTGTGTGTGAGATCTTTTGTCATGCAGCAATCTTGAGTAAACTCCTGACCACCAGGAAACGGGCCAAATGACGACAACAATCCAAATTAGGATCATTTTTGAGCCAAAATAATCCACAGCCTGTCAGTGCAGCAGGCTGCCATCGTCTGTGTCTCCTGGGAGTCTCCAAAGCAGTCATCGGTGCACACAGGTTCAGCCAAAGTCACTCACCAAGCAGAGGGAAGCAACTGTGTTGAGCAGCGTGTAGCTCGGAGTGCGGCCAGAGGCCGATCAGCACTCCTCCCCTTCAGCTGAGATGTCCCCTCAGTTGGTGAGGACGTGACTTCCGCCTGGTGATAGGTGGAGTAGAGCGCTTAACTTCGTCGTCTACTCTGATGCTGGATGATTTATAGGGAGGTCATCAGTTGGTCCTGGCACCTTCTTGCAGTGGCTGGCATGGATCCAAGTGGCTCTCTCAGCAACTGTTACCGCTGTATAGGTGACTCGTGAGCAGGGGTGTCTGCTGGTCTCAGGAAGAGCTGTTTAGCCATCTAGTTGTCGGGGGATGAGAACTCTTTCCAGGAAAGGCCTAACGTGGGAGCTGTTTGAAGAGCCTTTTTCAGTTAATTTCTCTGCCTTGGGGGGGGATGGCTGTAGACCTTCTCCATGGACAAGAGAAGATAAAGGGGCTTCAAGCACAGAGAAGTTTAGTACAAAATCACAACAACGGGAATAACAACAGGTTCACAGTTTGTTTGGTTTTTTTTTAGACTAACATATTTACTCTGGGCTTAGAGATTTGAGGGGGGACGTCCCATAAGGGGGGGGGGGGGTGGCTGCTGTCTGTTCCTCAGACAGGAAGCTGTGAGACGTGACAGCAGCCATGGAAAACCGGTTAAAGAGAGAAAAACACAAACTTTGAAATCAGGACTGGCTTTCAGTCCTGACAGTTTTACAAAAAAAAAAAATCTAGGAAGCATCACTGTAAATTGCTTTGGCCAAAAGCAAATGAGTAAAAAAAAAAAAAAAAAAAAAGTATCAGTGTGGGAAACAACTGTCTCTGTTCTGAGGTTTAGTGAGACAGACAAATCACAGGACATACATACAACACTTAAGGTACCAAAAAATACATACATATATATATATATATATATATATATATATATACTCACACACACACACACACACATATATATATATATATGTATTGTTGCGCATGCGCAGGGGTTAGAGATGCGGAATAGCATCAGAATCAACAATAAAGATACATTCACTCCTTAAAAAAAAAAAAAAAAAAAAAAAACAAAGCGCTATGTTTCACATTCTTCCAGATCTTTTACACAATCTTTCAAATCTTTCAGTCAATTTCTCATTCAGTCTTTCCAACTCATTCAAACTCGACAAACCCATATTTCTGAGTCCAGACATTCAACACTCTCACGGCCGTTTCTTTCTCTCACCTATTCCACATTGGAACTCTGAGGAACAAAAAAGAGGTTTGGATTTACCAGAACTCATTTCTTTATGAGTCAGTATGCATACTCTTGCTAAGATTGCAAACGTCTTTGCAAAATCTGTTTGCCTGCCCCAAACAGTTAAAGCCTAAACCCTCTGAGTTACTTTACAGAAGGAGTGTTTCAGAACAGATCTCAGAAACTAACCTAGTCGCAGTCACTCCTGCAGACTAAACTTCCCCAAATGCTATGGAGAATGCTGAACCACCTCAGATCTGAACCTTTTCGAGACCAAATGTGTTTTTGAAAATGAATTTCTCACCAGATCAGATTGTAGGACTTAAGTTCGTTGGATCCCAGCGTTGGCAGCCAGGACACAGTGAGCCAGCTCCCATCTCAACAGCACTTTTGAGGTTCTCGGTCTCTGGTCACTCCGTCCAGACGGCAAAGCGAGGGACCCTACTTGCAGCGCCAAATTGTTGTGGAAAAAATTAGATCCGATCTCAATGAGAAAATCAGAATAGAATTTATTACAGAGAAAGAAAGACAGACATACAAATACTTGTGGCCACAAGGAGAGCCACCAGCCACCACTCACCCACTCGCAGAGTGCCGGCTAATGACTCTGCAGATACAAAGAACAAGCTGATTTTTATACCAGACAGCAAGGTGTTACAGGTTTTGCATACAGGATACCAAGACAGAAGATGTTGATTGTGCTTACAGGTTTGCATACAGGATACCAAGACAGAAGATGTTGATTGTGCTTACAGGTTTTGCATACAGAATAGACACAGCAGGTGGTGGTTAAGACAAAAAGACATTTGTCTCAAGACAGACTGATTGAATTTAGGAAGTTACAGCTCTTCCTATGCTGTGTCTCACATGTCAATGAACCATAGCCGACCCCCGGCTTAGCCTTTTGTCAGACATTTGGTCTTTGTTGACTATGTGTATTGGTCTTGTTAAGAAAGGCATCACATTTAAACATATTGTTAACAAAATTACAAGATGGAATAAACCAAATACAAAATTTCCTCCACAGGAGCTCCACCAGTCGTTTCAGCTCCAACAGTACTTGTTCCAAATGTTGTTTCGATATCAGCATCAGAAATGAGGATGTATGGGCAGGTTTGGTCACAATGAATGTAAAGTCAAAGTAGTTTGCATCAAAGGTTAGCATGAGCTAAGCCAAGCTAAAATCGCTAACTTCTCGTAACTGACCCAAGGTGGATGTGTTCTAGGCAGCCTCTAGTCTTGCTCGTTCCAACCATTTATCCATTTGTTCCATTACCCAGGGTTGAACAGCAAATATGGCACCATCCAGACATCCAAAAAGTATCCAAACCAAATCTTCAGAAAAACTCTGGATGGTGTCACAGATGGTTTGTCTGGTTCTTTTTATCCAGATATGTGATTGTTAATATGTGATTGAAGAGACAGGACAATCAGGACCCCCATATGCACATCTTGGGAAACACAGAGAGATAATCTCCCCAAATACAGCATTCTAAACTCGACTTTAGTATTTTACATTATCTGATAATCATGAACCCTGCCAATAGCAGGGGTAATAGAATGGGTTAAAAATAAAATATTGGGCTACTCACCACAGATTCTTCACACAAATTCAGTCCACATTCTCCAGTGGTCATCATTCTTCCTCTTCCCACACTGCTGCACCCAGCAGCACTCAGTAGGTGTTTGTTGTGCAGTATTTGCGGTATGCAAGCTGTGACTAGCTACTTTCTAAAGTTAAAACAAAGGATGTGTGGAGCATTGTTGAGTAAAACATGTTTACACTTGTAATCAAACTGGATTTCCTTCCTTTCTTCATTTATCCATAGCTATTCATCTTGTCAATGCAACGGGGCAGTAGTCTGCCTCTTCAAAGGTATTGTGTGTTTCCACAGCTGATATCATCAAAACCTCACTGTAAATGTGACTAAATTTCAAGTGGTTTGGTTTGTTAGAAAGACCATGCTAGTATCCTATATGATACAGGGGGCATGATTGTGTTTTCAAACCCATATTAATATTTCTCAGACATTCTCTACATTAACTTATCCTGGGTTATAAGCATGCTCTTTTTGTCTTACTGTATACTACATGGATATTATTTGTTTATACATTTGGAAATGCAGACTTGACTCTTCTCAATACAAACATTCCCAGCCAACATTTGCATGTGGGGGCCATCTGAGATATAAATGGGCTGAATAATGGGGAGCATATGGGTTCCATGGGGAACTGCTTACAAAAGTAATGCTCTGGTAGATGGTTGATGAATGGGCATGGGTCCATAATGGGTGTCTTATCTTGGTCCCACTTGGGCTAACCACATAAGTGGACTCAAGAGTAAGAGCAAATTATATGGGGCCAATATGAAGCCCATATGGGGCCCCATTTTCTAGACCATTTATATTTCAGGTGGGCCCCACAATCAAATGTTGATTTTAAGCTAAAACACTGGGTAAGTTACCTTTGATTTCAGAGTTTTACACAAACTGAAAAACAGGTGCATCAACCAAACTAAAGTTGATTTTTCTTTCAGCTTTCATTCACTTGAAAGTTGGATAGGAGATACAATAGAATAGAAATAAGTAGAAATCCTTTTATTGTCGATTATATAAGAGTACAACCGGATTAAATGAGATTATGGAAAACTCAGTAAGACACAGCAAGACTTTGAAACAGATTTTGAACAAACAAATGAAAAGAACAAGCCCCTTTCTCCAGACTAGCTGGCTCTGAAGCCACACCCCCAAAATGTACAAACTTGCAATACCTGTGAGTTTGACAGACAAGCCAATAGTTCAATGTCTTTACAAGGGTCTTTCACAATGATTTGATGGTGTTTTTGTCACTTCGACTGGTGATTAATTGTTTTTGTTTTGATGTGAGAACTTTTAATGAATTGTTGCTATTAACATTTAAAGAGAATTTCAAACAGCAGAAAAATATTTCAGAAAAAGATCTCTCACCCAACCTTTAGGAAGAGTTGCTTCTCCTTCCACTCTTATGTAATGGATTGTTGAAGCAGCAGAGCACTCAAACCTCACATAAGTAGAAAGCCTTCACTAATATGGTTTGTTGAAATCCTCATAATGACACTGTAAACTACTAATGAAAGAGTCATCATGGTGTCACCAGGAGAAAACAAAACTTGGTCTGGTGAAACAGAGCTGGTCAGTGAGTTTATTAGTGCTATGAAATATGGAGCCACTTAGCATTTTAAAAACAAAGAGACAATGCTGTTGTGATGCTGAATAATTGGATTTGAGAGAATTTGGTCTTTCTGAAAACAATTTACATGCCATTATCATTGATTGGATTTAATTATATAATCTTAGTTGATGATATTTGCTTGGGGGTCATGCTCTGGGTCTCTGTAAAGCGCCTAGAGACAATTGTCATTGTAACAGACGCTATATAAATAAAATTGAATTGAATTGAATGTACTCCAACCACACTGCTCTGACTCAGTGATGATGTAAATCCCGGGATAAAAAGTGGGCTACCTGGGTACAGAGTCAGATTGGGCTTGAAATAGGAATATTGGTATGGGTCCCTTATGGTTTCAGTATTATGGGCCCCAAATGAGAAGCCTATGTGGGCCAAATATATGGGGCCCATGCGGGGATAGAAGTATGTTTATCTCATAGTTTTAGTAAAATATGTGGCACGTTGGAAGATTAACCAGCTGAGCTCCACCTAAAGTCCAGGTCCTGGTAGTTTCCTCATGGAGAAACACAAGCAGGGCCACCATGGGAACCATATATAAATGCTTGACTGGGCAGCAAGAGTATACTCTTAGTGTTTGCTCTTGAGAAATATTCATGCTTTATCCTTCCAAATATCTGTGGTAAACAATTACTTGACTACATGTCATCTAGTCCATAGAATCTTCATTTCTCATCCTCATAAAAAGGAAACACCTTTTATTTTCAACTTCTTCCCTCTTTTTCAAATTGATATTTATTTTCATATTTGAACCCTCAAGACTTAGAAAAAAAATTGATATTCACATCCTACAGTTATCAAGCTATGCCCATTCTACACATTCTTGACTGTCAAAACAAATAGGTGTGTAGTGAAAATCAGATCTCAGCTCAATCCAAACTATCTGTTAAAGACTCACACAACTAGCATACACACTCAGCCAAACACTCATGCATGTTTTCATCACTCACAGTCAGGTTGGAGGTCATCTCGGGGCTCACAGCTGCTTGGAAAAAGGTTAACTTTGTGGAGACTGACAGTTGGCTGAAGATGTGGAGAGGTGACTGCATGTTTAGCTGATAAAAGGTATCATAAAAATACAGATTACACCTTCCTGCTGAAATATTTGGCCTCAGGGAGCAACAACTACAGGAGCTTAAACATGACGTGTCAAGTATTGTGGACAGTTACATTCTGATACAGGATATGCTTTTCATGACTGACTTGTCCTTCTTAACACATCAAAAGTGTTAAGAATTAAAATAGCCAAAGTTGCATTCAGTGACATGTGAGTTACTCAACATACAGTATCTATCACTGACTCAAGCTTTTACTGAGACCCATCCTGTGCATATCACTTTAGCTGCAAAAAGCGTAGGGCTACGTCCGGTTTCCTCACCTGACGCCAACACAGAAATCCCCCAAAGACATAGTTCTTCGATAGACCACTAGGGGCTCGTTCCTAAATTGAGCCCATTTTCTATTGATCACCACATTAAAATGTTCAACCGTAGAGCAGAAACAAACACACACCATTTTTATAGTCTATATCTCAAAAAATGCTAACCTGGATGAACTAAAAGCTTTGACATTATAAACGGTAGGTGACATCACACAAAGGTGGTAGAGAGCTGTTCTGCAATAACCAAAAAGATGGATGGAAAATCCGGAAATGATCACTTCCTTTTGGTTAGGAACAGAAGACATATGTGGATCCAGTTCATTTAAATCACAAATTGGAGTCTTGATATTTCTCGAAGTAATGCCATCTTCGTATCTAAAAGTGAACATGGGTTCAGACAACTCAAACAGTGAGCAAACATAAACACAGCTTGACATGTTCGCCTGAACTAGCTCCCAAGGTCGCCTCATTGGTGTCACATAATGTTTTATGCATTTCAGTTTCATTTAAATAATAGGCACTTTGTTACACATTTGTTTTTAAATATGCTGTATTGCTAGATTTGTCTTTGTATAAGCACAGGGCTCTTTTTAGTCAGATATGAGTGTTGAACCATTACTAGACTCTGGTATTAATGACAACTCATCTGTAGATGGAGTCAGTGCAAACTTCCACCGTGGCATCGCCACTTATATATGAAATAGACATGTTGTACAGTTGCCTGTTCGTGGACATTATTAATTGGACTTATTAATCCGAGAGTGGCATATTCAGCATGTATTGCGTAATACACCAGCGAGGGTTCTTCTTTCCTGTGTCCATCTTTTTTTTTTTTTTTTAATTACCGTAGTCTCAACAAATCCAACCACGATACCATGCTTTGTGACTTTCTCTCCATGTTTTTCTTGCTGCTAATTATTTGCTGACCTTCACCAGCTTCTAAAAGCCTCTTGCTCTTCTCCTCTTTATCGTTATTTTTCTCTTTCTAACTTTATCCAACTCTCTCTCTCCTCACATACTTTTTTTGTAGCTTTTCTAATTATGTAACTTCTCATTATTCTTTTGCCAGCAGCTTGAAAGTTTTGCATCCAAGTCCTTCCTACAAAACTTTCCTTCACTGCTGCCTACGAAGCATTTGTTTGTAACAACATCTAATAAGCTTCAGCTTGTGTCGGCCTCTCCGGAGGAAGAAAATTTAACAGAATAAAAGATGATAAGGTCTTGAACTGTAAAAGGCTTTTGCAACTGTTCAGAAGTTTCTTCTAGACTCGTCATGAGTGAGTGAGCTTGATGCTTTTATCAAATGCGATCTGATCTTCACTGAAGTTGCAACAACTGACAAGCACAATGTGGTTGCGTTTAACACACTATTAAAATTTCTCTTTAATGAACATAATCATCAAACATTCACAGTCTTTGAGGAAAAAGTGTGTGGACCCATAAACTAATTTAGTCAGTAGTTTACACAACTTACGTCCAATTAATGAAATGCATTTTACAGTGTGATTTAGAGCTAATTTTATTTATGTATTTTATGTAATTTGATTGATTTGAGAAAAGAAAAACAAACACTGTGAGGCTGCTTTTCATACAAACCATGCCTCACAAAAAGGAGATCTTTTTAAAAACACGAGTAATCTCAAAGTGTTTAAAAATCCATCAGTCCACATTAAGACAGAAGTGTCTCAAAATAGAGACAGTTTAATACCGTAACTACTGTTCCTAGAACTGGGCAGCCAGTCAAGATGGCTCCAATGGCACATAAAAAAAATAGAAAAATGGTCAACAAGACAAGCAAGAACCAACAAGTAATAGCTAAAGGCCTGAAGACATGACTGGAAAGTGCAAACACCTCTGTTTATGAATCTATTGTATGTAAGTCATTGAACAAGCTGGAGCCAGTGGCAGAGCACCACAGAGGAAGTTAGTGCTATCAAAAAAATAAATGAATAAAACTTTCCCATGTTACTAAAGTTCTGTGATCTTGGTGATAGTGATCCAAAGCACTGGAGTCACACAATGGTTTCATAAAAACTAAAATCCACCCTTTGAAAAGGCCCAGATCTTAAGCCCATGAAGATGCTGTGAAATGACCTGTAGAGCTGATCATGCCAGACATCCTACAGATATGTCTGAGCTGAAGCAGTTCTGTGAAGAGGAATCATCAAAAATCCCTCTTGAACACTCTGCAGGTCTGATTTCGAGCTAATGACAGCCCACTGGTGTGTGAATGGGGGAATGAGAGGCCATTGTAAAGCACTTTGGGGCACCATGAAGGTATCTGGAAAGCACTATATAAGAGGTTAACATACTTTTTCTTGCTACGGTATTAACTAACCAACTGTGGAAGTTTCTGGATGTATCTCCTTATGATAAACTCACTTATGTCAAACACAATGGAATCTTGAGAAAATGAATGATTTTTCGGACATTTTACAAGTGAAAAAGCAAAGCATCCATCTTATTTATCAGCTGTACCCACTTTGCCCTGTAGACAGCCGCTGGAGCAGGAGTTTCTCCCTGCTGAGTCCAGACAGGTCAAAATGAAATGATCTAAAACAAGCAACTGATCGTAAGGGGAATAAAGAAAATAATCCTGACTTTCAGTCTAAATACAAGTTTTCAAGTCTGTGCTGAAGGATATGAGTGAGAGAAATGAGTATATTGAATAAAAACAGATCAGATCTGTGAGTCGTCAGGGCCCCAGTGATGGACAAGGTGTCATGGGGCCCTTGCGCTTCACTCTGTCAGTACTCCCGCTGAGTGCTGAGTGACTCGACTGCTTTCTCACCGTGAGTGTGTGCGCGTTTGCATGTGCACGCTGGTCTGTGCATATCTGTGAGTGATGAGAGATATGGTGAAAGCTGTTTCAGAGCAGCGACTCCTCCGCTGAAAGTTTGGCATACCGACAGTGTTTTCTCACACACTTCTTTTCTCATTTTTTAATCCTTTCCTCATCGTCTTACCTTAACAGAAAACAGGAGAAACTGGGTGATAAAGCAAAGGAAACAAGACAAAAAAGGAAAAGAAAGAGAGGCAGATATGAGCCATTGTGTGTGAAGCAAGTCTGCCAGAAGTAGCTTGATAACTATGAGAGTCATAAGATCACAGTCGTAAAGCAATAAATCAGTCTTTATTCCAATAAATCTGTCTTCATGGTAGGAACACAAAACTAGTACCCATCAACATCCTGTACAAGCACGTTTCTAACAACAGAAACCTGGCTCTGCATGGTTCATCCGACTCGTGTGGGGCATCTCGGCTCCACTCTAATCAAACCTCACTCATGCGTAGAGATGTTCAGGTTGATGAACATCATCTCTATAGAACTGGAGCCTAAAGGTGGAAGCTCTGGAGGGGAGATGGGATTTGAAGAGTGGCAGTGAGTTTGGCGAGAAGCATCAGAAGCCATGTCTGATGCCTTCTGAACTCAGACCTATGAATGAGATGGACTAGTTCAAATAAACCGTGGTTGAGGGGTGAAAGCGGGACTGCTCGAGATCTCTGCCCCGAACTGAACCCAAGGGGATCCCTCGTTCCTGGATGCTTCTCTCAATCCTTCTCTCCTCTCTCTTTCCCTCCGCAGACCTGCTGTCCACCAACAGGTCGTCTGTCTTCAGCGGTCACCATGGCCAGTTGTCTCTCAGCACCGTTTTCCTGGATGAGTACCGCGACCGGCTCTTCCTGGGAGGGAAAGACGTCCTGTACTCGCTCACGCTGGGTCCTGTCAGCAGCCAATCCAAGGAGGTGAGCTTTTAGGACGCGGCAATACACCTGCTTTAAGGATTTTGTTGAGATTATAGATTTACGCAAAGTAAAATAAGATGCTGGGATTTCTCAGATGGATATTTGACTTAAGAAAATGTAGGATTTTTAGTTTTCTTTTTTTTCTCTGCAGAACATGCTTAAAGTTCATAAGTGCAGGGTTCACAATTGAGAGTTTGATTTTATTGGTGTTTTACTGCGTCATGAGTGGGAATTAAAACTATAGAAAAGAATGTTGAAACTAAACTAAGTTGAAGAAAAGTCCAGTTTACTGATAGAAATCAGAAGATGAAAGGATCACATAATTTTTGTGGGGAATTTGTGACTCAGCCAACAGTTTGTGAAGCCACACTGTCCTTGTATACAGTATATCTGTGTACTCCACCGGTTCTTGTTTTATATACAAGGATCCTCTAATCTAAACTTCTGTCAGATTTTATTTCTCTCTTCCGTTGCCAAAGTATTTATCCCCTTCCTGATACAGGAACACCCATACAAGCACAGATAGTCGTAAATCCATGCAGCTCCTTTGCTTTCATCTGTACACACATTCATCATGAAGGCTTGTTAAACACAGTGATGCTGCTGTCAAAGGAACAACAGAGAGCAGAAATGATGAGTTACAGTGCTCTCTGGGTGTCCTCTCAAACTCAGTCTGACAAAAACAAAGAAAGAAGCAATACTAGTACCTATTAAAATTGAAGGCCTCTCTTTATTTCATTAAATATTTAACAGTTTTAATAAGATTTCTCCAGATTGAGTAAAATGACAGAGTAATTGTCACTGTTACATGGTGGTTTTTGGTAGTTTGGTTATGGAGAGTTACATAATGAGAAGAGTCAAGCAGATATTACCACAAAACCTCCAAACTCTATTACGTTAATAAAAAAAAAAAAAAAAAAAAAAAAAAAAAAAAAAACATTTTTAAAGTTTTTAAATGTATTATCAAAAGGTCAAAAATGTTCACAAAGATGGTTTTGGATCTATTGATCACCACATATCACATACCACATACCTCTCTACATACCCAAATATCTGAAATTACATCAATAGTTAAGCTTGATTTATGCTTTAGAAGTGAAGCAACTGCATATGTTCGCTGTAGAGGGGAATTCAATACTGAATTTGGCGTATTCTGACATGCAACTATCAATAAATGCTGCTGAACATTGTATTGGTGCAGACCACAACAGATGTGACTGGTCTGCTTGGTAGCTCTTTTCCTCTTCTTCTCTGTATTTCCTACCACTACCACTTTACTACTACTTCATCGTTTTCAAGCCAGGAAGAAAGATGCTCAACATTTATGAGCTCTAACTGCTTTATTTGTTACATTGCTATGTCTGAGCTACCATAAAAGAAGTCAACAAAAGGTACATCAGCACTAGAAGCTACAGCACTGCAGAAAAGATCCACACCACCAACTAGTGTTAAGCGGTGTAAGAACGACAAAAATGACAGTGGACAAGCAAAAACACCAACAACGACGTGAATATTTATGTACGCTACTTCCATGAATGCTACGTAGAAATATAAATGTGGATATAGAAAGTAATATAACTATTTATTGTAGATAGACATTCATAAAAATGAGTCCTTCTGCAAAAAACCCAAAGAAAATATTCACTTCATGAGAATTCTCTCTTGTGAAAAAGGCCTGGTGCTGCTCCCATTCACAGCCATTTCCACCAGTATCCACTGGACCAGTCACAACAGGGCGAGGATGGGCTCCAAGAGTCCCATTTCAAATCAACCAAGATGGGTGAACAATTGCTAAGAACACCTTGGATCAATATGTTTTACAGAAAATCCAACAACAGTCATTAACCATGGTTGCTAGTCTTGTTTGTCTCTGTGTGGTTCTGTGATGGACTGGTAACCCGTCCAGGGTGTTCTCTGTCCAGGGTCACAGCTGGTATAAGCTCCAGGAACCCCCCCCCCTCAACCCTGTACAGGATGATGTGGGTGTAGAGAATGGATGGATTGATGGATGAATGGTTGGAATAAACAGTGTTGTGTGTATTTCAGATGTTTTCTCTCCCCACTAATGTGGAGGAAGACATGTTATTGGAGCCTAGCAAATCTCAAATTTACAAAAAGAAAACGTGGTTTTGTCTGACTAGGTTAACAACTAGAGAAAGTTTTATATCATCTATGAAAATGTAACCACCCCTCACAATCAGAGCAGACTGTACAGAGCGATGAGGACTTGAAGTAACATTTTTTTCATGTAAAAATATCACTTATAATTTCGTTTGAATGAAAAATTGATTTATTTATAGGAAGCGGTGTCTAGCTATTATGGTCTCCCGTCCATACTATCGGCGAAAACCACCCACAGTAACTTTGAACTCCTGTTAACTCTCAGTAATCTCTCACAGAAAGACATCTTTCACAACTTTTCATATCCGATACATAGGCAATGTACGTAGCTGCCATGTAGAGCCGTAAATCACACTTAAGTCTGACGACTATGGCACAACTGATAAGCTGCTCACATGAGCACTGTACACGGTCCTATAGAGGGCATGGGACTGGTATGTGAGGTGGACTGCTCAGTAACACACTGGAAATTTGCCTAGAGCTCACACACAATCTGGGTATATTCCTCTGACTGCAGAGTGTGTAATCGCTTGCATTGTGCAACCCACATGCACACCAAAATGTGGTATGCAATGTGGTTCTAATTTTGGAAAAATCAGAACACACTCATGGTTTACCAAAATGGCCAGTGTACGTGAGTGGCAAAGAGCAAACTGGGATTTGGTGGGAATAAAGAACAGGGAAGCAAATTCAAAAAGCAAGAGACAAAACATTACAAAACAAGTAAACGGCGACAGTAATTGATATTTAATGTGATTTATTTGGTGGAACAGTCGACCTACAGTAAGCGAGGTTTGATGTGATTTGTGGAGTTAGGGAGGGAATTAAACCTTTTGAGTTATACGATATAAAAGCCTCATATGTTTTTGTTGGAAGACTTTGTCAATGGGAAAATTGATGAGCTCCAGTAAAAACAGGATTTAAATTCACCAGGATGTATTTCCAAAATTTTTCTGGGAAAAATATGCAGCAAATATGTGTTCGTTTTGTAATTTACACTCTAGCGACAAATTCTCTATGCTCCATTATATTGGCTTGTTCTGGATAAAAATAACTAAAAATGGAATCCACGGTGTGTTCCAGCACTCAAGGAGTGTGTGTAAGCGAATGTGTGTGTATTCATGACCAGTAAGGCTGTTTTGACGGGGAGTAAATGGGTGAATGGAGAATTTAAGAAAACAGAAAGCCAGATTTCACCCACCTCATCCGCCTCTTACTTCTTCAGCTCTCTCAATGCTCTGTTCCAGCTTATGGTCGTATATAATATGGTTTGAAAAACACAATTTTGCTGTAAGGTGATATTGAATGCCCCATGTTTTCATGACAACCAGCCAAGTTAGTTCGGTAAAGATCATTTTCTAACTTGGCACATACACCATGCGGTCATTAAACCAACACTTAAAGGCAGGATAAGCAATTCTATGCAATTTCTAACCTAAAACACTTTCTTTTTGTCACATTCAACTATTATCTCCTCTTCATCTGCCAGCTACCCGTCTTGTGACTACACAACTCCGGCTCCAGAAACAAACGGGGTGGGGGCTGCCCAAGCCACAACAAACATCGCTCTAACCAATCACAGACAGGGGGGGGGGTTGTGGTCATGATGGGGGCATTTTCTAGGGGGAGGAACTAGTTGTTTTGATGATGTTTTTTTCAAATATCAATTGACTGAATGTCATAAAAATCACTTACCATCAACCGTTTCTTTTCACATTCTGGGATGTGAAATCTTGTTGATCTTCATGTTCATGTTAATACGACCACTCCCTTCTAATGTTGAAAAGTCTTGTAGCTGAGCCCTGCACCATTTGTAAAATCTCAGCCTCAGGACATTTCGAGTTTGACTTGTGTATTTCGAAGGAACAATGCTGTATTTATATTGTCATTTGGAAGTTGACGTTTCCCACCCATAGTCTATTACATCAAACTGCGTTTCTCCGGCTCAAACCCTGCTGTCTGGCATGAGAGTCTAGTTTGTCACCCTTTCCACTAACAATCTGACAAAGCTTGTAGTGATGGGAGGTAGATGTAATTCATAACACAAGAATAATCAGCTCATGCAGTGAGTTTCTGTTCAGAGCAGTTTCCACCTACTTATTCAATTTACATTCCCTCGATGATAACTATCCAGAAAACTCAAACAAACACTGATTTATTTCACTGTTAATATTTCATATGATGGAATTAATATTCTGCTCTTTGCAAAAAGATAAACACATTTGATTAGTATTTGATTTTCTGTCAGTGGTTATTCTATCTAAACTGCTCAGTCTTGCTTTCCTGCTCTGGAAATGTGATTGGCTTTCACAGGCGTTTCATATGTTTCAGCACGTTCAGACAACACCTGGTTTATTTTGCTCAGAGTTTGGTTACATACACTGAACCATGTGAGCTGAACTACCTCGCTGATTCAGGTGATGGCCTCTATCCCAGCGAACTTAGCGTTGCTTAACTTCAGACTAATCTCTTTGGCCTGAAAAGAATACAGTCTCAGAAGGGTGTGTTGAAATTTCAAAATTTCTCCCTGGGGGACACATTTTTCATTACTTGAGTGAGTTTTAAAAGGTTGACCTCTTCCACCCTATTCTGTCATTAATGTGTATTTCTCTGTTTTTTGTGTACCAAGCTGACAAAATTCTTTTAGTTCTTCAAATTTGTGATTAAAGATTGTGTAAGAGATCTTTTTTCTTGATAAATTTTTGCTACATTACCTGAAATTTTCTTTATACACCAACAGCAATTAATTACAATGCTCTTAGGTCAGAATAAAAACTATTATTCACCCGTTGAAGTGGCAGGGCTCTAAAAACAGCATGTGTCTTACCCATTGAAGCCACTGGACTGTCGGCTCGTCTGTTGACGCTCTTTGTCCTCAGTAAAAAGGCGTTAGACGCTTGTGTGCTTTGGAGGCAGGTCTGAAGGAAAGATGTTGCACTTGTATATTTTCAAAATCTTGCAGACTCTTACTGGTTTATCGAACATCCTCCAACTAACCTATGTCTATATATAAGTCTATGTTGCAATACCACTCCAGGCCAAATGGTGGCAGCAAAAGTTCATAAGTAAGACACGACATTGCAAAGTGTTAGCCCACTTATCAATGTGGATGAAATATTGTCAGTTCTGGATCATATGTCACACATTTCAGGTGTTATCTCCATTTAGAGAAAGCAGCATTGACCCTTTTTTCGTTTTTCTCAACCGCTCATTTCTCTTTAAATCCAGCTTTTTTTTTTCTATTCTTTTTTTGTTTTGTTTTGTTTTTGATTGGGAAAGGGTGCTGGTGGCAATGAGGCAGTCTGTTTGCCATCAGCGCTCAAGGTTTATCTGTTTTGCAACCTGACTGGGGTCACACGCTGCACGATCTGACAGCAGCTTGGTCACCCAATTAAGTATCCAAACCACATGTTGTCAGCAAAGCACATGTGGGAAATGAGCCGTAACCACTTCCAAAACACAAGTTGCTTGAAATAGGACCAAGGGAAGAAACAACGGTGCAAGCTGTCGCTGCTATGATCTGCTACTCAGATCAGGTTGTTCAGAACCTGAAAAAAATAAGAACAGGAAAACAAACACGGATAAAGGAATGAATGGATTAACGTGTCCAGGCATCAGATTGTCTGTGCTACAGAGAGCAGGTGAATTAAAAGGTCATTTGTGATGGAAAACCAGTTACCTACTTGAATTGTGGAATAGCATGTTGCATTTAGACGGCTTGTTGGGCCAACTCCACATTTCAGCACAACAATGACGTTCTTCTGCATGGTGGATCTACTTGTTTAACATGATATCACAATTCATTCAGTTGGTTGACTTTTATATATTTTAACGTGCATCTGACACAGATAACCCTCATCACAACTCTTTCTATTTTCCGGCATCAGTCAGCTAGTCCTTGACCTAAAATTGCAAAGCCTGGGATTGATTTATTTCAGACTTTCTATGATGATCGCAGTATGTTCAGCGTCCAAACTGACTATTTATGAATTGTCTCTCACTTTTTCCTCTTTAAAAGTTCCAGTTTCATGCTAAATACAGTCTGTGAGTGTTTCCCACCCTGGAAAGTCTTATATGCAGTTTAAATAAACACAGTTTTTGTCAAACTAAAATAATAAATAGAGGTATGAATGAGGGTGGCAGGTGGAGGTTGGCCATCGTTTCTCAAGCGTGTATGCTGAGACTTTTGGATTGATGCATGGGATATTGAAAAACACTCACTCAGATCATTGTCAGCCAGGTTTGAGGCAAGGCTTATTTCTCACTGTGTCAGTGACACACATGCCAGGTCAAAGTTTGGTTTGAGGCAGGCAATTACCCTCCCTTAGTTTGAGACTGGAGACAGTTGCGTTTCGGAAAAAGGCAGGGCTGTACCCTGGACAGGTTGCCAGCGCTTAGACTGGACCCAGTTTATATGATCATTTCAGTCAAGACTAAAATCTATTATTGTCTTCGATGGAGCGGTACACTTGGAAATCTGCGGGTTGTTGAAGAGGCCATCGAGTCCTCTGGTCCAAAGGTGGAAAAACATTTAAAAAAGAAATTACTCATGTTCAGCTTTAACTTTCCTCCAAATAAATCCTGACAGAAAACACAAGTGAAATCAAGAGGTGATTCTAATAATGACTTTGATAAAGCCAGAGAATCTCTTAAGGTCTGTTCACCTTCGGTATGTTTGGTTCTTAAAAAGCAAACCGCAGGTGTGGTTCACCTGAGCATGCCCAAACCTTGATGCAACCTCAACCAAGGGACCAGAAACCTCTTGGAAAGATAACTTCCAAAGGACTCAAACCAAAGAATGAAAATAACATCATATGTGAAGTGATCATCTAACAACAGAATTGGAAAAAACACCACCTCTGTAAACAAAATGAGCAGAGAACAAATTTGGGGTAACAAAAGAGGTGTTTGGTAAAATGTAGAGCAATACTCAAGTATGTCAATTATTAAGTTACAAGTTAAGGCAACTTGTGTTTAGCAGGACCGTGGCATAGATCTGGAGAACTTAAAAAACCTTGCCAACAGTACTGTATATCAAAGTGCATGACGCTCTTTCATCAAAATGGCAGCTCTTGCAATGGAAAAGAAAAAATTTCTGTGGTTTAACAAGATTGTTTTTTTTTTGTGACACATTTAATGTGTAACTTTTCCATGTTTCTTCTGTTGTGTCTTTTGATCAGTCCGAACCATGTGATCCAGCCTGGCTGGCCATCTTAATTCTTCTTTGATACAAAGAATTAGCCTGTTTTGTCTGGATTAGAGTTTGATATCCAGGGAGCAGTACCGGTGGTCACAAGAAGAAACTGACTCTGGACGCCATTATCTAAGTATACAACCAATCACAGAAATGAAAAATGGGACGTAGGCAGAAAGCGACAACCAGACTAGCATCAACAAAAGACAGCCAAAATGTTGTTCAGTGAAGTAGGAACGCTGGTCACTGACTTCTCAATTTTATAATAAAAAATTCTTAATCCAAGATGTTATTAGCAAATCTGCAGCCAACTCCTGTGTGAGTCATTGCATTAAGGCTGCCCCTGTTCTGTGCTGGTGGAAACAGATATGAATGGGAGTGGTACCAGACCCTTTTCACTTGAGAGAACTCAGATGAAGTGAATGGGGATGGATGGCCAGGATATATGTCAACACAAAACAAACAAGAACTTTTCTACAAGTACACAGATCTTGTAGAAATGCTGTATTTTCTGCTTTGGTCTGGAAGAAAACAGCTCGTGCAAACACACCCGAAGACTGGAAGGGATTTATGTATTTCTCCTCCTACAGTGCAAAATGCCAAACAATCTGAAGGAATGTCAGTACGTGGAGAACAAGGGTCCAAGTATATGTTGGACACGCACTGGATCAAGAACCATCATTCAACACTAGCTGATATAGCCACAGGGGGGAAGATATTGCCTTGGGAAACCTTTATAAAGCACTATGATATGCAGTTACATTTAGAAATGAAGGTTGAAAAAAAATTAATGGTCTCCTAGTGTCACATCATCTACTCAGTTGGGCTTCAAAACTTCAACATTACAAGACTGACTCAAAGTCAGTCTTGTAATTTTGGAAGCCAGCTTTCAGATGTTCTGATTTACACCGAGTCCACTGGGTGGACCGTGATGATCCAGATTTATGACACAGGAGACACAATCGGCCTCCCAGTTTTACTGCTGAAATGAAACCCATGTGACGACGACAAAAAGAGACCGTGGCCCAAGTTATAGCCAACAAGACACTTCTGACTTATGTTCACACTTTTATATAATGTAGCTACAACACACATGCACATACAGCACTGAAGACAATAAGAAATAGCAATGCAAGTGTGGACTATTTGTTTTCCCCTCTGGCTGCTTTTCTGCCAGTCAGCCAAAACAAAGGCAGTTTCCTTTTAGATTAGACAAAGACTTATTGTCTTCAGCGGTTTGAGCGAAACAATCTTGCCTACATCACTGAAGTTCAGCAGAGTAGCATGAGCTTTCCTCTTCAGAGCCACTTTTGTGTCATATGAAATAGCTTTATTGTGTTAGCTCAAAATTGTATTTCTGGGTTTTTGAGATTTATCAAATTTATCAAATGGAACTGGTAAAATAAATCCTTTCACTTCTCTAAACTACTTAAGCTCCACATTGTCTTGACAGGATACTCTGAAGGCGTTTTAGCACATCTCCACAGCTTGTCTACAGCCAAAGCTTTATTTTGGCACACTAAGACAGACCTTAAAATTCTTTGAATAGAGGGAGGCCCTATTACATGTCTCAGTAGAAAAATTATGTGAGTTGGACATCAAGATGGAACTTAACCCCAAATTGCAAAGGACAAGTTAAAACAACCACAATGTAGGATCACTTTGGGGATAAGACATATTTGTCCAAAAAAAACTCACATTTGTTATTGTTTCTAATACAGCATCAACTGTGTCAGTGGGCATGTCGGCTAGGATTTCTAAATTTAAGAATGGAGAACTATACCTGTTTTATCTCAAACAAGGTTTCCGCTATGCCAGCCAGGATTTCAGCCACAGTCTTTGGCTGCATGGTGCAAAGCCTTTGTTTCAACACGTGAAGGTCCACTTTCCTAAGTTGGCTTCCCATAACATTATTTTTTTTCCTGAGAATGATTCACAATTAATGGCATCAATGTTGTGTGATTGCAGTGTTTTGATTGCATCCCACAAAGCATGTGTGGTTCCCTCAAAGGAATTGCGTTTTGCTGAATAAGGTTGCTGTTTGCTTCATTTCATAGTTATGAGGCCATTAATCATCACGCTCTGGTCTTATCCTCTCTGATTCTGGTTTTTGTTTTTCCTCCACAGTTGTACTGGCCCCCGTTACCTGGAAACAGAGAAGACTGCATTCAAACAGGGAAGGACCAGGTGAGCATTCAGCACTTAATTCCTGCTTGTTTTGGCACATTTTCACTCAAATATAATTGAGTATCATTTGTTTCATGACCACTTCAACTGGTTCAAACATTTAACATTTCTTGTGAAGTTCTCATTGCAATCACCCCGAACACATCCA
Source organism: Hirundichthys speculiger (assembly GCA_018398805.1). Lineage (NCBI taxonomy): Eukaryota > Metazoa > Chordata > Actinopteri > Beloniformes > Exocoetidae > Hirundichthys > Hirundichthys speculiger. Next base: position 147,496 of record JAGFBZ010000229.1, read on the forward strand.
GTGACACTCTCTTTTCCAGTTTCTGTTGTTTCTGATGTTCTGCAGACCCATCTGCACTCAAGCTTCCATTCATCAGAGATCACCTACCTACTATTCAGCTCCTCCTGAGTATCTGTTTCCTTCCTCTATTCTGTAACCAGCTGTGCTGCTAATTTCCTGACTGCTTGCTGAGTTTCTTCATTTGCCCTCCTGTCCTGTCTTCACACCAGCTGAGTCTTTGTGTGATTCTCATTCTTGTTTCCGGAAACTTGACCTCTGAGTGTACGATGTTACAAAACCTGCAGTTTTCATAACTGAAGTGACTGAACAGCTCTCTACTTGCCCCCATCAAATTCCTCTGAACAGCTCTCTCCATGGCTGCAGTTTGTCATGTTGGTGAAAGACATCGGCAGCTCACCAGCTGAGTCCGGCATCTTACTTGAGTCTGTAATGAGTGTTTGCCCTGTTTCCAACCTCTATTTGGATTTTCCTGTTTGAATTTACTGAAAGACTTTATATGGAGGCTGAAAACGATGTTGCTGAACAGCATCCTGCAAATTGGCTCATGTGACGAGAAGACAACAGAAAGTACCTTGATTTCCGTATTATACCGTGCTGCTAACATTGTAGTTTCCCACCCTATAATCTTGTCTCTGTTTCCTCACATTCAGTTTTATTCACTGCAGTTATAAATGAGTATTTTTGTTGGTTGTGAAGGAAAAAAGATGGGACTGCATTGACCAATGAGGTTGCTAAAACAAAGAGAGGAAGGAAGATGCAGTGGAAATAAAACAAGCCTCGGTACTGGTACCGACTCTCTTTGCTATTTATACCTCATCCTTGGGTCCAGTCATGTCTGTTATTCAGTTGATAATCCCCTTTCATTCACCGTACAGTTTCACCATGAATCTCAGCCTTTCTCACTGATATCTCCATGTCTGAAGGAACACCACCCCCACCACCTGGATTCTCCAGAAGACTCAATATAGACTCAATATCTCCTTTGCTAGCACATCTAACCCTAATAGTCCTAACTCACTCTTAGTGCACACGTGAGCATCTGCTCCATTTTTAATTGAATAGCATAGCTCTCAGCGCACAGGCCACTGTTCTGATCCATGATTTCCACCGTGAGCGGTCATGCCGTGGTCCAGATTTGCTCAGGTCTGCAGGTCCCAGGAGATGACAAATTTCCCTGAAAGGTTTACAGATCACATGAGAATCTCACTGTGATCTGCTCATTTGAAAAAGTTCATCTCCCCATCTCTTGTCTTTTCTGGAATTTAAACATTTGGAAAAGAAGATGTGGTATCAAATAAAATACACATTTTGACCTCTAAACTGAACCTCTCCTAGTGCTGGTTTGAGTTTTGTCTAAATCCTTCTGAGTTTTTTTACTCACAGCCTCCACAGGTTAACGTAATGTTGATGTTGAAAATCAGTTGGATTTTATGTGACTTCTGGGATGCGTCCAAACCTACTCTGTTCCCATTTCACAGCGGTTTTGGGGCACTTCTGTGCCCGACGGGAGCCTGGACTGACAAAACTAAAGCTTGACTGTTATTCTTGACTTGTAACTTGCTTTGGATAAAAAACATCTGTTTAATAACTAAACTGAAAGCGTACATGCATGGGTCGGGAGGAAGCCTTTTAATATATATATTAAAAAAAAAAGTTGGCTCCAGGTAAGTCTTTTTCTACCAATACCCAAAAGTCTAAAGAAATTTTAAATTACTTACCTTTTGTGAGGGAAGCATGATGTTGAGGTAGTTAGCAATGCTGAGCAAGATGGTTCCCAGATGGAACAGAAACTCTGAGTTAGAAACTTGTCAAGCTTTACTGTCGCTTATAATGCCTGTATTTGTAGTAGCTATTGATTCAAACATACACGCAACATTGTAAGTTATAAAAACACTGTAATTTCTGTACCTTCTTCTGCTCACAGCTAGAAGTCTGACAGCCACCTCCATCTGGAACGCGTTAGACTGTGTGCTTTTGTATACGTGTAGGCTCTGCGTTTGAAGTGGCAGGTGTGTCGGGGGTGTCTTATATCAGTTTTATGAAGTGTTTCCTACGCACAGCTCACAGGCATCATGCGGTACGAGATGACCGCTTCTGCAGCAGAGACGAAGAGCCGCGACGCATTACAGGAGAGTTCTTAGGCTGCGTGTAACTTTATCTTACTTGTACCAGAGGAGTCGTAAAAAAGCGCGCGCGTTTCTGTATGCGAGAAACAGATCGAGATGTTTGTCAGGTCTCGTAAAGCTCCAAGGATGGTCTCCTGCATTCTTTCACGTTTCTTGCTCTTTGTGAGTCTTTCGGTGTCAAAGCGAGTAAATTACCGGCTGCGCTCTGTGGCATTTGCAGTTCAACGCGAGCAGAAACACATGCGAGTGCGTGCGTTTTTTTCTCGTATGTTTGTCGTGGGAGTCTGTTAGCACAGACGCAGAAAAACAGTTAACGGCTGAGAGGTGAAAGGTTTGTGATTGTTCTGTGGTGTGTTGAGACTTTTTGTGTCTTATACAAATGAGATGGAAAAACAAGAAGAGAGCACTCCATTCAAACTGAGAAACTGAGTTTTAATGGTTAAAGTAAACATACATTTAAAAAGAAAAAAGAACAACATCTGAATACTCCTGGCTGTCTTAAATATATGAATGCTTTATATCTAAAGTCAGTGAACAGAAGAATAAGTGGTTGCCCTTTTTATCTCCTCTTTTTCATCTCCCCGTCTGTGTGTCCGCAGCCTTCTGCTGACAAGTGTCTACCACCTTAAACATGTCTTTACTGATAGCGTTTCCTCCCAGAGTCACAACCTCATGACCTCCGCCGTCATTAATCACAGCTCAGACAAATAAATACCAGGCAGCGGGGAGGCATTCACTGACTTCATCTGAACGTGCGCTGTCTTGCTCTGGCTGTGAACACAGTTTTCTGCTTCGTCTATCTGCATGTTCTGCTTGCATATGGACAGATGATCGCATTAGCTGGTGGTGAAACTGTGACTCATCATCACAAAATATAGCACACAAACAATACTCGCAGCAGAACATAGATTAGGTATGATGTTGCGCAACATGTGTGTGAGACTGAGGAAATGGGTGATTGTGTGTGATTTCTAAAAGTCTTTCTACACTCACCGGCCACTTTATCAGGTACACCTTGCTTGTAACAAGTTGACCCCCCTTTTGCCTTCAGATCTGCCTTAATCCTTCGTGGCATAGATTCAACAAGATACTGGAAACATTCCTCAGAGAGTTTGGTCCATATTGATGTGATAGCATCACACAGTTGCTGCAGGATTGTCGGCTGCGCATCCATGATGAAAATCTCCTGTTCCACCACATCCCAAAGGTGCTCTATTGTGGTGAGTACATTGGATTGAGATCTGGTGACTGTGGAGGTCATTTGAGTACAGTGAACTCACTGTAATGTTCAAGAAGCCAGTCTGAGATGATTCGAGCTTTATGACATGGTGCGTTATCGTGCTGGAAGTAGCCATCAGAAGATGGGTCCACTGTGGTTATAAAGGAATGGACTTGGTCAGCAACGATACTCAGGTAGGCTGTGGTGTTGACACGATGCTCAGTTGGTACTAATGGGCCCAAAGTGTGCCAAGGAAAATATGCCCTAGACCATTACACCACCTCCAGCAGCCCGAACTGTTGATACAAGGCAGGATGGATGCTTTCATGTTGGTGACAGCAAATTCTGACCATCCGAATGTGGTAACAGAAATTGAGACTCATCAGGCCAGGCAACGTTTTTCCAGTCTTCTATTGTCCAAATTTGGTGATTCTGTGAATTATAGCCTCAGTTTCCTGTTCTTAGCTGACAGGAGTGGCACCCAGTGTGGTCTTCTGCTGCTGTAGTGCCATCCGCCTCAAGGTTGGATGTATTGTGTGTTCAGAGATGCTCTTCTGCATACATCCATTGTAACAATTCGTTATTTGAGTTACAGTTGCCTTTCTATCAGCTCGAAACAGTCTGTCCCTTCTCCTCTGACCTCTGGCATCAACAAGGCATTTTGCGCCCACAGACCTGGCGCTCACTGGATATTTTCTCTTTTTTCAGACCATTTTCTGTAAACCCTAGAGATGGTTGTGGTGAAAATTCCAATAGATCAGCAGTTTCTGAAATACTCAGACCAGCCCATCTGGCACCAACAACCATTCCACGTTCATAATCACTTAAATCACCTTTTTTCTTCATTCTGATGCTGGTTTGAACTGCAGCAGATCATCTTGACCATGTCTACATGAATAAATGCATTGAATTGCTGCCATGCGATTGAGTGATTAAAAATTTGCGTTAACGAGCAGTTGGACAAGTGGACCTAATAAAGTGGCCAGTGAGTGTATGTATTCAGTTTTCTGCTTCTTTTTTAGCCATGCAGCCATGATGGGAGAGCTCTGAGGAGAGCTTTGCCTAAATCTGGCCTAATCTAGATAATAAAAGCTTGGGAGAAAAAAAATGTTCAGGATTTTAAGACAATGTCTCTTCATAGTATTTAGAAATGTTATTACTTCCTTACTGCAATCCCTTTTTCTGCCAAACATTCAAATTGCAGTTTACATCTGCATCTGGGAAAAGCCCACTTTCAGCTTTTGGATAAGAATTTCATTGTAATATTTTGCGTCCATGTTAGGGATTGGATGTGAATTCTGTCACATTTTTCCTCCAAAAGACCTTTAGCGGTCATGAGATAGGCACTACGTGTGAAGTGTGAAAACACTGCTTATGAATCGAGGGGTGAAAGACGGCCAGAAACAACTGCAATTGTGCTCCGGTAAATGATTCTGACAAAGAACAGCTTTCTGGGAAGCAAAGACAGCAGCTGTCTCTCCAAAAACCCACATTTATAACCACAGTAGAACTTTCAGTAAGAATATTATACCATCTTAGACCGCACGTTGTCTCTTTGTTAGCTGCTTTGAAAAGGCCCTTCAGTCACAACACAGTGAGATCTGCGCTTTGCTTATTCATTTCTATGTGCTGCACAACACAAGAGCGCCCTGGTGCTTCGCTGGAGGACGCATGCGACCGTTCCTGTGCCCTGCACTCAAGTTGAAAATTGTTGATCCTTGACACAGCAAGTCTAAGGGGCATACTAGGGCATGCTGGGGTATGCTGGGAAACCATACCCAGCCATGTGGACTGACAGCTGACAGTCGTGCAAGTTCTGTCAAGAATTGTAACAACTGTCATGTCTGCTAACAGCGGCTTGGTAAAAAAACACAATCTTCTTTTTCAACATATCTTAGTAGTTTCATTGCTGAAACAACAACTAGAAAGTGACAAAATTGTTTTAGCAAAATGTCGAGCTGCAGCTAATATTATCATTTTTTTCTCCTAGTTGACTAGTCATTGATTATTTCTGCCATCCACTCCACGTGCCTCGAAGTAATGCTGCTGAAAAATGACAGCTGTTGATCACAGCTCATGCAGGGGACAGACTGTAGAAAATAAAGGCTGAGGACAGCTGAAGTAGCAGCGTACTGCGGGCCCTCAGTGGTATCAGCAGCGAGACATCCACTGAGTGATGCTTCTTGTTCACTCGCTCCCCACTGCTTCACATCAGTGTTCATGTTTTCTTTCTTTAGTGCCTTACATAGACTCATCGTTTCAGAAAATGCAAGCTATATCCCCCCCCCGGCACTTCCTCTATTACAAAACAATAGCGAACAAATGTTCACCTCTGACAGGTACAGACCTGTTTGTCACATTTTTGTGGTTCCATACAATGCCTTGAAACTAAAAATTCTGTGTTGATGATCGTTCAAACATCAATTATGTTGATTAACGGTTGCAGCTGTAGTAAAATGTCGTCTTTGTATTCCCTGAAACTAAGCCAGGAGTGAAAAAAAAAAAAGATCTGCATCTTGGTCTCAGAATACCCCCATGATTGATTAAAGTTATTTCCAACTACAGCATTGGAAATACTTGCCTGATACTGCCAAAGATAAGGATATCAGGATCTGTGCATATTTACATCGGTGCACCAATCAATTACTGTCTAATTCTTAAAAGCCTGACTCCCTATTGATCTTCATTTCTCTAATTGGTAGCACAGGAACTTATTCAATACTGTCATTGAAAATATCATATTTTACCGATTAGTTACCTCCGCCAAGGAGGTTATGTTTTTGCCGGCGTTTATCTGTCTGTTTGTCTGTGTTCAAGATAACTCAGAAGGTTATGGATGGGTTTTGGTGAAATTTTCAGGAGTTGTCAGAAATGTGTAAAGGAAGAACTGATTTCATTTTGGGTGAGATCCGGAAGAAATCCTGCATTCTGGATCACTTTCAAATTGTCCATAACATTGCGGTCAATGGGGCCAAAAATTTTGTTTCTCAATACCTCGGTTAATTATTGCCCAAAACTCATGAAAATTGACTCAGGGATTGACAATGGGAACCTCTATCAAATTTCAAAGGCTAATCCGGATTTTAGTGCAATCTGTAAATCGCTATATGTGGGAATTGTTGCGCTTAGTGGAGGTCTGTGCGCTCTCCAAGTGCTTTTCTAGTTGAACATTTGGAGCTGTTCATCAGTGAATGAAGGTCTGCTGTTCAAGAAAAGTGTGAGTGATGCTCTGGTGACAATCGCCTGGGAATCATTCATGGTCAGTCATAAACGTATAAACAACAAAAAAAAAAAGACTCATATTAGATCGGTACTCAGCCAAAGTCTAGGAGTCAGAGTCTCTATCTGAAAGGGAAAAATTACATCAGAACATCTCTGCTCTGTGCAAAATAGAACCATCTGCCCTTTCTGCCTCTTCAAAAGGACTTTGTGACTCTTCAAGAGGCACTCCACTTGATTGTATTTAAGAGTTTGAACAAATGACTTATAAGGTCACAAGGATGTAGGGTGTTACTGAAATGTAATCAGATCAGCTGAGAACAAGTGGACTTTTGTGGAAAATGTGAAGAAATGCCCTGGAGGTGGATGAAAATCAGCAGGAAAACCGTTTTTCTTTGCCAACAACTGTGCCACAACTGAAGCACTTTCAGAAATTCTAGTACCATTTTACTGCTGCTAAACTCTCTACTGCCCATTAATTTGTGCCTCAGTCAGTTGATGAAATGTTAATGTTTTGACCAGAAACATCTATAAATCTTAAGTCTGAAACTATATAACTATAATCCAAGGGTAATATTAAAATGCTGGTATCTGGATTCACTCAACAGCAGCCACTTCATGACTCTTTTTTTTTCAATGTTTTTATTTAATAACAAGAAAAAGATGGAGAAAATGTTGGTAAAAAGTTCCTACTGTAGCAGCTCACTTTATTTCTGCCAGGGAGACAAGTAGGTGATTGTGGTTTTCTTGGCTGAAACTCATCTTTGATTTGTTGCATAGAGGGAGAAGTTGGTTGATATTTGGAAAAATCCTCTCAGTCTCTTTGGAAAGTGTTTCTTGCCATGACTGAATGACGTCAGTGCTGTCTAGAAATCAATCAAGAAAACTGAGACAGCCGCAGACACAAGACTCGCATCCAAGTTTAGATGCTTTCTTATTTGATTTAAAAAAGAACAGATCCTTTTAATTGTCACGATTTAATATCTTGATTGCAGATGGAAGTAATGCATTCTTATATTGGGACCATTTACAGATTGGCAGACTGGAGACCATTTTATTCATCGCTTTTATTCCATTTTGATCTCATTCTCTAGGCACCAAAACGTAAGACAAAACATTAGTTAAAGTATGGGAAAGTTCATGCTTTGATCTTTGATCTTTTGAGCCCTTCATAAACCTTCATGAAACTGACAAGGAATTAGTTATATAGTCAACTGGAAAAGAGACTGGGTGCCTTTTAGTTCAGAAAGTCAAAAATTATATGAAAGTATGATTATCAGGGTTGCAGGAATTAGATCCAAGAGGCATGGAGAATAAGATAAAGCCTTTTTTTTAACTAAGGGTGTTGCCAAGGCAGGCTATCCAAATACAGAAAGAAAAAAAATGTAATCCAACTGGCAACAAGAGGCATTAAAGATCAGAGGACTGGAAACAGACAAAGAAAGAAACACTGGGTTTTATACAAAAACAAGGGCTAACAATTAAAACCAAACAGTCCAACAAAGGAAGTTAAACAAGAAATCACATACAAGAACAAACACACTTTCAAAGTAAAACAGGAAATAAAACAAAGAGCACAAGTAATCTAGACTAAACATGAGAAGCAAACACAACTCTTAAACTGAAGATCAAAAACTATAATCGTACACTCACACGGGAGCGTTGCAGCAACTCTGATGGTGGCTTAGTCTGACACTTTGAGTTGTTCCTCACTGGTACTTTCATCAACAACCAAATATCTTGGTTGTTGAAATATCTTGGTACAGAAGACAGCAGGATGCCTTGGACACAGTCCGGCCTCCACGTGCCATTTCATTGGCTAGCACAAGTATACAGCTGCAATTTGAAATTGTTTATTCAAATATTATCCATCCATTATCTATGCCCACTTAATCCTATGCAGGTTCATGGAGATCTACTGAAGCCTATCCCAGCTCTCTTTGGGCGAAAGACAAGGGTACGCCCTGGACAGGTTGCCAGTCCATTGCAGGGCTACATGTAGACATGTCTGTGGATACTTCTCATTTATCCAGGTAAATTCCATTCTCACAACAATTGAATCATAGGCAACTGGACTTAGATTTGTCTAGAAGACGTTTCGCCTCTTATCCAAGCGGCTTCATCAGTTCGGTCTGACTAGTCCGCACTAGTCAGACAAACAGTGGAGTATGACTCAGGTTTTTAACCTCTGTGGAGGTGTACACCCACCACTTTCCAAAGACAATAGTTCTTTAGTGGAGTTTCGCTGGACCCTTTGTTAGGGTCAGGAGAGCCACACTAACGACTGTCCTTTCACTGGTGTGGGTCCAGCGAAACTCCACTAAGGAAGTATTGTCTTTGGAAAGTGTGGGTGTACTAGTCAGACCGATGCAGTTGAGAACTGATGAAGCCCCTTGGATAAGAGGCTAAACGTCTTCTAGATAAATCTAAGACCATTTGCCTATGATTCAATTGTTGCGAGAATGTAGACACACTCACAATCACTCCTACGGGCAATTTAGAACCACCAATTAACCTAACATGCCGGTCTTTGGACTGTGGGAGGAAGCCGGAGTACCTGGAGGAAACCCACACAAGCAAGGAGAGAACATGCAAACTCCACACAGAAAGGCCCCTGCTGAGGTTAAAACCAGGAACCTTCTTGCTGTGAGGCAACAGTGCTAAGCACAAAGCCACTGTGCTGCCCTTAAATATTATCTGTAATATAAAACTTAGATATGCCAGAACTGATGTGATTTCTCAACCAGCAGGAGGCTACAACTGTGTGTTGTTAAACATTTGGGAAATTACCAGAACTCCTTCACCTGCTGATGAACTTGCTATTGAGCTCTGAGTTGAAGCTCAGTGGCTTCCTGTTATACGCTCAAAATAAATACCATAATGAAAGGGAAATCACTTAAAGCATTGTGAATTGTAAATTCACAGGAAAGTACTGTAGAGGTCTTAGCGGTGGTCCTGTTTCTTTATGGTAATGATTCATATACCTCAGAAGAAATAATAATATAGTATTTAAGATACAATCTTCTACTTTCTCCCAAGACGCACCAGTGTAGCTTTTTGGGGGCACCTTCAAATGTTTAACTATGTATATGGATTACTGGGAAATGTGTAGATGTTCAGCCAATCACCCTTAATAGTAAAAGGTTAATTAAATGAACTTTACAAAATTTTTAAATCACCAATGTGCCCTGACTCGGGCTATTTGCGCTTCGATTTTCCATCCTAGCCATGGGACTGCTTCATGAATTCTTCCAGTGTTTTAATAATCAAACCACTTCATTTCACTCTTCAACACCACTCCCTTAGCTGCCACTTAATCTCAGCAAGACCACACAAGATTGTAGAACCCAAAATCCCAGAGTGAGAGAGCAGAGACATATTTCCTCTTTTCAACATTTCATTCCACTCTTTGATCTGAACACTGCTCCTTCAGTGGTGAAAACAGAGGAGACACATTGGGCTCTGCTAGACGTTTAACATCGTCTTTTAGAAAACAGAGATTCAAAACAGAGTAAATTCTTCCCTCTAATCGATTAAATAAAAACTGTTAAATCGTACTCTTTCTGCTCAGTGGCAGAAACTTTGCTCCATCTGTCTTAAATAATTTGTGGTAGACTGAAATTTTTGAAAACATTCTTATCAGAGAGTATTCATTAGTGGCCTGGTTTTGTTTGGTGCAGGAATAAGTCATGCAAAGAGGAGCAATATAATGGTGTATACTTTGTGTCACAGTGCAGTAACATGGTTTACATCAGGCTGTGGTGCTGCCAAGGCACTTGTGGAAATGGTCAACAACGGCTGCGGGTCTGACGGCAACTTTGAGAGGGACAAGGCCCACACACAATGTGAAAGATTTTCTCGACACCTCATTGTAAAAAGACCAGGACTAGCTTGTGAGTTCATTTAGGAATCAAGATGCAGACGGACGATACACAAGTACAACGCAATAAACACATCGAAACTCTTTCTCTTTCAAGATTTCATTCGTTTGATCTCATTTAGAATTAAACACACATGCTTGGCACACAGGTTTTTAATAAGAATTACGGATGACAGTACACTGACCGAAACACCTCCTTGAATCGCCAACTTATGATGGAGGCAAATGATTCCAGGACTTTTGTTTGTCAGGAGAAACGCCTCTTAAGGCAAAATTGGTTCTGAGGGGGCAGACAAGAAGCAATTCTATTAGACGGGCCCTGCTCAAGGTTTCTTCCCTCTTAAAGGTGTGTGTGTGGTCAAAGAAACAAACACATCCAAAGACACAAACATTCTAGGTGGCAATTGTGCTTATATGAGTTTGACCTGGTTAACTTCAGGGAATGACAACCAGCAGATTTCTTTCTTCTGGGCGGATACAACCCTTGTCTGTTGCTGTTGTTGCAGATAAGAAAAAGGAAGTAGTCATGCCCCCGCTTCCTCTGGGTCACCGTAGAACATACATATGTTATAAAAGCTCTTTTCTTCTCGTTCTTTTATGTGCGATTGGTGTCTGCATTTATGACCTTTTTGGTCCTCTACAATCCATACTTTCTTGATTCAGCTCCAGACTCTCTTTTCAAGTAGTCCTAGCTTCCATCTTTCTTTCTCTCTTTATTCTATCTCTCTTTTGCTACATTTAATGTCTCTTTCTTTTGCACTGCAAATCCTTCACATCAAATTCAGATGTATTTTTGGTGGTGTATGATTAAGAAACACTGCCATACCCTTGTCATTTTCTCCAGATTAGCAGTTTATGTCAAAAGCACGGAAATATCCCAGCACACATTTACACATGCACAAAGGCACCTCTGGTGGTTCTGAAGTTCCTCCAGTAAGGTTGGGATGGAGCTCAATATTTAACATCACCATGCCACTGATGGCTGCCATCCAACAGTCAGAGATCCAAGTGCTGTTAGGGGAGTATAACATTTCATCTGACAAAGCTCTTTTTCTGGCCCACATCACTGCATGTGCTATCAATAAACCTTGCTAGGAAATCTTTTAGGTTCCTGTTCAATACCATTAACATCAGCTAATGTGCTTTTGGATGACAGATGCTGCGATTTGATTTATTTAAAGAGCTCTCCTATGATGTGTGCGCGTGTTTGTTCATGCTTCAACTTGCTCTTCGGCAAAAGCTTCAATTCAACATAGAAAACATTTGAAAAGATTCCATATTTTTGAGAAGTTGAGGAAAAAGCGAGAGTTTAAAGCATTTCGCCTTTAGTATGCCTTCTTTAACCACAGCACTCAGAAGCACATAAAAGGACTCTGTAACTCGGATATACTGAGCATTACCTGTATATTTTACAAAACTGACATGCGTCTGTGTGTATTCTCTGCTTTTTGCAGATGGAGTGCTCAAACTTCGTTCGTCTCCTGCAGCCTTACAACCGCACCCACCTGTTGGCCTGTGGCACCGGGGCCTTCCAGCCCATGTGTACCTTCATCTATGTGGGCCACAGAGGAGAGGTAAGGAGGGGCAGGATGACGGGCTTCCGTTATTGTGTTGTGGAAAGAACAAAGTCTCATCACACATCTTTGTAAATGTGTGTAAATGCTGTTTTTGTCATAATGGGGTGCACACTGGAGGACATAACACAGAAGACGGAAGACAGAGGGATAAAACCAAAACAAAGCTCTGGCCAACAAGGCACAGACATTTATCAAATACAGGGGCAGATTTAATGTAGCCAGTTGAGGTGGTTTTGGCACCTGGTTAGGATGTCTCCTTGACACTGCTCTGGACAGATGTTTTGGGTATTTCCAACCGGGTGGAGGATGGGGGCAGACTGAGAACTCACCTGAAAGATCAGGTGTCGCTGCTGGCTTGAGAACACCTTGGTATCCTCCTGGATTAACTGCAGGAGGTGGCCAGGAAAGGGAGGTCTGGGCCTCTTTGATCAGGGAGTGGTAATAAAAGCAGCAACCATTAAGTATTTTCCTCATTTTGCATTAATTGACAGTAGTTTACCTTCTTGTCGAACATTAATGGCCATTATGCTGCAATCATATATTTAATTTGAACTCAAAACTACTTCAATTCATGTCATTTTGATGCCTAGCAAAGGTTTACACTCATTACCATCCAATAATAGACCAAAGGTTGACTAAACTCTGGAAATCAGAAAATACTAAAGATAACAGCATCTTGTTTTCATCCATCCATCCATCCAGAGAGGCCCACCTCTCCCTCTCCCCAGACACCTCCTCCTTCACCTCCAGGATGCTGAGGCATTCCCGAGCCAACCACCAGATGTAATCTCTGCAGCATCTCCTGGGTCTGTTCTGGGTCCTCCACCCATTTGGACATGGCCAAAACAGCTCTCTAGGGGGGGTTCATCTTATCCAGGCGCTTGAACCACGTCAAATGGTTAATCTTGACATGAAGGAGCAGCCACTCTACAGTGAGAACTTCTCATCCTATCTCTAAAGGGGAGTCCATTTCAACCGCTTGTATCCAAAATCTCAATTCATGACTGTAGGTGAGAGTCAGAACATAAAGGACCAGTAAATAGAGAGTCTTGCCTTTTAGCTTTTAGAGACCATTAAAAAACACCACGCCAATCCACCTGTTCTCCAGCTCCATTTTTCCTCACCTGGAAACAAAACGGTGAGATACTTAATTCGTGTATCATGATACAAAACCCCTAAATGTAATCTTTCAACACCTTTCTAACTTCCAATTACAACCTTTGTCACTTGTCCATAATCAGATACTACAGACGGTTGTGTCAGAATTTGGTCTCTCCATTTCATTTTGCTATCAGTGTGCATCACGGTGATGATGCCAAAGAGCGACACTGTAAATATATAAGGCACATCACTAATTTTTACAATATGGAAATATTCTTCATATGATATGAATTGATTATATAAAAAAAAAATCACTGGATAGCCTCTGTGTCATCCTGTTGATGAGTCCAGGCTAATGGAACAAATATGGTTAGTGCCAATTTCCCTTCTTCTTAAGAAGCTTGAAACTGGCAGTGGTCTGAGTATCGACCGTCAGGGTTTCAACAGGCGTCTCTTCTGTGAGTTTTTCTCTGAGCTCACTCAGCCACAGTATCAGGCTCCCCATACATCTTTTCAACAGCGCAGGCTGTCTCTCCTCTCAGCCACAGCTCAATGGGACCCTCTGCAGAGTGTCACGCTTAGAGCCATTTAAAGGACAAGAACCAATGAATGGGGCTTTGAAGACAAACTCACAGCTCTCTGTTTCAGGCCAGTTTTCCAGATCTTTGCTCAGTGTGCTGCCGTGCCTCACTGAGCAGGAGGGAGTGAAAATTTGCATTTGGAAAAAGGAAGGCTGGCTGTTGGCACGACGTTTTGGAGGGGAAATGAGTGGAATGGGAGAGTGCCAGCCTTTCAGAGTGTATGTGTGTGTCATGGTATGTGTATGCCTATGAAGTACAGAGCAGCATTCTCTCCTTATGGATTTAGTTTGTGTGCCGTCGTTGGCGGTGCTGCCTGCTGTCTCCCACTCTGTCATCCTAAGTGAGGTGTTTTGACTATGGGTTTCAAGGCACATACATAAAATGTAGCACTAAAAAGAACAAGTCAGCAGGATCCTGTCAAGGTGGCATTTCATTTTTGGAAAGAGTTGACCTGCCTGAAAATAAGTCACTAGTTTGAATCTTCAGATCTCTTGGGCATGCATGAGTTGCTGCCACTTAATCTTCACTTAAAATTTGCTTCCAACCTTTTTATACTATACTACATCAAAGAAACTTCAGCAGTTTTTATCTCAGAGGAAGTTTAAGCTTACACGACATTGCTCAAGGTTTACTCTTGTTCAGTCTTTTCCCTGGTCATGCTCTCGTTTTCTCCTTACTTAGTCCTTTTGTATTTACTTTCTTGTGTCTCTTAGTCATCTCTGCTCCTGCAGCCCTGTGAGCCAGCTTTATCTCATAGCCATCGCTGACCATCATTGTTGATGTGTGACACTGTGCCTGTGCCATAAAGCAATACACTGTCCTCACGAGAAACATCAGGGATGAAAGCTCAAAGTTACTTTGGGTGGCTTTTGCCAATAGCAGGCATGAGAGACCATGAGACTCAGACAGTGCTCCGCACAAATAATCAAACATTCCCTCAAATGAATTAGAATTTTAACATGAAAGTGCTTGGTGTCATCTGAGCTTTCGTGAATATGGGATTTTAGCCATGTTTCCAAATACAGTTGGAATACTTTAGTCTAAAGTGTATAAAATCAGCTGTTGTTGACCAGATGTCCTGGTCAACAGTTACGGTATATCAACAAAATGGTATTGATGAATGTTGAGCATCCTTCCTCACAATTATTGCTGCTCTTGGTTTGTTTACTCCTTAAATACATCCGTGATTGTGTGTTTATGGAAGAAAGGTTGTGTTTGTGTGGTTTTATGCGTGAGACAAGGTGTATAAGACATTACTCAAGCAGTTTGTGACAGTATGTGTCAATACTTTTTAGCAGCCGAACTCACATTAAGACACCAGCTGGTGTCCAACGTGTGTGTGGACGTGTGTGGACTGCAATCTTTCAACCATTAAGTGGGTCCTCTCAGGTAGTCAGGTCCGTCTGACAGGACGACACCAAAGGGAGCCTGTCCATTTATTTAACCAGTCTTTAAGTGGTGGAGAACACACACCAGCGTGTTTATGTGACCGAGGCTCCGAGGCCTTGGACTGGACCTTGGGTGGGATGACCACTGACCTCTGAGGTGTTTCATCTCTGTGAGGGGCAGACGTACACATGCCCTTTGTACCTCATTTACACCACTCCGCTTCCGTCTTTCTAAGCCACAATGTTATTGTCTAAATATTTCTCAAGTTTTGGACAAAGAAACCATGAGTTTTCTTTGTAAGAACTCTAGATTTTAAAAACGCTGACTTGAGTTGAGGAAACAGTCTCTTCTTTCAACAATGTTTTGTCAAAATATATTAGTGTTGGACATCCTGCTATTGCGCTTTAGTGTTAGCTAATCCAATATTTCATGCTTATATCCAAGGGTGAAAAAAATGTAGTTCATTAAAGGGATACACCAATGTTTTGGGACTTAGCTTATTGGGTGTCGGCGGGTAAATACCGGTTTCTCTCTGTGTATCCAATAACCCAGTCTGACAAGGCTTCCCACTAGCCTAGCTTAGCATCGTTACTGGAAGTGGATTGCCACATTTGACTAAAGTGAAAAATTAATAGCCTAATAACTCCAAAATGTCCCTATGTGCATGCCATGATTTGTTCAATTAACTTGTGGAGAAATGAGAGTGTAAAATGAGACGCAACAATATTATAAACAGATACATAAAAAGAGCTATATTTTGGCAAAGCGCCACTACCAGGCACAGCGATAAACAGCAGCTGTACTGTTTCCAGGTAATGCACAACCACAAATGTTAAGAAGTAAGTGAAGTCTATCAGCTTCCAAAGCCTGAAGTTATTCATCAGTGTATTCTGGCACAACAACAACAAAAAAAGACCCAAAGTGATCATTATCATCTGATGACTGCACGCTCACAGAAGTTACATTAGCTAGCAGTCACACTTACCCGCTTGACACTGGCACAGGGTTTTGGGGGTGCAGCTCAGGTATTGGCATTTCACCAAAATAAGATCATAGTTTTCTTGTATGTATTTGTTTATAAAGCCAGCCTGGCTAGCCATCTAATTATTTTTCCTTTTCAATACAAAGAACTAGTCTGGTTTTTCTGGATTCAGCTTTGATTTCCAGGGGACAGTACCAACAGACTGAGACAAAACTGTGTGTGGACACCATGAATAGACACACAACCAGTCAGAGAAACAAAGCATTTGACGTGGGCAGAGCAACAACCAGACTAGCATCAACAAAAGACATTCAAAATGGCATCCAGTCAAGTATAAATATCTGGTGAATGACTGTTAAATAAATGAAGCCTATATAAAAACCTGCTCCAATTGCAATGGGTTCGGGATATTCTGTACCAGAAATGGCTGTGAATGGGAGAGGTACCAAGACCCATTTCACTGCTGGCGAGGCTAGCTACTTATCAGCTTGTTGGGTCTCATTTTGCATAGTTATTTCTACTCAAGGTAAATGCACTAGACACAACATGCATTTTGGAGTTGTTTGGAAGTTTATTTTGCCACTTAGGCTAGGCATAGCGAACCACTTCCAGTGATTATACTAAGCTGTGCTAGCAGAGGCTTTGTCAGACAAGGGATACTAGATGCACAGAGACGAGAGCGATATATATCCTCCTATCAAACTCTGGGTTTGATGATAAATAAGCCTACTGTCAAAATGTTGGCGTATCTATTTAAAGTTCCAGTTTACAAAGTGCAAATAACAACTTTGTGATGAAATGGAACATTGGAGGTCATGGAGAACAGACTTTTGAAAGCCACAAATCACATTTCCAACTGATGTGTAATGAGATTGAATTTCATGTGAACATTCAAAGACATCATGCAATCGTCTATTGGATAAATATGTCTTTTAGTTTAATTGAAAAAGCAGTTGTTCCAGAAAAACTAATATTTTAATTAATCATCCTCATATGGTGTTCAACTTATTTCCCTTCAGCACTTCAGATTTATGATGCCTCTCCTGAGTCTTGAGTGTTTTTTCTTTCACCCACAAACCCCACACTTACGTCTGACATGATCTGGAGCCTCCCCGCTGGGTGACACGACTGCCTGAGCAGCGTCATACATGTGAAAATAAACAATCATGTTACAGTGACGACACGGAGAAGACAAGACCACACATGGACACGCGCACACACACACACACACACAGACATCAGGTCAAACAAAACAAATGACACCAAGTTGAACATATAAATATGCAGAGATGCAGACAGAAACGCACACAAACATATGGAGAGACATGCACATTTGAACATAAACATGTAGAAAAGAGCGGGTGTCAGAACACTGGACTGATGCGCTCACACAGAGGAGGCAGATACACAGGAGCAGCGGCTGACAGGAGGGTGAAAATGGTTTCAAAGGTTTAATGTTCCTGATATTTAATACATAAAAGGCTCAGGCCAACTTTAACTAATAGAGCTTGCCAACTCTTTTCTTTACCATGTTCTTAAAAAAGTGGCCAAAGCTGGTTGGAAGGCACGATGGAAAATCAACCGATCTGAAATCATTCATTTCCTCCTTCCATTTAGGTAGATTTTGGATCAGCATCATATAAACAAAACAAATGAAGTCATTTTTCAAACTAATTTTTTCCTTTTTAATGTTTTTTTTGTTTTGTTCTTTTTTATTCACTCGACACGTTCTCCATCTGTTTCTTTTTCTATTTCAAACACTGAGTTGTAATGAAAACAGTTCAGTACAAGAGAAAGCTTTTTCTTCTAAAAATTTTTTGGACAATAAAGTTACTTATTTTTCAGGTGAGTTTTTTCATTTGTGAAACATCAGAATAATCAGATAATTTTTTAAAAGGAATTTTTAATGACTTCAGAACAAGCCAGTTCACAATTAACTTACATACACATTTTATGTTCCACAAGATTTTTGAAAAAAAATCTCTCGATAAAACTGTTGAGCTGAGTTACGTTTGTGGGCCTTCTTGCTTATATTCGTTCTTTAGTGCCACACACAAACTCTCTGGACTAAGGTCAGGTTTTTGTAATGCCCACTCCACTTACTTTCACTTTTTTGTCCATAAGCTACTTTGCCAATAATTGCAATTCAATTCCATTTAATTTAGAAATATTTTCTTCATCCCCAAAGGGATTGTTGTAGTAGTTGTCATGATTTAAGTCTCTTGAGGATTCATTTGGTGGTATATTTGGGGTCATTGTCCTTTCAAAAGACCTATCCATTTTGAAGCTTTACATTTTTGGCTAATACTTTAAGATGTTGTTTCAATAAGTCAAGATAATTTTCTCTTTCCCAATTTTTCTAACTGTATTTTTTGAAATGTACAAGTTTGACCTGATAAGTGATCACTTGCCCTGTAACTGGAAGACTCCTGTCAGCTTGAGAAGAAGGTATCTTTGGGGTCATTGTCCAATTGAAAGACCTTTCCACACCCAGGTTTTAACTTTTTCACTGATGTCTTAATATGGTGTTTCACTTACATGCACATAATCGATCTAAATGATATCTAAAAAAAAAGTGTACAACTCCTTCCTGCAGCAAACCAATCCCACAACATGATGCTCACACCCCCATACCTCACAGTTGGGGTGGTGTTCTGAGGCCTGCAAGCAATAATGATGACCAAGCAGTTCAGTTAGTCCTCATTAGTCCTCATTAGTCCTTAGTCCTCGTATGCAGCTGCAAACTGCAATCTGACTTTTTATGGTGATGTTTTGGAGCAGTGCCCATCTCTGCATGGCCTTTCAGTTCCTGTGGACACAGGTCATACTCACTGTCAATAATGATACTCTTTTTCCAGTTTGCAGCCAGCATCTTCACAAGGTCTTTTGTTGCTGTTCTGGGTTTTATTTGTACATTTCCCACCAAACCATGTCCGTCTCCGGAACTTAGGAACTGTCTCTTTCCCGAATGGCCTGATGGCTCTTTACACCGGTGTGTTATTATTTGAGACAGATGGCCACGAGACCTTCAGGCATCTGGAGATTGTACCTAAGAATAAACCAGACAAGGATTCTTTTCTCAATATCTTGGTTGATTTCTTTCAGTTTTCCCATGATGTCATGCAATGATGCCTTTGTGTTGGAAGTGTGGCTTAAACTATATCCACGGGTGTCCCCCCTGTTGACTCAGATGATGTCAGTTAGCCTGGTGGAAGCTTTTGATGTCAAAACATCATCATGTGGAATTCTCCAAGCTGTTTAAGGCAATCAAATAAGTGTATGAGAACTTCTGAACTTTGATGAAATAGAAATTCTCTTAGAAAAAAAATTCTCTCTCATTATTCTGACAATTTACAAAAATAAAAAAATCACTTTTAACTCACTTGATAAATGTAAGTTTCCTCAACTATAGTGTCAGAAGAAAAAAAAAAAGAAGATTCTGTCTTTTTATAAGCGTTATATAAATGTCTGGGTGCAACTGTAATTGTTTATGACAAGTATTCCCCTTTTCAGTCTTCCTTTTTTAACTTTTCTCCTGTATTTCCACTTAAGCTCCAGAGGTCCTTATCTTTTTTTCTGGACTTTTGAAAGAAAGTCCTCTGGCAACAGAGTTTGAAAAAAGTGCCAAAAAAGAAATAAAAACCAGAAATGCTAAATTAGAGAACAGAGAAAGATGAGAGGCAAAAAAATAACATTGAAGGGCCCAGCAGGCTCTTTGATAGATTGAGCCGAGTCTTTATTTGCTGAACAGTGAGCAAACGGCCAAATACAATATACATCTATACGAGTTCCCTTTTAAGATAACTAAAGTTCAAACAATAGCAAGAACGCAAAATTTGAGTGCATTTGTTAATTCAAAGCTCCAACTAAGAAGCTTAGAGAAACAACTGAAATGAAAATGGAGGATCCAATACTGCAAAGACCATTGACTTAAGGTTAAAGTGTAATTTTCCCTCTTTTATCATTCTTGCCTAGAATGAATAACATCTTATAATATCTAACCATCTAACATCTAATGCAGTGGTTCTCAAACTTTCAATACTGCGTACCACCTGAGAAACTGTTCAGCTCTGAGTAACACCATGATGACCAGTTTTAAAATATAGCCATATATGCCTTCTCAATTAGCTTTAAAGACACAGGCGAGATGTTTATTCTTTATTGTGGTTATTTATTACCTGAAATGTTACTTTACTGAATCAGACAGTTACAACTCTGTCCAACAATTCTCACATACTCATACTCTCATACAGAGCAAAATAAACACACTCAAAAGTTGTTACATCTGCACTGCAACTGAATATAAAACAAATATTTTTTTATTAGACAATTTTAACTATCTCAAGCTACACATTTCGTTTAAAACGTATTTATAATCCATTGTATGTTTACGATTTTTTTTTATAGTGAAAATGTGGAACGTCATGAAATACCACCAGAGAGGGCTCGCGTACCACTGGTGGTACGTGTACCACAGTTTGCGCACCACTGATCTAATGATAATATTCTTAAAATGAGTGGATCTAAATGTCCATTCAAATAAATATTTGCAAGGAACATTCCTGAATCTTGCATCTCAGCCTGAACAGCTTCACACAGCTTTATTAAATGACCACAACTTCTTTAACTTGTTGCTGGCCCACTAAGTGTCTTCTGGGTAGAGCAGAAAAACTGCCCTGTGCTTTGCTTATATGTTGCAAGTCATATGATCTCATTTTAACAATGATATTTTCACTTTTCTGAAGACCCTGCTGCCCTGCTGACTGAGGGATGCTGTGAGGATGCAAAGTCAGATAACAGTTTTAATCTGGGGTGGACCCGCAGCTTTCACTGAGCCAAATAATACAAAGACTGACAAAAGTTCAGTTCTGGACAGATGTGTCACAGATGCAACAAAGCATACCACTAAGTCATGAGGTTTTGGACTTGTTATTTTTATTTGGGGTTTTAAGGCTGTCATTACATTCAGGATAACACGTTTAGTCAGTTTTACGCAAAGAACGTTGTCTCAGTGAGCTGGTGATGACGAATCCACCACTCCAGCATCACCTGGGGCAGAGCCCATCACCATGGTAACCAGAAAAGGTGCTGAAAAAATAAGCATGACTAAGCATGACTGCAGAATACTGGGGAAATAATTAAATGGATTACGTGCGCCCACCGTGTAATTAA
Source organism: Hirundichthys speculiger (assembly GCA_018398805.1). Lineage (NCBI taxonomy): Eukaryota > Metazoa > Chordata > Actinopteri > Beloniformes > Exocoetidae > Hirundichthys > Hirundichthys speculiger. Next base: position 168,742 of record JAGFBZ010000229.1, read on the forward strand.
GTGTTATTGGTTGAAGTTCACGTCTTCCTGGTCCAATAACGTGTAAAAGAGGTGGTGTGTCACTTATACATCAGTTGAGACTTCCTCTGGCATTTCAGTCCTCTATTTTCTTTGGTACCTTTTCAAACATGAGAACCTCCCGGACTGACTGAGAAACACTCATTATGACCAAAGCAGCAGATACCAGATTCAACGAGGCCTTAGCAGAAACAGAATATGTCAAAGGAAGTATTTCTTCACTTAGAAATTTAGTCTTTATTCCTGGCTGTTGATTTTCTCTGAGAATTGCATGGTATTACGAATTAGTTTGCATTTTTACAAAGTTAAAGGTTAAATAATGGGTGAAGTGGAGGTTAATGAATTGGCAAAGTGAGAGGGTTTCGTCAAGTTAAATGTGTGTGTGTGTCAGCAGTCACATGTCTCAGCGGTTTTGCAGAGGAGCTCCGTTGCGTTTTTCTTGGCACAGCAGAGTACGAAGTGGCCTGGATGTTTCCCTCGTTGTATTGCAGCACTTGCGTGTATTTGTCTTGGCAGTTTGACTCAGATGCACCGCTCCTCTGGATCACTATAGGAAAAACAGACAAAAGTTAAAACCTGTCTTTTTAATTTGAACTAAATCTCCATCACAGATTACCGTTCCTAAGCCGATTGCTAAATTTTGTTTCTTGCTGCAGACCGACCGTCGCTCGGCTCATCTGCACCACTGCTGAAACATGTGGTTGAGAGCAAGGAACAGCATTCAGCTCCTGAATCTGACGCCAAAACAGAAGTCCCAAAACATGTATTTCCTTCACACTAGGGCCTGGCTCTAAAAGGTAGTCAACCCTCATTGACCCCCTCCACGTTAAAATCTCCAGCTTTACAGCAGAAATAAATGTACTTGTAACTTTGAAGTAAAAAACTGTTTTCGTCTTCATAGATAGATTTTATATCCATGAAAACTGTCTGGGGGTGAACCGTTATGCAGATCATCAGCTGACGACAAGTTTATGCATAATTTGGGGTGTGATTGATTCTTTTTGGATGACGGGTGCATTTCCATCCAAGTCCTTAGTGTTGGTGATCATTTTAGCGGTTTAGCACTTTGGATAAACTTGACTCGTAACTGATGAATAAAGGCCTATCAGAGAAAAAGCATTCTTATTTTGAAGATGATATGGCTTGTTGTACTGTTACTTGCACAAGGCACCATGAGTTGGTTTGGAAGAGTCTGGGCGCAAAGCTCAGCTAAGCAGCATGAAGCAGCTGTCTTCACCCCAGCTAATGCTAGCAGAGGCTAACAGGAGGATGGCTAGCCTCTGGCTCATCAGTTGGGACAGCTGACTCCTCACTGCAACATGGAAGGATTAAGGGCAACCGTCTAAGGTTTTTCTTAACAGACCACAAACGGTTAGCCAGCCACAGCTAGCCACCTGCATGTCCCAGCAGTCCACGCTGGAGTCAACTCCTCCCAGGATGGCATCATCCAAATCCCAGAAAAAGTGGGCATCAAAGCCACTCTTTAGAAAACATATGGGTGACATCACAAAGGGTTTGTCCAGTTCTCTTTATATATTCTATGGCTGAGAACACACAAACAACACTATGGTCTGTTGCTCACGTGGGATAAAAGGAAAAAAAAAAAGAAAATAGCATGAAAAAAGCAGACAGAAAACACACCTCAGACAGAGAGACGCGGTGATATTGACTTCTGCAAAGAGAGCATGAGTGGTGCTGAAAGAATGACAAATGACCTGAAAGATTCCTGAAAGAAAAAAAGATGGAGAGCAGAAAGCGACTGGAAATATGAGGAAATTAAAGATAAAGAATAAAAGTGAATCAGGAAATGGATTAAAGAAATTCTCAGTGGACATAAGTATATCTGTGATGCAAAGAATCATATTTGCACAAAAGCTAAGACCCTCTATCATTTTAGAGTGTAATTGAATTAAAAAAGAAAAAATCACACTACGTATAAAGAATGAATGTGTCAAATCTCCACAATTCCCTTGTGGCGGACTGGGATACAACGAAGTCAAGAATACTTTTAAATATCCTCCACCGTGTCACATTTAATCAAGTGTCAGCTTGTGTTTAAGACCTGTGTGTGTCAGCTGTACATGTTCAATTTAATCCCTGTGAAAGTCATTCCAACCTCCTGATGAACATTTTAAAAGAAACATGTGTGTAAAATGAAAAACATAAACTGTCTCTGCTTATTTCCTGAGATCTGCTAGTGTGTTCATAATTCTGCTGTATGTAGCCATTGGTTGTGTCCGTGTCGCTCAGCACGTAATGCTCTATTGCCTAAGAGAGTGTGTGCTGGTGTGTGCGTCGTCCACTGTATTTTTATCTTGCTGACTTCAATGTCATCATCTCCCCTGTGATCTCTGCTCACTGAAGGACTTGCCCACCTTGCAACAATACTCTATTGTTTATGAGAGGAACAGAGGGTGAGCCACAGAGTTCACTGTCGGGACGCTTAATGTGTAACGTGGACTTGCAGCAAAACCCAAGGTTTTACCGTCAGTCCTGTCACCTCCCATTCTGCTTTTTATCCTGGAAGTGGACTGCGTTTGATCACACCCTGACGTCTCTGACAGAGACAGCCCGGTACACTGGTGGCATTGAAGCGGAAGAAGAAGGACTAAAAAACAAAAAAAGCTTTTGTCCCCAGTGACCCTTTCATGACCTGGCAAAGCTCACAATCCAAGGATGTGGAAAGTGTTCATTTACTTTAATTGTTTCCGTACCTTTGTTTCACTGTTGAGGGAAAAAAAAGGAATTGATTTGATTGTTTGACCTGAAGTGGCAGTCAATCAAATCCTCGTGAATTTCTGGGATTTTTTTCCCCAGCAAAGTGTTTGTAAAGGTCAATGGTAAAGTGATATGATAATGTCTCAAAGGGTGTATTTTTGTTGAAAACATCAGATGATATCATTGACTGACATAGGTGTTGCTGCTGGTGCAATCCAGAAACAACCGCGCACATCCGTCTCTCGCTGAGGCTAGCCATGTTCCGGTCTTTAGGGGCTACAGTCGCTGCGGTAAAGGTGGCCTTCGGTTGGAGGGAAAGATGACTGCCAAAGGTTGCTAGCCAGTCGGAGCCTTCAGCCGGCGGCTCTGGAAAAGCTTTCCAAGCCAGCCCAGAGTCGGTCACAGGGTCTCTGAGTACAGTTAACAGCACAACAAGCAAAAGTATTATAAGTGGTGCTTTTATAGCTCTTAATTCGCAGCTCAGATGTCAAGTTCACTGAAAATGCTAAGTTCTAAGTAGCTAACATCATCACAAAGTTGTCCTGAATGTGAAATCTAACTGTGGAGACCAAAAGTGTTTTTTGTGCCAGGTTCTATATATTTCTATATTTGCTGTAAAGTGGGACATCTAACATTGGGCTCAGTGAAGATCGACTCACTTTTAGACCCAGCCTCTAGTGGTTGTTTGACGAACTGCAACTTCCCCTACTTTTGCAGTAGTATGACATCCACTCATCTATTTTCTATACCCACTTATATCTATTTAGGGTCCCAGGGGTCTGCTGGAGCCTATCCCAGATATCAAATTCAACAGTATCAGCTTGGAAAAATCAGATGTTGCCCTGTGGTTGATATGCAGATGGATATTTTCGAAGAAAAAGAAAATCACCTGGATTGCAGCTCTTCTAAAATGAAATGGAAAAAGTCTGACCATAAGGATGATGGCTTGGTCTATTATTTGACAACAAAGAACAGAAACTGTTTATGTAAAAGCCATTAAAGATGGTTTTACATTTGTACTGGATCAGTGACTGCAGAGAACACGTAGACTGTTTCCATGTCATCAGGGGTAGTTATCAGCATTCTTTCACTGCTGATAAAGTTTAAACTTTAAGTGCAGTTTTTATTTGAAAGCAGTCCTGTGCACTGTGTTTTCCTTTATTACCCAGCTGGCTCCCCAACAACCAGCACCCTGAGGACTGATCTACACTGGGAACCGGGTGGGAAACTTGTCTGGACTCTGGCAGTTGCACTGATCCAGCATTTCCTCTTATCTCAGACAAGCGCCTTCGTTCTCAGACGGTCGAGAGTTCGGTGAAAGGACAAACAAGTCTGAGAAATTGAGTGAAACTAAATTAAGAAAAGATCCTTTCCTTATTTGTGTGGAAACAAAGAAGTGGAAGACCAGTCTCTCAGGTTATTTTAACACCATCTCCAAAAAAGTTGGGATACTGTGTAAAATGTGAATCAAAACAGAATGCAAGGATTTGGAAATGAGAATGAACCCATTTTTTTTTAATTCACAATATAATGTATTAAAACATATCAAATCTTTAAACTGAGAAAATCTACCATCCTAAGAAAAAGATAAAGTAATTTAGAATTCTATGGCCGCAAAACATCTTTATAAAATTGTTACGTGGCTCTGTTTACCACTATGTAGCATCCTGTCTTCTTTTAACAACAATCCATTCATGCCTGAGGACTGAGGAGACCAGCTGAGGAGTTTTAGGAGAGGAATGTTTTCCTATTTTTGTCTGATACAGAGTTCAAGCTACTCATGACACATATAATGTTTTTAGATGGTGAAAGGTCTGGACTCCATACAGGCCAGTTCAGCATCCTGGACTCCTCTAGTACAAAATACAGCTATGGTGTGGAGTTTAACATCGTGTTGCTGAAAAATGCAAGACCTTTCCTGTAAATACTCGTCTAGAAGGTAGAATATGTTGATTTAAAATCTGTATATAACTTTCAGCATTAATGGCTCATTTCCTGATGAGCAGACTGCTCATTCCTCGTGCATGAATGCACCCCCATGCCAACAGATAGGCAGGATTTTGAACTGAGGTCTCTTGATAAATCAACAGTCCCTCTCCCCTTTGGCCTGGAGGTTGTCGTGTCCATCGTTTCCAAAATGAATTTCAAATTTAGAATTTTTTTTTTTTGACCACAGGAAAATTGTTCCCTCTGTCCATTTTAAATGAGCTCTGGAGCAGAGAAGATGGCAGCGTTACTGGATCGTGTTCATATCTGCCTTCTTCCTTGCATGAGAGACCGTTAGCCTACATTTGGGGACGGTATGGCGAACTGTGCTTAGTGATTTCCAGACATGTTCTTGAACCCATGCTGTGATTTCCATTATACAATCATGTTGATTGAATTGAATACAAATCCACCTCAGGACATTAACATCACAGCCATCCAATATTGATTTTCATACTTATCTCATACGTGCAGAGAATTAACCAGATTCTCTTTGTATTTTGATGATATAATGTCCTTTACATGATGAGATATCCAAAGCCTCTGCAGTTTTACATTGATCAAGATTATTCTAAAGTTTCACAATTTGTAGGAGCAGTTTTGCAGATTGATGAACCGCAGCCCATCTTTCTTCTTCTGTGAGACTCTACTTAACTGGGATAACTAGGATTTTATACCAACTAATTTGTTGTCAGTCAACCAAATTAGATCCAACATGTTCCTCTGTGTTTCTCTAAAAGTAACTCTTCCTTTTCCGACCTTTTGGCATGTCACAACTTTTTTTAGGTGTAATGCTACCACTAAACATGACATGTATAATCAAAATTAGCTAATAGATTTGATTGAACTGAAAAATGCCTCACTTTCCACATTTCAGATGTTAGATTTTTTTTTTGTTCTTGTTGTCTTTCAAAATAATTACTGTTTTTATTTACACGGTATGTAGTGTCCCAACTTTCTTGGGACTGGGGTTGTAAAACTCCAGTTACATTATAAATGATTTGGGTTGGTCTGTTGTGCGACCACACCTGCTGAGCTTCACTGAGCAGAATAATCAGTATCAGGTACTGCATTGTGCTGACCACAGCAGAAGGGAAAAGATTTTCCACTTGGAAGAACTGATGAAGGAAATGTGATTCAGTTATTCATTTCATCTCCGTAATCTGGATCACATGATGTAAACTGATATTTCTAGTGTTTCTATGGAAGTGGTAAACATCAAGTTGATAGATCCTGCATGTGAGACTACTTGCTGGAACTAATTACTGTAATTGTATGGTTTTGTTCCCCAGCATGTGTTCACCATAGACCCCGTGAACGTGGAGAGTGGACGAGGGAAGGTACCACATGACCCCAGCCTCCCTTTCGCCAGCGCCTTCAGTGGTATGTTCTATTCCCTCTTTTTGTTTTTTCTCTACATTTCTACACTATTTTAAGTTGTTTGTGTTGCTGAGACACGTGTAACAGATTCAGTTACACCAAGTGAGTTGGATAACTTCAGCCACTTTGATTTTTGCCAACCATGTAAACCAGATTATGCTGGTCCAGTCTTTATACTACGTACATACCCTAAATACATTATCTGCGTTGTAGCTGGCGTTTATTCTTGTCGGTTGTTGTTTGTGTCGCTCTGTAATTGCACCATGAAACACTAGGTGGCGGCGCAGGTTCTTTTCTGCAGAGCTGCAACTTGCAGCGCTGTGTTTTCTTGTGTTTACTTTATTATAGACATACCAACTGACATCACACCAATGAAACAAATGAAGAAAAAGTAGCTGGAAATATATAGGCAGAAAGACAGTGCTGACCTTGCACATTTTTTGTGGTCCACATGAAAATGTTGACAGAAATGACATTTGCAGGGGAAGTAGATCTCACGCTACAGTGGAAGTTATGACCATATATATAAAGAACTGAGAAAAAACTGTTGTGACATCACAACATCTGTGGAGTGCTTTTGAATCCTCTGTTTTGTTTCTCTGCAAGGCCCCATGTTGGCAGGAACTGAGGCCACGCAACCCAGTTCCAAAAATGGGCAAAATGGCAGAAGGAGAATGCCTGGAAGCAGTCTGTAACATGCCCAACTTAGCTCAGTTACCAAAAATTAGCTATTTGGGTTTGGCTGACTTATCTCATACTAACGTATAAATCTAACTAAGTCCACATGCTAGGACAGTCACTCTCCTTGTTTTAGCTAGTCCTAGTTCAATTTAAAGCTAGTCCTCGTTTCGGATGTCGAGCATAGTAGCCTTGATACATCAGTGGCAGCCTAGATGCTCTGCTGGACTCAGGTTGGATAGTTGACCAGTTAGTCAACTTGGAAGGGTCATGAAATGGGCGAAACCTGGCTGGTCCAAGAGATACGTTACAGAAACTAATGAGTGAGAGGTAGTCCAGTTAGCCTGTTAGCCCTGGCTAACAGTCCTGAACTGTGGGCAAAGGAAGCTGCTTAACCAAACTACATCCCAGCATCCTTCAAGGCCAACCAAGGACCCAGACTATGTCCTATCTCCTGGGTCTTTACTCACAGCTCTAAAATCAAGTTTACCAAGGCACTAAGAAGCTAAAGTGACAGCTAGCTGTTTGACACCATTGACTTAAGTGGTGAATCACAAAGATCATATTGCTAATTATACATAAACGTGTGGCTTTATATAATTTTACAATCCCAGCTCTCTTTGGGCGAAAGGCAGGGGTACACCCTGGACAGGTCGCTAGTCCATCGCAGGGCCATGTCATAATGGAAATAAAAATACTGCAGTGTTTTTTAATAATTCATGCATGAAACAGTCAAAAAAAAGAGAAGAAAAATTGTTCAGAGTATAGAAGACCCAGAAGGATTTTAAAAATATGGTTATTTGAGCTCAAAAATGAAAAACAAAAAAAAACCTAAATCACTCTGACCACTTAACCAGTCAAATCAAAACTTTCCTATCTAAAATTTTATGCTCTTAATTTACCACCTCTGACAGTGTGAAAATGCCACACACAAATTTGTTCCTGCGTTCACCTGTCTCCACAGACTTTTACTATACTTTGAAATGATTAAAAACCCTGCTAACAGCAGCAAGGAAAACTCTCTGTGGCTCTAACACAGACATAAATGCACACACTTTGGGCCTTTGCTAAATAGATTAAACAGTTCTGGGTGTTTCTCTCTGATTGTCATCAGGTATTTATTGTAGCATGTAAAATGAGGCTGATTTATGCCAGCAACATGCAATCCTGGGATCCGCTGAAGGTGGTGTTATGTATGGTGTGTATATCCATCTCTTCTTGTCGTCACAGCTGGGTCCTTCCAGCATCAGATGTCATCCCACAGAGTTTTATGTTTGGCAGGAAAGCTTTAAATCAGAGCCAAACTTCAGCCGTGATATTCAGCAGCCACATGGACACAGAACTGTTGGAGTTCTTTGTAAAAAAAAAAAAAAAGTGGCAGATATGAAACGGGCAGAAATATATGATGATGTGAATCATATTGGCTGGAATTAGACAGTGATTTGTTTAAAGTTTGTTTGCTGTTGCTAGCTGGAAGTGTAAAAAGCTGATTCAGCCCAATAAGAGCAACCCAAGCGTCGCGGAACATCACGCGTAAAGGAGTGGAAGTCCCACTCATCCGGAGCTTTGCAGACACGCGTCTTTGTCTCCGATGGCTTCCTCCAGTTATTCCAGCAGAAGTAGGCAAGATCACCACTTGTCTCGCAGTCAGTGTTGATCCGTTCCTTGCCAAATTGACGGGGACGTAGCCTGGAATTTCATGTGACGTTCAGCTTGTTGATATTCTTCCCCGTTTTTGCCCTTACCCTTGGGTAAAATCAGCGCCTTCCAAGTCAGGGGGAGTTCGCATAGTTGCTTCAAAACTAGAAGTTCACATGACAAAGCCTGGGATTCAGCATTAACGACCAGCGCTGCCACCCAGTAGACACCATTTTCACGGTACTCTGGGTTTCCTCTAATTCCTGGCCTCCTTCAGGCCAGTACGGCTCAGTGCAGAAGGTTTGAAAAATCACCGACAGACATCTCTGTTCATTTGTCTACCATAGATTAATCATCGAACAGGCAGGAGAACTGCTCCTCGCCAAAATTAAAAGAATAAAATAAATAAAAAAACACTGCTGTGCATCTAAAGTTTACCAAATAGCACCTGGCAACACTTCAAGGCAAATGTTTTTCAAAATGATGACAGAGTAAATCAACATCTACCCATGTGGTGAAGTGTGTGGACGCAGCATCATATTTTGGACTTGTTTTGCTTCCTTGGTACATGGATTTAATAAAACACCTTACAGGATGATGTCAGGTGGATGTCTGCCAGCTGAAGCTCACATCAAATGAATTCAGAAAACAAGTAAAGTTGACTTTTTCTTTCTAATGCATCTCTTGTAACTATTGCTACAATCCATTTCTGACCACTGACCTCTCCGTGGGGTTTTAACGTCAGCTGCTGCAGAGTGTTTTCTTTACCCGACGCGAATTAAAACAACTCCCCACAAAGGGAGTCAACAAGGGAACCAAAATAAAAGCCAAAAAAAGGAAGGAACCAAAAGAAAAAGAAGGAAATAGACTGGAGAATGTGAAACTTGTTGAAAGTCCCCTTCATCGGTCAGTCAGTGATGCCTCCTCTTCAGTTTCACGATCTTCTCCCAAAACACACAACAGCTGAGCTCCCCAGCCTCTGTCCAAGCCCATTACCAGATTTATATGTTCATGTTAGCTTGTGAGATAATGTCAAAGCACATAAGACAAACAAAAGTGTCTGTAAGGTTAAGAAGTCTGAGTGCGTCTGATTCTCATACGGATGCTACAGCCAAATACAATAAGTGATGTTGCCTGTGATGTCGCAGGACAGCGATCCATGTCCAGATTCAGTTTCTCCAATAGCCAGGAAAATTAAAATCAGTTGGGGATTTTAAAACAAATATATTTTTTTTTTTTTTTTTTTTTGTGAAAAATTCCCTCTTCTAATTGTTCATCATCTGACAAGGGTGGTTGTGATCTTTCTGGCTCTTTTTTTTTTTTTTTCCAAGTCAGCGGAGGCAGCTCTCTTATCTAATGACTGATAACCCTGACAGCGATATCGTTTTTTCCATGTATCGTGTAACAAACATGCCAGGGAAAAAAATTAGGGCGGTTTTATTGCCACTTACAGGAATTTTCTCAGTGGTTGAAAGTGAAACTTGGTCCAGTGCAGCTGGTCTCAGTGCAGTGTTTACTGTATGAAGCATTTATGGCTTTAAAAGCCCTCACAGCTCCCTCACTGTGTTGGATTTCTTTGATTTCCTCTTTCCGGCTCAACTTCATTCGTCTAACCACAAAATAATCTTGTCACCCGTGATTTTCTTAATGTTCATTTTGCACCAAATCCTTTTTATTTCCACAAACTCCTTCTCCTTTACTGCTGCTGCTCCCGCACAAATACTCTTTTCCATCTCCATTTCCACTTTTATAGCCTTTTTCTCTAGACACTCTGTTGTATTTATTTCCCACATCTCAATTCATGGCTGTAATATGAAGAATTTTCACATTAAAATGTCTAAATACTCAAGCTTCATTTTCCCAAATGCGTCCAAAAACAGTAAGATTTATAATTTTATTTAGTTCTATGGTCCTTTTCACTTAGTCATAGTCAAGAGGGATTTAGTCTTTTTTCCTGCCACTCAGCCTTTTTCCGTTTTTAATAGAATAATCTAATAGAAGGCGGTAATCAGATATTTCAGTCTACAGAGGCAGAAGGAGTATAAGAATACCTGGGAGTTAATGGGATTTCTCCATGAACGGCTCTCTTAAAGTCGTTCCACAGCATCTCGGCAGGTCTGGGCTCTGACTGGGCTGCTCCAAAAGGCTGTTTTTTTCTTTTTCTGAAGCCATCCTGTGATGGATTTACTTTGATGCTCAGTGTCCTTGTCCAGCTTCTACTAAGCCTCAGCCACCTCGTCATTATCTTGTAGCACAGCCATTCCTAAACTTCAGAATACCAAGGTCCATTGGAAATGTGAAAAATCTCTGCGGCCCATGCAAACCTTTAATCACAACTGTGATCAACATACAGGACTAAAAGCTACATTCCAATATTAATGTGACACTTGTCATTTTAAGTTAAGATGACAGTAGAATAACAGTTATTTGGTTTGTTTTATTATTTCCAAAAAAATGTTAAATCACATAATAAATATCTTACAGCAATTTAAAAAAATATATTTTTTTAAATTGACAATTTAAAACATTTATTTTTAACGACCTCTTCACGGCCCATTTGGAGTACCACGACAGCCCACCAGGGGGCCGCGGCCCACACTTTGGGAATCACTGTTATAGCATATTTTGGTAATGTTGTGGTCCAGTTAATTTCCCCCTAAATGATGAGACGTGGTCCAGGCTCTGAGGTAATGAGGCAAGCCCAGATCATGATGCTTCCTCCACCGTACTTCACCACTGGGATTGATTGTTGATGAGCTCTGTCTGAGTCACATTAGGTAGATTTTGATTAGCGCTTTGGCGGTGAAGACGACAGCTCTCGTGATTCAGCTATTAATATCCTCATGCTCTGGATTTTTGTTTTGATTGAGACACCCTTTAAAACTATATGTTGTAATTATACATCTGTCTCCGCATCTCTCCAGGCGGGGAGCTGTATACGGGACTGACAGCAGATTTCCTCGGAAGAGACTCTGTGATCTTCAGGAGCATGGGGAGTCGTTCGACCATGAGGACAGAGACTGATCAAAAACTCCTCCATGGTAACGTTTGTTTGTTTTTATAAACTGCATAAAGCATAAAATACTGTATATAAAATCAACACCATGATTCAACTGAGTTCACTTCACTTGTGTACCGCCAATTCACAGCAAAGTCAGCTCAAGGCACTTTACACAGAACACAAACAAAGTTTTCAAAGATAAATACAGTCAAATAAATATAATCTAGTTCAGTCCAGTTCAGTGTAAAATCCATTTATAATTGATTCATTCATGTGGAGTCCAAAATCAAGAATTTATTGAATGCCATTTCATGAAAACATCCTTGCAAAGGAACCCTAAAAGACTGCATCAAATCTTTACTTTGGTGCAGTCCATCATCCTGAGTAACCATGGCAACAGTGGAGAGGGAAAAATACAACTAATAAGCAGGTCTAACCTCCAGAACCAGACTCGGGTCCAGGGGCCACCTGCCTCAGAAAGACAAACCGACAAAGACAGAGAGATTAGTCCAGGGACCCCTACCTATGAGACACACAAAAAAAGACGAATGACACATAAATGTAAGAAGAGTATGTATTATGTCATCACTGAAGCAGTCCTCAACTATATGCTTTATCAAAAAGGAAAGTTTAAAGTGTAATTTTAAAAACAGAGACAGTCTGCATCACAAATCCAAGCTGAGCTGGATCCAGAGGAGAGAAGGCTGTAACTGAAGGCTCCGTCTCTCATTCCACTTTAGGAAACTAGGGACTCTAGTCATCATTCAGATTTACTCCACCAATAAATCTGCAGTCTGAGAGCAAAGTGGTCTGTCGGGATGATGTGAAACTATGAAGGTGTTTTTTTTTAGTTGTGAAGGAGCCGGACCCTTTAACAGAATTATACATGAGAAAGAATGATTTTTAATTCTATCCTGTATTTAACAGGACATTATTATCTTATCTGGCTTTCAAATTATCAGTTTGTCTTTTGCAGAAAATGATGAGTTACTTGATAAAATCTGTTAGATTTAATAAAGTTAGAATCTCAACAAGAGATTAAATTAGACTGTTTTGACATTTTCAGCTTTACTTTTATTTTTTTTTTTTTTTAACTGTTGTCCTTCTTCTTCCCCACAGACCCCAAGTTCATCGCTGCCCACCTCATCCCAGACAACGACGACAGGGACAACGATAAAGTGTATTTCTTCTTCACAGAGAAGGCCTCAGAGGCCGGGGACAGGGAGGGAGCGATACACACACGAGTTGGACGCGTGTGTGCGGTGAGATATTTCATAGCTTTGTTTGTTTTATTGATGTAACAGTAAATGATGATATTTCGGCCTGCATCATTCTGCACAGACTTTTTTTTTAGCCTTGTTGATAATTTCTCATGCTGCGGTTCAGGGACATACAAATCTCTGCCTGCTTGCATGACTTTCTACAACAGGAGGTAATGGGTTCATTGGTTTATCCTATTATTATGATTCTTTCAGACCCTCTTGAGGGAAAGACAAATTTTCGTTTAAAGTGATTATGTATTTACATTTCCCCCGAAAGGAGTGTGAAGGTATCAATGCAATGAAAATGTGATAAATGCTTTCTCCTCCTAAACTGCACACAGCTGTCATATTTCCCAACCGCAGCCTCCATCTGCTCTGCACACTCACTAACATTCTGTCACGCATCGATTTGTCTTATAAATCCATATGTGCACCATGACAGGCCCATGCAAATAAAGGTATGCATGAAAAATGGACACAAATGCACACAAATACACATATGATGGTTGGAGACCACTAAACTGTTCCAGAAAAGCATTTAGACAACCTTCTGAAACTATTTTAACTTTTGTCTTCATCTTCATCGCCTCTTCATCTTTTTCTTCATCTCTGGTGCTTCTTCCTTTCCATCTGCTTTCTCTTTGTCTCCCTTGAAGATGAATTGTAATATTTCCTCTCTGTTTCCACTACTTCCGCAGGCAGTAATGAACAGTTGTCAACAATTCAGTAATTATCATGCAAACGCACGCACACACAAACAGGCCCGCTGGCCCCAGCCTGTGTGACTGCAGCTGGATGGGGTCTTGACTTGCCAATCTGACACGATCTACGAAGTACCATAACGTGGATTTCCTTGACTGACCACTAGGGGCTGTCCTAATAAGTAAATTAATCTCTATTGAACCACATGTTAAAATGTCCAATATTCCAGCAGAAATAAACATATTTACAGCCTGGTACAGAAGACAGTTTTAATCTCCGTAGCTAGAATTCAAATCTATCCAGGTTTACGCAGAGCGAATTTCTATGTACCTCATTAGGTGAAATTATATAAAGCTTTGAATTTATGCATAAGTAGGGACTCTGCTTTTTGAGTGAAGGCTGCATAGTAGTCTATGGTGTTAACATCTTGTTATAATTTTCAGCCCTGAATTGGCCACAAAACATCCAGTAAATGTCCAGGGTTTAGGGCAGAATGGCTCGTGACTGGTGGCCTTTGACCTGAGACAAAGTTTAGCTAAGCAGCTAAAGCAGCCTCTAGTTGTTTACCTGCTACAGGTACTTCTGGTAGTAGCCGGAACAGACAGGTCCTCCACTGGAGCGATCTTCACCTGGACCATTTCAGGTAGCTTTTAGGTTGACTAACCAGACCAGCCACAGAGGCCACAACCTGTCACTTGGTGACCAAGAGACTGAGGGTCCCACACAGAGAGAATTTAGACATAAAACTGACTGTTCAGAAAATCTGTGCATGACATCACAGATGGTTTCTCCAGTTTGAATACTTTCTCTGGGTGGGACTTTTGCAGCTGTGGTTAGATCTCAGGTTGGGGCCAGTTGTCTTTCTGTTACATATTGTTTTGGCAGTGACATCTGAAACAATGATGGACGAATGGATTCAATCAGAATGAACGTAAGTTAACCATTAGAGAGCATCATCAGTTTGCACAGGCTCAAATAAAATGGATGGATTTGATCACTTCCACCCTCCAGATCATCCCAGGCCTACCCAGATCTGGTTGCAGAGGCCTGTGACTACAATCACCAGTACAAAAAGCCATGTTATCTTAAAATAGTAATATTATGCTCTGTTAGGTCTTTATTCACAGGTCCAAAGCCAAGTTCACAGCTCATCGTTTGACACCATTGAGAGCAATGCAACTGTCAATCAAGAAAACACTCTTATTAATTTGTGGTGTGACATAATTTAAAACTGATTTTGAGAAACAGTGCCCTATGACATAGACAATTTTTATAGGTGAACCCATTAATACAGAGGCATATTGTAATTTTTGTTGAACATCATAAAGACGAGAATCAAACAACGATTTAAACTGTGTATCAGTGTGAAGAAAAGGTTTAAAGTATTCCTTTGTTAGAGAAAGAGGTGGGAACACCTTAAATAATAGCTGAAATTGGACAGCAACCCCTTACGTCATCAACTGTGTAAATCTAAATCCAGCATGTTGCAGTGCAGAGCCAAAAAAAATGAATAATGTCTCTTTGGAATTAAATATCCAGCTGGATTTCATGGATCCTCTTTCTGCATTTTCTTCCAGAATGATGTTGGAGGTCAAAGAGTTTTGGTCAGTAAGTGGAGCACCTTCATAAAAGCCAGACTGGTGTGTTCTGTACCAGGACCGCATGGCATCGACACACACTTCAACCAGCTTGGTAAGGCACAATGAGCCGTTGCCATGACAATGCATTTACACATGTAAAGTAACTGCCATCGGCGTACAATATTTACACCACACATATTCACACTCATGTTACCTGATCTCTCAATTGTAAAACAGAGGATGTTTTCCTGCTGAGAACCAAGGATGAGAGGAACCCAGATATCTATGCGATCTTCAGCACCATCAGGTAAACGGGTACAGCGTATCCATCACCTATCATACCTCATTATAATACACCTAAGTGTTATTCAGAAAAAAATGGTTTGATTAGTGCTTTTTCCCTGATTTAATGGTGGTTTACAATCAATATGTTTAACTGAGAGAGGTAAAATGTGCCCTCCTCATTCAGAAAGTTGAAAAGTGACATGGATGTGTTTGGTTTTTCTGTCCTCCACAGTAATGTGTTCCAAGGCTTTGCTGTGTGTGTTTACCGTATGGCTGACATCAGAGAAGCTTTCAATGGACCTTTTGCTCATAAAGAGGGTCCTGACCACCAGTGGGGCGCTTATGAAGGCAGGGTACCTTATCCAAGGCCAGGAGTGGTAAGCAGCAATTTACTAGCTTTATCACCCCTAGGTGCAAATGTTTTCCACTCAGTTTTACGTTTCTGCCGTCCTCTAATCTCAGTCCTCTAAATCTGTTGCGGTTCATCTCAATCTGAAATAAAAGGACACACCAAAATCTGAGCCGGCCGGCTACCATCCAGCTGGTGCTGGTAGCTGTAGCCATCTTCACCACCAGACTCTTCTAGGCCTTTTGGTTAACCCTTTAAGCGCCAAAGTCGCAAAATTGCGACAAGCAACATTGCTGAATAAAACAAGCTGCATCTATAAATGTGGTGCCGAATCTTGTTTCTACGTTTCACCAGGAGATGGCGGAGATGTGTGGCTGTAATCTGAGAACCATTTCTGAGCATGGTCCTTTTCAAAGACATATTCATAAAATACAAGGGAGGCGTGGCAAGGCAGTGGTAGTAGTGCCTGAGCGTAGCGAGAGCAGTTCGGTAAAGTACTTTGTCAGGTACTGGCTAACTCTGATTGCGAGGAGGAAAAGATGCAGTTGTCCAGTGAAGCAGAAACTGACATTAGTAGTGACGGCGAGTCAGCGCGCCATAGTCCACAATCAGCACACAGTATAGCGGATGCTTCACCTCAGCGTGGCTGTGGTGGAAACATTCTGCGAATGCCAAGCAGGCGATGTGGTCGAGGTGTCAGCGGAGCTCATAACACTGCAAATATGGAAGAATGTAGCGGAGATGAAAAAAACATATCCTCTAATGGCGCAACTGGAAATCATGGCGATGATAATTATGATGATGCTGGCAGTTTTGATGATGGTTGTTGGTTATTATGGAGATGAACCAACGAATTCTGAGCCCATTGATTTCATCCCTTTTCTGAACGATGAATTCTGGAGCCTCATCACCAATCAAACAAACAGTTCTTTTGAAAGAGAAATTGTGAAACCAAAAGATTTCATGACTTTATGATGTGATTGTCTTGAAATGAAAGCTTTCAATGTGCATGGGGCTTGAGGAAAAATCTGAAATTGAGGACTACTGGGCAGGTGATGTAACAATAATCAAATTAGATGACAAATCTACTTTCATTCCAAATTTTGGTTCATACTGAAGATATTTCTCATTTACAGTATGCCTTTATCTCAAACCACTTTAAAGTTATAGCCTTTTGAAACCTTGATATCAAAATTGAAGATTTTCCAATATGGCTGCCACCTTATGACGTCATAACATGCCAGTTAGGGTTAGGGTTAGGGTTATGCCAGTTATATTAATAATTTCACTCCCATCACAGACTTTGACTTATACTGAACAATCTTCTCATTGACAGTATACCTTTATCTCAAACTGCTTTCAAGTTATAGCCTTTTGAACTCTTGATCAAAATTGTATCTTTTCTTGAAAAAACTCTGGCTCCCCTTAAAGGTTAACAGCACAACAAGCCTTATTATCTTTACAATAACAATGATTATGCTTTCTTAGCTCTTAATTCACAGCTCAGATGTCAAGTTGACTGAAAATGCTACATGCTAAAGTGATCACTGCTGGCCATTAACACCACAGACTGGAATGCAGCTGTAATTTTGTTTTTAAACCCCCCTAATAATGCATACCTCATGAGGTACATAAAAGGTCACTCTACAGTAGCTACACAGACCAAAACTTGTTTTAGCTACCAGTGCCTAGTGGTCATTTGAGGAGCTGCACATTTTTCTACTTCCACACTGGTGAAAGTTTAGCAAGTCAGATGTAGCTCCTTGCTTAAAACATGCCTAAGAAGTTGAAGCTGATGCTGTGGATCTGCTGGGATGCTCTCCACCACACTGGAGAAACCACTGGTGCAGCTTCCCTCACAGCTGCTTTATGACCAGTGACATTGATGAATCTGTGGTGCTTGGTGGAAGCACCAGTTTTCTCAGAAACAGTTGTGTATGAGTGGCCTTTAATTAAAAAACAGTTGCTTATGTACACAGTGTACACAGGACAGAAGAGGAAAAATATTAGGGGATAGAAAGCCTATAAAAACATTAACTTGAGGTGTAGAAAGTTTCCGTGTCAGAAAAGTAAACCACTGTATGTGGAAGCGCAGCTGTGGGGGCTGTATGCGGCACAGAGCCTTCTCCTGGTTTATATCCCGACTCTCAGCGGAGCTCTCTCATGTTTGCTCAACCACATCACTGTAACTCAGCCTTGTTATGTACACAAACACACGCGTGTACGCAGCACACAAGATGATGTAACGATTCCACTTCACTGGCAGAGTGAATGAGAGGCTGAAGAAGGTGAATCATTTGAGAACTGAGCAGACACCTCTGTGGTTTCCCTCCACTGACTCCCTGATTAACAGGAATGCTTCGGGTGACACTGGGAGTAAAGGAGAGAGCAGGAAGGAGGAAACAGAAGTAGAGGAGGCTGGTGACTCAGGGCAGGCTGGTGCGGAGGCATAGATGGAGCTGTTGTTTGTCTCTTGATGCCCCAGATCTTTAGATCTTTGACTGGAGTTTAAACATTCACCTCTTTTAACTTGTTTCAAATCAGTTTAATAACCAGGATTTTTAGAATATGTATTAATTTCTAGTTTCATTGATTTTCATCTATAAAAGCCATCCTCGTTATAGCATTATATTGGATCTTTTAATGGAAGTTTGAGTTTTATGTTGCAGGTAACTACAATGGCATTCCACGGGAATAAACAGATACTTAAAAATGTTGCTTCTGTTGTTTTTCTCTGTCAAAGATAATCTTTCTATGATGATTTCAGCCCTTTTTAACCTTTCAGAGTGGAAATGAGTTAGACCACAATGTAATCTTCCTAGGATTATACAGTATATACGTGCAAAACATGTGCACATACTCAGCAATAAAGGACATGGGTGTCTGCCAAACATACTCAAGCCCTTTATCTGATTTAAACCAGTCATCCGACCAGAGACATTTTTGGATAAGCCGGTGGGAAGCCAGCTGGACCTTATGGTCAGTCAATACATGAGGGGTTTAGTGAGACAATATGAAAAAGTCTGGCATCAAAAGGTGAGCAATATAAAGGAGCATGTTAGTTTAAGAAATCCAAATAAAAACCCTGCTTTTGTCTGTTCCAAAAATATATTTTGAATAAGGTGATTTGTTTGTGTGAAAATTGTGCCAACTGACACAGCATTGGGCTCCCGAGTCAGGCGTTTCATTTTGGAAATCAAAAAAGATATTTGTGTTTGACTAAAGCCATAAACATTTGAATTTTGTGAGTTGGAGAACTGAGTTTGCCATTGCACACCTTATGTAATATACTGTACCTAATGTAATTTAGTAATGGACACTCAGAAGATTAGATTGACAGAACTGAAGTGTATTTTGAATGTACGCCAATGTGGAACCCACAGCGGCTGATGTATTTGGTTTACTCTTCGAACACTAGCGTGGTTTTGGACTCCTGAAGAATTCTATTCTAGCTTCAGATTCACTCTAACTGTAACCATTTGTCATCAGGAACTGTGCACTTTAGTTTTTACATTCAGGTTTTGTATTTATAACCTGTTTTTAATTATTTACTATTTTTTCTTAGAGTTGTTTTAGCGTTAGAGTTACGCTGCTTGTTAGGTGGAGAAAAGTTGACTCAATAACTCCCACCACCTCAGCTGCCAACTAGGTAGTTAAACTGGAAAGCCAAGGGAAGTGCACTGGGAGGTGAATGTCACCCACAGCTCCCAGTACCATCTCATCTGCTGCTTTGTTTGTGCTCATGATCCGGTGAGGGTCCCTCTTGGACTTGTATTTGGCATTAGAGTTGTCATGGTTTGTAGTTAGAGGTTAAAGGAAGGACCCAAAAATGCAGGAGTTCAAACAAAAAGGTTTATTAAACAAAAACCCAAACTCAACTTAAATCCACAAGAGGAGAATCTGGAGGGGGACCAGGAGGGGAGCAGGGCTACAAACATATGTAATGGAGCCGCACAGACAGGGGAAATGACAAGACTTAAATAGACAGAGGGACAAACGAGAGGCAGGTGCAAACAATCAGGACGACAAGGGGGAGGTAGAAAAGCCAAATACAATGAAGACAAGACAAACCTTCAAAGTAAAACAGGAAGCACTAGAGACAGGGAGAGACGCCACTCACTTGACATGAAACATAGAAACTGCCATGGCCGACCCAGGCCATGACAAGAGTTGTTAGTTAAGTCTTTTTTGCTGATCGACTGAAGTTCAGTTTCAGTCTGGTGGTCATGGTTTGACTTTAGATTCTTAGGTCATTAAAGTTAAAGCTTCAGTGGCCTGGTCCGGTTTTAGGAGCCTACATGTTCAGGGATTGTGCTCAGTTTGTTTGGCTCTTTCTCCAGATATTAAAAGAAACGAGTTTGGGTCCTGTCTATTTGATTAGGCTGATTAGGCTGATCTGGGTATGAGATGTTACTGCTTCAGGCAACACTGGAGTGGTCCAATCCCAGGTGGCTAGGACAACATGGAAGGAGGACAAGAAAGATGACTATTTCTTGACTGAAGTCCCAGTTGGACTTTTTGTGAAGATTTGATGATTCCAGTAAAATGTAAGAGCCAAGGGATCTAAACATGGGTGTTGAGTCCTTCAAATGAAGGAAGCTGACAAAGGACCAGGATGGTGGAATTCAACTTGGTTGGAGGGGAACAAAGACCCTGAACGGTTGAGGTAAGGGAAGCCAAGCTTGCTAGGTTTAGGCAAAAGGTCCTCAGAGATGCCGCAGACACTTTTGATTTATACTTGCGGGGTCTCCGCTATGTTATTCCACGCCACAACGCAAGAGGGACAATCACGGACTAGGTAAACTTACGGAACTTATCTCTTGCGTTTTTCCACTTCCTCACCGTCTCGGCCGTATCCAGACCCACATTCATCGCTATCCACCTCCATGAATTACTAGAATATGTGCTGTCTTTGTAGTGTGGAGAACAAGAATCGTACAGATGTGGGTACTTCCTCATTTCTTCAATGACGTGCTCTTTTCTATGCGGATGTAGAATTGATCAATCAGAGGCCTCCTTTCTCTCTTCTCTGTGACACTGTCTGCGTCGACCTACAATTTTGGGTAGGTGCACCGGAGTGTCTGCGTGGTGTTTGCGTACGGTGGGGGGGTATCTCTGCGTTGTCTGCGTAGGTGACGCAGACCTTCAAAGTAAAACATGAACAAGATCGACTAACTACAGGGGAGACGAGACAGGACACTAACAGAGCTCAGAAACGGGAAGAAACCCAGAACACGTGCACCATCGAAACCAACATAACATTTAAAGTAACAAATCAGGGCAAGTGTAGGGCCTTACAATCATTACAGCACGCCAGAGAACTTGAGACAACTGCAGAAAGTCTGGTGGAGGTAAGGGTTGGGTGTTAGGGTCATGTGACGAGAAGCAAACAATATGAGAACTGTAACAATGACATTGCACAGTTTTAACACACCATATATAACCATAAACAAATTAAATCTTGAATGTAAACCCTCTGGACACTTTGGTTACATAACAGATACAATGATACAAATACCTTATCCTTATAGGAAGAAGTTAATCAAATAAACTACCTCATGTTTTATTTTTGTCTAAAACGTTTAGCCTCAACTTTCATTCTAGTCATTATTTGCAACATTACTTTTGCCTCACTGATGGTCCTTTTCTCATCCAGATGTCTTTGCCATCCCAAATATCCTTAAAATGAAATCACCAGCTTTTCATTTTCCAGTTGCTTTGGCTCATAAATTTTACACAAACAGACACTCATCATAAGTTTCTGCTAGTGTGTAATTATCTTTTGGCATGCAGCAGCTGAGCTTTGAATGAGTGGATAGCTCTTTAGCATTAAATCAGTCTGTGTCTTGCCCATTTCTGGCCAGGCTAATCAGATCTTTCCTTCGTTGCGGCATGGCAGTAAAGTTCCAAATGACACTCTTAAAATTAGACTGACAAACATTATTTTATCGTTTTCCGTGATCATTTACACGCTGGCATCATTCTGGAGTGTTCTGAGCTCAGAAAGAAAACGTCTGCTCCTTCTGTCATCTTTGATCGTCTGGAAAAGCAACGTCAGCTTGTATGGTCCTTAAACTGAGACAGAAAGTTTGCGGGAACCACAAATAAAAAACGGCACACATCCGCGTGCAATGAAGCTTCTGGAGGGTTGATGGATCAAAAATAAATGAGTCATCTCTAATGATACCACCAACAGAGAGAATGGAGCCAATTATGTTCCAGCTGACATTCTGTTCACCCCGAGCCGTTTTAAACATATGTAACACTTACCCGAGGAGTTATGAAAAAGTAGCTCTGCGTGACAAAGGCTTTGGCTGCTCTGCTGAACATTGTAGATCTAAATCAAGAGTACAATCAGAGGTCACATAGTTCATGTAAATGCTTTCATTTGGAGAGTTCAGCTCTCTTGATTATTTGAGTGATACACCATCTCTGCCAAGTACTCGCACGTTCATTTTCTAAATATCGAAGGGGGCACAGACAGGAGGGTTCTTTTTTTATTTCACCAACAAACCCTGGTTCTTTAGAGATCTTCCAAGCACATAACACTATAACAGTGGTTTTGAACTTTCATCCAGAGTTTTTTGGTTCAATAAAACTCCTAATGAGGGTTCTTAGAGAAGACATTAAAACTTTATCTAGGCCACAGTTCGGTTGAAAAGCACACCCCTGGTTCACGCGGTGAAAAAAAAGTTGTAGAAAATAGCTGTACTTTAACCCTAAATGTTTCCTTTTGTCTTCTTTTGTGTTTGCTATTCACATTCATTCCTTCAGATTTTTCTCTTAAAGATGCGCAATCACACTTTACCACCCTTCTCCTTCTCTCTTTAGTGCCCGAGTAAAATCACCAACCAGCCTGGCAGAGAGTTCGGCAGCACAAAGGACTTCCCTGACTCGGTGCTGCAGTTTGCTCGCAGCCACCCGCTGATGTGGCGACCGGTGTATCCAGTCCTGCGCCAGCCCGTGCTCTTGAAGGCCAACATTCCTTACAAGCTGAAACAAATAGTGGTAGACAGGGTCGAGGCAGAGGATGGGCAGTATGATGTCATGTTCATTGGTACAGGTAAGTGCATGTGACTGCACACCTTTCTGAACAAAAGATCTCGAAAACGGAAACCTGATTTTGTTGTCAAACTGAACTGGGCTGGTTGTCATGAAATCTGACATCTTTAACATCAAGCACTCTGGGAAAGAGAACAAAAGGGGGTGAAACGCAGTACTTTGATTCATGCTGTGCAACCTTCTGTAACTGCATTTGTCTGTTTTGTCTTTCAGATGTGGGAACAGTGCTGAAGGTAATTGCTCTGCAAAGTGGAAACAGTCTGGAGACAGAGGAGGTCACACTGGAAGAACTACAAGTGTTTAAAGTAAGTTTTGCGCTAACAAGCATGCCAGGCAACAAGCGTATGCGGGGCCAATCTGAGATATCAGTGGGCTGAAAGATTGTGAGCCATATTGGGTTGTCCAGGGGTTCAGTGTTGGCTCCGTGTGAACTGATCACAGTAGTTATGCTCAGGGCCATGGTTGTTGAATGGGTATATGTCCAAAACAGTTGTGTTCTAACGGGGTCAACATGAAACCAGAGGACAGTCTCATATTGGGCTCCATTTTCCAGCTCTTTTATATCAGATACAAATATTGTATGTCATGATTAAACATTCTTCACATTAATCTTCTCCCAGTTCTTTAAGGTATTTTAATTTTCAATTAGCCTTCTGAACAAAATTCCAAATACCTGTAGTTGATTATTTTCATTGTTGCAGGTGCCAACTCCAATCACATCAATGGATATATCCGTGAAAAGGGTGAGCAGATGATTCCTAACTTTAATCCTTCTTTATGCCAACCTAAATAAAAGTCTCGCTTAATAATATCTGACTCTGTTTTTCCACCTCTTGCCCTTTCAAACAGCAAGCCTTGTATGTGGGCTCTCCAATAGGCGTGGCGCAGGTGAAGCTGCATCGCTGTGAAGCCTATGGGAAAGCCTGTGCCGAGTGCTGCCTCGCCAGAGACCCTTACTGTGCATGGGATGGATCATCCTGTGCGCGATTTGTTCCCAACAGCAAACGCCGCTACCGCAGACAGGATATCAGGCATGGAAACCCTGTGCTGCAGTGTGTGGATCAGAATCTGACTGGTTAGTTTTCTACCATCTTTGTTGGATCTGACTGTTTCTTGGCCAGGACTAGAGACTCCCTGAAGTGTCTATTGCAAGCCTGGCAACCTCATAGTGATGGCAGAGTGCCCAGTCACCGCTGGTTGGTTTTTGTGTAGCTTTAATAAATTAGATCCTGCGACTTTCATTTGTTCTGAGCGGTAGACTTTGACTCCTTTGGACAGAACTATGGATACAGGATATCAATCACTCTGCTGCAAGCATTTTTCCTCGGCAGAGTTACAAGTCTCTACCAGTACCAATGTGTCCAACTTTTCCTTGATTATTGGAGACAGATTGGGGCTATAACTAGTGTATCAAGATGACTGAAAATGGAGTCCCAGTTGGAAGGTTCCTGGTTCGAATCCCAGCCAAGGCCTTTCTGTCTGAAGTTTCCACGTACTCCCCAGGCTTACGTGGGTTTTCTCTGGGTACTCCAGTTTCCTCATACAGTCCAAACATATCCATGTTAGACTAATGGTGATTCTAATTTGACCAAAGGAATGAGTGTGAGCTTGTCTGGTCGTCTCTCAATATGTGAACCTACGATGGACTGACCACCTATCAAGGGTGTAGCTCTTCCTGTCACCCGAAGACAGCTGGGATAGAGTCCAGCAGACTCCTGCACCTCTGAAGGGGGAGACGTAACTATAGATGTTGGAGACTTTCAGTGTTTTTCTTCTTTGCCTTCCTTTGGAAATAGAAAAAAACTGAATATGTGCATTGTTAGGAGAGCATAAGACAACAACGAATAGACTGTAATTCTCCATCAGTCTGAGTTTTTTTTAAATTAGGTGAAAATGAAATTGAATGATTTCACCTTTTTAGAACTATAACCATTACCTTCAAACTTTGAAAGTATTATTACACAGCCTGTTTTTTTCCTCTGTTCAACAAACAATTTACAACCTGTGCAAAAGAGAAAAAAGTGACAATATTTTGCAAGAAATATCAATTATCTTCAGTTGTTAGGACCAAAAGTGACAGTATCAGTGGCTGCAAGGAACCTCTTTTCCACTGCACATCCTTGCAGAGTAACAACACAAAAAGCTGCGTGGCCCATATATCTTATTACTGTACTAAAAACAGCAATTACATTTTAATTAGTTCCAAAAAACAGTGCCGGTATTTGACAAAAAACATTAACTTTTTGCACTTTGTCAATCTCTTAGAGGTAGGAAGTGGTAAAGGGAAGTAAAACACTCTCAGCCCTGGGTTAATGATCCTCTTCCATCTTTCTGTCTCTGTCTTTCCATTTTATCTCTAATCACCGTAGATATGCAGTCAGTCCATCGTGTAACCTGAAAAAAGTAAGAAATATCCAAAGTTGAAACATTAGTTCCACCGGCTCCATTTTTCTTGATTGAAAAGAAAACAGAAGGAGTTTAAGCAACCCTCTTGGCTAGGTGCCATCAGTGGTTTTAAGGTCACATTCTGAACTTATTAATGTCTCTCTTACATGAGGTTTAATTCATGTAATGACCGTAAAAGAGCAGCCTTCTACTCATTCTCCCTCTAAACTCTTCAAGTGTAAACAGAAAGACGGTGGATGCTCACTAAAACTTAGAGCACATCTTTATGGGTCTGACTTTTGAGAGAATGTGCAACATTCTTAACATTTGTAAACTTGGATCTAAAGGATGACTGTAAGAATGTGTTTCTGTCTTTGAAGCTTTATCAGGATGAGACCGAAAAATAGTTTAACAGGCCATTTTAAATTATACACGTTACCAGGTACAACTCAGAGGCACGTGCTCATTTGCAAACACAAGAGATAAGGTCAATTTTTTTCAATTAAAATTTTATGTAATAAGATGATATGAGATCACATCTTAAAGGTCATAGTCTGATTGAATAACTTATGCCTCCATTATTTCCCTCTACACATTGTGAAATTTGGAGTTAAGAGGAAATATAATGCTGTGCTTTGTTGGATTTTTCCCTATTTATTTGTCTTTAAAAGAATATTCTCAAGTTAAAATGGTAAATGGACTGCACTTATATACCGCTTTATCAGCACCAAGGTGCCCTCAAAGCGGTTTACATTTTGGCCTCACATTCACCCATTCACGCATACATTCACACACTGATGGCCGAGGCTACCACGCAGGGTGCCACATGCTCACCAGGAGCAACTTGGGGTTCAGTATCTTGCTCAGGGATACTTCGACATGTAGCCAGGGGAGCATGAGAATTGAACCGACAACTTTCCGGTCACCGGACAACCCTCTCTACCACCTGAGCCACAGCCGCCCCATACAACCTGAAATCTATTTTTAGAAGGGTAAGGATTTCTACAGGGTATGAACTCTCTTCCTTTTGTATTAATTGGTAAATGGTAGTTTGGCTCGTTAGTAGTCGACTTGTCCAGACTTATAACTAGGTGTTGTCCATTTTATACACTTTCTGTACACTGACAAGGCGACAATGAGCTCTGTTTGTTTGTATGGACCACATCTGCACTATCGCCTAAGTGGAAGGGTATTCTTTAATCTTGTTGGAGGCTCAAAATTGCCATTAATTAATAAATTGCTTATGTCAATATGACATGTTAGCACTTGTCTTATTGACATAATACAAGTGCTAACATTAATTGCCATTTTTTCTGCAAATGCATATTCTGTTCTCACTCCAAACTTCACAATGCTTCACATCGTTTTGGTGCTGATCAAAGGTTTACACTCCAACACATCTAGACTCAGGGTTGTTTTATCTCCTGAATGTTCCTTTATCCATCCAATAACCACCATCTGAGTATGGGTTGTGGGTACCTGTGGGAGGAGTCCAGGAGGTGTCCAAACCACCTCAACCAGCTCCTTAACGTTTGATGTTCCTTTACATACTACGTCACATGTTTTTCTATATAGATTTTTTTTAATCTATTACAGACCAGCAAACCTAAAGGCCACCAATGATGTGCTTTTCTATATTCTTATGACAACAGTATAAAGTTATTTAAGTAGTCAGAATCCTTGATGGAGAAGTTTCAAATTGTAATTAATTCCGATACTTCATCTGTGCTGTCTTTTTTTTTTTTTATAAGAAGACCTGGATGCGACAGAGGACAAGGTGGTGTATGGGACTGAGAACAACAGCACCCTCCTGGAATGTGTTCCTCGCTCACCGCAAGCTACTGTCACCTGGCTCGTCCAACACGATGAACGCAAGGAAGAAGTAAGATGATTACTTAATAACACAGATGAAAGTCAAAGTCAAGATAATCAAACGCACATGTGATTGGAGGAAGGAGGGAAACTTTGGGGGACGGGTCCAATGAAATGAGACTTCTGGCAAACAGTGGCCTGACTTAACTGCCCGTAAAAGTCAGACTTGTGTGTGAATTTGGCATGTGGCTGACGCATTTGACAGCCATTTGACATATGTTTGAAATTAAGCAGTTATATTTCAAAGCAGAATGCACAATTGCCTCGTCTCTTGATCAAACAGGGAAACCTCCGAGAGCCTCGACCACATGCCACTCACAGATCAAGTGTCGCCCGGCTGGCCTCTGTGACTTAAACACAGAGCTGCAAAGCCGTTTAGAGCTCTGTTTAGAAAATGATGTTTCTGCGTGTCCACACCCAGAGCGATCTTTCATCTGTTTGAGGTTACGTTCCTCCAAACTCAACTGAGCCCCTCAGTCGGCCATGAAAGTATTAAGGCATTACCAGCCGTCTCCATTTCCCCTGCAAATAAACGTTTGGCTGACAAGGCTGCCATGTTTGTGTTGGCACCGAGAGACAGAGAGGCTGAGGGATAGAATTTAAAAAGAAGGTATGGAGGTGGTAGGTAATGCAGAGGGGTGGCAGAGAGGTTTGGGGTGGGGATGGTAAGGAAAAGAAACAGAATGAGAGAACAGGGAGAGGAAGAAAAACACTTGATTTCACAGGTTCGTTCTTGCTGTTGCAGTTCAAGCTGAGAAAACAACACCAACAGCCCCTTGTTGTCTTCTCTCTTTTCTCTTCCTGTGATGTAAGGATTCCATCCTCCCTTGCCCAGAAGTTCCTGATTTCTTTATGCTTCATTTATATTGCGAGAGCTTTGCAGTTTCTTCTGTTCTTCCATCACAAATAAAAGAAATCTTTTAAAGAATGCCTCAGTGGTGTCAAGCGTGAAGGAATGTGCCCTGACTTGTATTAAATCATCTGAATCAAATATTTCAATTATTTTAAAACAACACACAAAACAAAAAGCAAATTCCTTTAATTTATGTTTTGTTGATCTTTTAGTCTATTGCTGATAGTAGTCTCTGCCTACGTCACATGCTTCAGTTCTCTGACTGGTTGTGAGCCTACTTTGACCTTCTCTGTATTGGTTTTCCTTGAATAAAAATATCTGCTGGCTTGCAGCACTCCATAAAGAACTTAACTAATTCAAGTTGTGTTGCTATCTGGGAACCCACCAGCTATACTCGAAGGTCTCTGGAGACCACGGCCAGCATTCCAGGGCTACAGGCGCGGTAACTGATAACAAGTATCCAGGCCAAGATCTCCATATCGTATTTTTAAATAAGTTAAAATAAACCTTACTGTGACCCTGAATATGAATAACTGGGTATAGATAATGGATGGATGGATATAAACCTTGTTGCCAAAGTCCAGTGGTTTTGAGATTACATTTCGGCAAATGTGTTCTTTTGCTCCTCACACAATGTTCTCTTACATGCAACAAACGTTTGCTCAAACATGGCTGGTCAGTACTAATCAGACTTAAAGTGGAAACCAGGAAACCCCTGGCACCAAATGTCTGTCTACTTTCCCACAAATTCTGCAGACAAGGCTGAGTCAAGAAATTTTTTGGATGCGAATGGGTTTTTTTTTTTTTTTTTTTTTATTTTTAGCCATATATCATACTTATACCACACAAATACTATATGCACATTAATGGGAGAAAAGTATGTGAACCCCATGGAGTTAGCTGAATTATAGCAAGCCATTACAAGTGATCTGATCTTCACCTAAATCATAGTAATGGCCAAACACATAAATAATAATTTATTCTGTCTTTATTAAACACATGCATTAAACATTTGCAGTTCTGGTGGCAAAAGTCATTGAACCCATTAAATAACTGCTCTCAAAAAAAAAAGCTTAATTGTAGTGAGTAGTTTTCATACCTGGTGTCTAATTAATAAAATTTGTTTGGAGTTGTGGTTTTGAGCGACTTTAATTGATAAAATACAGACATTTTAAGTTTTCTGTTCTTAAGATGTAGCTGCTGGTGTGAACCGTGCTCTGCAAAAAGGAAATCTCTGAAGTTATACAATCAAGAGATACAAAGTCATCTCAAAGTGTTTAGGCATCGATAGAACACATTGAAATACTCAAAGATACTCTGAATATTTCAATATTGAAATACTTTTATATGTCTTATATATTTATGTATCAATAAGTTTTAACATGATGTTTGTGTATTTTATGATTTTGTTTCTTTTAGTATACATCTGACCTGTTAACATCGGTCCATGGGCAACAGATGTAAAATAGCTATTTTGGCTAATTCTGGCACATTTACATTCTATGTTAATTAATGTCCACTGCCCATGTCAAATAAACCATAAATAAATAAATAAAATAATATAGAGACAGTTTGATACCGTGGCTACTCTTCCCCAGCCGAGGTGACTCCACAAGCACAATGATGAATCCTCAATGAGGTAAAGAAGGACCCACGAGTACCATCTTAACGCTTGAAGGCATAACTGAAACTGGCAAACATCTCAGTTAGTGAGTTTACCATTTGCAAATCATTGAGCACCAGGGTGTCCGTGGCAGAACATCATGAAGGAAGCTGCTGCGCTCCAAAATAACATTGCTGCGTGTCTAAAGTTTCTCAGGCGACACCTTGGAAATCTGCAACGCTGCAGGGAAAATGTTTTGTGGACTGACGGAAAGTTTAATTGATTTGGGGAGAATAACTCAGCAATACATTAGAGTATCACAACAATTAAGTATGAATCATGATTTGAGCTTGCCTCACATCAAAGGATAGGAAAGAAATGGGAAGCTCTTTAATATGTAGAAACTCATAAAGCGCAGAGATATTTGCAATTTGTCAACTGAACAATTTGAATTGCCATATATCAAGACAGACATATTGTCCCTTCTGCCACATCCAGGTGAAGCTGGACGATCGGGTGATGTCAACAGAGCAGGGTCTGCTCTTCCGCCGTCTCTTCCGCCAGGATGAAGGCGTTTACATCTGCAGCTCTCGAGAGCACGGCTTCACGCAGAACCTGGCCCGCCTCACCCTGGAGGTCCTTCAGGGCGACACCGTGGACGAGCTGATGGCTCGCGAAAACACCGGCCTCCCTGACACGTACAAGGACCGGTCGACGGGAAGCTACAGGAACTGGATGCCTTGCAGCACGTACAGCAAGGGCACGTCCGTCGAGCCAAATCGGCCAGTCGCGCACGTGGTTCAAGGACATCATGCAGCTCATCGGGCCGTCGAACCTGCCCCACGTGGAGGAGTACTGCGAGAGGATGTGGTGCAACGACAAGCTCAGGAGGAAACACAAGAGCATGCTGGAGAAATACCGCCAAGCGCAGGAGAGTGCCAGGAAAGCTCGGAGCAAGAGCTCTGGTGAACGCAACCGGACGCCGCGGGATCTAAGGGCACGGGAGAAGTAATGAAGGGCAGGGTGAGGCTTAGATATGAGAGTGGTCATCTTTCTGAAGATGAGTGGGTCGATCCGAAGTCCCTCCACATGTCAGAGCAAACTTGAACAAGACAATGAACTCCATATCCTCCCCAGATGTCCTTTTTCATGAGTGATTGTAGACAAAAAAAGCGCTGCACATTGTAAATAGAGTGCATATAAAAAATAAGAAGCACTGTGTGAAAGAGGATGACCTTGTAGAGTGCTTTGTACAACCTATACGTTTCAAAAGCACTGTTTTATTTGAAGGACCATTTAGTTAAAATGGAAAAAAGGGACAAATGATATGGTTTGGGGAAGAGATTGAGAGACCACCCTAATAACCACACTTTGTTATAATTTGGTAGATCAGTCTGTTGTAGTCATAAAACTTGATATAATTCCTCAGTCTGGTGTGTTAAAGAGCTATTTGATGCATGAGTGTTTGACTGTTGCAGAGAACGAAAGCGCTTCCTTCCTTTTCCAGCAGTAAACAAAATATGTGTTGGAGGATTTTAGTTGTTGTTCAGTTAAGGTATTAGATCGGTAAGATACGGAGGAAGAGACTCATGCTGGACTGAGCAGCTGTTGAAGATGTGATGAGGATGACAGTGATAAAGACGACAGACAACCTTTCAACTACACTCCGAGGGTGATTTTTAATGTTTTATTTCCAAGAACTTTTTCCATCACAGAACTTATGTTCCCGTGTACTTTTGTTTCTGAGACGACAGACTCAGCCTTTGTTTCATCACATCATTTTTTTTTTTTTTTTTAATTCCTGAGAAAATCGACAGAACTTCCAAAACCTCAGACTTTTTAAAGCAACGCATGCCTGTGGGCGGATTTTCTGTCAGGAGACTCTTGTTTCACGTTTACTTTTTATCCTCACACACTTTGTGTTGGCTCATGTCAGACTATCAGTCATCTTTTCCAAATGTATACTTTGTTTCTTTGTTTTTTTTTTCTTGTATGGCTTTCATACAATGCAATCACTGGATTCATTTTCTTTTCACTTTACATTTGATGGTCTACGTCTCTTGCCTTGCTTTACCTTGGATTTAATGACTTCAGTTCATATTTGTGAAGTAAACTTGTTCCTGTGCAGCACACAGGTTTAGACACGTAGTATCTGAGCTTATACATGAATGCGCTCGTATTAACTTTTATTAAACTGAAAGCATAAGATCAGCTAGCTCAGACTGGAAAGATACCAGGAGACAACTGTTGAAGGTTCAGCAGATTAAAGGCACATTGTTGTAGTCAATCAGCTACGACATCTAAACTAAAGCTGCAAGTAACCGTTATTTTAGTAGTTGGTTGTTCTTTGGACTAGTTGACTAGTCAGCAGTTATTTCTGTCATGTTCTTCATATGCCTCACCATGGGTGTTTATCACAGCTCACACATGAAACTCAACACTTGCGGACAGACCGTGGAAGATATGGGCAGAGGTAGCTAGCCATGTTAGCCCTCAGTGCCATCACCAACGCCACATTAGCTGCTGCAGAGCTGCAAGACCCCGTCGTCTGGCCACCTTCCATGTTTACCCCTCACTGCCCCTGACTGCAATTACCATGGAGTTGATCGCTTGCACAAGACTCCACTTATAGGACACATTTTGTGAGTTTCCAGAGCAGTTCAGAATGGAGTGTTGAAATTTACAACAGTATTCACCCGAACAGCATTGACATTTTGGAATTTTTAGTTATTTTATACTGTAAAGAAAAAAAACACTGTTCTAGTGTCCCCATGTTGAGCAGTAGCTAAGTTTTGGTGTAACATCACATTCAGACATGATACTTTCATAAATGATTCAATTCCATTCAAGCCATGGGTCTGACAAACTTATTGAAATCTGTAAAATGTAGTTCTCACTTTTTAAAAGGAAAGGAGAGGTTTTTATAAATGTGCCATGAGGAAGCTCCCTTCAAACAGATTTATTTAAATTAAATGGATATTGGGCTGTAAATTGTAAATGAGAATAAGTTTAAAGGATATGCAGCAAAATCTTAGTCAACCAACTTTGACTGTAAAGGATATCAGTTATTTTTGGTAATTTTTGACATTTTTAACATTAAAATTGGATTTTAATTTGTATGAATAATTTTTCCACCCATAATATCTATTGTATGGATGAGATTTAATGAGACCAGTACAGATCCTGGCTTTAAGTACTTAAAAATCCCCATTTATACCTCATATTAACAACAAACCTCTTTGATCCAAACAGTTCTCTGTGCATCTTTTCACACCTGGCATTAACGTGTGTCTCTACATGCAACTCACGATCGGATCTAATTGTTCATTGTCAGCATACTAATTATAATGAACTTTTTGGCCTTGGTGGAGAGCAAATGGCTTCTCAGAGGAAAGGAAATAGATGATTAAACATAAGCAGAAGAAAGGAGTTTGAGATATACTGTTTTTTTAAATAAAGGTACTACATGCATCTTATAAAATCTGTATTTAACTCCTAGAACTCTGTTTGTTTGTTTTTTTTTCAGTTGTCACTAAATAGAGAGAAAATTTGTCATTCTTTATGGTTGTCTGATGCATTTGTTTGAGCTTCTGCTTATCTTAGATATGAATTAGTGTCATCAGAAAATTAAAAAAAAATGTTTTACAAGTAACTGTAAGCTATAATTGTGATTTTACTTAAGTGTCTTCATGTCCAAGTTTCCATTTTACAACAGCTGTCATGAGATAGCATTGCTAGAGTAAACGTAGCCGCTCGCTGCTTTGACACTGAACTTCTACACTAAGTGACATGTTACAGAAAATATGTACCATGACTGACTAAATGCAGTTATTTTTGCATGCTTACAGACAATGTAAATCTATCAAATGTGATTGTTGTACATTTGAAAGCATGTTGTTGTCTTGCACGTTCATAATTTTTTAACCTAACTAACATTTAGGGCTTGACCTGAGTACTCAGATGTCCGGTTAGAAGTTTGTTCAGTTAACATCCAGTTTTTAGATTTACGTTTCTGATTTAAAAAAAAATAAGAATTAAAAAAATTCTCCCCTTTTGCAGCAATATTTCAGTTAATTTTAGCTGCTGAAGGAATGGTTGCATGTGAAAGACCTCAGGTATGTGGCACACCTAAAACTTCCACATAGTGTAGGTCACGCACATGTGGGTCGCACCCATTTGGACCCCCCCACCCAAAAAAAAAACAACAAAAAATAAAAGACATAGTTTAGAATATCCATTATGATCTTCTACTGAAGCTCTGGAGACCATAAACTGGTGTTCAGCCCTACTCATGTCCACTTCCAGTAGCGGTGTCCACTGCAGTTTAACTTGTTCTCACAGTGCTTGTTACGTTCAGCTGTGATACTTTATGGTGTTTTATGTGTGTATATGAACAACTGATTTGTCTTTAATATTGTGCTACTTTCTGTAGAAATGGGTGGGTGGCAAGTTTCACGGATTGAAACTCGCTGCTCTACTTGATCGATGGTATGTGTTTATTACCTGATAATTAAGCCCTCTGACCTTCACAGCTACTCTGCATTTACTAGAACAATTCAACAAAACCAAAGTAATTCACGATAAATAACTTTCTCTTTGAAGTTACGGGCAGTTCAGCTAACATATACAATAATTATGTTGAACAAACATGAGTCTCCAGATTAGTTCTTACAGAAGTAAAAACAATGCAGAGTTCAGTGTTTAAACTGCAAAATACGAACATTTAATCAGAAATCAACTTATTGAGTTGTCGTATGAACTGTTCCATCATTGCAAGGTAAAAATGTGAGCTGGTCATGGGGTCTTTGACAGAAATGAAATATGTATTTATGTTTTATTTATGTCTTTCTACCATGCATGCTATGAACTTGTATACTATTTAACACATTAAAAGCTGATTTTTGTGATGTAAAGGCCACACCGTCATTTCATTTATACTGTGCAAGGAAACGAAAGTACCCGGTTGTGTTTCGAGGAGACTAAACCAAACAGAACGGTGGTATAAATATACAAATGAGCAACTCTTCTAAACTGTGGTTTTTAGTACTCTGAAACCATGACACACACTACTGAATACGAAATCAACAACACATGGACTGCACACACCTGCAGTGAGGCTGTCTGGCGTTCAGTGTTGGAGAAGAAAACACTATTTTCCATGCCTTTCATTTGTTGGTTTGAATTGAGTGTCTCCATATGCATGTAAGGGCCATGAAACTGTTGGTTGAACTCTTGATACTCTGAGGTGTATAGGGTTGTAAAAAGAGACAGATTTCCATTCCTTGACTATAGAGAGATTGTATAATGGGATTGTCTTTAGGCCGTTGAACAGGTCAATTAACACTGGTCAGAAGTTACAAACAGGCCATCGGCGTCTCTTCAATGTGATATGAACACATACATGCAGAGTTTTAGGGTCGTCTGTGCACCAGTCTTCCACTTTAAATGTCTTTATCATAACAGGGTGACATGTGTACAAGTAGTTAAAGAATTACAGACCCAGTCTTGACTCATGACACAACCCGTTTACAGTGCAGGGCCATGCATGTGATTAGAAGGTAATTGGGTTACAACATCAATGGAAACGCTGAGTAACAAAGGCTGCTTGCAAACAGACCAATTAAAAAAAAAAATGCAACCTCTAACCAGAACACGGGTGGGCAAAGCCAGACCTCAAGGGCCGGTGTCCTGCAAGTCTTAGAAGTTTCCCTGCTTCAGCACACCTGATTCAGATAAATGGACCACCATCAGCATGTCATCAAGGTCTGCACAAGACCATTAATGACCCATTCATTTGAATCAGGTGTATTGTGGCAAGAAAACATCTAAGACATGCAGGACGGCGGTCCTCCAGGACTGGAGTTACCCACCCCTGAACTAGAATCACTTAACGACTTCACACCTTGCTAATTGCTGCAGCAGCTGTCTGTATGCAGAGTGGGTGATCAAACATGCTTTGAAATGCAGTCAGGTCTGCAAGTAGTTTGGACAATTGATTGAGAAGAGGTTAGTTGGTCAGCTGTGGTCCATTCCCTTGTTCCTCCAAGACAAATAAAGATAAAATTTCTGCAGTTGTTATCAGGTATTGAGTTGGCATTTGGCAGCTGTTCGACTGGAGCTACCAATATGAAGTACAAGGAAAAAAAAAAACATTAGGCTAAAAAAAAAAAAAAATCTATAGGAGAGAAGGTGGAGATGGAAATTGAAAGTTCACACTTTGGGACTTTTTCATGGAGTCTTCTTAAATCTGTGAATCACCACCTTACTAAAAACCTACTCCTGATTCACGAATGCCACGTGAATCTTGGATTCTTGGAAGCTGGCAGCGCCACTCAATGAGCTCATTAGCCTGAACCCCCACCAGGGGACCACCAGAAGGTGTAAAGGTGCCTCCTCAACCTCCACGTCTAACTAGTGCTCATTAAAACCTTGGTGTGCTTTCAAAAAGTAGGAGACAGGATTTTTCAAACGTGGCGATAGAGGTCATTTTATTTTGCTCTGTTTGTAGGCTACAGGTGTGACATGAAGCCACAGGCCTGGAACATGACTAGTGCAGGTACTGCCTGTCCAAGTAAGCAATTCAAATGTGGAGCAAAAATGGTTTGATATGAAGTTGGATGCAAAAAAAAAAAAACTAAACAAAAAAAATCCCACATTTCTCTGCAAAAGGACAAAACTCCAAATACAGACATCCACGCTGCCTCTGTTAGAATTCATACTGCTGCGTTTTGTGGCAAATACCAAAAACAACCAATCAAATTTTTTCCTGCCCGCTACACAAATGACTATAATTTGAATTAGCCACCTCCATGAGGGATTTCATTGGATGGCTCTGGCTGTGTGGCTGCCCTTCGACTGGCGGGAAAAGTCGGAAAATATTCCAGGTTTTGACACTATCGAGGCGATGCACGAAACCCACAATTCAGTTCGGCAACAGATGACATCACCCATTTTCAAAGTCTACGGGAAACGGCACCTGCAGCCCGAAACTGCAGAGACTCTACAGGAGTTGAGTACAAACGTCAAAGGTACGCTCATGCTTTTTATATCATGAGTTATATCTTCTCTATGCATTGCGGCAGCCAGATGATGTTTTGCTTTTAACACACATGTAAAGAAAAAAAAACTTTTATAACATTTGTTCTGCATTTCTGAAACTGGATAGAGTTTCATGGAGGTCGAAAGTGACTTCCCAGAGGAGGAACGTATTGCTTTCTGGGGGTGTTGGCGGATAATTCTAACACATTATGTGCCTCCATTTCGTTTTGTGAGGTCAAGCTCATTTTACGTATTTCTGTGAGTTTGGTCTCACCACAGAATCCATAACAAATATCCGTAATCATTATTTTCACATTGATTGTGAATAGATCCATTGTTTTCAGAAGTCTTGTTCCTTGGGTGGCGTTCTAATTTATGCAGTCCCCATTCTTTTCAGCGGAGGTAACTACAAAAATGTCAACTGTGTGAGCCAGGCAAATCAAATGGGAACTCCCCAAAAGTAGCCCGGGGATGAATATAAAAACAGAAACTTGAGAGAAACACAAAAGTATGAAGTTTTACTAAAGGTTTCTTCATGCTGTTGCGCTATGTGATCATTTGTGGGATCAATTACATTACACTTCCAACAAACATGTTCCTCATGAATAAAAGCTTTGTATCTCCCAGTGTTAGCAGAAGCATTTTTACCTCCAACGAGACCAGGGCCTTCCAAATCCAGTCCTCGAGGGCCGCCGTCCTGCATGTCTTAGTAGTTTCGCCTGTCACAGCACACCTGATTCAGCTGAATGGATCATCATCATCTTGTCATCAAGCTCTGCAGAGGTCTGTTAACGACTCATTCATTTGAATCAGGTGCACTAAAGCAGGGAAACCTCTATGACATCACACTGATCTACTTATTCATTTATTTATTCATTTATTTAATATCTGATTTTATTTATCAATCTCTTTTTAACATTTTAATCATTGCTTCAATCAGCTCGTACTTCCTAACCCCTGAAGGATTGCTGCTTTTATTATCTTTAGCTATGCTTGTATCTCTATTTTCATTGTTGTAGCATGACTCATGAGCTATCCCAAAAGGGATTAATTAAGTCTATTTTGATTTTGATTTGAAGACATGCAGAACAGCAGCCCTCGAGGACTGGACTTGGACATCCCTGGACTAGATTTAGGGGTAATGGATAATGGTTTTGCCACCCAGAAGTTGTTTGTTCACAGAAATAAAGACAGGCACACAGGAGCTCTAAAGGTGGCAGATCATTTGTTACTTAGATCTAACTGGTCATTAATGTCATTTGTCCACACCGTGAAATATGCCTCACAAGCGTTTCTAATTAGTTAAGATAAACATCATCAGCCAGCTGTGCAACAGCCGTCATGAAGGGTGAACGAGTGACCACGCCTGAAAGACCCGGGGAGAGAGAGGTGGACAGAATGAGAAAGAGGAGACAAATCCAGGACTGTCCTGTAAAAGCTGTGTCTTCACTTTCTCCTTTTTTACTCATCAACACGGTTTTCTTCCTCTCTTTCCTTGGGTTTATCACAGTCCCTTGGATGAGTCAACACAAAACAATTTCCTTCTTATAATTAGTTTAGGAATCAAAACTACTTTATTTTGGATTTAGGCATCAAAGCTTAAGAGATAGCATCATTTTAAACATTATTATCATTCATAACATGCTGTTACTTTTTTGTAGAAGTGTTTTTATTGTTCCTTGTGCATGGTTTCTGAACTGAAGCATGCACAAAGAATTTTGGCATAGTTTTACCATAAACAACAAGTGGTCACAACCTTTAACAGGAAAAATGTAAAAAGGAAAACCATAATATTTAATATAACCAGAGCGTATCATCCATTCATTATTTTTACCTGATTAGTCCTGTGCAGGCTCACAGGGATCTGCTGGAGCCCGTCCCAGCTCTCTTTGGATGAAACGCAGGGATACCAGAATATACCATATTTTGATTTTTTACTTTCCTGGCACTAAGTAACTGGATCTGGACAAAAAAGCACAAAAAGAAAGAAAAAGCGGGGGAGCAACAGTTTTAGAAGTGTTGCGGTCTCTTTATTGATCTCAGCTGCTTCAGTGAAGTGTGTTAGTGAAAATGATGTGTCTTTGTTTAGAGTCACACTCCATCGGATTAGCTACAGATCGAAGCTTTTACAGGCCTTTAAAAAGTTAGCTCAGTTGAGTGAGTTTATAGTCAGTTTTTACTGAGAGGCAGAATGACAGTGGTGGTCTCGCAGGCGCTGCTATATGCGTGTATGGTGGCTCAGTGGTATCCAGTCTGGATCATGGGTTGACAAAGCCATCCAGCATAGAGGTTTCATCTGAGAGGTCAAAACCTGATCTAAAAACCATGAATTTATATTTTATTTTTTACTTGGTTCTCCTGTTAAGTCTTCTTTTCTTGTTCAAGAAAAACCAACAGTTTTTCATCTTTCTAGTTTTTTCCAGAATGTTTGTTTGGCCCAAACTCGAACCCGCATCAGCAGTTTTCTCAGGCCCACATTTAGCTTTGACTGACAGCATCATCTCCAGGTGAGTGTGGCTGCCTGAACTCTACCACATACCTACCAGACGTGGCCCTGTTCTTCATTTTCTCTTCACCCTCACAACTCTTCCTGTGTCCCATGTCAAAACTCGATTGATACTTGGGTCACATCTGGCTCACAAAACAGATGCCCAAAGCCCAAGTTCAAGTAGCACTTCTGAGAGGCGTAACAGAGGGAAAAGTGCCAAAAAGAGCCCCGATCAGGCCCAAATATGTCTGCTTTCTGGGTGAAAACACACTTGGTTAATTTGCTTTTACTTGTGCTTGTTTTTATTTAGTTTTCTCAGTTCAGTTTGAGTCAAGGTAATTCAATACTTTTTTTTTAACCCCAAAAAAGGAAATTGACCAACCGACTGCTACAATACAATCAGTATCCTGAAGTCATAATAAAACGTCATGGTAGCTGGTCAGCAGGTTCGTAGGTTTGTAGAAGCTGTGAACAGGAAAGACGTCATTGAGCAAAACCTGAAGAAGCTCCATCGTGTTTGTTGTGCTATTTTTTTTTTCTTTTTATTATATGCAACATTCTTCTGTGTAAAAACTTTACTTTAAGAACTTGGTTCTGCTGATCAATATTATCATGAAATCTCATTAGCGAGTCATTCTTTGTTTTATGTCCCAAACAAAAAAAAAAAACAAGTTATGAACAGTTTTGTCACTGATTCTCACAAATTCTGCCATCAGCTGAGTCCCTTTGGATTCAAGTGAACTGTCTCATGGCATCATGGCATCCAGTCTGAAATTAAGAGAATTTATTTTTCTGACAGTTCACAGCAAAATAATTTCATATAGTTAACACGACCTGGATTACTGCAACAGGGTTAACCTAAAAATCTTTTGCCTGGTCCAGTGCCATGCCCCTGGTTAACCCTAACCCTGGTTAAATACCCAGCAATATATTAAAAAAAAGAAGAAGAAAAAAAAAGAAAAGAAAAGAAAAAAAAATCTGAAGAGAAAATACTGCTTTGTGGGAGATCATCGATCAGTATTAAAAACAAATATCGAGTAAACAAGTTAAAAGGCTTTTTTCTTTTTAACACATTTTCAAAAGAAACTAAAGCTGAGATTTGAAAGCCGTATTAAGCACCGTAACATCATAAACAAGAATGCTAATAAAATTTTGTCTTGGTTAAATAAAAAACACATGTAGTGAAAATGATAACAACAACGGGGCAGAGAGTGGCCAGCAGTCGGTCCGTGTGAGAACTGAGGCTTTCCAGCTCTCAGACAACAACCTCCTGCCTTCAATCCGGATCAATGAGTTCAGCAGACTTCTGCTGCGGGTGTGAACACGGTCAAAATAGCCTGAACCAAAGGAAACGTGTTTGCAGTCCACCACACAAAAGGGCCTGACTGGGGTCAACACACTGGTGGGAAAACTGCCTCCGAACAACAGAGTTGTTGTAAACTGCTCTAATAAACTGGAGCACAGAAACGTGGATTCTCGTAAAAGTATCTGTGAAGGCATCTTATGAGACAAGAACATAAGATG
This sequence comes from Hirundichthys speculiger, assembly GCA_018398805.1. NCBI lineage: Eukaryota > Metazoa > Chordata > Actinopteri > Beloniformes > Exocoetidae > Hirundichthys > Hirundichthys speculiger. The sequence continues at coordinate 209,164 of JAGFBZ010000229.1, forward strand.
TTTTTCATCAGGAAAAGAGGTACAACTTCGATTGAAGTTAACTTGTTCTTGACCATGAGTATTTTATTACTGTACTCAAGTACTTTTTTTTCATGTGTCTGTACTTAACTTGAGTAGATTTAATTGTTAATTTTTTAAGGGGTCACAGGCCAATGTTCTCATGGTGCCAATCCCACGCCCAGGTAAAGGTGTGGTTGCATCTGATGTAAAACTGTAGCTAAAACACCCATAAGCTGTGGCATTTTAAAAGCAATCACTAATAAGAGGGAACTGGTTATATTGAACCACACAACAAAAGGAACAGTGCTACTGCCCATAATGCTACATAGAGACAAGAAGCTACTGCTGCAGTTCATCCTGAGATGTCCAACACTTGACCTTGTGTGAATATTTAAATTGTAGAAATGAGTTGTCCTTAATTAGTTTCATGCAAACTGTTAGCTGTTACATGACTTTTTTTTTAACCTTTTAATTCAATCAAGGTCAACTTGCTTGAATTATTTTAGTTTGACATTTAATGGGAAGTAAATGTTATGTCAAATTGTGGTAAAGTAAGACTGAATGCTACAATCTGAACATAGCATCACATCTTCGTACGTTTTTGTTCTTTCTTAATGTATAAATAAAACTTCATTTAAAAAAAAAAAAAAGATATTTCATTGTTTTTTACTCAAAGCTGATCACATATATGCAACCTGTGACTATGGGATATGAGTGACAGAACATGAGAATTTATTAGACTTTTGAGTACAAAGGTTCATGTTTTCGATCAGTCTCAAATAGTTTTTGTTTTAGGTAGCGTAAAAAGAACTGGACAGACCCAAACGTTTTCAGAAGAGTCAGTTTGCAGCCAGCCTTTTTGGGTCTCTGGGTGAAGCTGTAATGGGAAGGAGCTGACTCCACCAGAACCTGATCACTCCAGAAATGAGCGAATGGGCAGAACAAACACACCCATCAACTTCGCTGGAACTCACCCATCTAAACTCAGTCACCACAAACTAGTATTTTTTTAAACTTGACATAACTTATGCTCTGATGCGAACTCCCCCTACATTCATTCTGATCATATCTACCCACCCATCATTTCTGAAGTCACTGCTGGAGCTGAAGCAACGTTGCCAGCCAGAGCTCCGAGTGAGCTCCACCTCTCACTGACGCTCAGCTAACTGAACCCTGGAGGTCCAGGTAAAGGTAGCTTAGTGGACCGTTGGCGTGTGGTCTGGTTAGTGAGTCTGGAAGGGTCCAGGCCAACCTGGAGGGTGGTTCAGGGGGAGGAGCCAGCTGTTCCAGGGGCTGTCAGAGCCAGCAGCCAACAAATTTGAGACTGTAGCAAAGCTAAGCTTCACCCCAGACCCTCCCAGACCAACCCAGACTGGTCTCAGTGGTCTGTTAGGACAACTAAGATGACAGCAAGCCATGTTATCTCTAAAATAAGAATGATCATGTTCTCTTAAGTCTTCATTCACAGTTCAGAAGGCAGTCCAGAAATGCTAAGCGCCAAGTAACTAAAATGAAAACAGCTAGCCTTTTACGCGGTAGACTAAAGTGGCTGCCTTTCATTTTAAAAAGAAAATGCAGTAGACAGCAGGATGTTGTACTTTTGTCTCCTTTGTTTTGTTACCAGTTCTAGACAGACCACTGGAGCATAGAATATTTTAAATAAATACTCTTGTCTCCTGGGAATGTCCAGCTTTCAGCATCAAACATTTCAGTGGATATTTCACCTAATTATATGTGTTTAACTACAGTTGCTGTCAAATATTGTTTTTTTTTTTTTACTTTCTTTTTTTAAATTTTTTTTTCAAAAGGCTTTTTTTTTGGCAAAAGTCCCACACTGCATGAGCTCAGTATTATTGCAGTCAATTTAAAGTGTGGGCTATTATGTCTTAAATATACTTAGTACTGACTAATTTTAATACCATTAAACCTATAAAGGAAAATGATTCAGATAAGTATTTGGCTGTGCTTAAGATTCCCAGACTGCGTTTGGAGTTGGTTCGACACACATTTGCTAATGTGGGAGGACCGCCTCCCTTAAAAGAAATGAACTTTCCACTGGGGGTTTGTTCTGTGTAAAGCATAGCCAACATGTTCATCTCCTGCTCCTGTCTAATCACCCAGATGATATGCCAGAACCAACTTGGGCCGGCTCCAACACAAGGAGCAGTTACTTTACTCTATTTTTCCAGCACTTGTGAATCCAGGCATTTCCAAACTCATTTGTGACAGAAAGTGGAGGGAGACCTTGTCGGCTACTTTAGATTTCTCTCCTGCTGAGTCCAAGAGGTCTCCCTCTCCTTCAGTTTACCAGCTTCCCACCGTCCACCGGTGGGTCCGAGGGTTGTAGCCATGGCAGGCACTGATTGCTGACCACAGGTCTGACCACCAACATGGACGATGGCGAATGTAAAAGTGGCGATTCCTCTGGGATTCTTGTGAGTATGAGCAGTATAAATAGCTCTGTTGTGACATAGTATAATTAAGATGACGAACAGCATGTTCTTGGCAAATATGCACTGAAACGTGGACCTTTTGTATCTCCAGAGAAGGAAACATGAGAACAGGATGATCGGATGTAATGAGAAGGCGATGACGAAGAGAGGAAATGAAGAAAATGAGATAATGATTGGAGGAAGAAAGTGGCCTCAAGGGGAGAGAAGAAGGTTTTAAACATCAGTTTTATCATAAATGAAGAACATGTCGGTGTGTCACAGATCATCACAAGGTTGAATAAAGCTTTTTCTGACTTTATAATACAGCATCATTACTCATTCGTTTCTCACAGGAATCCAAACCACATAAAGACCTTCTTTCTGATGAACAAGAATATTTGTTTATTCATTCATTTATTTAGTTATTTAGTATTCAATTTGTTTCTTGATGTTTCGCAAACAACAAATAACAAAAAAACATTCTTGCATTTTAAGACTTTGAATTGTGCGTTGTTTCCAATGGCTTCTTTTTTAATAAACTCATAAAATGTCCTGCTGCAGCCTGATGTTTCCTTGAAACAAAGAGAAAACAACATTTCAATCCAACATTGAACTTTATTTCAAAGAACAGTTTCAATCATCATGGACTTTTCCAAAGTTATTAAGTTCTGTACTGTGATTTAGTCCCCAAGTAAAATCATAATACGAACTGGTTCCATTATTTTTATGTTGTTGTTTTTTTTTTTTCATTCCATTAATAATTTGCTCCAGTGCTTCTTTTTTTTTTTTGACAGAAATGGGATCAGAAAAGGGACATTTATGGACGAGAACACATTTTTCGGAATCTGACTACCAGTAAAAACAAGACCCTGTCTCGACTGTAAAACCTGAAAATATCTTTCAAAATGATAGGTTACTGTAACATTACACACCCGCCTGAAAGCAAAGTCATTCAGCCATTTCTTCATTTTTTTGTTGACCTTGTTCAGCTGAATAAGAACTGCAGTTTCTGGCTTACGCTAACTGAGAACTTAAGAATTGAGAGCTCAAGGATTTTTTTTTTTCCCAAATGCAATAATTCTGCTTCTTGTGGGTTTCCAGAAACCAGATCATGAAATCAAACCTCCTGACTTAACCAACTGGAATTAATCCAGTGACCAGATGCATGCGCCTTTTTCCTGACCAGAAAACTGGTATTTATAAGCGAAGAACGTTTTTTAAAGGAGGCCTTTCATCCTTTCATGGTTTAAAGAAATGAATGGAGAATCAGTCTCATGCATATGCAGTTTTCATGATTGAGATTTATAAAGGAGGACCATATGTACTGTAGGACACCATTTTATAAATCTGGCATAAAAGAATGTATGTGCACACATCTGCTTTTGTGCACTTTTAAACGTAAAACCTAGACGTAATGCTTCACTTCTTCCCTGGTCTTTCATGGAAAGGTGTATAGAATCAGCAGTAGAAAAAAACAATTCAGTGTGTCATTCTTTAATGACACGGTTGACACCTTTTGATTGGCTCTTGATAACGAAAGTAAATGTGAAGAGGCAGCCAGGCAGCTTCAAAATGCAACAGTTAAACTTAAAGGAGTAAATTTCAGGCTTTAAAAGCAGACAGTCTAACTGCAGCTAGTCGTCTCCTGACCAACAGGGTTCTTTGTTTGTTTCAGGTTCGTTTTTGTAAAGCCATTTTGTCCGAAAGTTCCAACATTTGCACTGTACTGTATCAGTGTTTGTGAATAATAGTTTTAGTTTCAGGCAGCTCTAAATTTTATTTTGTGTGTTTTATCAACATACGACAGAGGATCAAAAGAGAGTGAATGTTGTCTCATCCTGAAGCTGGACAGCATGGGCTCAGGCTCATACAGAGGCTTCTGTTATTGTTGAGTTAGCTTCTTTTCTCTGACGAAACAGTCGCATTGAATACCATCATGGATAGATGCAACATGGGAAATAATTTGCATGCTAATTTGGACATTGTTTGTATGTATCAGTGTCTCTATTAATTTGTCTTCATTTCATAAAAAAAAAAAATTTCACTATTTAGCACATTATTTACATTGAATTTGACATCTGAGCTGGGAATTAAAAGCTAAGAACATACTCTTATTTTGACGTTATGGCTTGTTGTGCTTCTAATCGTAGTAACGGACTGTCACGACTGGTTCTGACTTGTCCTCAAAGAGTCTGAGGGACAAAGGCTCCCAAAGGGCTCATGGTCTTCAGCTTGGAGCTTACCTCAACTAAGCAGCCAGGAGCAGCCGCCTCTGCTAGCATGTCTGTCCCAGTGGCCTCTAGCTCATCAGCTGCTACCTCCTCCAGTCGACCAACCTTTGCCACAAATCGTTCTTGCGTGGACCAAGCAGACCGCTATCCAACCAGGAGGAGAGCGATTGGGTACCACATGTTCTGTCTCCTAGGCTGCCAGTTGACCATGGGTCTTCTTTCAGCTCCAGCAGTGCTTGTTTTGGATGTTTCTGTAGCAGGATCTGGATGGATGGATGGATGGATGGATGTGTATGTTTCAGCCATTTTGCATCTCCTGCTCATTTGCCCATTTTTGGATTAATCAGGGTTGAGTGAAGTCAACTCCAGCCAGTACAGTATTACTTAGATCAGCCTTTCTCAACCGGGGTGTCGCAGCACACTGGGGTGTCCTCTGACTGCTTCAGGGGTGTCGTCAAAAAAATGACCTATTCTGACATTTCATATACAGTGGTACCTCTACTTACAAAGGCTTCTACATACGAAATTTTCAGGTTACGAAACACCTCAAAGGGAAAATATTGCCTCTTGAAAGAAATTTCAGGATACAAAAGGCAAAAATACAGTAGCGCTGCTAGTTGCAGCTCCCAGAGTTTATCGAACGTAAACATAGCTGTCGGCTCTGTATCTCAGTTTGAAAGCGGTGCGTCCGAGCTGCTCTGCCATTCGCTATCGCTTAGCATCTTCCTGGCATCCCATTGGCTAGAAGGGCCACTTGTCTGTATGAGCGTAACCCAGCAACCCACGTAAACGAACAATTTTTACCTCCGCCAAGGAGGTTATGTTTTTGCTAGCATTTATCTGTCTGTTTGTTTGTCTGTTTGTTTGTTTGTCAAGATAACTCTAAAAGTTATGGATGGATTTTGATGAAATTTTCAGGAGTTGTCAGTAATGTGAAAAGGAAGAACTGATTTCATTTTGGGTGTGATCCAGAAGAAATCCTGGATTCTGGATCACTTTCAAATATTCGATAATTGTTGTGCTTGGTGGAGGTCTGCGCTCTCTGAGTGCTTTTCTGGTTCTAACATGTATTTCTTATAGGTTTTTATGTCATTTCATGTATTATTCATAATTTATATTAAAAAAAATGTTTGAATTTTGGGGGGCTTGGAACAGATTGGGGCATTTACATGAAAAACACATCTCTACTTAAGAAATTTTCAGGTTACAAAACTACTTCCAGAACCAATTAATTTTGTAAGTAGAGGTACCACTATATAAATATATGTATGCATACATGAATACATACATTTTGAATAAATAAATAAATAAGATACATAATAAGATACATAATTGAAATTAATAATAAAAATATGTCTCACATGCCAATTTTCCAATGTTAACAACGTCAGTACGGGGTCAGCGTAAGGTCAACGCGACTGCCCAGTTATCTTACGTCGTAATATAATTTGACCACTGGAATTTTATTTCACAAATAGCAAAAAGAACCTTTTAGCAGCATCATGGATCGTTTTCTAAAAAGAAAAGCCCCACAGGAGTGGAACATCACAGAGGAGCCGACTTCTTCATGCAAGCCTTCATCCACCAGCTCTGAATCTGCACCATAGGTCACAAAGCTAACTGCTAGAGATAAGGCTAAAAAGAGCCAATACAAGGATGATGGATGGATAACAAGCACATCACGGATGAAAAAAAGCTTTCCTGCTGAGGCCAATCTTGGTGCAGTTATCGTGTTCAGGTTATTTAAACAAAATAAACGGAATGTATGTATTTACAGTCGGAGTGATGCAGTGTGGCTTTGGATTATATTTTACTCTGGGGTGTCGAGAGATTTTATTCACTTTTGAAAGGTGTCGTGACTGAAAAAAGGCTGAGAAGGGCTGACTTAGATCCCTGATCATTTGGCTTCAAACTGACTCCACAGAGAACCTGTAAAGAGGGTCGTCCAGGTCTCTTCATTCAGGCTACTACTTTTCATGATGCATTGTGGGATACACTGTATGCACTATAGAGGACATATCAAATCTCACTATATATTCAGGCAGCACTACAAAAGGCAAACACTATGAAATGCACTAAATTTTTGTTGCAAAGTTAATTACTAGCACAGTTTAGTTGATACAAACTTCTCAAGCAATGTTTCTTGTCATGCCAGATATTTAGAAGGACGGGTTGAGGGTGGAGTCAGAAATTGCACACCGCCCCTCTCTTCCACAGGGTGTCCCGAGTTTAAAAGTGGCATTAAAGCTTTGTGTTGCCTACTTCCAAGGTGCAACAAATGCAGCATGATGTGAAGATGGGCGGAGTTAAAGATGCTGGATAAATCTTCTTTTATAAGTTTCTGTGATGTCACATTACCATTCAAATCTAAACAGCTCAAGAAGGAATCTTCGTACCTAGGTTCCCCTGCACAAATTGACATTACTCTATATAAGAGCACATGAGGTAGTAGTCACTTCAGACTAGTGATCGACCGATATGGGTTTTTCAGGTCCGATACCGATACCGATTATTAGTAGTTAGAGGAGGCCGATAACCGATATTTGAAGCCGATATTCATTTGCAGTAAAAGTGTAAAAATTGGCCTAAAAAAGTGAATAATGCAAACACTGAACTTCACAGAAATGCCTAAAGCATGCTCATTGAATCACACAAATAGAAAATAATAGCTCCAGAAGTGCCTGAATTTCCTACACTCAGAAACATCTCTCATAAAGTTAAATAAATAGCTCTCTGAAATTACAGAAAATACAGTAAATTTTAAATATAACTACAATGACTTGTCTTTGTTTTAAGTTCAAACACAACAAAAATACAGGGAGTTCTCAGGCTCAGCAGCACCTCTTGTAACATTAAATAAAAACTTAGATAATAGCTCCCTAAATTTTTTCACAATAAATAAAATAAAATTTCAGTATAACTGAAATAATTTAACTTTGTTTTAACTTGAAACAAAAACACAAAGTGCAGGAGTTCTCAGGTTCAGCATTATCTCTAGTAAATGCAAATAAAAACTTGTTTCCAGAGATTTTATAAAGTAGTAGTATATAAAACAGCAGCATTTAGGATGCCTTAAGTTGATTTCATTATCAAATGTTATATTTTACCATGCGATAGCAAGGACCCTGTCATTCAAAACTGTGTTGCTACATTATTAATGATTAATATGACAAAGGCTACATAAAAAAGTATAATAGTTGTTATGAGTGCAGTTAAACTCCTGACAGGACACAAGCAGCCTTTCGGGTTTTAATGAGCTCACACAGTATTTAAAATGTTCCACCACTTTGTTCAGATGAATCATTTCTGAATTTTACTCTCATCTTCCCGTTCATTTTCAGATCATAGGACCAGAAAGCTCATAGCAACGTTAGGAGTTGTGAGTTGTAGAGTTTTTCACGTGTCTCTAACTACATACTATTCTCCACGTTACATACCGTGATTTCCTATTGAGCGCACCTGAATATTCAGATCTCAAAATAAATACGTGCAGTAGCTCTGTTTACTTCTCTGACCGACAGATCGATTACCTTTAACTTAAAAGCTAAATCATATGCACTCTTTCATGTGTTTTCCATGATGAGGGTGTGTGCATGAAGCACAAAATGACTGATCTGAAGAATTTAGTGTGAGTGTGTTTGATTTAATTGAACAGTTTCATTGGTCCACTGTGACCGGTTCGGTAATTTCATTCTGACGAGGATAAACGTATTGACGGCATGAAGCTGGCCCGTAGAAATCTATACATCAGCCACATCGTTGTAGAAGCTGTAGGGTTTAAAGCGTGAGAAAAAGTAACGGCTTACTGTCCGGAAAGTATGATGTATTTTCCCCATTGCTAATACATAGTCTGCAGAGCGTTTAGAGCCAGATCGACGGACTAATTTTATGGTAAAAGCTAAGCAGCCTCCACTTTAGCGCTCCCTAAAACAAGTGAACTGAGTTTTTTATGCGCTCTCTTAATCACACACTCATGCTTTTCTATCATGGACTGTTTCCATGTTGATATTATCAGCAGTCTTCTTTTAAATAATTCACAGACATGTTGGGACATAATACGAGTTAGCATAGCTGCCGCTAAGGTTTACTCTGCTCTTACGTTATTCTGCTGCTCACTGTAACGTTAGTAGTAGCTGTGAGATGCAGAGTTCTGGGATGTTTATTACAATTTCAGAAGAACTTTCTGCATTTACCTTTGACACGTGTTTTCTGTCGGGAGCTTCTCACACAAGAAAACTTTTCCTCTCACTCTCCCGTGTTTGTGATGACAGCTTCTTGTTCGGAGGCTCAGCCTCTGCCGCTCAACCAATCAGAGGGCGGGGTGAATAATGCAGGAGACAGCAGGCAGGAGAGAGAGGCGCGGCTGCATCTGAGCCGGAATAACCCAGTTTTACATTGATTTCTTCATATCGGCCGGTCGGATTAAAAAAAGGCCGATATAAGTCAAATTTCCAAATATCGGCCCTAATAATCGGCCCGACCGATAATCGGTCGATCTCTACTTCAGACACCCAAATATCTACCGTAAAATATGGCAAAATGTAGTTTTTCCATAACATGTCCCCTTTAAAACAGGTGGTTAATAGCCCAGAGTGTATTTACCCTTCACTTGTAGGATTAATCCTTTTTTATTAGTCATACCAGAGTGAGTCATCACCAGTGTCAGCTCATTTTCGCTGTCCACCAAATAAATCCCCATTGTAATCAGGGCATGATCTGTCATCAAGAGACATGGTGGATGTTGTTGGGGCCTTTTAATTTCCTGCCATTAACAAGATCCTTTTCAACAAATACAGGAAAAGAGTTTGACCCTTACAGAGATGTCTGTTACCACACGGGGAGGAACATGTGTTTTATGTTGGTGAAACAGTCATCCCCTTGGTATTAGACAGCGATGGAATTAGAGACAAAGTAGTGTTGTTTTTACCCAGGGCGGAATAAACAACTGAGAACTGACACCTTAAAGATGGAAGTGCGTCATATGTTACTCTGGCTGTTTTTTACCTTTACCCAGACTTCCTGTTTATGGACAGAACTGGAAATAGATTTGGTCCTCTTCCAGATTGTCTTGATTATACCAGAGGTAACAAACAGGCTGACAGGAATGGCCATTTGTGCATGATGGATGCAACAGCTGCGTGGGGTAACAGACCAGGCGCCTCTGGAACCTGGAACAGCTCGCTGGGGACCAAACCTTTTCAAACACACTCTGCAATATGGCTTATGTTGTAAATATGCCAATTTAAACCATTATTGCATGAAATGACATTTTTTACTATAAAAGACCATGTATGTGTATGTGCAGTTAAAGTAAGCCTGTTCATTTCAGATTGAAAAATTATTTACAGCATCCTTTTTTCCCATCGTACTTGATCCTGTGGCATCTTGTGCAGTATCCATTACGCACATATTGTGACTCAATCAGCTTGACCCCCACAGCCCATTCCCCAAACACCTTTTTGTGAGGCCTCACAGTGAACACACAGCTGCAAGCGTCTTCTGGATCCCAAAGAAGTTATTACTTCTGCTATTTATTCAGCCTTCACTTACATGCCTGCAAGGAACATCAATCCACCACATGTGCATGTGTGTGTTTGTCATAGGAACAGGAAATGTCCACATGCAGTGGTCTCTCAGCTGCTTACTTCCTGAAGGTGTGGTCACATCTTGACTACCAGGAAGTCATGCTTCCTGCAGGGACTTGTAGAAACTTAATGCAACAAAGGTCTTCAGAATAGGGAGCTACATCTGGTCTCCTAAACTGTCCCCATTAGGTGTTTATATGTGCAGTTCACTGAATGACCACTAGGGAGTGGCTCTTTACTGCGTCATTCTAAAAGTCGGTTTTGGTCTCCTTAGCTAGATTTTACGTCTAAGACAACTGCATGATGGGTGAATTTTTTCTTCTTTTTTTATGTACCTAAGGTGGTTTATTTCTTTTTTTTTTAAGTGGGTGCTGCATTGCCGTCTAGGGTGTTAACGGCTGGCTGTCACCACTTAAGCTATGTAGCATTTAAGAAACTTTGATTAACTTGACCACTGAGCTGTGAATAAAGACCTAAAATTCTTGTTTTAAAGATAATATGGCTTTTTGTTCTGCTAATTTTAATAAAAGGCTGCTACAACTGACAACTGGTTCACCTGGAAAACCAAGCAACGGGGCTACCTTCACCTATGGCTGAGGGCTGCCACTGAGGCTAACCAGGGGACGGCCCTTTAGCTCGTCAGCTGCAAGCACTGGCAACAGTTGTAACGGCCCAGCTACCCTTCAGTCTGGCCTGGACCCATCCAGACTGAGCAACCACACCTCTAACTATTGGTCACCTTTGCCCAGACCTCCACCAGGACTGAGCTCCAGCAGAGCCACAGGAACCCCAACTCCGCAGTCATTTAGCTGAAGATCAGCTAGTGGAGGGTGGAGCTCCAGCTATACTCATTTCAAATGTTGTTTCATTACAAACATCAAAAATGATGTATGGACAAATTCAATGAGAATAAATTTATGGTAACACAAGTTAGCATCCTAGCTTAGCATACCTCAGGCACTTGCTGGCGAGCCCCTCCCAGAGGCCTGGCTCCAGGGTGAGGCCATGGGCCCCAGTAACCCTAGTCTGGACAAGGGACATCGAACTCTTGATCTTCTTCTTTCCATATGGGTGATAATAGGCATTGGAAGTTTATTAATCTCTCCTTTGAATTAGTTTCTTATGACCACAGCAATTATCTTTCCCTCACCCTCACCAGAGGTAGAAATCAGTTTTGGAGCTGGGCTAGACCTATATTAGTTTAGAAACCACTGACAAAGCACCATTTTTCATTATTTGAGTACAGAATTTGAGAATAGAGCTTCACTCTCTGTTAAACTTTGATTCAAATAGATGCGGTTAAAATACATGGCTTATCACTGGCAGACTAACTGAAAAACCTGATTCTGCTTAAAGCACTGCTGAAAGAACTTGTAAACTGTAGGTCTACAATCTTTAAGAGTTCCATTATAGTGTTATGCAAACTGCCTTTTCTCTTCTTTCACATAGTACATGATAAAATTTGATTCGACAAGCCAAAACACGTTGTACTTTTTTTGTTTTGTTTTGTTTTGTTTTTTACCATATCAGCCACTGTTATAACTAATGCAATCCCTCGGGTGGTGGTATTAACTGGAGATCCTTTAAGGTATGTTTATGTCTGAGCAAGATAAACTATCCCAGACTATTGGCTGATTCTCTCTGCACTACAGGTCAAACAAACCTCTGGAAGAATTTCCTTTTTTCTTTCTTTTTTTTTTTGAATATCTTTTCTTATTTGTATATTTTCCTTTTTCCCGAGTGACCCGCTTGTTTTCTATAGAAACAATTGCTGTGTGTTCGGGGTGTCGAGGTGGTAGATTACTGTTCCTACCATTCTGTGGCAGGCCTGCGGTCTGTGAATGAGCGTTTGAGAGGCTGGCTAGGGTTCGTTAGTGGGAGCCCTGTCTCCTTTGTGTCAACATGCTTTTTCACTTGCTGAGGTTAATTTCCCAGGTAATTGCTCTTAATTGGGCTCATTAATCATCAGACCTGTCAGTCTGTTTCACTTTCTGGTCGCATGTGTGTCCATGTGTGTTTAGAGAGGCTTGACTTTTAGAACAAAACCAAAAATCAGTCTAAAAAAGTAAGTCATTTCGATACAGTTATAGAAAATGTTTTGATCTCTTAAATATGAAAACATCTAGAAAGTTCCATTTAAAACTTGATGAAGTTGGCTAAACATTAAATAAAATATTTGTATAAAGTGCAGTTTTAGTTCTCAGTTCAGTTTTATGGCAGCTATAATGTGACTTTCATCACTTCCATATAACCAACAGGAAAAGAAACATTATCTGTTTATTTTATTCCTAAATGATTTATACTCTATTCCTAAATGATTTATACTCTACAGGTCAGTGAGTAAGCTAATCAGCAGCAGTTTACTGGACTCATTTTTCCATATCCACTTCAACCTAGTCCCAGTTCCTGGGGGCTGGAGCTCATCCCAGTTTCCATCAAGTGAAAGGTGGGGTACATCCTGGACAGGTCAGAGTATTCCTGTAGTTAGATTGCTTGACATTTAAAGAGTTGACTGTAGAGATCAGGTTGTCTTTTCAAAATCCGACGTAAATGTTTATTGAAGAAGCAGAAGCAAGTTGCTTAATCACAGTATTAGGTAAAAGTTGCGTAAAATGATACACTTTTCACTTTTATCAGATTTTATCAGATTGTTTCCACGACAAAGGCTTCTAAAATGAATTCTTTAGAAAGTGCTCCTTTAGCTTAGTTTGCCCGAGGTCAGCGACGGCCGATTAGAGTCCAAGGATAAGTTTCACCATCCGGTGATGAACCGACCATTTAACTGAATTGGTTTAACAATTGAATTGATCATCTGCTTTACTTTTACAAGGCAAGGTAAATTCATTTGTATAGCACATTTCATGTTCAAGACAATTCAAGGTGCTTTACATAAAACATCTGAAGCACTGCAGAGCATTAAAAAGTACATTAAAACAGGATAAAATATTAAAATGCAAAAATTTTATCAACAGTTGTTTTTGATTTTTTTTAAACAAAAGGAATTAAAAATGTAGATAAAATGCAAGAAATAAAAGTTAATTGTTTTGATAAAATGTGGCAAATAGAAAATATTTTAACCTTGATTTAAAACTGCTGAGTGTCAGCAGACCTGCAGGTTTCTGGGAGTTTGTTCCACATTTGAAGAGCATAAAAACTGAACGCTGCCTCTCCGTGTTAAGTTTTGACTCTGGGAACAGAAAGTAGACTTGACCCTGATGACCTGAGGGATCTGGTGGGTTCATAATGAACCAGAAGATCCTGAATGTATTTTGGCCTGAAACCATTCAGTGCTTTGTAAACTAACAGCGGGATTTTGAAGTCAATTCTTTGACATTAAAAGCCAGTGTAAAGATCTGAGGACAGGAGTTATATGATCCACTTTCCTTGTGTTTAATGGTGTTCCTACAAGTGGTCCTATTTCTAAAAGTTAGATAAAACAATAACCAAACAAACGATGTGTAAATTTGACTGTCTTTAATTTTGCATTTATGGAACAATTTGACCATCGGAGTTGTAGCCATGTTTAAAAAAAAAAGCACTGAACAGAGTTTTCTGTGTAATAGCCTGGTCAGCCATAATCATTCTCTTTATGAAATGGTTCTTGCACCCATCTTATTTATGTTTATTTCCACCGGTACCAGACAGGTACCGAGTGTACCAGACCAATCGTAATGGAGAATTGTTGGCCAGGCCTCCAAGAACCACTATTTAAAGTGGTCAATATGGTGCAAAATTGCTGATATTTTTTGCTGATTGCTCATTTTTATTGTAAAACTGACAGCATAACATTACTGGCATTCTTGCTGCTCATTTTCTTTGGAATTTAGGTATAACGGAAAAAGAAAATGTCAAATCTTGTCGGTTTCATGACAATCAAATAAAGTGGCTGAAGAAAGTTTGCCATTGTCTTTAATTTATAATTTAATTAAAACTTTTCATTCATGTATGTCACACATGTGCTCATGAATTAAATTTTGATGCATTGGTTTGCTAAGTGAAGAGAAAATTTATTAGAAATATAAAATTAAACTGACAATAATTTAGTAGACATGTCCTAAAATAAATCATGAACTATAAAATTTTTACAAATAGCGATCACTGTACCAGATGTGCAGGGAATGTTCCTTGATATTACCCATTCATATTTACAATGCACAGATAGTAATCTATACACCTTTTCGACTTGAAAATTGTGGACATGCGCCCCCTAGTGGCTCCGCCATAACTGGAGGGTGCGGTGCTCCACCAACTAACCCAAACACAGCAGCGTGGAGCATTTGTTACGGATAACGCAGACATGTCTTGGATTGATGATGTTAGGCAGTGACCTCCAGTTACAGATGAAGGTAGTTTATCGCTGTTTTTAATGATTGGTTATGGAAATAGCATGATCTATTCCCATAATCAAACACTAAAAACTGTGGAACGCTGCAACGCTGGTTATAACTAACGTCAACAAGCCATAAAGATTATGCTACTGTAACGTTAACGCTAGCGGTAAATTAGGCTATGTGTTAATGTTATATTTAATTTATTTTATCATTCTCCTAAGTCACTCATTCATTCATTCATTGATTTATAGGCTTGTGCTAGTGCCGAGGGCTACAGTAGCGTCATACTGCTGTTCTTTCGGCCAGAATCGTCCGGGACTCTCAGCAAGACTATGAGTAGTACGAGATTAAATGTTAACGAAAACTTACCCGGCTGTATTCATTTGGAACAAAGTCCTTTCTGTTGATATTTTTCACCCACGTCTTCCTAACTTCTTGTTCTGCAAACAAGGCAGTCTTCGTGCAGTAAAGGCTTGTGTATTTCACATACTTTCTTCTTCCATTGTTGAATTTTCACGCCATTGTTGGCAAAGTTTATGGCGGAACATGTATTCCCACTCGACCAACTCGACATTATAAAAATATATATTTGTAGAAAGAGAAAAACACTGGTTAATCTGCGAAATCTGTGAAATCGTCGCTCTGTGTCGCTCTGTAGCACACTCCAGCAATGGCGGACGGGGTACTTCCGGGGGGCTGGCCCGAAAAGGTCTATTGCACAGAACCATAGGTATTGCACAAGACTAGAATCTCACGATTGAGGTTCTAGCTGTACGTTAGTCTGTATTGGGATGAGGATGGTGATGCCTTGTGGAATTTAACTGTTGCAGAACCGAGCTGTTCTACTCCTCAGACTCCAGTTCCTCTGCCAGAGACCAGCAGAAAACAGTCCATGGTGGGGATGTGAGCAGTCTCTGATGATGCTGTGGGCATGAGATGGGCAACGTTTGTGTTCAATCTGCTGGATCGAAGGAAAGGAAATCCTGATGAGCTTCTCCACTGTCCTTATCACAGAGATGCAGTTCATCAAAATGCTCTATGGTGCTTCTGTAGAAAGTTGTATGGATGGGAAAAGGGGAGATGTGATCTTCTCCTATGGAGGAAGTGGAACCGCTGCTGTGCTCATTTCACCAGACATGCAGTGTTTCTCAGTCCAGGTTAATCTGTCTGTGATGTGCACCCACAGGAACTTGGTGCTCCCCACCACCCTAATTCAATTCAATTCAACTTTATTTATATAGCGTCTATTACAATACAAATTGTCTCTGGGTGCTTTTCACTGAGCCAGGGCATGACTCCCAAGCAAATATTATGAAATATTCAGTAATATTATTAAATATTAAGCAAAGAAACAATAGCAAGTAAAAAAATTCCCCTTGCGGGAAAAAAAAACCTTTAAGCCAAACACCGGCAAAGAGAAACTCCCCTTTAAGAGTGACCCGGATCGTGAGGCAGAACATTCCTGCTGATGGCCCACCGGGTAAAAGAAGAAAAGAGGAGGGAGATAGGACAGAGAGGCACAGATATATTGCCACAGTTATATAGCATAAAATATATTAGTAGTGATTATCTATTAGCTGGAAAACTAAGAGTTCTATGTACCTATATTATGACTGATATATTGTTAGTTGATGTACTACAGAGACTATATAAACAGGTGTAGGAAGAACACCGAGGTGGTCCGCCATGTTGGACCACAGTTTTGTAGTGGGGAGTAGCACGGCTGGCTTTTCAAAAAAAAAAAAGTAAAAAAAAAAAAAAGAGTTCACAATGATTGTCTCCTTTGGTAAGAGCACAACAGCACTTACACAGTGGAACAGCACTCATTCACAGTTTGTGTACCTAAATGCATACTCATGAATGCTATTTGGAATATAACCCTATTCTGTGTAACAAAGAGAAAAAAAATAAGATGGCTGGCCGGGGTTAAAACCTAATTAGAATTGATAAATGTCACCTAAAGTAATTAGTCGAGACAGTTAAGAAAAAAAAAGTGCTGCCCAAGTTTCTTTTCAACTCAATTTCATCAAAGCTTCAATGAAAAGACAATTTTCTCCCTTGTTGCCGTTCCGTCAAAGTTTTGAATTTTAGAAGTTTTCTTCAGCACAAAACAGTAAAATTTCTCATTTTCCCTTAAAGCAAAGATGTTAATCCCATATTGGCCCATGACCACTCCCATGAAGGAAGTGAGTGATCTCAGTGAGTCCCCATGTCATATTAACATGTCACTGAGAGCTTTTGTTAAATGATATGTATTGTCCACCCTAACTCTTCTTGAATTTTACTACAGTCCGGTATCTCTGATCATTAATTCTTACTTTGTGAGAAGCTGACTGTTTTGAGTGAAGAACAGAGAACCTTAATTCGTCAAAATATATTTGATTAATTAAGATCTTTTTTTAACTTAAGTAACATCCAATATTGAAAATACAGACATTTATTTTTACTAATAATTATTCCTTCTCTATTTACCCCTTAAAATTTGACTCATCTTGCTCCCATAGCTGCTACACTGGAAAGAAAATTAGCTAGTTTACAAATTCAGACTATCATTTAGCCGATATTCATGACTTTATACATTCTCAAACCGTCGACATGTATCATAAATATTTTTAGATGTGGAAAAACAGTTTTAATGTAGCAATCATTACATCTGATATCCTAAATTTTTCTTTTGTCATGTTTATTTTTAACTATTTTTAAGGTAAATTGGTGCTTTCAACTTGTGTGTTTTACATTTCCATGTGATTGTTGAAATAAGATGGGATCATATGACAAATGCATATTTGCCAAGAAGCTGTAGGTGAGACAACTTATACCCTGTGCCTCATTTTACCCCACTCTCCCCTATATTTAAAGGTTTTGGATCTTTTGAAGTGGGGATTAATGAAGTACTTGTGAGTAGTTAGTGTCTGTCTTACCTGCAGCACTCAGTTGCGAGAATCAGGGATGAATTCTGATGGAACGGTTAACAGAAAACAGCCAACAGCTAGAATGCTCAGCTCAGAATGGGAATAACGGGAACACCGTACTATATGTGTGTGTGTGTGTGTGTGTGTGTGTGTGTGTGCATGTGTGTGTGTGTGTGTGTGTACATGACATCACTCACCATTTCTGTTGTGTCTTGTAATCTCATGAACTAATTATTTACCATACTTTAATGTCAAAATGCGTGCTGCAGCTGTATCAGCTTACTCAAAAACTGATTTTAAATGGTTTCTTATGTGTTTGCTTAAACTTAAACATATCCCGGATGGTATGGGAATCGCTTTAAAAAGCCTCCTTTGTCCTCATTTATCAGCATAACAAATTAAATGTAAACCTGCCAGCATACAGTACGTAAAGGACAACAGCACGCTTGTCTGTTGGTCTCAGTGATATCATATTTCATACAGAGGCCACTAAAATTCACTGTTATGACAGGCTGAACGAAATATGGAAATATTTCTGTTGATCTAAAGAAAAGCTAAGAACCACCTGGAACGGCAGGCACGCACACAAAAAAGGATTTGAGAAAAGATGAAGAAGCACAGAGGTGAAAATGCATGTATAGCCGTACTCATAAGAGTTATGACAGATGTGATATCTAAGTGTAGAAAATTAAAGATAGAATCTTATTCTTAACTGCTAAAACTGCTCCAAACCAGAGGGCATTTCTGGTCACGTTCAGGAGCAGAAAATGCACAACTTTATGGGAGCAGGATTATGATTACAACATTATTCCAACTGGACAGACACGTTAATG
Source organism: Hirundichthys speculiger (assembly GCA_018398805.1). NCBI lineage: Eukaryota > Metazoa > Chordata > Actinopteri > Beloniformes > Exocoetidae > Hirundichthys > Hirundichthys speculiger. The sequence continues at coordinate 227,488 of JAGFBZ010000229.1, forward strand.
AGTGTGTGTGTGTCCTCTGCATCTGTCTGTCCACAGCTTAATGTCTTTGTACAAACAAGAAATGAGAAAATTATAGCTACTCAACTGAAAAAACTCAGTCCTCACAAGGGTGTAAGTCAAACACACTGGGAATGTTGAATTGTGCACAGTAAAATCAGCGGACGGAAATGACCCTAAATTAGGACCCGTGCACCACGGCAGATCCATTATAACACATACAGAACACTGAGGGACATTGAAACACTCGGGAGCTAATGGATCCCATGGAGCCCAATTTAATTTCCTGCGCGTTTGTGACTGGTACCACATATTATGTGTCAGTAAATACTAAAGCACATGTGAGTGCTCACATGCAGAGGAATGGAAGTGGTTTCACATGTTCCTATGTTAAAGTGTGTGTCCGTGTTTCTCGCGCTGACAGACAGGTTGTGATAGTATTAGGATGAAGAATGAGAGTCTTGATGACAACGAGGGAGATGTTGATGGGCAGATGGAAAAACAGAGGTAGGAAGAAATACTGCAATGTGTGTTTTTAGACTCTCTGTATCTTTATGTTTGCAGTTTTGTCTGGTAGACTCGTATGGACTTAAGACAAGATCCCAACAACTGGATGGAGATGCCAAAGAGTCCTTTGACAGTTTGTCCATAGTGACCGTATCCACACCGTCACTCCAGTGGAATGACATTTGTAAGTCTTCTCAGATGTTTAAAATAGCAATTTATCTTGATGTAGCTTCATTGCTTCCATGTGATAACGTTAACGGACATTTTGCTGCAAATACACATTTATCTCAACTCAAAACTGCTTTGAGTCACGTCATTTTGGTCCTTCATGAAAGTTTATACTCCTTCCCATCTCTGATAAGAGACCCTGGTGTTGTTTTAACTCTGGGATGTTCCTTTGTTAAGGCTGCTTTTCTCAGCTCTCTAACCATGCTTTTAATCTGCTCTAAATACACATGAAACGAATTCAAATTAGCACGGAACTCATTCCTGTAAAAATTAATCATATTACTCAAGAGGAAACAAAGCATTCAAGCATTCAAGAGAAGTATTATACTTGCTACGTAATTGTTTAGTTTCCTGTATTTATGAATGCATGGAAGTAACTTTATGTTTTCTCTCCCATTCTGGTTGGTTCCTCAGGTTTATAATATTGTGATCCTGTAACATTGCATATCTATATTGCTTCATGTTTCATTTGTCATGTTTGCTATTGTTTTGCATCTATTTCAGTGAGATCAACACCCTTTGGCTTGAACTTCTTCCATTCTTTCAGTGCAGGCATCTTGCTGCCTTGAATACGGAACATTGGCTGCAGGAATATTGTAGAGTAACTGCAGATCTTACACTGCCATCATGTGGTCGAATATGTGAGGTATGATCTTCACTTACAGCTGCAACAAAGTACATGAAAACAGAATTTCCTACAGGTTAGTTGGAGGTTCTCTAGTGTCTAGAGTGATGAGCAATCTGGTGAATTAAAAGATTATATTGATAATACAATGCAATACAGGTGACAATGATATTCATGGTGAAAACTGTTCCCAAATAATCAGCTCAGAATGACAAAAGGCTCAAATGACAAAGCCACCTGAACTTGTTAGGATGAACATTGTCAAAATACAGTACGACAGTTGATTAATTCAGTTTTCTGGAAAATTGTACCAAAACATGTCAGACTGGTGAAGGTCCACAATTCTTTTTCTGATGTCTCTGTTGATTTCTCTTGATTTACCCATGATGTCCTTGTGTTTTGAAGGTGTGCCTTTTTAAAATACCGTATTTTCTGGACTAAAAGCCGCTACTTTTGTCCCACGCTTTAAACCAAGAGGCTTATACAGAGCTGCATCTTTTCTATGAATTTTTCTTCAGCCCTCAGGGGGCGCTCTAGCAGGAAGTGCAAAAACCAAAAAACAAACCGAGTAGTTAAAGGCTATTCTGTTTTTATTAAGTAGCCTATATTGGCTATACTACTCTACATTCATTTTGTGAGCATCAATACCTATTATTATTGGACAAACTGATTAATTCAGGTATGTCTGACCATTGTGGCTACTCAGACACACCTGGATTTATCAGTTTGTCCAGTTAGTTTGTTGGTTCCCCAGTGGATTTCAGGGTTCTGAGCGGACCCGCCGCAGAGGTAAGGTTTTAATAGCAGATGTGGACCGGACGCAGCATGGAGCCAGCAGGTCCGTGATCCGGCTCCAAAGTGGATCCGGCACTGAGTGCAAGTGGACTCCAATACAGGTCCCTTTCGCGGGTCTATTCCGGATGTCTTTGCTCTGTGGGGGGGTTTCAGTACACAGGAGGAGGAAAAATCAGTTCAGGTATATGAGTAAACACTTATGGTACAAAATCTTTCGATGTAAATATCTTATTTCTCAGCCTGGATACCGGCGGCTTATAGTCCGGTTCGGCTTATATGTGACAAAATATACATTTCATTTATATTTTAATGGGTGCAGCTTATATTCAGGTGCAGCTTATAGTCCAAAAATACGGTATCTTCAGTTAACATAAATTATGTCAGGTAGCCTATCAGAGGTGTCAAATGTAAAACCGTGGAATTGTACAAGGCATTGAAAGCCATATCAGCTCTGTGTACATGAACTTCAGAGGCGACACATCCTCTTCACATCTTTATCTGCGCCCAACTTCACATCATGCTGCCTTTGCTGGATCTTTAAAACCCAACCACATCTCCTTTAAGAGGGGCATTTATTGTAAAAGAGGGAACAATCACATCTTGAAGTAACTGCATATTTTTATTGTGTTAATCAAAAACAATCTGACATGACATTTCACAAGTACCTGGGAGTATTACAGTGCACCACATTAACTTTGGCCTTTGAACCATCAGCTCCACACCTCTCTAAACCTGCTGTTCACTTTGCCATTTAATACAGAGCTCTGCTCCACCCCAAAGCTCTCACAGACGGATGCACATCAAGCGCAAGCACACATTTCTCTCTTTCATAGGGACATGCAAACACACACACACACACACACACTCACACACACACACACACACACACACTAGCCTCTCCATGTGGGCCACTGAACGGTGCGTCACATGGCATGGGATACAACAGGAGCATCTATTGGTGGGCAGTTTGAACAACAAAGTCTGTAACTGGACACTGTCTCGAGGAAGAGCTTCTCCATCGGCTGTGATGCACAAAAAATGTTGAAGACGAGTCGCCAGAACATGAACGACACAGATGTAAATCTACATTTATAAGAAAAACCAAACTCAACCACAACATATCAGCTTATCTTTGCACATAAATACATAGGAATAATAATAATAATATTCAACATTGTGCTTTCTTTCCCTCGCTCTTTCTAACCACCTCACCATTGTCAAACGCATTAGCCACGAACATTAGTCATGCAAGTTCAAGCACAAAACATCTGGCCTAAAAGGGAGACTCAGGCAAGTTTGACATCACTACTGACGTAAATCTTTAAAGAAAAAGAATTATATTGTGACAGTTATAATCTCTCAATTTAGTTAAATAGTAGCCTCAATTGGTTTTGTTGTTTAAAGTGACATGCTAACCTTTTGGAAACTAGCCTATTTGCTGTTGATCCCAAAGTTTGATGAGGTCAATCCAAAAAACCAGTTGGACCAAGCCTCCCGCTGGCTTAGCTTGGCGTTGTTGCTGGAAGTGGACTGCTACACGTAGCCCAGGTAACAAAATAAACCTCCTATTCTAAGAGCTAGCCAATCAGTTTTGCGCGGTATTGCGTGTGATGTAGTGAAAGAGTGCACAAATTCAATTGAGTGAGGTCCACACGCGTTGCCGGACATGTATGGTTCACACATGGGACATCGAGCAAGGGGGGGCCCACATGTGTGTGACTGAAATGTGAGTGGCGCTCGGTCACACGTTTTGGAGAGGAGCACAGGAGCAAATCAGTTAATAATGCGTGCGAGACCAACTGAGAAGTATGCAACACAAGGGCACGTTTGATGGAATCCAGATGCCTAAATTGAAAACCAAATGTCCAGACATCCGAGTATTCAGGTCCAGTCCCGATCAACTGACTGGCATTCACTTAGCCAGTAGCTAGTCACACTAATGGAAGTTACAACAGGATTTTAATTATTTATTTTTTATTTTTTTGGAAAGGGGGGGACTTCATATGGTCACTGTGTCCAGGTATTGGCACTTAACCTGAATGAGAACATAGTTCCTTGTAGGTATCTTTTTGCAAAGATTGTTGTGTCTCATTTTACGTGGTTATTTTTTGTTAACTTCCGACCTGTCCAGTGTGTTCTCCTGCATTTTACCTGAAGTGAGCTAGGATAGGCTCCAGAAAACCCCTGTGGCCCTGAATAGGAAGAAATGGCTAAAGATGGAAGGATAGATGGTCTTTTACACAAGATAAATGCACAAGTCGCAAAATGTAAACAAGTACATTTTGGAATTGTCTGGAAGTTTATTTTGTCACTTAGGCTAGCTGTAGCAATCTACTACCAGAGACAACGCAAAGCTACGCAGGCATAGGCTTTCTCAGACAGAGTTATTGGATGGACAAACACAAGAATTTACCCTCTTATCAACAAATAACAGCAGATAAGCTAATTCCATGTTGTCATAACCCTCTAAATGCAGGCACGGGCAATGTACTGAACAATAACATGTTTCTGCAGTTAAATCAGTTTGGTTTGTTTTTAGTGAATCCTGTCTTTCTAAATGGGTCAAAACGCAGAGTTTCCTTTATAAAGTTGTCAGTAAGCTCAGTTTAGTTCAAAGAGTTATTACATATCTACTAAGAAGGTATATAAATAACGACAATGATTCCAGACACGTAAAAATCCACACATGGGTCTAGTTTGTGCTGCTTTCTTTTAGCCAGGTCTTGTGTGAAGGTATAAACTCACTAAACGTCCCCAATTTTATCAAAACCACGGTGCGTAGTGTCAGCAGCACAAATAAGACATATCTTCAGCATAAAAATCATATTGAAATTTAATGACTACAAAACATTAATGCATGTTTTATCTTACAAGGCCAGCCACTTTCTTTCTTTTGTGTGGATAGTCTGACAATTTAAAGTACCACAAGTAGGCTCCTTATCCAAGCCTGCACACACAATGAACACTAGGGGGCAGCCTACACACACCATGTTAGCACAGACAAACAACAAACAAGGTTTGTTTACAGATAATAATACACACAGAGCGATTTAGACCAAGACATGGAGAAGGAATACCTTAGAGTACTAACTTTCCATTATGTAGAGATGACATCCTTAAGCAGCAAAAGTAAACAGTGTTTGTCTTTTTTTCTCTGTCTTTTTTTTTAATCTTCTTACAAACAGTGGAAATGTTTTGTGGGCAGCACAGAGGAGCAGATTTCTGTGCATTTTATAATGCTAAACTAAGAATCTGTGAGTCGCACACTTCATCTTACTTGCATATCTATTTATCACAAACAATTTATGCAATAACAGGAACAGTGTAAAAGAAATGAAACACCGCTTAGAATGCAGGAAAAAAAAATCATAATCTCACTCATAAATATCATGCTAATATATATATATATATATATATATATATATACTGTACTGTAGCCCAAAAATCATGGGTTGTCATACTTGGAGTCTGATAAAATCTGTCCTCTTCCTCTTCATCCTGCTCATCATGGCGATTCTTCTTACCCATATGCATCATGGGATACACCAACATTTTGAGAACTGGCTTATTTTCTGTCAACTTAAGAGTTTGATATGACAGGATAAGCATTTATCTTTTTATCAAACTCTCTGATTGATGTCAAATAAATTAATTCCCAAAATGCAGATATACCTCTTTTAATGTTACCTCAAAAAATACTGGCCACAGACAATTTTTTTAAGGATTGAAGTTTTCTATCATGTCTTTTTTTTTTTTTTTTACTACACACACCTCCAGTGTTCCCCATAATATTAGTATTGAGAAAAGATAAATGGTTGGATGTCATGTATTTCTCGTTTGTAACTTTATTTTGCTTTCAGGGACTGATTTATTATAGCGTTTCTTTTGGCTTCTAATATGCGCTGTAAACATCCCATCTTTCTCTCACATCATGGAATACGAGTAGCTTCTCCGCTACTCGCTGTCTAGTGGTTTGGACCAGCAATGCGTCACAATCACATCATATCTGTCCAGACATGACGGCTTTCTAACTATGTCCACCTGCACTCTTCTGTGTGATTTAGTTTGCTGTGACATGCCTCAATGTGCCAAGGAAACTGTAAAATATACAAAGAAATGATAAAAGCGGTTTTTCACATGCTGATGCGTTCCACAGGTGCAGGCATCTCTCTCTGATTGCGCTATGTCATAAACACACGAAACGTGCGAAAAGTGGAATGGAAATATGTGCACCGATTGGACCACAGGAAGACGAACAGTCCATCCATCATCCGGGTTTCACAAAATGTTAAACACGAAGACGATATTCATGTTCTTCCAGTTACAGACCAAACTTTTTAGCGTGTTCCAGTTGTCACATTGCTCCGTTTTGTTTTTTTTTTCTCCCCCCGCTGGTGTCTGCTGCAGCAGTGAAATCTTCAGGTAATAACAAACTTAGGTTTTGAAGTCGGTGAAGCACATGAGTTGTGTAGCTGGTTCGTAAAAGGCGAGGTTTAAGACGTGCTCTCCGTGTGAACACGGCTTCCATCTACTGGCAAAAGGGGCTGAGTGAGATGAGTGTAAGTTTATTGCCCACAGATGGGTTTGTTCCCAAATATCTGCTATGCACTCGACTTTTCTAGTGAAATGGTGTAAAGGGACCGTGCAGAATCGATTTGAGCAGTAAGGCAGCACATGCAGGGGCTGGTCAGAGGGATGAGGACTCAGGAAATGGTGTACCATATAGTAGTGGGGCATCCACAGATAAATATACATGTTTCAAGAGGTGCTGTGTGTGTGTCTGTTTGCGTGTGTGCGTATGTGATTCTGTATGTCTTAACACCTCTATCAGTTCTCATTCTGTTTCTTTCATTGTCCTCCCTCTTGCATCAGTCACTCTTTTCTCCCTCCATCTCTCTCTCTGCCCTGTTACTCCCCTGCACTGCGCGGGGCCCGAGGGTTCGGTTTTCCATCGTGGGTCCTGCGGTTTCTCCCCTTCCTGATCTCCTGGAGATGCTTCCACTTCTTGTTGGCCGGGCGGGCAGCGGTAGCCAGAGGCTGGTTGTCCTTCCCCGGAGCAGGAAAGCTCCTACCCACCTGGTCACTACCGGCATTCTTGCGTGCCCAAACTTGCTCGCAAATCTGGTCAACGGTGCTGAGGTTGGGGTGGTCCACCAACTGCATGAAGTCCCGGTACCAAAGCTTTTGATTTGTCATCGAGGACCCACCTCCACTGCGGGGATCTAATCGGACAGCGGCCTCCAGGGGTAGATTGGAGACGGAGGAGGATGTTGAAGGTACCACTTCCAAAGTGATGCCCAGTAATGTTTGGGTGAAGCCGTGCTCCATGGCATGACACTGGTAGATGCCGACATCTCTCTTCAGGACGCGACGAATCAGGAGGCCCCTGTCTGTCTGGAGGATGCGTTCATCTACGCGTACCTGGAGGCAAGAAATATGATTCATTACTCAACACTCTTTACTAGTACCCAGTCTTTTTGTGCAATTTATTTAGCACTAGTTTTGCTATGTGAAGGTCAAAACGAGGTTGTACTCTGCTGTAAGCTGACACGCACCTCCCCTTCCTGGAAATGTTATTGCGCATCAAGCTGATGTGAACCTGGTCTGCTTGGTAGCATTTTAGTACTTATTTCCTGCTATCACTTCCTCCTCGTTGTTTTTAAACTGGATAGGAGGTTCTCATTCACAGGCTACGTGCATAGTTGCTAAAAAGACTTATAAATGATGCTTAGACACCACACTGTCATGTTTTTGGCCTTTACCGCAGGCTCTCACTGCAGCAACGCAGCAAGGCTCTACGGTTTCTTTCTAGCTGCAACACAAGTAAGCCGCCTGCTTTAAAACCCTCCTGCCCACATGTACGATTTCTGACCCAATATTTTATTGACTGATGTTCATTCAGTGTGAATAGACAGTGATGCTGAGGGGCTTTGAGAGCATTATGTTTGAGAGAGGGGTAATAAATGTTAGAGCGAATGGAAATTAATTTGACAGGTTGATTGTGAAAGCACAGGATCAAGTTTACTTAACACCTTAACTGCAAGGTATCATTTTAAATTCAACACTAGCATTAAAAATCTGTCCTGCCTGGAAGTTTATATTTAAGCATTAGAACCACTGACGTCCATCTGACATGCTTCATAGATATAAACATTCCAGTTGTCAGACAAACGCCAACAGTAACAGCAACAAAAAGCAGAAAAAAACAGATTTCTTAAAGACACATTAGACTTTTTTGTGACCTTGGACAATCTCTTTACCATCCTTCTCACCTCTTCTCGTGGGTTCTGTGGATGTTTCTGGTAGGTCCAGGTGACTCTAGCTTGGAAGGGATTTGGGGATACACTCCAGGAACGTGCTACTTCCCTCAACTCCATACAGCTTCTTCTCTGCAACCCGGTGCTTATGGTGGTCTGTGGGGGGCAGCAGAGACAAAGATATAGAAGTATTATATCCAAGGAAATACATGAAGCAAGTAGAAGGTAACACTAGAAAGCAGCAGGATTGAACAGCACAGGTCAATGCAGATGTTTGAAGGGAGTTTAGATAAGCATTAAACAGATACATACTTAAATTACTGAAAGGAAATATTTCATTTATCTCTAAACTATAAAGACTAATTTGGCTTCACATGAGAACTGTGATCCATCTCAGGACTGTACAGTTTTCTTCAACACTATGATGACATCTCCAACGTGGCTGATGGACCTCATTATGACAGTTTCCTGTATGAATGTTTGTCCGAACTGAAGTGACTTGACATGAACATTTGGTTACATTTTCTGCAACAAAGCCTTTGAGGGCCTAGCTCCTTCTTATATTAAAGAACTTAGTACCATATTATCCTAACACAGCACTTCGTTCTCAGACTGCAGGCTTACTTGCGGTTCGTCGGGTTTCCAAAAGCAGAATGGAAATCTAAGGATATCGTGCTTGTTAGAGTTGGCTTGGGTGACCCTGAGCCATCCCTTTAATTATGCTGCTATTCACCAATGTTTCTGGGGGACCTCCCATGATACACTGGGCATGTTTCAACATTTAGCTTTCTTTGCTTGTGTATGCATCCGTCATTATTATTGCTATTAAGACTGTGTCTCTTAATCAGGTACCCTTGCATTTAACGCATTGAACGAGTTGATGTCTCGTTCCTGTCCTGTTACCCCAGGATCCCACCGCGATTAGGCTGTATCCCAGAACCATCTTGAGCGTTATGTCAGGTCCCACCACCGGTGCATTTCAGAAGAAGGGGTCTTCTGAGTTTAGTTCCATTTGTGAAATTACAAGTTTACCCAAAAGTTTTAAAATGACATCACCATGTCTTGTATTTTCTGTTTTCGTTTTAATAAAGATCGTTGGTGTTAAATAAAATGTGTTTTTTAACTTTTAAAATGAAGCTCTCCTCATTCATGGCTGAAATATCTTCTGAGACCTTCCTGACTTGTTTGCCATCAGCCTCCAAGGGTAAACATGAGTCACGGTCCAGTCATGGTGTTTTTATTTTGAATATAGACCAGACCTAATCGCTATTCTTGTCTGACTCTCCGCCAGCTCGATCGGTCTGTGTAATCCGACACAGCTGAATACCAAAATGGGCTCAGCACATATCTGTAGAGGAGCAGAGAGGAGGGTCAGTTCTGGGATGTTTCTGAAAGGCTCTGCAGTACTTTAGGTGGGACTGTTCTCTTGGACTAAAATGACCACAGCTGATGACGTCTGGGACGACACAGCCAGAACGTGGCACCTTCATGTCTGGTCAGTTCATGGTCAGACTCTGAACCGGTTGAGGCAGATGGCTGCCCTTCATGAGCCTGGTTCTACTCAAGGTTTCACACTATTATTAGGCAGTTAATGTTGGGTTCCTTAGTTTATACATATTATATTAATTATGAATTAGGCTCATTTGGAATGAATTGAACTGTAAATTAACTGGATTTAATTGGGATAAAACTGGATCATATTTAATTTAATTTGACAGCGATGAACTGGTTTACTTGGTGTAACGTGTCTTAGAAACTTTAATGACTTGGTGATTTGAAATTGAAAAATGTTTCTTAGATTTCAAATAAGACACTTTTTTTTAGTCTTTCCAGAGTCAAAGTCATTGATGAAAACTGATTGATAAAAGGCCGATATATCAGCCTATTAACAAGTAAAATGGTGACTAGAATAACTAGCTAGAATGGTGACGGTTTCAAAAATGTGCCCTAAATCTTACTTTTTGGCTTAAAGTACTCAAAGAATTATAGAGAGGAAGAGAGCGAGAGAAATGAACCTTCTAACAGGCAGCGGTGAACAGCTTACGGGGGAAACAATGGTGTTCAACCTGCCAAGCAGCCAGCACTTTAGCGCGAAGCTAATCACATCAGAGACAATTACACTGACCTTCATTAGTTTTGCACAACTTGCGTGCCACATGATGTAATCGTATTACCCAGAAGCTCTTTCAGTTTGAGTGATTAGCCTGATTTAGTTGTGTGACAGAAAGACTGATAGCAGCAGAATGGCGGCATTGTGGTCTGGAAAGACGGCGGTCACCAGGGTTAAAAAGGGAGGGAGGGGGTTTTGGATGTTCTGGCACGGGGACAGCGAGACGTTAAATGCCACGAGTTTCGATGAATCGGTGCAGAATCAGACAACTGCTTTGTACCTTGGCCACACATTTGCAGCAGTCAGCCTTTAAAACCAATAGTGTATTTTCAATGAGGAAGACTAACAATAGTCCTCCTGACAAATCAATCAATCAAGAAATGTCACCTCCAGAGCAGAGGGTGTTTGGGTCTCCGTTCCTCACATCCTGGCGGCGGAAACGTCTGTGAAAGAGTTTTACAAACGATTACAAGAGGGTTCGGTTCTATTTGCAGATTTTTTTTTTGTTTTTCTGGGTGAAGACCGGTGACGTGATGCAGTCTGTGTCACGGACCTCTTTGTGTTTGGCAGGTAGCGGGTACAGGACGTCCCGTCCCAGGCGCAGTACGGGTCTCTGGCCAGGCAGCACTCGGCGCAGGCCTTCCCGTACACGCTGCAGCGGTGAAGGGGAACCTGGACGATGCCTGTGTCAGAGCCGACATACAGCTGTTGCTGTGAAAACACACACACATCGTAGGAAGGAAACATTTTAGACGAGCATTTCAGGAATACGAGAGTTAAGAACAACTTGAGATGCTAGCCCTGTGTGACGATGGTGCCTCGATGTTGAACCGGTTGAATTTAATTCAGCTTTCAACAAGAGTCTTTTTCAGTTTTTCTTTGTGCGTATCTGTGCAGTGAACCATTTCTGTTGTAGAGTATGTTTCCATGAGATAATCTGAGCATCAAAGGAAACTTACCCGTTTGGAGGAGATCTGCATGTTGATGATAGATGAGGCATCCTGGAACAGAAAACACACAGCAGTTTAATCTACCAGATTATTAGCACCTGCCTTTGCTAGTTTTGAAGGCCGTTTCCTCTTTTTTGACAATTCTAGCCATTCACGTGTTCAGATTTTTATTGTCGAGATCAAATCCAGCAACGTCAGCGATGGTCTTGTTAACCTTAAATGTCCAAATAATATCTTGTGGTGACGTGAACATCAGATTGTTTAACTGCAACCTTTAAATTCAACAATGGTCAGGAATTATACGTGAAAAGAAAGTTTGCCCTCTTTCACTTCAAAGCTTAGCTTCTAAATTAAAAAAAGAAAAAAAAATGTCCATACCAGTTCTTAGAGAGCACATATCATGGAAAGAAGAAAAAAAAAAATCTGAGTTTTCTGCATGTATTTGGGTATCAGACGTTAGCCTGGCCAGCCAATTTGCAAATGTTCTCTTGTGACATGCTACCCCAACCATTCACAGCCATTTCCACTGGTACAGAGTGGACCAAACTAATCATAACGTGGCAGAGGAGGAATTTAGGTCATGACTTATGCAGCAGTGTCCAAGACCTACCACTGAAAACAACCAAGATGGCTGCAGAATAACACCTTGGATCAACAAGTTTTTACAGAAAAACCATCAACAGTCATTCACTGGTGTTCCTACTCCACTGCGAGCCATTTTGGAAGTCTTTTGTTGATTCTAGTTTAGATGTATTGCTCTACTTACATCACGATTCACTTTTCTAATGGGTTACATGTCCGTGACATCACACACACAGTGTTCAGAGTAGAATAGTCCTGCATCCACATCTTTATCTCCAACTAATTTCACATGTTTCTGCGCTGAATGTACCTTGGAAGCAGAAATGCAAAGCTGTAGCACTGATGTCAAAAGAGGCACATCCTGTAGAAGAAGGGGCTGGAGTTGAGTTGAGATGCAAACTCCGCCCCCTGAAACTACTTCCTTTTAACAGAGCTGCAGAGATACGTTTGAAGAGGAAGCTTTAGCAGCGTATCTCTGTGGGACGCTGACCAGAATGTGGCACAGATATTTCAATAATACTTCAGGAAATTGTGTCGACTCTTTAAAAGAGAACATATGTCTCCTTTGAATTCCTTTGTTCTTTTTAAATAAACTGTTATATAAACTCTAATATAAGATACTGTCATAACTCTAAGATCGTGTTTTGATTTTTAAGAGTCCGGTAATTTATTTTCTCTTTTCTAATCCAATAAACTTCCAGAATTTAAAGAGGGTCCTCTTCACAACAATATTTACTTTTTTTTTATTCACCCATATTCAGCTTTAGCCCAACATGTTTTCCATTAACGTTAGGTTGAACAACTGGTTTAAATTTTCCGTGACACGAACTTGAATTCAGCATTTTGTTTGAAACATCAGCATGTGTTTGGGCGTCTAATACTAGCACTCAGGTGTATCTGTACTTTTAGTTCCGTTGCAACCAATAGATCTGCATTGGTAAGCAAAGCATTTCTTGCGTGTGCACTATCATGTATTCTGACAGTCAAATACAAGAGTACTTTCATCTACATATAATAAGCAGTATCACGGTATTCTTACTTTAAAGAGCTCCAGCTCTTCCAGTAGAAGTTCCTCCATGTTGTTCCAGCTCTCCTTGGGGACATTGATCACCTTGAGAACCGTCCCTTTATCTGAAATACCACACAACCAACGTTTATCATGCTGCCGTTACTGATGATTTTATATTTAGACTGAAGGGAAAGCAGTTTGCTCACCTGTGCCTATGAACATGACATCATACTGTCCGTCAGCGGCGTTGACTCTGTCCACAGCAATCTGTGTGAAGCTGTAGTCCACGTTGGTTCTGACGAAGACGGGCCGTCGGCTCATGGGGTAGACCGGGTTGTACATCAGAGGGTGGTGACGCGCAAACTGGATCACGTCATCTGGGAAACCCTTTGTGGACTCAAAACTGCCAAACGTCTTGCTGGGACACTGACGGATGAAAGGAAAGTTTTCATTTGTCACAGTTTTGTGGTTGTGACAGTTTTTCCACCATGGAGAGACTCATCCAGTCTGCTATGACTTCTGCTTTCTGAGTTCACTTGCTCTGCCTCGCACATCATGAGCTGGACTCTGACTCATCAGCTTTTTCGGCTGGCCTGAAACCCACTAAGCCACAGTCCATCAGGCCACAGTGAGGTGATTATAATGTGATGGGTTTCAGGGACCTGAGAGGGATTTTCTCCAGGTCAGAGTCCAGCCTCTCTCTGTAATTGAAATTCCAGTCCTGGATTTTCTGAATACTAAAGTGCACTTTAGCACCATGTGCTATCCATATTTAATGCTGCTTAGTTCTTACTTTTTCCTCTTATTAGCTCAAAGCATTCGATCGGGTTTAATTTGCATCCTTCTCAGCTTTTTTTTATGAGGTTTGATCTCATTCACGCACTTGAAATCAGAATCTGATTCACAGACAATTTTGCATAATTTGACTTTTTGTACGCTTGCACTCTTAAGATCTGATTTGTTCTGCTGGTTTTACAGGCTGTTGAGGTGATGATGGCAGGAAGGAGGGTTTACTGTGGGTCCGATACCGTTGCAGTTCTGCAGCCGTACAATGGCGATTGTTCTGCTGCGGCCGTAGCAGCCGAAGCTCAGCATAACAAATCCTGCTGATGCTACGCTTGTGTGCTTAACAGCATGTAATTGCTGTTAATATTGATTGGGAGACTGAGGGTGAGTTTTGTGGTAGAAAAAGGTCTATTACTGAGTGCTGAAGTACCAAAGAAATAAATGTATTTGCTTTAATAAAACATGTGTCTGCACAGTTCAGTAGAGTAAATAATAACACTGAAATGACAGCTTCAGAAGTACGTTAATACATGACTCAATATATAAAGTTATGTGTACATCTCTAATTTAAAAAAATAATAATAATTAGAACACTAAGATGTAAATAAAATCAAAATCTGGAAATGCCATAGAAATGCATAGGACGTTCCCCTACCAAAAGAATATGTCCATTAGATACAGCAGGCCAGTGTTAAAGTACATAAAGGGTCAAAATCCAGCTTTTTCTACCTGAGTTCCACCTCTAAAACCAAATGTGCTCAAGTCCATCAATTAAATGTGGAAATGTACAGCTCTTTGGGGGGAAGGGGGGGTAATTTTGAGTTTGATGGCAGTGACACGTCTCAAAACAGTTAATACAGGGTGATGTTTAAATGTTTAACATTAGGTAGCATCTCCTCTTCTTTTAACAACAGTTACATCATTTCCATCTGGAAGCTGAGGTTACCGGTTGTTGGAAATTTGAAAGAGGAATTTTATCCCTTTCTACTAAATCTAATGGGAAATTCTTTAGCATTTGCTTTGTTTCATGATGTTTTGAACAGCTGAAAACTCTGTCCTGCTCAGCCTCCAGACTCATCTATGAATGCAGCCATGCTTTTGTGAGGCACGGCTCGCCTTGCTGAAAGGTGCAAGGCCTTCCCTGAAAAAGACGTCTGGATGGGAGCACATGTTGCTCCAATTAAGCATCGAGTTTCCTTTCCAGATATGCAAACTGTCCATTCAAAAGCCACTCATTAACCCCCGAACCATCAGAGATGCTAGTCGGATGGTCCCACTCCTCTTCTGTTTGAAGGGTGAGGAATTTATGGATCAAACTTGAAATCAAAGTTCAAATTAGAATTCCTCTGACTGCAGGACAGCTTTTCCTATTTCCTCTATTTTAATTTAGCTTTGGCCCAGAGAAACTAGTGGTGTTTCTGGATCATGCTTAAATTTGGCATTTTTGCATGACATAGCGTGTTCTTAGATAGTCGGCACATTTACACACACCGTTTGATCAAGTTGCAGCTGTAGCTCAACTTGTACATCAAACCTCCACTGTCCCATCTGTATAGATGTACGGGAAGGGAATCAACTTATTGATAAAAGTAAGCCGGCCTCCACCATGATAGCTGGCACTGCAGGTGCTCTCAGCTTGTTAGCATTGGGCTTTTCCCGTTGAACTACTACACCAAAATAACAGATGAATCTTTTGGTTAGTTGGCAGCAGTGAACCGAACCGACTGCATCTCTGCACGCTTTAGTCAAATTTATAGAGCACACTTAAAACAACAAGGAGCTGACTGAAGTGCTGTTCACAATGTCAGCAAAAAAACCTCATGCAGTAAAAGATTAAAATAGCAAGAGAATAGATAAAATAAGTAAAACAGTGTTTGAATTATAAAAACCACGACAACATGCCTCAACTGGGACTAAAAGCCAATGAAAAAAAGATGTTTTCAGGAGAACTTTAAAATGATCGAGTGTGGTAGCAGTTCTAATATTCAAAGATAAACTGTTCCAAACTCTAAAGGGCCACCACCAAAAATGCTCCATCACCTCAGTCTTTCAGTCTCGATCTGGGAACATCCAGGAGCAGCTGGTTAGTCGACCGCAGAGCTCTAACTGGGATGTGAGGCTTTAACAGCTCACACAAGTCAGGGTGGTGGCCAAGCCTTTGACACACTCAATAAAATTTTGAATTTTGTTTTTTTTTTTTTTTTTTCCCCCGTCAGAAGGCGAGCTGTGTCGCTGCCATCAACCTCAAAATGAACCGATCTGTTTCATGAAATGGAAAAATGTCTCACTTTCATGTTTTTGATGCATTTTCAATGTTCTTCTGTGAATAAAATGTGGGTTTATGAGATTTACAGACAATTGCTTTCTAATTTAGCCTACGTTTTACACAGCATCCCATCTTTTTTGGAACTGGGATGTAAATACTGCAGCAAGGACACAACGCTGACATTTCTATGCACTTTTTCTCTGTTTCTTTATGAATTTAATAAACTTTAAAAGGGACGTTTTTAATGTTCGACTGCTCCGTGAAATGCTAACATACCATTCCTGGGCGGGGATAGGGGACTTTCCCCTGGAAGGGGACCCACTGGTAGTTGGGCCCCTCTTTGTGAGCAAAGGGCCCCAGGAAGGCCCTCCGGATGTCATTCATTGAGTAAAGACACACGGCTGAGCCTTTAAACACACTGCTGCTGGGAGACAGAGGAAGCAGGGTTAGATAGACCAAACGCACGCTACATTTGTGCACTTTGTTTTCTCGCGCTCTCTTGCACACACACACAGACACAGACGCATTCACATGTGCGCAGACACACAAATGCGATGTGAATGGACTGCGACCTGGAAGTGGAGAAGACGGTGTAGACCAGGGGGTTCTTTCTGTCCCTCGTCTGCAGCAGGAAAACATCGCCTGAGGACGGACAAACAGTCAGGTCAGGTGGCGTTGGTCCAGAGATCAAAGGTCGGGAGAAAGATAAACAAAGCCCTGTGGACACGTCTGACCTCTTTAGAGAGACGTTTCGCTGATTACCGAGGGTCGGGACATGAAACCAAATCTCCTGCAGCTTCACGCAGTAGTTTAAATGAAACTCATTTAAACAACAATTTGTCCAGTTTATACATTTTTGTTTGTCCTCCTATAAACAAAACTCAATTTTCAGAACTTCACTACATACAGTTGAGTTAAAACTATGAATGTGGAAGTCAGCAGAAAGAGACAAAAGTATTTTGAGTCTCGCTTTATTCTTCAAAGCCTCCAACCAGAACAACAAATTTAAGTAGAATAGAATAGAATGGGCACCAAGAGTACGGTCTCTCCTCCCTCCTCGTTCTTCCTTTTCCTCTCTCACCTTCACAATAAAAGCTTACATTCAGAGCTTACATTCTGGTGTGAAATATAGTAAGGTTAGTGTCCACCACACGTACATATTTAAAGATCAACATTTTCAGATTAAACTCATGTTTTCACAGCAGGGTTTTCTCCCTTTTTAGCCTCAGGTGTGGTCACAAACTCATTGTGGAGATAAAAGGCTCATTGTTCAGGTGGAGGAATGAGTGACAGACAGCCCAAGGTGGGGTTAGAGTTTGAACAAAGTCAGTTAATCTCTGTTAACCTTTCACTACGTCATGAGACGAGCACAAAGGGAGATCATATTTTAGCCCACAGATATGGCGGGACAGATCAGTCAGAGACATCTTTGGAGATGAAACCCCTGGAGCTGCTGAGGAAAACCACATGACTGCAGGTCCACGAGATTTTACATAATAAGGCAGTCTGAATTCACTGAGGCCTCTGAGGGAAGGCCTGTTTACAGATTGAGATAAACAAATAGAAGATACTGTTTTTCATTCGAAAGAGAAACTCATCAGTAGTTTTTTTTAGGATATAAGACTCAACATCTTCTAGTGGGGAAGGAATAGGGGAGGAGTGGAGTTGAGAGTCTGAGTCATCCCTAAAACCAGCTGCTATGAACCTGATGTTTGATTTGATGGTTGAAAGGGGAGCTGTTGTACTGTGTCTCTGTGCTATTTGATCCAAAACATGTCGCAGGCATTTCATGAAGAACTCAGGAAAGTGGTTCAACTTTTGAAAAAAGGTCATTGCGTTGACTCTAAAATGGCGTGCGAAGCTAATATTTGACAGTAGCTAGATGGTGAAGGATTCCTTTGTTATTTTTTTTTTATCATTGAGGACTAAACATGATCAACGTGAACACTTGTACAGTCTCTGAGTGAAAATGTTCCAGCAAACTGGTTCCAGACACTCGCAGACTCCACGTGTGATTAAAGGGACGCTGTATCTTCTTTATCTTAAAATATTCCCTCCAGCCTCAGTCTATAATTTATAGATTTAACTTCATTTCTGGACCCATCTAATGAAAACACATCATTGTACTCTGTCATGTGAACATTCGGCAGACACAAGCCTAGAAGCTGGGATGTTACAGCGTAAACACTGGCTTCACTTCAGACAGAAAGCAACTGAAAGATGATAAATCTGTTTATTTATCATCATTCTCTTAATGTTGTCTACATTTGTAATATTCCTATTTGTTTCTGAGCAAAAATATAGAAATAAGACTGGACATTTGGTTCATTTTTCACCATTATCTTTACATTTTTTCCCCATCTAATTAAAAAACGCTGCATCACTAAATGGGACATCAGGATACTTTTAACTGAGCCTGTTTAGAATGGAGACTGGAAATGAGAAGCAGTGATCCTGAAGGGAAAGATTTCTTTCTGAGGTTTGGGAAACATCAAAAGCAAGAAACCTTCATGACCTCATGACAGGACAGCTTTTTTTTTTACCTTAGCTTTCTAGCTAAATCTGCTATAAACCCATCCCATCTTTGTTATATTATATCTTATCTGGAAATATTTTAGCTCTGTTGGAGTATTTGTGCGACTGAATATGGAAAAAAAAAGAAAGGAAATTACGTAGTTCGTCAAAGTATGTGTCACTCCCATCAGCTCCTGGCACTGAGCAGATGAGACGGGTCTTGAGGAACGTCGTCCACTTGTTCACCAGACTTCGTTGACCACCCATGTCGTTCTGATTCAAGACAAAGGTCAGAGTTCACATAGTTATTGTGTAAACGAAGAATAAGTTCCTCTGAAGAGATTTGACCTCATTATTATTCATTTATCTTTTTTATTGCTGGGCTTAACTGATTGAACAACATCTCACCC
Source organism: Hirundichthys speculiger (assembly GCA_018398805.1). NCBI lineage: Eukaryota > Metazoa > Chordata > Actinopteri > Beloniformes > Exocoetidae > Hirundichthys > Hirundichthys speculiger. The sequence continues at coordinate 246,524 of JAGFBZ010000229.1, forward strand.
TGCAAAGCTGTCCGATTCGGGAGTAGGTGGACTTCCCCAGACCCTGAGCTTCAACTGCCGTCTCTCGGAAGAAGAAAAAGACCTTGTCGTCGTCTGGGTTTTCACTCTCGGGGACCCAGAAGGAACCAACAAACTTTGGTTCTGGTTGACCAAATCAAATATAAACAATGGCATTTATTATTCATCGTACAAAGAAGTGAACACATTTACTTCACGGGAACTTGATTTAAATAAAGGGATGCACAGATGTTTAGTAAATGATCTTATTTCAGTGCAGTAACTCTTGTAATGAAGACTTCAAAGGCTTTCTTAATGATTAAAAGAGTATTAGCATCTCAGCTCAATTCTAATAATAATTTAAAAAATACCACTTTTAAGGCCTGCAAAGCAATACTGGGAGTAATAAGCATAACTTAATCCCCCTTCCATAAAAATGGAGCCTATAGATGGAGGTATGTGGGATTATTTGAAGCGGCAGCATGCTTATATCAGAGGGCATGCGAGAGATGAGCAGCTCTTGCTCCAGAAATAGACCTATAAGTGAAATGGAGTAATTGGAATACACTGTTTAAAGTTTGATATTAAACATAAAATGATGCTCAAGATGTCTGTCTGAACCATTTCCAAGGAGTCGCCTCATTTGCCTTCAAAAAAAAAAAACCACTCTCCCCTCTGCATCCAATAACCTCATCTGACAAAACCCCTGCTAGGCTAGCTTAGCATCATCGCTGGAGGTAGATTCCTGCATGTCTGCCAATCCTCAAGTACGCTAAGTTTGGATTTGTGTACTTCGTAGTTCATACTTGGCAAATACAACTCAGAGAATGACAAGAGGATTCAGTTCGGTCGTTTTGCAATTAAAACAGCAGTGTTTGTATGTCTTCAGCTGCTTGTTGACGTGAAATGCATTTTTGGATACTACACAAAACTCCACTGGATGCATCCTCAATTAAATGGGAGCAAGAACACATCAGGGGATGTCAACCGTATTTGTCTAGATGCAGACTTGATGACATTTTACACGTAGACCAGAGCAGGTACGCAGTCATCAGATCATGATTATTACTTCAGGTCCAGATTCATATCGTTTCAACCCAGAATGCATGAAGGAAGAGCTACAGGTTTTCAGAAGTTAACTGTGAACTTTCAGCTGCCTCAGTCATAGACATTGACTTCAAATAAGTTAATGTTCAAAATGTCAACATAACCCTTTAACTGATGTCTAATATACATGAACACGAGACCAAACACACACCGTTGAGCCAGCGGGAGTCGTGCTGTTCCGTACGAATGGAGGGACGTTTCCCCAGACTCCTGAAGATGGTGAAGTCCCGCCCCATCAAGTCTGTGGCCACACCTGCATACAGCTCATCACCTACAAGACAGACATAACACAAACAATGAGTTTCAAAGCAGTTTAGTGTAGTCAAAGTATATTTTTAGGCCAGATGATACTCTTAAAATCATTCAGGTTAAAAACCAAAAAGAATAATCAGAATATTGATGTGCATGGATCCAGTTACCGACGAGCACAGATGCGGCATTATGTCGAGGATCGTATGGACTCTTCCCTTTCCCGTCCTCTACCTTAGATGGGTCGATCCTGAACACGTGGTCCTGATGGAGAGCGAGGACAGGAGGAAAAGGATTTCAGAGGAAAATTACTTTTCATTCCATGTTTTCTTTTGACAGGCAGGTCAAGGGGATTGAAATCACAGGTTTTAAGTTTCAGGAGCACAAAGGAATAAAAATTAATTTCTATCAAGAAATCTGAGGACAGCATGAGGAGTTTTAGCCCAACTGCAGCATCCGTCCAAACCTCAGCTTGGCTTGTCTCAGTGTTCTTACATCATAGTTTGCTGGCATCCCTGGCTGACAAATACCATGTTGACATTTATTTCTTTGAAAATAAAACTTGGTGTTTTCTAAGTTCTTTCTTGCCATTATATCCTTGCTCATCATCAGACTCCTATTATGTCGCGTTTTTGTTGTGTATATTCCTCACCTCCATCCGGTGTCCCACCTCCACAAAGGCACAGGTGGGGTGGAAAGCCCCAGTTCCACAGACGTAGAGGTGTGTGCGGTTATAGTGGTGCACAATCTTCACATAGTTAACACAGTCAGACTGAAAGAGACACACATAGAAAGTGTTGTTTTATTTAACGGGCGATCTTTCTCCTCTGTCTCTTCAAACATATGATGTTAATCATACTTGGAAACATCACTTGCCACATAAGAATTCACTTATACACTGTCAGCTGTGCTCAGCTTGGACTTTCTGTCCTTTGATTTGTGCATTCCTCACATAGCTCTTGGCCTGTGACAACACAGTCAGATCCCAAACTCCACCTCCAGCACATTGTTGTGACACCCTCAGTGTCCTGGCTGCACACACACACACACACACCCATACACACATATGCCTGCAGCTATTTGGACAGTAAGCTGCCATGCAGCAGACAGCAACATTTGCTTGAAGTTGCCTTCACATTATATGTTTTCATTTAATGCGTAATTATTAGCAAGCTGGTGACAGTTAAGCAAAGAGGAGTAAAAAAAAAAAAACACCTGTTTCTTTTTGTTTTAATTAAACAAAAACTTTGCAAGTCAGTCCATTCCAAACCATTTCTGATTCCTCCTCCCAGCTCCTCCCCCTTTACGTAGACCGTTTTTACTGTCCTGACCTCTTTCTGCTCCCTCTTTGTCTTATCAGGACAGCGTGTTATTTACCCAGACGCATCTGTCTAAATCAGAATCAGGTTACAGTGAGCTTGATCTCAAATGACTGCTGGGAGAAAAACTAACTGTATCCTAACAGATTGGATGGTGTTTTATCTGTCCAGTCTTTGAACTCCAGACTTTGGGGAGACTGGCCCATCAAGTGATCAGAACGTGGACACGTTAGTCAGCCACAGACTGTGTAGAAAATAACTGGACAAACACTCTGTGATGTCACCCACAGGTTTTCTGAAGAGTGGCTTTGAAGATTCTTTCTTTTTTTCAAATGGATAAAACAACTTGGTTGGAACATGAGCTCTGTCACCAGCTAGCTGTTTCAGCTTAGCTTAGTTTAAGATAGCCTATAATTCTAACTAGCATTACCCTAATTTCACTCTGATTCGATTTGAGATCTTTTCTGCCCTGTGGTTCTGGAGGGTCTCCAGGAAAGCTTAGTCAATATTCAGTAGAGGTGTGGAGGAGAGCAGCTAGCCAGCTGTTGGCTCGTGGTCAGACTAGCCAACCTTGAAGGTTGCTTGACTGGAGCTGACAGATAGCAGAGCGGCTGTCCTTCTGCTTAGCACTGGTTAGTATCGTTCAGCCAGGGACTTCCATGAGTAAGTAAGTCCCCCCCATCCTTGTTTTTATTCTCCAAGCTGTTCTCATTTTCTTATCATTTTTTCCCCTTTTTGTTTCAACGGCGAGTCCTGATGGTCCAGGAATGTTTGAGAAAGTTCATGGCTGAGTTGGTTTGCTCAGGCTGAAATTGTGGTACACAGAAGATATCCATTAGATCCACAACAAGGTGTAATAGCCCGGGAATGCCTTTGATCGTTTGATCAGGACAATGCTGGCTTTTGTTTGACATTTGTTCTGGCATGGATTCGGAGCTGGACCCTGACCTCTTTTTTTTCCTGCTTGTTTCAAAGCAGCCAGTTTGTGAAACAAATGACTGCGTACACAATAGTGCAGATGAGTGTGGAGACATTTATCTACATCCATCCACTTATTCCCAGAAAAGCAGCAGGGGCCTTTCTTACTATGTGCTGAAACCAGCTAAAGTAACTTTGGTTTCCCATCCCAGTCATCTCTTGCTACAACTGTGTATTCATGACACAAGTGAATTTCCTGTAAGATGCTGGTATTTTAAATAAACTGACTGGAAGTCGTTTGTCCACGACTGTCAGTGTTGCTTTCTATTGTCATGTTTACGTTCTCCTTCACAACCAACAATGCACTGTCCAGCGAACTATGGAAGCCTCTTTCACCCAAACATGTACTGTAGACCCTGTAGTTGGGTCGGCCCCAGGTCTGGAGGTTCCACACCCCAAACGAACCACACCAGCGTTCGACGACAGCCGTACCGAGACCCCTCCTTCAGATCGCTCTCGGTACGACTGTTTTGGTGCGCACCAGAGTGCGGTTGTTGTGTTCACACTGACCCAAGTGAACCACACTCATGACCAAAACCCCTTTGGGTCGACCCAAATAGGTTCAGTGTGAAAACGACTTTAGCTCAGTGTAGCCTAACAAGCATGTTTCTGCACTTTGGGAGGGAACTGGAGCAACCGAAGAAAACCTGCAAACATGTGGAGAAAATGCAAACACAATGCAGAAAAGCACCAGCTGGGATCCAATAAATAGTAGAAAAAGTAGGAAATTATAATAAAGAAAAAAACAGGAGTATCTAACAGACAAAAATACCCTGGTAATATTTAAGAGTTCGATCTTAATCCCCCAGCGTAAAAGTCAAAATCAGGAGGTGTAAGGGATGGTGGTGGTATAAACTGTGCCATCATTATCTTGGATATTTGTTTTAGTTTCATTATGAATCACCATTTCTTTTTAAAAAGGTACCAAAACTATTGAGTTGGGGTGTGTAGAAGATAATGGCTTGGCTTCAAATACGCCTTTCACATTCCTGACCAAACATCACCGAGCATGTGCCGAGCTATCCAGTTCAGAAACATGACATTTCTGTAAACCAGACGTAAGTCTGGTCAATCAAGTCTTAACATTTAACTCCGTTTCAGCTTTCATACTTTTACAGTTTTTTCATGTTTCACTACTTTCAGCCATGATTAGTTTCATATGATTATTGGCTGCAAACCAAATTTTCCAATATGATTATGTTTTTGATGAATGGCATTTGGTTTATGTTTCTTTCTGTTTCTTTTACCCTTTTGTTTCAAGTGACGCAAGTAGGGATGTAGGTCATTTCGGCTTACAAACACAACAAACCCACAAATGTCAAATCTTTGGCGGTCTGCAACAAAGACCAGTCTTATCCACAGGCCTATTAAGTTGTTGACAAGAACAGCAGACTAAGAGACTTCAGCTTTAACCTGGAAACACCATGATTAAAGTGGATGCACGTTCAAAGGCCACCAGCCTCCCTCTTTCAAGCATGTTTTGTTTTTTTAGTAAACTCTCATTGTAAGGCTTTTGTGTATTTCCGAAGCTTTGACCTCTTCGGTCCAATTCTCATTGTATTTTAGCTCCATCGTGGTTGTCTGTGTGTGTCAGGGAGCATTAAAAATGGAGGAAATCAAGAGAGCGGCACTTCTTTGAAGTGGCAGAAGAGGCGGAGAGAGAAGGAGGGAGCGCAAAAGATGCCTGAAAGACCTTGAAACGATCTGAAAGCTAAGGCAGAGGACAACAAAGGTGAATTATGCCGGTAATTACATTTCCTTTGAGAGCGCGTGTGTCTGGTGTGTGTGTGTGATGCTGGTGATGCTGGTGGTGCTGCTGGTGTGGCGCTGAAGGGTTCAGTGATCAACCTTTGACCCACCACCGACTCATTAGTTGAAACAGTGAGAGAAAAGCAGCGTGTGACCTCACCGCCGCCTGAACTTTAGGTCTTGGCGTCATGTCTCCTAGAGACATGTATAGTTCTGTTGCAGATGTCTTTGTCTCCTTTACCCCTTTTGTCTTTTCAAGAAATGATTAACCTGATTGGCCGATGTGCTATTTCAGCTTTTATCTTTTCCTCCTCCCATGTGTCCCACCCCACCTGGTTGTATTCTTGCATCAGATCACATGAAGAATTCTGCTCGTACGAATGTATGAATTTCAAGTCCAACCACAATTTAACTTGAAGGTTTGCATTGTTGATAAGATTTTATATCTTAGACTAAGAAATATCAGATTATTTATTTTGTTTTACATATAATTGACTTCATTTCGTCCATAGAATACCCTTACATTTATCATGAATATGTCTTTTGTGTCTGAAGTAACCAGAACGATTTTAAATGCAGTCACTTACTACATCCAATACAAGCATCGATATCCAGCTTTTAACTTTCTACTTCACTGTTTTGTTTCAAGTCACCACATAAAAACACTCTGGTAGAATTAAGTAATACCCACTGTGGTAAGTTTATTTTCTTCATTTTGTTTTAGGGATCTTTATCTTTAACTGCTAATATTCAGTGTCTTTTACTTGTTACTTTGTTTTTCAAAAGAAATTAATCTAAAATTCAGCTTTTTTTCCCCATTTGTTTCAAACCCTTGAATAACTGCCACATCCAGACTGGAAAGAGAATTTCTTTCCAAATATAAATTTCATAATTTCACTGGCATTGAGTACATTTTTTTTTACCCATAATTTAGTGTTTTGTTTCTTCTATTCTAGCTCGTGCTTTCTGCACAGTGGCGTCATGTCTTCTCTCTGTTTTATTAAATCTGATTCCACTTAAAAACACATGTCTTATACTGCAGTTTGGAGAGAGAGAGAGAAAAAATTGAGTTTATCTTTCTTTTTGGTTTAGATAGTGAGTTAATGGTTGAAAAGGTTTGGTCAGGCTGAAATGCTGGTGCACAGTAGACGTCCATTAGATACACAGCACAGCTCGGTGTAACAGCCAGGGAATGCCTTTGATCGCGTCTGCTGATCAGGACAATGTAGCGCCGCTAACATTTGCTCGACATGTTTGTCCTGAAATGGATTCAGATCTGGACACTGACGGGTAGAAGGTGGATTTCCTTTTACAGGTTCTTTTACCTGTTCAGTATTGTTCAGTACTGTTTTAGGGCGAACCGGATGTTTGGTTTGTCAGGTGGACATCGAGTTTTTAATTTGGGAATCTGGAATTTTAATTTATTCTGAGAAAAGAAGAGTTTTTTCACTGGCACACTTGTGCTATCTGAACAGCACACTTCGGTTGCACGATCCTCTCTCTGTCTTGCACGTGGCTTAATAACTCTCTGACACCCTCCACTCCTTCAGTGTTGCATGTGTTCTTTAGTGATGCACATGTGGGGCGCATTTGTTTGGTCTTGCTCACTTTTCTGACATGTCACCCATCTGTCCATTTTTAATTTCCTTGACTTCTTTCCTAGAGTTTTTTTTTCTCTCTCTCTCTCTATTCTTTCCTCTTCAGTAGTCGAGTAGATTTTGACAAACAATTTTCAGGTCATCAGCAGTAAAACACAGTTCACAGCTTCGTGATTCACCTGTCACCCACTATAACTGCTGATGAACGATCTGTTAGACCAGAGAGGATTTTGGAAAAATGTATCTTGAATCCAGTAAAAAATAGAGACAATTACATCATTAATTTCTATTCAGCAGCTGGAAAATGAATCTTGGAAGACAGAGAAAGTAACAAAGTGGGTGCTGGAACGGCGCCTGGAGCACGCAAACCCTCATTTTGTGGATTTAAATGCAGCTCCAGTCCTCCAGTGATGCCTCAGAGTCCTGAGTAAGTCTGAGTGTAGTGTCAGCTGTTTACTGCCCCGGTCTGTCTGTGTTTATGTGCATGTGTCTGTGTTTGTCTTACGTTAGGTGGTTCTCCTGTACTCTATACTTGTGTGTCTGTGTGAGTGATGAGGTGCCTTAAATGTGGGCAACCCATTTCCTGCCTTTTGGGTATTTTTTATGTGTACAGCTTTAATGGTAATTTTTGGTCGGCAAGATGGCAGTTAATCCAAATGTAGGTTTTTGCAATGCCAAAAACATGTCAGAGTCCATTATTTTATACTGCTGTGTCACATTGAGCAGGAGATTCACAGTTAAACCAACCGGAAACTAGGAGACGCCAATGCATGAAGCTAAAGTTAGCAATCTGTAGCTTCCTCTTTGGTGGCTATAAATTTGCCAACTGTAAAATTGGAGCTACAACTTCAAGAATTAGCCTTTGGGGTCAGTACAGCCTACATGAACACTGATTTTTCTGACGGCATGGGCCTAAATGAGGGTGATATGTGTCTCCTTGTTTTAAAGAAGTTACTTTCTAAAACTTACCTGTTTCAGGTTTGAGTAAAAATGCAGCACCTCCAGCAGTCGAGGTGTAATATTTGGAGAACTCTGCAGTTGAGATCAAGTTAACCCTCAGCTCCACGTCAAACCTCAAGCGCTAATGTTGGTGCAACAGGGCTTAAGAGGTCATGTGACTTTCTTATGTCACATAAGGGTTTAACACCAGGTTGAACTGTAAACTTCAGCTAAAGTTGAGTAAAGGATTGTGTTGCTTTAAAGGCGCCCGCTGCAGCACTGTGAACTAGTTTCATCATTGTTGGTGTTTGGCATCGTGCCGTAAAGCAAAAGTAGTAGTTACAAGAGCTGATACACACTCAAGAGAAGAGGAGTCACAAGTAGGGACAAGAGACCGCTGGAGCTGGATGAGCTTCCTGAACATAACCAAATGTTCCCTCAAATGAAATTGAAACTGACATTTTTTGTTGTTGTTTTTTTTTAACATGGAAAAAACTATATTGCCTTAAGAGTTACATGTTCTTTGAGGTAAAACAATGCAAAAAAAAACCCCTCAAAAAACAATTTGGCGTGCAAAAGTATGGTAGTTTTAATTGTCGTCTGTTTACCACTAATCCCCTTTGAATGGACTGTGGATAACAAGAAGTATTTGTCAATTGCTCAGCACATAGTTTCTGATTCACAATAAAAACAAAAAAATTATCCTCAGCTGCCGACTGTTTGAACAGGCCTGAGTCATGGCCACGTCCCCTCACCATCCATCCAGACACTTATAATAATACAGTGCCTCTGGGTTTATACGCATTTTCTTGTTGCTAAATCCAGCTGTGAAGACCAGTAAAACTGATCGTTCAGTGCAGGCATTATACAGTATTTAATAAGTGGCCACGTGCTTGGTGGCCTGAGATAAACCTAAATCTGCAACGATAAGCGAATTTGGTTTAACAGCAACAGAAAACTGTTTGTTCATTGATTATTATCACCTTGGTTATACCCACAATTAGCCTGGACAGCCATCATAATTTTTTCTTCTTTAATACGAAGAATTACAGCACGCATACTACTCTGGGAAGTGAGGAGGCATGTGTGACGCTTCATCAAACCATCTCAGGGAGGTAGGATGTACCGGCAGGTAACTTAACCCAACTTTGTGCAAATATAGGTATCCGAACGTTATCCAGTGTTCAATGTCTGCTTTGATTGGCGTTATCCAATCAAATTAGCAGACATCGCTCTCTGTCTTTGCATTCAACAGGAAGTTTCTGTTTAGGTCCGTTGCTCTAGCAGGGGTATTGGAACGGATTATGCAAAAACAAAATACACTATAAGCTGAAATAAACCCTGGATTTGGCTGTAGCATGATTTTTTTTTTTTATTACATGCTCCAGTGCGCACCACTACGCAAAAAAAAAAATAGTAAAAAGTGATGTGCCGTTAAGCCAAATGGCTCATGAAATACTGGACACACAGCATTGATCTGGTTCCTACCGACGGGTCTCTGCACACTGTTGGGTAGACGTTGACAGACCGACAATCAGACTGGTATCAACAAGACACCCAAGACGAGGAATGCTGGTAAAGGACAGTTGAATAGTGGTTCTTGGACCGTCCTGTAAGAGCTACAGTGAAGTTGGTTTGTTACATCCTGTCCTGGTGGACATGGCTGTGAATGGGACAGCTACCAGACTATAAACCTCTATGTCTTTTTTCATCTGTTTCATTCAGCCTGGAAATCTGGCAAAAGTAGGAGACATTGCTGGCAATTATCCCCCAGTGGCCTCCCACCTGAGACGCTTATACAATGGAGCTTTGCAGAAATCTGGAAGCCTTCGGGACTGAATCACTGTGTTGCATCAAGTTTTCTTTTGTTCGTTTGTTTTCTCCTAAGACATTATTCAGTGTACTAATAAAATGTAAAGTCACGATGATGTTGTGTGATATAGTTTCAGGATATATAACAGCATTTGTATCATACTGTGTGTGTAAACAGCGGAAGCATACAATAAGATACAAGAATGAGTACAGGAAGGAGATAATGAGGAGAAAAGGAGCGTCAGAAATCACGTCCACGGAGACCTTCGGAGAAACATACTCCTCTGTAATTCGGATCAGAGGTGTGAGGTCAGTTCAGTTCAGTTCCTGTGTGGGTGAGTTTTCTGATCAGAGACGAATACTTTTCAATGCAGTATTTGTCCTCGATATTCCTTTGCCTGTTGGTTAATTTTTCTGTTTTTTTTTCTTCTCTTTATCCTTTGGAGCAATTTTACTAAATCTCTTTGGCATTCACCGTCTCTGCCATCACTCTCTCTTTCAAACACATACACGGTGAAACCTGAACATATGCAGACAATCTCCTGGTCAGGTGAAATTGGATCCCGGCTTTTAGTATGAATGGAGCCCGTTGTCTGTCTGCTGCAGCGGCATAATCACGCTGATGACGGGTTTGTTTTACACACACTCATACACACACACTCTCACACACACGTTACACACTTAAAGCACACATTACACAACTGTCACAAATGAGCATAAATACTGAATACAGAATCAAATTAGTGGCAAGTCTGCGCACACTGTTGGGACAATTTACGCTGAAACACATACTCTCACACAGATAAAGCACTTTCACTCACACACGTGTAGAATTGTGTGAGATGTAATCCTGGGTGGTCTACGGACTTTTAGTGGCCACTGTTGGTCACTAAAGTAGAACCTGGATTTAGACATATAATCATCCACATGCAGTATTTTCTTTAGTGTATTGTTGTAAAGTAAATGTGCTACTGTGGATGAAAATAGAAAATCTTTATGTTTGAACATATGTTGGGAGCCGAAGAAGAGGCCAGGGGAACGTAGAAGGTGGTCTTTGTTTGGATCAGGTGTCCCGAGAGCATTGCAACAGGTCAAAGGTTTAGTCTGTGGGCGAAGTGAGTTCTGAATCCAGGAAGCTGCACATCAGATCTTTAGAGCATCTGTGGTTCGGTTTTATTTCAGTTCCTTATATGCTGTTGGTCTGTGTTGTTGTTTATAACTTGTCAAAACATTAATTTTTTAGCGACATCCAGGCCGCTTGCTGATAATGTTAACATTACAAATTTTATTTTTAAAGTCACAAAAGAACCTGTGCACAGTATAAACAGCAGCAACCACACCTCACGCATCGTTGCTCCGTAGAAACATAAATAATCCTTAAGTGTACGACATTTATTACTGCAACAGTTTTCCTATGGGTAGCTGAGAAAATGACCTCATGGAGTATGGCATCAGTCCAATGGCATATATATATATATATATATATATATATATATATTAGGGCATAAAATTAGAATTTTTACCAAGTAGCCCCTGGCTACCAGGTTTTTGAAGTTGGTAGCCAGCTACCAATTTTGGTCGCCAGTGTTTTTCGTCGCCCCATACGCCCTCGTAGACTGCTGACACTATCATGGACGCTCAATGGCTTCAATGGCCTCTACCGTCTGTAGTAGACATTTCTCCAGCACATCTTCAGTAAATCCATCAGGGAAACACTATTGTACTAGTGCGATATTATGAAACATCTGATCTAAGCTTCCGGGAGAAAAACTGGAATCTGGATGAAAGAAGCTACAAGTTTGGAAGTCTGTTTAACAGTCATGCAGTAGCTTTTTTTTTGCCCACATGAAAACCCACAGTGGTTTGGACATTTTAGACTCCCAGCGTGTTACACGGCATGCATGACGGCAACAACCGAAAGGAAAGTGTGACGGTTTCAGGAGAAAATCCCACAACAAATTAAACAAGTTAGCTTGCGCTGCAGTTGGGGGGGGGGGGGGGGGGGGGGGGGGGGGGGAGCTGTGTCATCAGTTCACTATTGTTTTATTTGATATGGGGTTTTTTTCTACCTTTATAATGTATATATAGTGATAGAAAAGTTTTGACAGATCGCGTATGAAAAACCTCTATTATTGCCCCACTATCACTACATTTCAGAAGTATTTACAAGCATGTGTTATAAGCCAGCCTGGCCCTTTAAGAAGGGGAGTAGCCTGATGGGTAATGTAGTTTGTCAGGTGTGGGTGGCTGAAAGGAGCAAGTAAAGTGAGCATGAGCAGCGGCCGAGTGTTATGGATTTGCGTCCTCCATTGGCTGACAGGAGCAGAAAAATACAGACTGTGTAACGTTGTCAGTCCCGTGCAGTGCCTGAATAAAGTGCCGTTCCAAGCAGAGAAAACTGGACTTTTTCTTTCGTTTTTTACTGGCGTGTTACCAGCTTGTCACGAGCCTGGAATAGCACAGTACGGCGGTTTCCCTACTACGGTTCGGAGTTGTTGGTGTTGGAGTTGTAAGTTGATGGTGGATTTTGTGGCTCTCTCCACTGGCGACAAGGCAGAAAAAAATGGTGGAAATGATCAAATTTTGGTCGCATTTGGTGACCAGTTAGTCACGATTTTATGCCCTATATATATATATATATATATATATATATATATATATATATATATATATATATATATATATATATATATATATATATATATCTATATAGATATATCTATATATATCTATATAAATGTGTGTGTGTGGAGGGGGGGGGTGTAAACAAATGCCCTCTAATGTTATATTATATTATATTAATATTAATATGTTCTGCAAAGATTCTCGCTTGCATCTGCAGTGAGGGGAGCTGGGAAACATTGCCAGATGCTACAGGCGGGATCCAGTAGCTCAGTGGCTACTGAATGACACTTTTGATTCTCAAATATTTATATATGGTGGTTTTGACACCACAACAGAGATTGAGACCTTTAGACCTTTAGAAGTAACTTCAGCACTCACACTGAAATTGTACAGTGCAGTGTCCAGGCATGACTGATTTCCTGATTCTGTTCCTGATTTTCCCACTGGCCTACACTCAAATTTGGACTCAGACTGTCACTTCTACATATGTCATCATGCGTGTATTCAGTGAATCGAGACTATGGTGAACTGCACAGAAAGTATTTTGGCAACAGAACTGACTCAATGGCTTTTTTGTGTTTTGTTGTCTCTTGATTACACCGCTATGTTTCTCAATGATTGTTGCAAGAAACTGTCTACACATCATACATATGTTCCTCCCTCTTCCACATACTCACATGCGCACCTCTTTTAACCATGCCATGGAGGACTTACACTAGCCAAATAATCAGACAGTCAGTCATGCTTGAGCATGGTACCGATGTGCTACAGGCAGTGCAGCCAAACTTGTTTTCTCTTACTTTCTGTCGACTTATAAGATACGTCCTCAACTTAATGAATTCCCGCAGCAACCTTTGTAATTACTGACATAGTGCCAAAACTAATTTCAACTTGTACAGTGGATTTCCTCGTAAATGTTTACGCTGTGCTATAATTTAATGAAGCTGGTGCCAACAACTGGTAGACTTCTGAAAAAACAAACTCCTTAAATTCTCTGACTATGTAGTGAAATTGTATAAGCAAGATAGCGACAACACAACACGACATGGCATCAATAGCATTAGCATCGAGCCAACCCATCAGTGACAGGACTGTAATTCTTTGCATTGAACACCAGGGGGGTTATGATCTGATTGACAAGCAGAAACCAGGCACTAGTAAAACTAACCAAGAGTGCACCGCTCCACTCTTCCTCATATAATCATATTTTTTTTTATTCCTCCATATTAAGTGCATATTTTCTTGTAAACCCACTAGCATGGGTTCATTGCCAGCTGATAAAATTCATTTACCCGCAATTGTGAGTCAGCTGAGTTTCTCTTACAGTTTAACCCAGAGAAGTCTGAGCATCTCATTTACAAGACAAAAAAAGTATTTTGCCTCATGAAACTACAGTAATTTGATCACCACATTGCATTTAAACTTTCTGAGTTTAAAACCAGATCTTGTTGATCTGAGTCACATTGATTTAAAATAACTAGATTTTGAGGATGTGATCTCACCATGTGGCAGTTTCAGAAGTGGGAGTGCTGCACCTATTATTTCATGTAATCAGTTTCCATGTGGTGATTCTGTCTTGTGATGACTCCCATGACTACAGTGGATTAAAAGGTAGCATTGTGTTGCGCTTGTGAGGAGTGGACAGTTATCTCCTCTATGATGAGCTCCATGGGCCTCTTATTTCTTTGTACAGTGTACAGTGCGTGATGTCTAGAGGCTGATAAGGAGTCTGTCTCATGTTTATAAAGGATTCAACAAGAGTTCATACTTTATGCTTTCGTTGTTCATCTGAGGGATCAGTTGGTTGTTGAAAATGCTAAAATTTACTTTATGATGTTCTTGATCTCGTATAGTTGACTGCTGAGATTTGATTTGTTAGTTTTGCTCTTTTTTTGGTCATAGAGCAATGTTAATTAAGCTTTTATTTAGTTTCCATTTAAACTGCATGAACTGAAGTGGAGGAGAAAGGAGGATTAGATAACACTGGAAAAAGTAAAGAGGTGTAAAAAAGACTTACAGTGATGTCTTTGCCAGCCCAGTTGCACTCCTCTCTCCAGTCAACGGGAGCAGGCCAGTAGATCTGAAACATGCCAGGCAAAGGTCAGATGTTGCTTTCACTTATTATCAGAAGTTATTCCTCAAAAGGATGCCCAACAAACATTTTGGGAATTACTGTTTTTGCTGCCATCCCCAGAGTTTGATCAGAGAATACAAACAGTTCTCTTCTCTGTGTATCCAATAACCCAGTCTTATAAAGCCCTGTTAGCCAAGCTTAGCATTGGTGGTGAAAGTGTACAGACTGTTTAAACCCTGGAGTGTGGAAGCCCAGTTAATCAGCCGCGCCACGCCACGCCGTAAATCGTGGCCACTCGAGTTATTGAGCATGATTCCTCCACAAGCACTGCGGTGCTGTTTAGCAGCATCCCAGGAATAAGCGTCTGCTCTATGTCGTTAAAGATGCAAGTAAAGTCTATCGAGCACGCAGGAAGTCAGGCACAAGAATGGCATGAATCCAGTGGATTAGTCAGTTTCGAAGTTGTTTAATTCCAGAAAGGACCAGAAATGGTGAGATATATGTTGTGAAATGAGAAGATTACTGGATGATTCTTCCTTGATATTGAAACCTTCTCATCAAACTCTTGGCTTGACAGCAAATAAGCTAACATGTCTTTAGAGCAACGTTCTGAACTTCTATATAAGAGAGCAGTCTTGATAAAAGCTAAACGTGTTCATTTTCAGACTCCACATACTTTTGCTGAGCTCACTTCCTGTCTGTCTCTCTGCTGTCCACTTCAGTCCTTCTCCATCTGCATCTTTCTCCACTATCCTTTATCCCACCCACATCCGACCACACTGGAAAAATGACTTGTGAATCTACACGCCCTGGTCGTAAATCAAACATGTCCGTATACCTAAAAACCATCAGAGCTTCCAGATCTAACACACCAGTGATGTCATTTACCTCAGCAGCTGTGGGCAGATGTTTCTAGTGGGATGTATTTTGTGTGTGTGGCTCTAGTTCCCCGTGTGTCTTTACAGTCTCAGTGAGTTTCTGAAGTGTTTGAAAGTGAGCCTTGAACTTCACTGTGTGTTTTTAAAGCTCTGGAAATGTGCTGGTTGAACTTATAAAGTAGAGTAGGGCTAATTACATCGGACATAGGAATCCTTTTACAAATCAATGGCAGATCTTTTTGAAAAAAACGTTTTCTTTTCATCTCCGTCCAGCTCTTTGATTTTCTACCTTTCTTTATTAATCCCACATTTGAAAGATGCACATTTGTGAAGTGTCCACACTTTTAAATAGATCTTTTTTCTGCCATTCCCTTCTAGTCCACACCGCCAAAAGCTTTCAAACCACTGGTTTCCTTGCTTGGAAATGGGAAATAATAAATCAAATTAAATTAAATGACATGACACTGGTTGTAAGTAAAACTTCCTGACTCTCTTCCATTCTTTATTTAATTATGTCATCTGCCATGCGATTAATCCAAACTAAACTAATAAAGCAATTTTAAGAAATAAATAAACACATGCCTTCATTCAAAATGATTTCTCAACCATATGACAGACTTTACTAGCCCTGCCATCTAGCCTAATTCTTCTTTCTGGTGAAGTGGAATCAAGTAACAAACTGCCCTCAGAATAACGCATCTTACAGATGCACAAATGTACCTTTTGTTCTTGTTTGGCAATGTTGTCCAGCGAGAGCGACAGCAGGAAGTTCTTGGCCCCGACAAAGAGCCGGCCCCTCTCTTCGTCCAAGAGCAGAGCGCTGAAGCAGCAGGAACGTTCCAGCTCAAACCGTCGCACTCCGTGGAACTGCTGCAAGTCTGAAGAACAGGAAGTTTTTCAGTGAGTTTCTTCTCGGCTTCAACCACGGTGATGGCAGGTTTGCGTGTGTATACAAAAGTGTGAATAAAAGTGTTGCTGTGTCGACTCTTCAGTTTACCTTTTACTTTTTGTTACAATGTAATATTAAAGTCTCAATGATGCCAATGAGTAGCAGACGGCTTAGAACAGTAAAGCTTTACATTTTTACAGCCATCATTTGTATGCTTGTTAATTTCCTGATCAAGAGATAAAAAACAAAGACTTTAAAAAGCCTTTGGATTTGAGGTATCAATGCTTATTGGAGTCTTTACAGTTAGGTCTAGAAATTTCCATGATTTTACCCTTATGTGGCATCACAATGGACTTAAAACAATCAATATGACATCAGCGTTTAGCTTCACAAAAAGACAGCATTCACTATTTAGGACTTGGAGGGTTTTTAGGCAAAGCATCTCCATTTTAATGGACTCGAAATTATTGAACATCTGACTGAAAAGACATTAACTGGCCAGATGCAGTTAATTTCCTTTTTACTTAAGACAAATTAAACCGGAGTTTGTGTTTGGCAGCTCTTTGACTGTATTGACCAATATGAAGTCTAAAGCGACCACGGTATTATTGAAGGAGGCCGTCATTAAACTGAAAAACACAATATAAATCAAAGACAGGAAAAATGTTAGGTTTGCCCAAAACAACAATTTGGGGAATTCTTAAAAAGAAAGAGAGCACTGGTGAGCTCAACAACATCAAAAGACCTGGAAGACCAGAAAAACAAATAAAGTGGATGCAGAAAAAACCACAACAAACAACCAAAAATAAATTGTCAATTTATGCAAACCAGAGATATTTTCATGAATGAAAATGCAAAGATGGAAAGAGAAAAGTCTGGAGAAGGGAAGGACGATGAAGCATACCTCATCCTGTATCAATCATGTTGGCGGCAGGGTCACAGCATGAGCATGTATGACCGTCAATACAACAGCTTTACTCGTGTTTATTGATGTTGTGACATTTCTGACAGAAGTAGTCAGATTAATTCTGGGGCGTACAGGGCTGTACTCTGTTCACAGCCAAATGCTGCTTAACGGATCTGAGCAGATCCTCACAGTCCAGATGAGTAATCACCCTATATAGAAACTGCGAAAGCAACTCAGGGCTTTCTGAAGGCAAACAAATAGAATATACTTCAATGTCCAAGTCATTCACCTGATCTCAAGCCAAAAGAGCATGTTTTCAAGAAGACAAAACTGAAGGCTGAAAGGACTAAAACCAAGCAACAGCTGAAGGAAGCTGCAGCAAAGCATCTCCAGGAGGAAACTCAGAATTTGGTGATGTTCATGGGCTTCAGACTTCAAGGACTTTCCTGTAAGTATTTGTAAAAAAAAAAATGTTATACATTTAAAATGATTTCACTTTGTCCAAATACTACTTGAGCCCCTGAAAATGAATTTACTTTTCTTAAAATCGTTTTAATTCCTAAATGATAAATGCCTTTTTTTAATTTCTCAAATCAAAGATGAAACTTTACAGTTTGATCACATCTTGATTGTTTGTTGCTTTCTTTCAAATCCGTCTTGATTGTACAAAAAGAAAAAATAATGGACCTTAAACTTTATTCAAATCATCTGGTTGGCTACGGGGCTCCATCAAATTATATGGTGGGTATAAAAGATTACCCCATTGTAGAAGTCTTTGAACAATCCGACAACCCGAAAACCCGAGGTTCCGACCCAACCTGAATCAGGTCTTGGGTCCATTCACAAGTCGTGACTCCGGATTCCGGTTGGAATCGGTACAGTTAGTCTCAGGTCCAGTTGGTGCACTCTGACCGGCTGGGTCCGCGTTTACTCGAGAGAGGTAAAGATATTGGCGGTGGCAGCCAATGTCGGGACTCGGGGCAGTTAAATGATTATTAATTAACGTGGCATGTTTGTAATGGAACATTCGTGTTATTACCGGTGTGTCCGGCAGCTGTAAAGCACAACGGATCACCAACATGATTACGTTGGATGAGAGAACATATTTACGACACGTCCTGACCGGTGTAGGCTATTAGCGTTAGCAGTTGCTACCAATAGCATCTGTATCCACAAAGAAAATAACGACATAGATTTATTGTTATTTACATCACGTAGCCTATGTAGCAACTGAACAGGGTAGTGGAAGAGAACTTTAGGTAAGAAAATCAAGTTTTATTCAACGCTAGTCAATGATGCTAATGAGCAGCTACGGGCTGTATTGTCTCGTTTCTATTCCGGTATCTCGGCTCGGTTCGTGGTCGGAAACTAAAGACTCGGGTTGGGTCGTTCCAGGTCCAAATATTGTGGGTCCATTCGGGTTCAGACCCCCGGGCTTGTGGTAATAGCTCGGGTCGGGTCGGTTTTGGGTCAAATTTTCACGGGTCCATTCGGGTTCGGGTCCATAAAAGTGGACCCGTAAAGACCTCTACCCCATTGTTTTATTATTAGGGCTGGGCAAGATAACGTGTTATTATCACATTAACTCATTAATTTATTAACAGCGACATTTATTTTATCGTGCATTAACGCATATTGCTCACATACTTTTGTTTTGAAAAGTCTGTTACTGGCTGCTGCAGAACTGGAAGAGAATTGGCGGGAAAACATGCGGAAAAGCTAAAACAGACATGGAGAGTGGTATATTTACAGAACTTTTACATGGACATTTTCATTTTTAAGTTCTCCCAGATGGCGGATTCGACAGAAACAAGGTTATTTGTAACAACTGCCAAGTTGAACTCCCTGTTAAAAGTTCCTGCTGTTACCTCAGAAATTGCCTGTTTTAATGTTCTGATTGTGGATCAGGATTTTGTTGGTAGGTTTTTTTTTAATTTTTCATAAAAAACAGGATGACATTAATGCCCTGGCAGTGGCAATAAGCTTTATTTTATTTTACATTTTTTAAGATGAGATTTACACTAAATATGTGTTACTGGCAAGTGCTGATGTTAAGTGTTTGAACAACAAATGTTATGGCAGCAGAACAGAGAATAAAAGTGCACTTTACACTACTTTTGAATTCATTATTTGATTTTGCGTATACAGTGTGATTAATCGTGATTAATCAGGGAAATCATGCGATTAATCACGATTAAAATTTTTAAGCGTTGCCCAGCCCTATTTAATATACCTAAAAGCTGTTTCCTGAGTCCAATGGCTTGTGATGACCCAGTCCAAAATTCTCTGAGACAGTAATGTTTCAGTGGAAACATTTAGTGGCCTTTCTGTTTCCAAACTGGCAAAACAAATTCTGGGGGAACGGTGCCCAGGAAAATCCAGCTGTATTTGTAAAGTTAAGCTATAATAGTTAACCAAAATCAATTGGAAAAAAGGGTCTTGGCCAAAGAAGCTATAAAATAAAGGGACTGCACCCTCCTCTGCTGTCCCAGTTGAAGGAAACAAGACCAAAGTCCAAACTTCTTCATCATTTATGAGGCTTTGTTTTTCTTATGACCTCCATGACAACATACACAAGACTCTATCGAGACCTTAATAACTCGATCCTATCGTAATTTGGTTAAAATAGCCTTGGTCCTAAAAAAGACACATAATGAAAATCACATGTTTTAACATTTACAAGGCTGTCTTTCGCCCTGTAAATGTTACAGAAACATATAACAGAGATTTAAAGTTTGGGTATAAGATGTTGGAGAAACGAGTGTGACAGATTTAGAAAACAATTAAAAAAAAACTACAACCCCCTTTCCTTCAGACCAGCCTTCGAAGCCCCGTCTCCAACGTGCACTGGTTTGTTCCCTGACTGACAGACATGCCGACGATCCAATCACTTCGCTTTAGTCACTCAGTGACTGGATGGTGTTTTCATAGCATCTCATTTCCACGGTTGATTTATAATTTTCTACTTGTTTAACAATGTGTAAAGAAAATTTCAGGTAGTGTAGCAAAACAATGCTTTGAGAAAGCAAAGCAGAAAAAAGATTTGAGTGCATGTATGTTTCTACTTATTTATATACTTACAGTGGACAAATTTACAAGAATCTAATTACAAGTTAACCTTTAAGTAACAACTAACTCCTTAACAAATGAGTTAATCATTAATATATGATGAAGAAACGAGTGAAGAATGATCAGAAAAGCAATAGATAAGTCATTAATTAGAACTTCCTTAAAGATTCCCAAAGGGAAATTTTATATTAATAAATCATGAGATGATTATTCATTCATGAATTTCAGTCCATTTCATGGTAGTTTATGTCTTCAAGCGTTAGTTCACCTGACAATACAACGGTAAGCAGCGACATGATTATGATAAAGTACTGAGTGGACTAATTAATGACTAAGTATCAATCATTTAAACAATAATGTCTTGTGATTAACTATTAACAAATAATTGCTTGTTATGTGCTCTCTGGCTACTTCAGACTGACTGGGTGTAGGCTGCATCTATTTGTTTACTATGTACAGAGCCAGGGCTGTGGATGGAAACGGGCTTTTAAATAGCGTATTCATGAGATCGGGGCAGGCAGATGGTGAGGAGGGATTCATTGAATGTGACAGTGTTCTGGGTAAGAAATCACATTACCCTGCCTTTAACTTTACTAACTGCCAGAAAGCTCGATAGAAGCTGTTCAATATTCCTAAAGGATCAAAGCCTTTCGCCAAGTTCAAATGACAAGACTTCATTCTTGGGAATTAATCAGTGAAATTATCAGTAAAAGCCTCTGAGGGTTCATATACACATAGAATGTTCCTTTGTTTGAACACTGGACTCCTCAATATATCAAACTGTGAAATTACTCAGCTGTGAAATTGTTAAAGACGGAGATCTGGTTATTTTTCACATACTTTAAAACAGCATTGCAGACATATTCAACAGAGTCCAAGCTAAATATGAAAATATGGAGCCTATATTGTTTCCAGCCAATGTCCCAGACTGAGTTAACCATTGCTTCTGTCCTGCACATTATGTTACACTCGGTGTAATTTATGAATTTACAGTACATAAAATTTAGCTTAGTTGCTATGGAGAAATTGTTGCTTACCATTAACTAATCTAACTAACTTAACCATTAACTAGCTTCAAAAACAAAGGCTATGGTAGTTTTGGCCTCTGGATTTGCATTTGTCCAGTAATGTTCGTGAGTCTAGAGCCTTTATCTAAGGATCCGCACTGAAGTTAAACTCCTCTCACTGGAAAAACATATATTTGAGGTTTTGCCAATGCTGAAACTGACTTACTCCAAAAATGGTTTTCTTTGTGTGTACATTCTAGACAAAAAGCGTTAACATGCTAACATGTGGTGTTTTCATTCCCATGCATATATCTTAATGCTGACATTAAACAGACTATTCTGTGTCGAGAGTTTAACTTTAGCAAACAGTAGTGCTAATATGGACAAAACAACCAATATCAGACTTCAGTTGCATTGCCACAGATGCTAAAATCAGCTCCACTGGGACTTGAATCCGTTTCAACCACTTATTACTCACAACCCACTTCTGAGACGATCACAAAAGAAACTTTCACTGCAGTCGCACAGCTCCTGCTGACGGTGCTCTGCTCATCTTGCAGGCTTAAGATCAGAAGTTATTTTAGCAATTAAAAAAAAGCTCCTTGCTTACTGTTTAATGTGTCAAATGAAACTAAAGTTTTCTTCAGTCTTCCCTATTCTGTGTTGTACATGTGATCTTTGGCTGCAATTAGAGGGAGCACATTTTTGAGCCATGCAGTAAACCTTCAGCGAGCCCCTCGTCCTTGGTGAGTAAGTTCAGGCTGCAATCGCCAGCTTTCAGTGATGGAACACATCCCTGGTTTATGTGGTTGTGTTGGGTATTGAGCGGCCTTCTTCAGACACACAAAACTTGGCTTCTGTACGTTGAAGAGTGTGTGTGCGCGCCGGTTTGTGGTTGCAAATCACAGTAACCACAAATTACAGCTGGCTACTGTTAAGAAGTGTTTACTTTGAAAAGGATATGCCTGGTATATTACACAAAACAGAAGATTAATTTATGTGTGTCCGCGCATGTGTGTGTGCGCTTACAGACCTTAGGGGTGGCGACAGACCATACTGTATCAAAAGAACTGGACAAACCCTCTGTGGCCATGACACACGGGTTTTTTGAAGAGTCAGTATGAGGCCTGATCTTTGGGGCTATAATGACACCATATATGCAAGAGCCAAGTTTTCCTCCCAAATTCTTCCAAACCCAACATGGCGGTCTTTTAGTGCAATCACCATCACAGACATACTGTCTTCAGAATAAGAATGATTATGCCTGTATTAGGTCTTCACTCGCAGCACTTTCTGTGACCTTGACTTTTGAGCTAAGTAGTTAAAGTGACAGGTATCCGTTTGACGGCTGCCATCTTGGATCTCAGTCTCTATCCCTGGACCTTTCAAGGTCAACTCAAAGCCGGTCACAGCAGTCTGTTACTATAATTTACATCACAACAAGCCATATTCATAAATTAAGTGATTACGCTCTCTTAGTTTTAAATTCACAGCTCAGATGTGACTCACATTTGGTGAAATTCGCCAAAAATGCTCAACACTAAAGGCTCGATTCCCCCGTCGGCACTTAAGTCGATAGTTACGCGCCCCTGCTTAGGAACTTTCCATTTAACCACATTCTCCCATCCCTAAATTCAGATATGCCCACCTGCCCAAGTCTGGAATGGAAGTGATCTTGCATTGAAAAAAGGAGTCAAACCCAACCATGATGTCATCTTTGTCAATTTTTTCCAAACCAAGGAACAGTTTACCCAACACTTGTGAATGTCATTGAAATCTGTAAAAAAAATATGCACCACACTTTAAATTTGAACAGGCCTTCCTTAAGAGTAATCCTGTAGCCTACAAAAAAAGTAAAAAATGCATGAGTTACGACTTAATAAATGTTTGCCAGTCCATCCGAAAATCACAAAGGTGTGCCTACTGTGCAACCTAAAATGATTTAGTAGTTTGACCAAACACCAATTAGGACACAAGAGATGTCCATTAAAGTGATTGGCCAACGGTATAACATATTCAATATTTCAATCTATAATTCGGATTCAATTATAAAACACCCATGGCATGTGGAAGTAAAGATAGAGGAAATGTCAATAGCGAAGGCAAAGATAAAGCCTAATTTCAATAACGAAGAGTTGGACGTGAACCACAGCCGCAGCCAGACTCAGAATCTGAACTTGGAACCACCACCAGATCCCACTTGCCAGAACCACCGTGTGACTGCGGTGCTGACAATCCCAGGCGAGGAGTACCAGTGGCTGGTCCGAATTGAAACAGCAGCAGGAGCGGTTCTGGTGGTTCGTGACTGAGACCTTCACCAGTCTGGATAACTCCCTGAAGTCAGTCAGTGACACTGGCCACAGGAGCGCATCCTATGCTCCACTCTCCAACACGCGCTCCCAGAACAAGGGCAAAAATGAATTAAAATAAATACAATTCTGATGTGTTTTGTCTTGTTCAGTTCAACAGTGTAATGGTAGCCCAACAACTGTTCACATACCTAGAAATGCTTATCAACAATCATTTGGTGAACTTTTGCCGGCCTCTCAGCAGGTATTTGGCCTTGAAACACTGGCTGATCATCCTGCTGGTCAGGGCTGATTTCCTGCTCCACAGGTGGACGCCTCTCTCTGTAGGCCTACGTGTGGTGTACCTGCATCTGATCTTAAAGTGTAATTTAATGTTTAACCTTCTGATGTGATGTGTGTGTAACTGTGTAAGTGAAAGGGTGCTTGATTTAGTGGCAGAATGCACGAACAAGTGAAATCGATGATAAACTGCTACATTTTGAGGTCGACCACCTACCATGCGTATCTCGAGTGAAGGCACGTTGAGTGAAGGCACATTGAGGGGAGGCTTAAGTCAACTGCAGGAATGCACACAGCTCAAAAAGCGCACAGCGCGTAACTCTTAGGCGGGTGAGAGAATCGAGCCCTACGTGACTGAAGTGATAACAACTAGTAGGTAACTCTATGGACAGCAATGCAGTTGTCACTCAAAAAGCCACACCCCTAATTATGCAAACCCCTT
Source organism: Hirundichthys speculiger (assembly GCA_018398805.1). NCBI lineage: Eukaryota > Metazoa > Chordata > Actinopteri > Beloniformes > Exocoetidae > Hirundichthys > Hirundichthys speculiger. Next base: position 270,751 of record JAGFBZ010000229.1, read on the forward strand.
ACAATTGACCGCCAATGTGAATTGTAGCGATAGAGACCAGAAGAGACTCCATATATTCTCATTTATGCCCTAAAGTTTGACATTTTAACATGGATATCAATGCAGATCAACTCCCTTTTGGAGTCATCCCCCCGAGTTGTCATTTCAGGAACTGCTTTTGGTTTTTCCCCTCCCTTGACACAGTCATAAACTCTGGGAGCCAAACGTGACACATTGTGAAGGACATGAAGAACTAGACAGGAACAGCTGTCTTTTCTTTTTCTTTTTTTTTTTTTTTTTTGGTAAGAAAAGCTGCAAACTTTCATTCTTACCTTTGTAAGAAAGCTTCATGCGCGGTGAGGCGGATGAGGAGGAAGACAAGGAGGAGGATGAAGAGGAAGAGGAAGGGCGGGTTATGGTGGTCGAGGAGGCATGGGCAGCAGCCAGTCCCAGCAGCAACAGAGAGCTGCAGGTGACCATCATGGCCACCATCATCATCATCATGGTCATCATCTTGGAACACTTGAAGAAAAATTCCTCTTTTTCAAAAGTTGTGGTTAAGAAAGGTTGGCTCTCAAGGCTCAGTGTTGGTTCAGAAATTTAATTTATTTATTCAGTTCACCTCTGGTTGTGACCTCAGAGTTTATGTTTTTTATCTGTAAAGGAACAATCCACCTTTTGAAAAGAACTGGAGCTTCAGTTCATGTCTCTTCCAGCCTTCTGTTTCAGAGTAATATTTATAATACACCTCCTTCTTCTGAGGAGCTCTCCTGATATTTCTGCAGCTCTCCTCTCCTGAAGGACGAACGAAGTTCACCTCTCACATCTGAGACAGGACAAAACCATCACACGTGGGCACGGAGACCTAAAAATAGAGACAAAGAGTCAGAGGATTCAGAAATGTGCACTGCTTCCACCAGGGTTGGCCTCACACACACACACACACACACACACACACACACACACTCTGAGGTATATTTAGTCGGTTAGATTGATGCCACTGCCAGGCTGTGTTCATGCCAGCCTCCATTATGGCAACAACGCTATAATCCTTTCACATTACAGAAAGACTCAGGGACACAATCCAAAACACACACACATACACACACTGACCCGAGTGATGTCGACAGCGTGTGTTAGATAGAGATATGCTGAGTCCACTGCCAAGCCAAGCACCACTGCTCCATGTCTGTGGCACTGCCAACTTGGAGCACCCACTCCACCTTTCTCACCCCCCCCCCCCACCCCCCACCCTGGTGGACTGTGTCAGATCACTCCATCACTGAAGACTCACGGGGCGACAGTGATAAACTGAGTCCAATTACTCTGAGCGAAACACTGTTTTTGTGGTGAAACACTGGTACCAATAGTGAGTAATGCCGTCATAGGTAGATAACAAATTGTTCAGAGTTTCTAAATGTGCTGAAGTGGCAGATGTGTTCATTGTTTCAGAAAAAAAAAAAACTCTCCAAGGTCTTGATGCTTACTGCGTGTGCACCCCACAACTTCATCACAGCAAGAGCAAGGGTCACCGGTTTGTAAATCTACTCATATATGAATGTAGTGTTGTGAAAAGCGTGGACATGACAGACACACCTCTCTTTCAGTACTTTGGACCCTGTGGTCAGCTGGAACAATAAAGCCTTTCACTGAAAACAGCCTGCTTTAATATATTGCATCCTCACTGTTGGCACTGAGTAACAAGGGAGACAGTCGGCTCTCCACCCCCTTTTTCATTTTTATCCCTCCTGCCCCTCCCAACATTTACCCCTATCGCTGCCCTTCATCTGTCTCTCTCTGTAAATATCCCTTTTGTGTCTTGGCAGTGGAACCAGCAGTTTAATATTACTCTGCTCCGTATGGCAGAGGGGTATTCTTGACAATGACCGGGGCAATATTATCCATAAAATAACAGTATCTTTCATTATGTGGAACGTTTTTAATAAAAAGCTTTACATATTTGAGCAGACCCATGTGGACAATTTTATAAACAGTAGCCAATAGCTCCTCCTTAGCTACACATTTCCAACAGTAGCTGGAGTCTTCAAATGAAGGCTTAGAAAAAAAGGGGAAAAAATGGATTTCCAAAAGACAACAAGGTATGAAAAGAAAATATAACATTAATTTTGACTTTACTTTATTTTTTAAATCCACTTACTTGTTAAAAAACGGGAGGTCTTTTTTTTTCCCCAAAAAAAATATTTGCTGAACCAAAAAAGCTGTTTTAGCTTTTGTTTTAAAACACATTTGACTGAACATAGTTCTCTGCACGTATCCTTTGTAAAGCACCTACATTGCAGTTGGTTGTTTATATTTCTATTTGATGCTTCATTTTCAGTGACAAAGTTATTCATGTGAGTGACAACAACTGAAGAATCTGCAGTAGAAGCGTGATAATAGAGCATAACTTTCATGCCAGTGAGACAAATGTTCCTTTCCAGAGATTAATGCGATGGGAGAGGAGTTTCCAATTTACAAAAGGTGTGCCCCACAGCTGAAGTCTCTGGCATTTAATAACTGAAATGAGCTGACATTCATGACTACCAGTGAGTGAGAGCGTTGAGTTCTGGCAAAAGAAAAAAAAAAAAAAACGATAATCTGGTTACCCAAACTGACATCTGGACGTCGACATAACAAACGCTTTTCCAGATACCTGAGTATTTGGGTCCAACCCAAGTAATTAAACTACCAAAAGCAAGATGAATGATGCAGCGCTGTAGCCGTCAGGGCTGTGCTTCCTTTTCTTTACTTCCTTTATGCAGCTCAGACATGGCAATGAAAAAAACGAATCATCTTCATTTCAGTTGGAGCTAATAAATGTTGACCAACTGTAACTTTTAGTGACATTTCAATAACCTTTCTTTCAATGTGGCAGAGCAACCACATTCGTTGCGGTCCGTGTCAACCCGATGCATAGTTACTGGGTAGGCACATGTCAGCTTACGGTGGAGGTTATGGTGCAGAATGCCCAGATACTCCAGCCATGTCTTCGGTTTGATGGAGAATCATATATTGTAATATGCTAGGATTCACTTCACTTCAAAGTAAGAAAAATCACAGGGACGGCCGAGCTTTGTGCATGGCCCTGAACACGGAGGAACATGGGAATAGTTACATGAAAACATGCTGCAGTAACAAATAAAACCTCCAGAATTCTTCTTGTTTCATGGCTGGGACAAGTATTACATTAATTCCCACAATTCTGGTTGAAGAATCCTCTGAAAGCCGCTGACTTTAAAGCGCCCGTGTGAACACCGAAGCACACCAAGATGTGAAGATACACGGAGTCTCTCGCACACACATGCACACACGGACCCGTCAAGGTTGTTGGCACAGAGTTTTATGAATAATGGAGCCATTGAAGCGTGGACACAGGAGAGCTCTCATAAGCTCATGGCTGCCTGGCCACAACAACAGGACGGAGCTTAACGAGAACACGAACTCCCACATGCCCTGCAGTGTGTAAACACACACACATTCATGAATGAACAAAAGTGCACATGGCAGCAGTGGACGGAGCATAAGTCCCGCTTCTGATTCGCAAAAGGCCTGGGTTACTTTTATAGACGTGGTCTGCCTCCGGTTCGATGCTTTAAAAAAAAAAAAAAAACAAATAGAAAATTCACCAAATTACAGCCGAAGAAGTGTTAACCGGTGCAATAAACTGTTAGAGAGAGAAAGGGTGCGTGTCCAGAAGGTTCTGCACTTCGCTGCAAAAATGCCGCAGTGTTTCAAGGAGGAGGACGTCAGCACTTTCGTCAGCTGTAGCTCCGTGACACACAAACAGAAAGGCTCTCACACACGAGCGCGCACAGTTCATGTCATGGTTTCCGGGAGTTACCGGGGCTATAAAATTAACCAGAGGTCCCATTGTCCCTCCCAGTCTCCCCAGGGCATGTGTGTGTGTCAGTATCCGAGAGTGTCCACTATATCTACCATCATCACTTTAAAAGGCTATTATTGCTCCTCATCTGATGTCTGAGCACAAACACTCGCCTATAACCTCATCTGCAAACTCCTTCCTGTCAGCACTCACGTCTGCAGAGTCGCACATACTTGCGCGCAAATACACAAACTCCTTGCATGTTTAATAATGTACCTTAATAAAAAGGAAGAAGCCACAGGGACCGCTGACACTTGCATTCAGTTCAGCTTCAATAGACATGTAGCAGCAGCATGCCAAGAGGGACTGGATTAAAAATAAAGACAAAGACAGAGATTCGCAGGGGGGACATGGGGCCAAGCTGTCCTGTCAAAAACCAGCCTAAATAGAGACAGCCAGACAAAGCAGCCCGCCTCTGGGGTGAGACGGGCCTTTACAGAGTGAGGTTAGAGTGCAACACTATAGTACTGCACGGAGGAATGAATGAATGATTATTAGCAGCTTAACCTGTAGCCTTCCACATCCATTGGTCAATCACTGAAAAGTGAAAGGAAGAGACAATGATGGTCTTCCATGCTTTCTTGAGGAAGCAAGAGAGATGGAGGTATGATTGCAGGGTGCCAAGGAGGGAAAAAAAAGAACTTTGTAATGACAAGGAGAAGTGGGGGAAAAAAAACAAACTATAAATCCAGAAAAGGGAAAGGCATGGAAAAAAAGGAAATGGGGCTGGAGCTATATAGAAACCTAGTAAGGGAAGGTATGGGAAGAAAGAATTGAAAAGGCAGGCAAAAAACAAAAGCAGCAATTGAGAGTATAAGTGGGAACCTCTGAAAGCTCAAGATGTAGACATTGAATCACTTCAACCCTGCAGCATGCCTGCATGCATACAGTCCCATGAAAAGAAAGGGAAATTGATGGAAGGCGGCAGGGATGGAAAAGAAAACGAGCGAGGCGAGAGGTGATGGAGAAAAAGCAGCCAATTGTTTTTCCTGCGGAAAGAAAAGACTTTCCCTGGCATGTGACCAACAACTCTAAGCCTCGACGCATCAGAGAAAAGAAAGGCGGGATGCAGGGGTGGATGAGGGGGGGGATAAGATAGAGAGCGCAAGCCAGCGGAGGGTCTCAGCCTTAAGGAGCGAAAATAGCTGAAACAGCAGGTAACTGGTAGCTTTTGATCTATGTTTGATTGGCGGGAGACGGTGGGGGTGAAGGAGTGAAGCTAAACCAAATATGCAAGAGTTAAAGCGTCGAAGATGAATATTTCACAGCTTTCTTCCACACCGACACCTTATTACCTCAACAGACATAATGCCTTGTTTCTGTATGATCTCTGCAAATCTGCACTTCCTTTGTGTTGGACACCAGGGGCGAGATCCATATTTTATACCGCCCATGACGCTTGAACGTCAACTCTTTGCTGAGAAGGCACGGGAAAGAAAGTAATTGCGCCTTTGCCATCCAGCTGTATGGAACACTAGCCTGGAGACATACTGTGACAAAAACAGAAGAAATAACGCATGTTGATAAATTATTGAAGAGCTCGGCCTGCCAAGTATGTAGCGTATATATATATGTGAAATGTTTTGTTAAAAAGGAGCACGAACTGCTAGCTAAATGTAGTCTGCACACAGTGGCATCGTACGCTAGCTTACCAATGATAATACGACCGAGATTTCTCTAATATTATTAGTATTATTACTGAGCACGATGCTCACACTGAATGTTGTGGCCAACTACAAGATTCAGCAACACTCACTGGTAGCTGTGAATGTCACCTGCTGTAGTACATTTTAAGTTGAGCAATGACAAGTTGGTCAGTTAAAAACTATGATTTGTCCCTAGAAAGAAAGACACCCCCCCCCGCCCCCCTCCCCAGCATACACTTTTTGTCCACGTATTACACTTCTGTCATGCGATCCTCAGTTGGTATGGATGGCATGTTCTCACGCTCCTCTCATTCAGTGATGCGTATGTGCGCCTCATCTCACAGTGGATTCACCGCTCGCTACGCAAATAAGACGCAGCTTTGAATCAGTCCCCGCTCCCGTGTATGATTTCATTGGCTAACCCTAGCTGTGTTGACTGGTTGGCACATGCGTTGGAGTATATGGAAACCACAATTCTGTTCGGCAACGCTTCATATCGCCCCATTCAGAGTCTATGGAGATTGATGCTGATGACACTTTCGGTGGCAAATTGCATACGTGTGAGCCCCGAGGGTCACAGAGGACCTCAATCCTTCAATGCCACATGTGTGGCCCCTGCGGTATTCATTGTTATCTACTGCAGAAGCTTTGGAGGCCATACAATGGTGTTTGGGCCAGGCCTGAGATTTTCTCCAAATTCCAACCTACCAGTTCACATTTTTCAACACAGACGAAGAAGGAGGAGCTCAGCAACTACCTCCAGCATCTGAGAAGTCCCCATACGAATCTGTAGACTTCCAGAGGTATTGCAAGAGTGCACAGAAGCAAATGGAAATGAGGCACAAATGAGGGAGACTGAGGAAAAGGGAAGAATACATGAACACACAAATAAAAGAAATTATATATGGTGCATTGTTTCTCTATTTGGGACTATGTCACCACATAACAGAGTTATCCATAAAAGTGGATTAGGGAAAATATTATATATATATATATATAAACGCGGACATAAACTTCATATCTTCTACTATTATTCTTCTAGTAAAAATAAGTATTTCAAAATCAACATCTTAATCTGATTTAAAGGATCATGATCTTATTTAGGATCTAATAACATAGGCTCACATGCTTTTATTTTTCACAAAACATGTTAGTTGTGCAAAACATGCTCAGCTTTAGTTAGCAGTACGTTTAGGGTATGTTCACACTGTCCTCCAAAATCTAACTTTTAGCATATAAGATTGTATCTAGATAGATGTTTTTTGACAGTCTTTATACTGAAATCCAACCACATATGTAGGTGGTTTCAAACACATGTAGATAATCGCACAGATGCGTCATACTAGCAGAGATGAAAGAGTCCTCCGTTAGCTAGCCTGTGCTGCTCATTAGCTTAGAGTTTACTTGTCTGGAACATGCTCCACACTGTACTGACAAACCTGCAGAGATCAATCTGCCCCAAATCAAGCAGTATATCGAGCGTCCTCTAGTCTAAGTTGTAGAAAATCTGCCCCGAGGCTCCACATAACCATTTGGGACGGTGGCAGAGTCAGCTCACCATTCTCCGTTTTCATTTTTGTCTGCTCTGTGCCTTTAGTTACCATAGCAGCTACATAAATTAGGGAACACCAGAGACAGAATGGATATAATATCTCACAGTTTAATATAATGTAAATGGTCGGTCAGAAAGATCAGGATCTGATCGGATATGCTAAAGGGGGACGCCAGTGTAAACGAGGCCTTCATGAAAAGACCCAGTGGATTACACGGCAATCGTTCATTTGTGAACTGAAGCAAGAGAAACTAGCTATCAGGGAGGCATCACGCAAATATTTCGTCATACTGACATTAATTTGTTATAAAACACAAGGTGTGGACTACAAACGAGGCGTTTTCTGAATCTCTGCTGAACTTAGGCGTTGTAAATTTACAGACCTTTTACATGGCTTTGAAAAAGACCGGGAAAGTTGTAAACGTGCATGTTAGGAACTGTTTAACCTTTTTCTTTGCTTGTCCTAAATCTGATATGGGTATCAAAAGTGCCGCCAAGATAAAGATTAGAAAGTAATGAACTGATACTGCGTGTGATGTTGCTGATGCCAGTTAGATTTGGTTAAAAGCAGTAGTTACATTAGCGTGTTAGCTTTAATGTTTGGCATAGCAGCTGCTTTAAAGCAAAAGAAGGCTTTGGAGTCTAGTATGCAACCATCATAGTTAAAGTCAGAGAACCCCTTCAAGGTTGTCATCTCTTTTTAGGCACTATAGCACAAGTGCCACAGGCATGAAAAACGTTGGGCATAATCTTCAGGAACATTCCCACCTTTCCTATTAAAGCAAAAACTATCCGGCACCCACGCCATTCAGTTGTTGTGCTTTGATTCAACTCAGATATTCAGCTCATGAGGATTTGGAGTAGCAGGTGAAGCAGGGGAGCGTGTCCAAACGGCGGCACGCTGTAGACTTTTACAAACAGTCTCTAGAGGGGAGCAGAACGCAAAAAGAGTGCAAAAGGTATGAGCTTCACAACGTCATTGGCCTGAAGCCGTGCCTCATTTCCCCTGAAAACTTTAAAAAGAGAATACAAAAAAAATGCCTTGACAAAGACAGACCACCAATGGTGGGTGAAAAAGGAGGTCTGTGGTATTTACTGCTATCATTCTGAAGTGAACAGCTCATAAATGAAGAGTGAAAGTAAATCCCTGTTTGAAAAGCTCATGCTGGTTTACACAGGCTCAGAAGAGGACAAGACTGTCATATGAAGGTTCAGCGGAGGATTTAAAAAGCATAGTCCTTATCCAGTGTGTAATGCAGCTTAGAAGTACAGTCTTGCATTCCTATATATATTATATATATATATATATATATATATATATATATATATATATATATATATATAAATTTTTTTTTTTCCATTTCCAAACACAAAAGTGCAATGTAAAGGAGCATTAAGTCAGAAGAGACAACTGGTCTGTGTGGGATTTAACCTGAAACAAAGTAGAAGAGAAAGAGCGAAGTAATTTGAGGCAGAGACTCTGGTTGTTCTGAAAAAGACCCAATGAATGGAGGAGCCGGGGAGATGGCAGCGCTCTGCTGGTTGCTGGTTCAGAGCCATCTGGCCCGGTATCATGAAAGGAAAGTTTCCCAGCCTGCAAACTTGTGTTAAGGATTTGCTGACCTTGGATGAGTTATTCTTAGCTTTTTGAAGTATGGACAGATAAAAATAAAAGCGGCAAGTGGAATAAATGAAAATGCTCAGCTGATGTAAATAATGTTTCCAAGTTTGAGGTGATACATGCCATACTCATGATGATGAGTCTTTTCAGCCATCGGTTCAGCCTTCATATGGGTGATTGAACTGGCTTTATTATGAAAAAAAAAAAAGCATGAAAAATATTATGCAAAATGTCTTTGCTGTGGTCATACAGTTTAAATCACTTGGTACGATAAAGTTAGAAATCAGAGACAATGAAGGAGCCATTAAAAGCACTAAAGGCAGCCTGCTGGTCACTGGTAGCCAGCCACTTGGCTCTGTTTTAAACCAGAAGCAGCAGTGAGTCGGGATCTTATAGCGCTGCCTCTGGTCTCCTGACTGGAGGTGCTCCAGAGGGCTCTCAGAAGAAAGACGACTCACTCTGGAAACTGAAATAACATGACCAATTCCAACCCAGTTCTCTGAAGAAAAGCCCCCAGGTCATCAGCATGACTTGTAAAATTAAAGTTTTTAATGGCTTAAGGAGAGCATTGCCACACAAGTTCAGGTTACAAACACAGCAGACGGAGTAAAACTTGAACTTACTGGCTCAGCAGCAGTCATCACCGTATTTTATTTCTCCTATGAAAGTTATGCCAAATATTAACCTAAACTCATACATGAAAGCACATAAAAGGTATGTAGACTGATTGATATCCATCTGGGTGGACCATTCAAACTCACCTTCCTGTCCGTTTCCAAGAGAAGCAAGAACTGAAAGACCATTCCAGATTCTGATCAGCATCCACCTGAGCCCAACATGCCTCTGTCAGCACTGTCAGCTTTCATTGTGACAAAACTTCTCTGCTCCTCTTCAACGTGTCAGTGTCTTCCCATAGCTGAATGCACACCTAAACACGGTCACTGAGCTCCATTTATGTGCTTCCAAAACACCCATTCTCAGGGCTCAAAAATATCTGAACTCAGTGAAGAAGTGTGGGAAATGTACAGAATGAGGTGACAGTGAATAAATAAAGAGGATATTACAAAATGTAAAGTGTTTAGGAATCCCTGTAAGAACCTGTGGGTTGAAAAAAAATCAATAATTCCATTGATAGGAATGGAGGCAGGAGGGCAAAAAAAAAAAAGAGAGAGCAGTAGCAGAGTCCCAGTTTGGTGCAAAAAAAAAGTCCAGTGAGTGTGAAAAAAGTCCAGTAAGCAGCTGGTGTGTAAGTTAAAAAGCAGCGGAGAGAGAGATCTGAGTATTCCCCTGTCTGCAGTCAGCTCCACTGATGAACGGCTGCACTTCAGCTCCACTTAGAAAAACACACAGCCCCACGCACACACATAAAACTCCCCTTAACACACACATACACACACACACACACGCCAGGAGTTCAAACACACACACAGTTTTCACGGGAGCTAAGCAGAGCAGAAATGCTCGGAGGGCGAGCGGGCTGAAAGAATGGGCTTAATTCAAGAGGGGAGAGAATGGGAGGGAGGGAAGGAGGGATGGAGGGAGGGGTTGAAGGGAGGAGGGAGGTGAGAGGAGGAGGCGTGGAAAGGGCCACAGACATGCAGCGTGTTGTCCTCTGTGTAAACGCTACTGTAAATGTATGTGGGCACCTTTACTGTCCCACCGTTGTGAGCGCGGACTTTAATGAACCTCTGGTGTGAGCTTTAAACCTCAATTGAGCAGAAAGGACGGCTCAATGAGGTAGGACGACAGTTAGTCGTAAAAGCCTGCTCTCACTGTGAAACTGTCTCATTTATATGAGAAGCATTGGAAAATCTCAAAAACCTCCCCACACATTGTCCTCACATTTTCCATCATTCTGGGTTTTATTGCTCTCTGTTAAACCATGCCATCTCCCTCTGCCCTCATCAGAGGCCAAACTGGAGAACTGGCACATGCTAATACGTGAATTTGCGTGCTTTTTTTGTCCCCCTCACTTATCAAAACATTTGCTTAGAACCTGCATGGTATTTGCATTGCAATTTCACTTGATTTTGTCTGGCTTTTTAAAACAAATTTGCCATGTTCATCAACAAGCCTTACAGTGATATCATCTGACCAAAAATAAAAATGAAAATACAACAGACATTTTAATATTTTGCTAAAACCACCTCACACAATGCAGCAAAGATTCACATAAAGGCCTGAAACGTGGCTGTAATTACTGCGAGACGTGACTTGACACTTGCTGAGTCATGACTGGCCTCCGCGGAGAGATGAAAGAGCTAAAAATGCTCCAAACATCCCCGGAAAAAAAGGAGATTTCCAGATACATAAGAATGAATTACGCTGACACCATGTTGGCTGATAAGCTACTGTAGGTACAGTCAGAGGATAATTGGCATGCATTTGTAGCATATGAGGGTTTACATCATCCTGTGCACGTATCAGAGTTGAAGTATGGGTCAACCATTCATGATGCTCAGCTTCTGCACACACAGGTATATGACAACATGTCAAAAGGGGGAAAAGGGTTTGTTCAACAACATTTCAAAGGGCTATGAAGACATAAAAAGTCCAAGAAGATCTTAAAGCTTTACACTGAGGAATTTTGTCAAAAGAGCATTTTGAAAACTGTTTGGTCAAGGCCCCGTGCACCTTGTTCCCCCATTTTAAAATCACTGATATGTAGATATAGAAATCTTTACCAAGTAGCCTATTTTGAGTAAAAGCACTTTCAGTCAGACCTCAATGTAATAACACGGGACAATTATACACATCATAAACAGCATTGTAAAAGTGATTCCATTTGCAACTGACAGGCTGTAAAATCTTGCCAGACATAAGATTTAGCAGGAAGACTAAAGAAAGAAGAATAGACGGGGACAAAGGTGTCTGCCACTCAAAAAACCCGTTAATAATGCTAACAACTTCCTGGACAAGTTGGTTTTATGGTCACTTAACAACTGGCACCTGACACTGATCTCTCTCCCTCCACAGGATACCCTGAGGAGCACTGGTGATCTCTTCTGTGTAGCCTAACCTCAACAGTGAGCGCAGCACATGGAGCATCCTATTAAAAAGGGTTAGAAGTTAGTTAGAAGTCACACTTACATCCACAGTGACTGGTGGTGGATATCCAAATGATCAGAATCAGGTGTTCCAATCACTTCCATGGCCACAGGTGTATAAAATTAGGCACCTGGGCATGCAGACCGTTTCTACAAATTCTACAAATCTACATTGAGAATGAATGAGTCGCTCTCAGGAGCTCAGTGAATTCCACCGTGGAACTGTGATCGGATGCTACCTGAGCAACAAATCCAGTCCTGAAATTTCCTCGCTCCTAAATATTCCACAGTCAACTGTCAGCTGTATTATAAGGAAATGGAAGTGTTTGGAAACGACAGCATCTCAGCCATGAAGTGGTAGGACACGTAAACTGATGGAACGGAGTCAGGAGATGCTGAAGCACATAGTGTGAAGAGGTCACCAACTTTCTGCAGAGTCAATCACTACAGACCTCCAAACTTCATGTGGCCTTCAGATTAGCTCAACAACAGAGCAGAGAGCTTCATGAATGGGTTTCCATGGTGGAGCAGCTGCATCCAAGCCAGACATCACCAAGTACAATGCAAAGCATCGTATGCAGTGGTATAAAGCAGCCACCACTGGACTCTAGAGCAGAGTCCTGACCTCAACCTGATAGAACACCTTTGGGATGAATTAGAGCAGAGACTGAGAGCCAGGCCTTCTCAGCCAACATCAGTGTTTTTATCCACTAGTATTGTCCTCTTCACCATGCAGCTTTTTACATTCTTCCTCAGTGTATTATTTTGTTGTATGAATGCCCAATTCAAACCTTGTGGTCTCAAAGTACCTAATAATTCACTCATTAACTGTTCCTTCACATCCTGGTCACATGGATCTGCCAAAGCCTGTCCAAGCTCTTTTTGAACTAAAGGGTAGAGCCCCAACACGTCACCAAGGCCATGACATATTTGTGAACTTAATGGTCAAGTCTGATTAAAGTTGGCATGCTATTTTTCTGAGACAGAAAGAATTGAAATCTAAACAAAATGTTGAATCTTTGCATGCATTATTTACATAATGATGTCAGATATTTATAGTTGCATTGTTGCAAAACAAGCATTATTACCCTCCTTTACATGATTGCTCCCTATAATTAGACTGCAGCTGCTTAGCTGGTGTCCGTCATGGCCTTCTCAATTCATTGCAAAGTATTTCTGCTCATCATTTGTTGTGATTAGCTTCTGTACACTCGGCTGCAGTTTATTCATCAAATAAGTTGATTACTGTTAGTTTTTTACAGTCTAAATAAGTTCTGCGGTCAATAAAATCTTTGTCAAAAGGCTAGAATGACAGCAGCTGACTTTTTCTTCTTTGAGTGGTTTGATACCAGCATTCCAGTAGCTGGTACCAAACCACTCCCGGCAACCCTGGCCCCTCGTGCACATCTAGAAACCCACTCTGACCAGGTCATGGGTCTCACATTAGGGGGTTCACTCGAATAAGGGTTCGTGTTGTCTCCGAGTTTTCTGGTATTTTTCTCACAATGCTCTCAACACTTTCAAGCACATAGGCGTGCGCACAATTAAAGCTGTATGTATGTCTCGGCCCAGTGCCCGCCCCCTGCTGACCTGTCTGTCATAAACCAGTCTGATGTCTCAACAGACCGCAGAGTGAGCTCTGTGATCCTGACAAAAGCTTTTGTCTCAACCAAATCCTCTGTGCTATTGAAACAGATGAGGGCTCAGTGTCCTAACAGCCTCCTACTAAATCTTTGTTTTATTGCAAGCCACTGAACCAAGATGATCTGTAGATCGTGATGGGATGAGCATTAGACCGATGTCCCTACAGAGACTTCCTTGTGGCCATTTAAACTTTTTATTCAGTTTGAGTAACCCAAACATTCATTAACTTGTTTTACTACAAAAGGTCCTCTGACTTAAAGGGTGATGGTGGGATTGTGTTTTGCAAATGCATAGTTGGACTTTGTTGCACTTTGTTATACGTTTCACGTTGCATAACCACATGGGTGTAAAAGCTCCAATTACTGCGCTGATTTCAGACTACTTAAAAGATTGTGATTGCGTGAGTTTGAAGAGTGCGCATTTATAGCTGCGGGCCTATCACTTAGTTTCTCTCGAGAAGATTTTCTTTCCTTACCAGACTGTTTCATAAAAGGATTGTAAGAAAAAGGCCTAAATTGTGGATAATTCCAGGCTTTGATGGTAGACCTGATAAAACTTACCCAGGCATACCTACTCACAAAAATTCTCTCTCGCGAAGTGAGTCAGTAACCCTTCACATTCACACCAATATTCACAGGTATAAAATATTTTATTTTCTAGTCAAAGATTCAGAGAGTCACTGAAGCACTTTTAACAACACAAATACATAGGCTAACATTAGCTTATGTAGCCTATGTATTTTTTTATGTATGATTTTTCATTTTCATTGCATTGATTGAAAAACAATCATTGTAAGTTACGGTAGCACTTTCAACATGCTATTAAAGCTTGGCAAAACATTTAAAACCCTAACAACTTGTCTGACAGGTCACCTGCAGTGTGTTGACAGAAGCAAGTGCTCATTGTTGCCGGACAACATGGACAATTGAGAGGTAATTTAGAACGGCTTAGAAGCAGTTAATACGGAGAAAATGTGCCATTTTAAAATGGCCCAAGAGCATTTTAATATTGACACGTGGCATTTGCACCTTAACCTTTTAGGAATGTTTTCTCGTATGCAGTGTTAAAGGTTTCTAATTTCTTTCCACACCAAGAATTACTCGGCGCACAATGTATCATTATAGGATAATGAGTGCAAAGTAAACATTACCCTGGATGCCATGGAAACAGAGCTCCTTCATAAGCCTGAATTCCCCAAATTGTTCCCTGGACATGAGGGTCTCTTGGACCCACATCCTCCTTTTTCTTGCTGCTTCTTGCCTTGTTAATGAACAGGATGAGTACTGGCGTTTCCTTTTTGCACTGAACAGATGCATCTTTGATGCAAACAACATGGCGTGCAAACCTGGGACTTCCCACCTAACTGCAACTGTTTGAAGCTTTTAAAACTTTGCCAAGTTGTCCTTGTACTCCGAAACTCCTCACTGACTAGCGTGCCCAGGAGTGAACTTAGCATATGCTGCATTCAGTGTCAAAGGAGCTTTGGAGCCAGATGCCAACTCACGTGCCTCCTCACCAGAGCTCCTTTGCTGATTTATAAAGCTAACCCAGTCTCATTGACAAAATATAAAACAGTTCAAGAAACGTAAAGCAACACTAAGATGTGTTTTCATGTTCAAACATCGGTTTCAATTTCACTTAATGGAATATTCGATAATTTTTAGGAGGTCTGTCTGGCTCTGATGGTCTTCCCTCCAAATAATAAGCAAAACCCAAATACAGTTACTCTGAATTTGGCCGCTTGAGCCTCATGCTAAATTTACTGGTGAACTTTTTGAGAGTGTAAAAACATACTAGAATTCAGGAACACTTTCTGACACCTTGGTGCCCCTCAGGGCTCAGTTAAGACTGTGAGATGGTTCTGCATGGAGACATAGCTCAGAATTAAACTACTGGTGTTTTCAACATGGAAAACTGGCTGTTTTTGCCACTTTCAGCAGTGAAATCACTGGTTCTTCCTTGTTTTTCCACCATTCCAGTCCACAAACAAAACAAATAACCTTCATCTTTTTGTGCAATCCGTTTGTACTTGTTTCAACAGGAACGCCCTCAGAAGTCAGGATTCCAGCTCGGAAACTCAGAGAAACCTCACCCACCTCAACTTCAGACACCGACATAGCTGCTACACGCATCAGCAAACGTAGTTTATCCAAATTAATTAGACATACACATAGAAAATGTGTGCTTTTTATCAGTGGACATGTTGCTACGCTGATTGTATGTGCTAAAGATTTCGTATCACTATTGATAACGAAGGCTAGAAGGGCAACAGCTGGTGCAGCATTTGAAAATGTTAATTTCCCATCTTTGCAGCAGAAACACAATCAGCTCAGGTGTGACATCTTTCCAATGTCTGAGCTAAATGATATTATGTTAATAATATCATTTAATAATATTTTGTCATACAAACAGAAACAAAAACATCATTTTTGGTTTCCCTTTCTTTCATTATTCCATTCTGGTTTAAGAGCAGAAAGAGAAGAATTGTCCACAGACACAATTCTTTGGGTTTTTATTAAAGTGGACACCAAGATCTTCTAGAACTGACGCTACATTTCATAAACTGCTCACAAAAATACCTCCATGTCGCAAAATCTTCATTTTGCAGCAAGCTGTCAAGTTAAAGACTGGAGTCTCATCTCAATTACTGATGTTTTAAAGTCCATTTGCTCTGAAATGTCACATTTGGATTCAACTGTTTGTTCACCGTCTATGAATTAAAAACCAGCTGGCTAAAGAGAGCCAATTAAAAAGTGGGTTAAAAAAAAAACATCCAAGTCGTCCATAAAGAACAAATACATAAATTGGCACATATACATTATGAGCATATGTTAAAAAAAAAAAAGGCATGTATATCTATTTGACTGTGGTTTCCTGAAATCATAAAATTGTGAAAATGTTAAAACAAAGCTTCACATCATTATATTAGCCCTGACAGAAAAAAAACTTAGTTTCTTCCACTATAAAAGCATTCTTAGATATTTATTTGCTCATTTATTTCTCTTTTTTGACAGTGAAATGATCCACTCTGCAGTTGCTGTAACACTGATCCAGGTGTAGAAGTACAACAGTGACTGCCAAGAGGCTCTGCCACTTTCTGCCTTTGTTATTAAGTAAGGAAAATACAGTCAGGCTGGAATTTTCCACATCTAATACCAAGGTCAGGGACCAACAATAGCTTTAATAGGTTTTTAGATCAATTTAGTGGCATCATGCATGGTCACTCTTGTGCATGTTTTATGAAATGTTAAATTAGTAATGACACCTTAAACACCAGGAATGAAAGGAATATATTAGTGCTGCAGAGCTGGACGGGTTTCTGACCATTTGGAGGTGCTGCAAATCATTAAAGTGAGAGCTGAAGATCGCCGCTCAATAATGGCAGCACCACAGGATCATCTACAAAATGTGGGACTAAACCTAGAACTTCTGTCCATAAAAGTCATGAACAGAATTGGAGACAAAAGGCAGAAACTCACTTCCCATCTGGAACAAATCTGACTAACTACCAGCAGTGCGAAACCAAACTCTCGGCCCCGTGTGTATCAGAGCCGGATGGCCCTCAGCAACAGACGCAGTATCCCATACTCCCTGGGCACCCTGCACAGGATACCCTGAGGAGCACTGGTGAAGCCTTCACCATGTCAGACATGTGTCCATGTGGACAAACTCCCATGCTCCCCCCAGGACCCTGGCGAGGGTATAGAGTTGAGCCAGCGCTCCACAGCCAGGACAGAACCTATATTTCCCATGTTCCTCCCTGGGTCCAAGCTCTGACCATCAACCAGACTCTTCTCCTGCACTGCTTGCGTAGACCTTTGCAGGGAGGCTGAAGAGCGTGAGCCTCCTGTAACTGGACCACACTCTACAGTAAGAGATAAAATAAAGACTTGCTTCCATCCTATTAAAAATGACTTATTTTTAATCACATACTCTATTCAACGTCTCCTTTGTTCTAGATGGAGACAAACCCGAACACTTGCAGTGCATCATAGTTACACCCTGATGAAGAATGTGTAGAAGATCCCAGTGAACAGGTGCAAAGGAACAACGTCTTGATGTACATTAATAGCAGCCGCACCAACCCCATGCACTTAATCTGACATTGAGATATTAGCCAACACCGGTGCTTTACGAACATTTGCTCAACAGATGTAGAACTACGGGGGTTTGGATGCCATGCCTGGAAATTATTGGCATCAAATAATAGTAATTACAATAGGAACTCTTCAGAGAGGTTTCAGAGCTCTGTTTATAGATGTTACACTAAACCTAATATACAGGACAACAAATGTCAGAACAAAGTGGACAATAAGATCCACAACCACTATAAAACAGATTCATGCAGCTGGATTGGAATGCTAATCCCTTATGTATGTATGGATGTATGGATGTATGTTTGGATGCTTGTGTCTGAGTTCAGTTAAGCATCTGAACAGTACATGTGCGTGTCATCTGCAACATTTCCTAAATCCTTTGAAGCGATGGTGTTCAATCATTCAGACATCAGTCACATTTGCGTCAATGTTAGCGACAGCTTTATTTAGACATATCTGCAAAAGTTGCAGAGAGAGCCACAGTGTTACTTTGATGTTTGGACTGAATAGAAAAATAAATGTGACTTCTTCTGAAACTTATATCTGACTTTGTAAACTTTGAGTGCTTTTCCCTGTAAAGTTCCTGTAAAGTTCCTTCTTTGTGAATTAGCACTGAACAGGTAAACAGTGTGAACTGAAATGAATTGAACTGCTAAACACTCTTGCTGAGTGACTCCTGACAGGCTGCTGGCTAAATTTATTTAACAACACCTAACATTCAGTTAGCTTTCTTTGCAATCTCATTCACAATGATTTAATAGCTCTATAATAACTGTAGTTGTTATCAATTTGAGAAAAGTGTTTCCTGTCACAGAAGAACATTTTCATTCACCAGGCGGTGGAGGGGAGAGTTGAAAACACAGATATACATTTAGACAACGAGAGGACGTTTTCTCTCTGTTAACTTGGCTCAGATGCCGAAATAGATAAATGAATAAATGATATTCAATAAACAATTTGGTGGAGTAGAGTAGTTAAATTAGATTGGAAGCCAGAAAACATCTCCACCGCTGCACCTGCCTCCTTGTTTAATGCTTTTGCAGCTGTGTTAGTGGAGGGGACATGTTACCAGGTCCAATTTAGTCAGAATATCATTGTTTTTTTGTTTGTTTTCCTAATCACTTTGATGATGTAATTATTCACACCTGTGCCTTATTCACCTAATGAGCTCCCAGACCAGACCTGTGTATGTGCTGCATTTGTAGACAACTGGTGGCTCAGAATTTAGTCTCCAGAAATCAATAATCGGTTGAATAAATAATTTAATGTTTATGAGGCCCAACTTTTGAATTTGATGTAATTCTCCAAAGCAGCTCTGAACAGTCTTTTCTTTTCTTTTTTTTAAATGTAATACGACATTAGACAATGCAGTTTTTGTTTCTCTTCTGACTTACTCAACAATGTTCATCCATCTACAGTTGAAACCAATACACTGTATAATAATATAAGAACCCCCCCCCCCCCCCCCCCCCCCCCCCCCCGACTGTCTGACATTAAATCAGACCAAACATTTCCTGTATTGAGACTTTAGGACCACCAAAATCATTTATATTTGCTTAAAGCAAGAATAATTAGGATATTTTTATAATTACTCTATTTAAAGTCGGAAGTTTACACGGACTAAGATTACTGTGTCTTTAAACAATTTGCAAAAGCCCAGATGATGATGTCATGGCTTTGGAAGCTTCTGATAGGTTGATTGACAACATTTGAGTTAGTTGGAGGCACAGACTGATATATTTTAAAGGCACACCTCACTTGTGTGAATTCATGTGATAAATCAAAAGAAACCAGCCAAGATATCAGGAAGAAAACTGTGGACCTCCACAAGTCTGGTTCATCCTTGGGTACAATTTCCAGATGTGTGAAGGTGCCCTGACCTCAATCCTGTAGAGAATTTGTGGGCAGAGCTGAAAAGGCGTGTGAGCAAGGCAAACCTAACTCAGTTCTGTCAGGACCAGATTTCCAGAAAACTATTGTTAGAAGCTTGCGAAAGAATCCCATTAACATTTGACCCAAGTCATACAGTTTAAAACGCAATGCTACTAAATACTAAGGAAATGTATGTAAATTTCAGACTTCGAAGAAAGTGAATACAAAATATTCTCTCTACATTAATCTGGCATGACGCAAATAGAAATAATTTTGATAATCCTAACTTCTAAAACAGGAAAAGTTTAATCCGATTTAATGTCAGACAGTGACGGAAAAGTAAAAGTAATGTGTCATCTTGTGCAGTGTGTGTAAACTTCTGGTTTCACCTGTATTTACCCATAACATGTATCGGCTCCTTCCAAACCTGATGTTTATCGTGGCTTCATCGACTGCTGTTCAGTATTACCAACCCAATATCTTTCGCTTTGTGCATTTCTGCCTCTTTCAGTCTGGATTTAGGTCCGATTTAAACTCAGTACGTCATTATAAAAAGGTCTGGATGCTTTCTATGGCGTTATCACAGAGAAAAATGACAAGAGAAATAGGCTGAGAAGAGGAAAAAAAGGACCACCGAGGACAGAAAATATAGAAATTCAAACAAGGCTTTCTGTTGTTTACCCATAAAGCACATAACTGTATGACATGTTGCCCTGACGGGTCTTCAGTGGCACGGTCCCCTGACCTCCTGACATCACAGGGATTACAGGGGCCCCAAGGGAGAGTGGCGGGAATGGAAAAGGGTGTGTGTGTTCCACGGTTAGAAAGAGAGGGAGAGGAGCCTTTCCTGGGACTCCTCGAGGCACAGAAGACCTGTAATCCTCCCCGTTTCACTTTGATGTGATCACAGCCAACTCAAAGGATGGAGGATAAAGGAGGAGTGGACTTGACGTGTCAGGAGGGCAGCTTTGGCGGGCAGGTCCACGTCGGCGCTGACTGCAGCGCCAGGAGGCTCAGAGGTGGGACGCTCTCTCTCTCTCACACGCTCACACAGGCATGCAGTCACACACCATCTGTTTCAGAGGGTCACTGGGTGGATAAGACCACCTTCAAACACGACTTCATGGCTTCAGCCACACATTCGCACATAGCAGGTTCTGTGGTTACACAGGGGATTACAGCACCTTCCCCGGCCAAGACTTTCTGTTTCACACCAACAAACATTTATACACATGTGCACACTTTCGTGATGGGAGTGTTTCCCAGTGGAATACACATTGCTGCACTTGTTCCCACTGTGATTAAACCCGACTGGCTGACCAGCACAAAATGAAAACAACCACCTCATGACGAAAAAAAATAGCAGAAAAAGGCCAGGAAGGAGTCTATTAATATTTGTTAAAGCAGAAACATGTAGGTTTTTCACCTGTGTGTGTGTTGTATACGTCTGACTGCAAAAAAGTTTCCAAGTGTTGTTCCTTCATAGTTTACACGTCCTTGCAGATTAAAATCTCAAGTGGATTTACATCATTAATTTGTAGGGATGTCAGTCGATGAAATTTTTTAAATTGCGATTAATCGCAAGATTTTCATAATTAACTTGCGATTAATCCCATTTTCTAAACTGATCGGCAGTCTTCTAAACTGAAAGCTGTTGGGACTGCTGAGAGAAGTAAGCAGTTTGCTGCAAAGACATTTAAAGTTGATAGGCTGAGGGTGCAGAAGCTTTATTCACATTTTGTCGAAGTCCTCAGGGCTAATTATTATTATGGAGGGAACGTTTATTGTAGGAAATTCAGTCAAATGTTCAAAAATAGCCACATAAGCATAGTTTCTAATGTAAAATAGAGTTTTGATCATGCATTAGTTTTTAAACTCTTGCAACAAATGAACTGTTAATTCATCCGTATACTCATCAGTGATACAAAAAAAAAAAAAAAAAATATGGATCAAACAATCACTTCTTGTTTTAAATATAGAAAAAAGACTTAAATGCATTTTGTGAAAGGCAGCCAGTTGTGTGCCGAGTGAACAGCAAAGAGCCCTGTAATTCTGAACTACACTCTAATCACATCTATGCTGTTTTTACACTGTTAGTACAGATCAAAAGTAAGTCAGTTAAAAGACAAAAACTGGGGAAATCACCTCATAAAAGAACTGTCTTTAATTCTCAGCCCGCACACAGACACTTCGATGTGCAAAAGCCCACACTTGCATTAGTTCCTGTACGCCACTAAATCTGACAAATACCTGGTTTGAAAGTATCTCGATATCCGTTCAGTTCAACTCAATGGTCTTTATTGAATTGGCTTTCTTCTTTGCACAACTGGCTCACCTCCACAGCATCTCGGTGAAGGACCGAAGCTTCCTCAAAAGTCACAGTCGGCACTGTCCCCATTTGTAGACGGCATCAGTGACCGGACTGTCATGTGTTTCATGATGTTCCCTATGATACATATCTCCTCCTCTTGAGATCCCACTAGTGTTAAAGGGTCTTTTTTTAACTCATCCAGATCAAGATCTGTACCAAGGTTCCCGTTTCTACCGCACCGTTGGCTCAGTTTTGTTTTCATAACCAAATAATGCAATCACACTAAAGTCCCGCCTGACACAGCTGCCTCCAGCTGTCAAACACGTGTGAGCTCCATCGGTCTATAAACTTGTTCTGGATCGGTTTATGGTGGAGTTGTTGCAGTAGAGGGTTGGGTAGGAGATCTTTTTCTGAAGCATTTTACGGTCGATATAGAAGCAGCTGTTTGCCAGCAGTTGCTGAAGAAGATGAAGAAAATGATCCAGTCGCTCCTCTTCTCGTGATGTTTATGATCTCCACATTTGTAGAGAAGAAGGGCGGTGGGAGGAATATCGTAGTGTAATATCATCCGACACACATTTTCTTCCGATGACAAAGCCCCAGAAATGGCAAATAAAATAGTAAATGCATTTGGATTTGGAAAGACTTGGATTTGCAAGCACACACTTCTGCATAAAGTTGAGGAGATAAGATGCATGAGGTGCATGTGAAACGCACACACACACAGAAACACACTGCTGCGCTGCCTCATTAAGACCTGAGATGTGATGGCTGTGAGAAGACCCTACTGATCCTGACGGGCACTGATCCAACCAGACAGGCTGCTCTCAGCACCATCCAGGATTAATAACACACTCACACACACACAAGGAAACACACACTTCCTCAAGGAGTTGCTGAACCCCCACCCCCTCCCCAGGGGAAATCAGAGACAAGCGCAGCACCGAGCAGATTTCATGAGAACATTAATGGAGCTCGCTCACATACTGTAGGTGATTCTGCTCGTCATAATGTGCAACGAATACACACGCCAACACGTCACGCAACACCTGCTGCAGTCTGATCACACTGGAGCTGAAAATTGCAGCGCACTGCAATTTTTCATTTCGCTTCTGAATTCTTTTAAATGACAAATATGTTTACATTTGGGATAGATGGAGAGAAAAAGACATTTTTTTTGATTCATTGAAGATCACTTTTTCCACTACGTTGCACTGGAGGCCGAAACAATCCCACTGGTGAGTTCAATCTCTCAAAATCTGTTGTTGAATGAAGCTTAAAATATCTATCAGCATTTTCATTATGTGTCCATTATTCTGCAGAAGAAATAACTTAAGCATGTTTGCAGCCAGAACTGCACCGTCGATGAATTTTCCTCTTATTGGAAAAATGTAGTCTGGCCAGCCATCATAATTCTGTTTCTCCTTGATACAGAGAATTTAGCCTGCTTCCTCTGGATTTGGCTTTCATTTCCAGAGGGCAGCACTGACGGATGCAGCACAGAAACTGTGTCTGGACACCACTGGATAGGCATGCAACGAATTAGAGAAATAGGGCATGTGACAACCAGGCTATCGACAGCAAAATGAGTCCAAAATACACTGCCCGGCCAAAAAATAAAGTTGCCACCTGGATTTAACTAAGCAAATAGGTACGAGCCTCCTATTGGATAATTAGTGTATGGGCAATTATCTTTCAGCTGGCAACAAGTTATTTAACCCCAATTGTTGCAATGACTTGCTTTTCATTTCCTAAACAACCATGTCAAAAAACACATCCCATGGTCGTGGAAAAGATGTTAGTCTGTTTGAGGAGGGTGAAAACATCTGAGGAGATTGCAGAAATTACCAAAACTGAGTTAAAGAACTGTTCAAAGCATTATTAAAAACTGGAAGGATAGTGGCCCTGCATTGGACTGGCAACCTGTCCAGGGTGTACCCCTGCCTTTCGCCTGTAGACAGCTGGGATAGGCTCCAGCAGATCCCCGTGACCCTCCGGAGGATGAAACGGGTATAGATAATGGATGGATGGATGGATGGAAGGATAGTGGGGACCTATTGTCTACGAGGAGGAAATGTGGCCAACAGTACAAAAACAACAGTAAAACTCATAGCTATGTTTAATAGTAAAAGTAAGAGCATTTCCACAAACACAATGCAAAGGGAACTCAAGGATTGGGACTGAACAGCTGTGTAGCCTTAAGAAAACCACTTATCAGTGAGGCTAACCGGGGAAAAAAAAGGCTTCAATTTGCATAAGATTGGCATAAAGATTGGACTCAATGGAAGCAATGGAAGAAGGTCAAGTGGTCTGATGAGTCCAGATTGACCCTGTTCCAGAGTGATGGGCGCATCAGGGTAAGAAGAGAGGCAGATGAAGTGATGCTCCCATCATGCCTAGTGCCTACTGTACCAGCCTGTGGGGGCAGTGTTCTGATCTGGGGTTGCTGCAGTTGGTCAGGTCCAGGTTCAGCAACAGTATGAGCTCAAAGAATGAGGTCAGCTGACTACCTGAATATACTGAATGACCAGATTATTCCATCAATGGATTTTTTCTTCCCTGATAACATGGGCATATTCCAAGATGACAATGCCGGGATTCATCAGGCTCAAACTGTGAAAGACTGGTTCAGGGGGCATGAGACATCATTTTCACACATGAATTGGCCACCGCAGAGTCCAGACCTGAACCCCATTGAGAATCTTTGGGTTGTGCTGGAGAAGGCTTTGTGCAGCGGTCAGATTCTACCATCATCAATAAAAGATCTTGGTGAAAAATTAATGCAACAGTGGATGAAAATAAATCATGTGACATTGCAGAAGCTAATCGAAACAATGCCACAGCGAATGCGTGCCGTAACCAAAGCTAAAGGCGGTCCAATGATATATATTAGAGTATATGACCTTTTTTGTTTTTTGGTGGCGACTTTTTTTTTTTTGGCGGGCAGTGTAGTTTGCAGTGGAATAGGACTTTTCATTGGTTTTGCAGTAGAAGCCTGTTGATCCAATGTGTTATACCACTGACTCAACAAGTCAATAATATTTATGACAATATAAACAATCTCATATTTCCAAATCTAAGATTTCAGAGCAATTTACAGCGTTAAGATTTATCACACTGAACTGATGGAGTTGCAACACTGTTTTGATTCCTTGTGCACAAAAAAAACCAAAAAACACTCCCTATTCTCTGCAAACCATCACCGTGACTTTTCCAAAGTGAGGCATGCAAAAAATGCAGCAATTCACTGCCCACCCCACACAAACACCTCAGGAGACTGACACTTTCAGTGCTACCATAATTGTATAATTTCACTTTTAGATGTCAAAACAGCTGCTCGCACACAAGCATTTACTGTAGCTCCTAGGCACACATGCAGGTGCACCCACACACATACACACACACACACCGCAGGTGGCTGTCTGGTGGGCCAGAAATCCCCTCCATCAACCAGCAATTGAGGATAGTTAAAGGGGGGGATACATTTAAAAAAAAAAAGGAGGTTGATATCAGAGGGAAGGTGTTAGAATAGATGAGAGGAAAGTGAGATGAAATGTGACTGACACTCCCGTTGGATCAGGGTTCATCTGTTCGCGTGTATCTCCGACTGGATTGAGTCACAAACACTTCCCAGTTACATGTCTGACTCTCACTGAGGCCCCTGTAAGGTCATGGGGAGAGTTGTGACAATCAAATGCGTAGGCAAAAACCCAATTATGAAAGAATAAAACTGGGACTCAAAAATGAATGAAATTAAAATGAGGAAATTAGGATGGGAGATAGGAAAATAAATAAAGAAATGCGACTTAGTTTTCTAAAGGAAACTAGACTTTTTACCTTTTTTTTTTTTTTGTCCACATGGTTCCTGGCTTGTATCTCTGTTTTGTTATAGTTTCAGCTTTCCATTTCCACCTGGAACGTAGATCTTCTCAAGGCTGCTTTTACTGCTTAAAGCCACAAGCATGAAACAGCTCAATGAACTGTCCTTGAAACAATCTCTCAGATTCACCACAGCTGAGGAGGTGCACCAGCAACATCATATGATCCCTCATTGTCTTTTATCATTGTTCTTTTCAGCTCAAAGTCTGGTAAACTAAAACCTTCCCTTGAACTGTCTCGTGACAGTGAAAAAAAGCTTGTGATTTGAATACTAATGAATAAAGTATAAACTTTGCTCCTTTTTAAGACGCCCTGTCCAACACTGTCCAACACTGTCTTGTCTTGTCAAAAAACTTCTGAAATATGTAATGAGTGGTTTTAAGTAAATTGATAACTGAAAAAAATAAAAATAAAGGTCCCATATATTGTAATTTTGATTCTTATTAATAAAGTACCACAATCAGGTTGATGACAGCTCAGAAACTCTCGGTTAAAGCTGTTAGATCATGCAGCCTAAAGCAGCACAAAGCAAATTTTTGAATTTTTTGCTCAGACAGCTTCCCTCATAGGTGTGAAATGTAAGTTGCTCCTACAACACTGTCCAAAATCCCCTCTTGTTTGGTCTCTTGCTCGGTCGACATCATTTTTACTTTCATCAGTCACTTAATCACCTCTGAAATTGGTGTCCAAAGTTGCATCTGGTTAGGTGTCCCCCAGGAAGGCGTTCGGGGGACGCCTCCCTGGGGGACACCTAACCAGATGCTCAAACCACCTCAACTGGCTCCTCTCGATGTGAAGGAGCAGCGACTTTTACTCTTCTCACCCTATCTCTAAGGGAGAGTCCAGCCACCCAACGGAGAAAACTCATTTCTGCCGCTTGTATCCACGATCTCGTTTTTTCAGTACCTACTCACAGTTTATGACCATAGGTGAGGGTTGGAAAAGAATCGATAACTTAACTAATGGAGGGGTTTGTGTGCCTGAATGATCCCAGGAGCTATGTTGTCGGGGGCATTTTCCTCTGGTAGGGTCGCCCAAGGTAAATCGGTTCTGGGGGACGGGCCAGACTAAGCGCGATTCAATCAACTCTTATGACGGAAACAAGAACAGGAGCTTGATGTCCCTCGCCCGGGTTAGGGTCACCGGGGCCCCACCCTGGAGCCAGGCCTGGGGGAGGGGCAAGTTTGGGAGCGCCTGGTGGCCGGGCCTTTACCTATGGGGCCCGCCCATAGGCCCACCACCTGCAGGGGGGGGGGGGTTGTAGGAGTCAGGTGCATTGTGTTTTGGGCGGCAGCCAAAAGCGTGGGCCTTGGCGTGTCGAGCCCCGGCTGACTAAACTAGCTTCGCTTGGTTTTTACTGGCAGAAGTGACAGGAAGCTTCTACAACTAGATGACGCTTCCTAAAAATAATCAAATTTGCCTTCAAATGAAATTGATATTTTAATGTGAAAAACTCCTTTGTGCTGCTTTAACAAGATCCTTCAGAAGAGGCTGTTGCATAAAAAAAATCAGTCATGCAGTAACTGTCTCATAGACGCTTAATCTGTAGGTCCCATGATCAAACAGTCTGCAAGAAGGAAACATGACGTAATACTGGAAAATGCTTATGAAATCAACACAACCACAATCTTTTACGGACAGCTGCAACCACAATGGAGATTAGTGATGCAAGTTACAGTAAACACAAAGGACTGCTGAAAACCTAGTATGGATAGGCACTTAAGAAAAATCTGGTCCCAGCGGCAGGTTGCATGTGCTACCAAACAAAGGTTGTTATTGTAAATAGGAGCATTCTCATCACTACACACTTGGAGGGGCATTATTCCAGAAACCCCTGCAGGGCAGCAGAGCAGGGTTTGACCAGATTCTCATAGCAGAGATTACAGGAAAAAGAAGCAGAAAGATGGGCGACTTTCTGCAGATGGTAAGTTCTGAATATCAGGCAGCTAAGCAATCAAAGTGACTGTATAAACAGTGGTATTTAAATCTGGGTGGCCACATCTCCTGGGGGATTCCTTCTTTCCAGTGAAGAGCAGTATGTGGTGTTAGGATTCCAGTCTAAAATCAGAAGCACATGGCAACAAGTAAATAATGTGGCCTTCAAACTTTCAAATGAAAATAAAGATCTTATGACTAAAACTGATTGGGTTCTGACTTAGAGTTGTTTTGTACATGTACAGTATGTAGTAAGGACTCTCAAGGAAAACAGGTGAATATGGTATATGGTGAAGACCATGTGAATATGGTATTCATATGGTGAAGTATTTTGAAAATTACATTCCATTTTTTTACTTTTAAATCTTTATGAAAGAAAGCATAAGTTAAACCTGCTTTGTCACATTTGTGAATGTGCTGTTAATCTACTAAAGGACACAGAAAGACTTCATTTCCACAGAGGTAACAGCTGCCATTAAAATAGTCCTTTTAACCACACAGACCCTGCTCACACGTGACATTAATATACATCCAAGGAAATGGATGTATATAAGGAAAGTGACCAACGCTAATGGATAGATTCAGATCCAGTCACTCGGGATGCATTTGAGGACAGTCTGGGATACATGTACCAAGCATTTTCTTAATAATCAGAACACAAAAGCATCCTGGGACAGATTCAGGGACACCCTTATAAACTAGCGTCATCAACTTAGTTGATGACTCTTTTGATTTTTCTGTGAATGACCCCGATAAGGCTCTTTTATATTCAATTACTTCTTTGAGTTTGTGGAAGATCTGTCCTTCTATTGTATATACCCTCATCTGTACTGTACATATCCTTTGTTGCGTAAAGATTGGAACAAAAAGAGTTTGAGGTAGATCTTCTTTGCCTTAGAAAAGGATGGAATCTCTTCTTTTTTTTCTGAGTTATGCCATAGACTGGATAAAGAGAACTGGACAATCCCTTGGTGACATCACCCACTGGTTTTTGAAGCGTAGTTTTGAAGCTGGTATGAATGAGGCCATGTGGACATGTTATTGGTTCATCCAAAAATGGGCCAGGGGACGGCAGTTGGATGGAGCGTGCCCACCTTAACTCAGTTACCAAAAGTTACCCATTTTAGCTTAGCTTAGCTCATGTTTGCGATTAACCTAACTACTATTACCTTACATTCACACTGACTGAATTGGTCTTCGTTTTGGTAACCACATCCAAAACAAGGACCACCAGAACAAGGACTGCCAGAACTATGACCAAGCTCTGCCAGAGCTACCATCCATCGCTAGCCTATCTCATCAACAGCAGCGGAGGTTGGACTGTGACCACGACCCCAACCCTTCCAGGTTGTCCTGCAATGGTGCAGATGCAAATGCCATGCATGCCAATGCAGCTGTCCGTAAAAGAAAAAAAAAGTTTCTAACTATGAATACATTTGTAACTTTATATAATTTTACCTGATGAGGTAAGTAAGGATTCGCCCACCGCACAATTGTCATGAATGTAAAATCTAGCTATTTGGACCAAACCCTTTTTCGTACCATTCTGTAACACAAAACATTACTCAAAACATTTGGGTACACATGTCGGTGCCAGGTGTGAACACGCAGACACGAACAGCCGGTCACTGTGATTTCTCAGGATGGAGGTTAAAACAAGGTCTGAAGAGGGCCACAGAACAGACAAATGCGCACACACCTAAAAAAAAAATGTGATAACTTGCGAAAAGAAAATATGGAATCTATAAATCCTGAAAGAAACGTGCAAGGACTTCTATTTTCATCTGATGCCAATCTTAAGACAGAAAAGCCTGTTCTTGCTTAGACCAGCACATCAGGTCAAGATGTGCAGTCACAGCTGGCTAACAGGAGGAATTAAGGTATCACGCAGCTTTCAAAGGACAGTTTTGAAAGACTGGTTATTTAGGTTTATGTTTTCAATCTACCCTGGTTTTCTATTAAGTTAGCTGCTTTTATCCTCATTTGCATATGTGCAGCTCGCCTATTTTCAGATTAAGATGTACGGACATCTTGTGCCTTGCCTATTTCAATCAAAACCTGGTCATTTATTCTATTTGTGTTACCAAATTGAGTCAACTATACAAGTTGTTCAACAAATTTACAGTGATGAAAATCAACTCTACACCACAGCCTGTGTTTCACTCACTCTGTTTTTTTTTATTTTGCTACCGGTTTCCAGCCAAGCAGAGGAAGATTAGAGCGTTTTAAGTAATGGGCTGTCTTGACCAAACAAACTGTCATTTCCCTCTGTTTT
Organism: Hirundichthys speculiger; assembly: GCA_018398805.1. Lineage (NCBI taxonomy): Eukaryota > Metazoa > Chordata > Actinopteri > Beloniformes > Exocoetidae > Hirundichthys > Hirundichthys speculiger. The sequence goes on from JAGFBZ010000229.1 coordinate 300,492, forward strand.
GGCTCAGCTCTTCTCCTGCTTCCACTCCTCCTTCCAGTCCCTCCCTTTTTTTTGGAGCCAACGTGTCAAGAGAGAAAACAAAGTTGTTTAAACTCAGAAGCATGAAACGTTAAGAGAAGGGATGAAGAAAAGGACAAAAGGTACAAAGTGAGGGGTGTAAAAAGAGCCGATCTAAAGTTATAGGTCCAAGTGAATCTAACTTTTTTTGTAACTAAACATTTTACTTTTTCTGTTCGTAATAAATGTATTTCTCTAAAATTGCAATGACTGCATGAACTGGGACCTCTAAGAGATGATACTTTGATGAAATGTGCCAGAAATAAATCTTTAGAAATGAATGACATGTGAAGACTTGACAGCATAAACTGTCTTTGTTATCTGCCTCATCACAATTTAAAAGAGCTGAGTACATTACAATTTTCCATAACATAACAATAACATGAATTCTTCTCTAATCTGCTGCAAGATCTTGTTTTGAATCCATCCAAACAGCCTTTTTGAGGAAATGAGAGGCATCAATGTGTTACAGCAATTACAAAATATATATACATACAGTATATCAGAAAGGATCTAGGATCTCAACATGAATGTCTATGACAAAATAAAAAGGAGCAGTCCTGAAGAAATGGGAGAAAAACATGAATGGAAAAGTAACTTTAAGGCAAGTTCTGATGGACAAGTACAGAACATACAGAAAATGAGACACGCTGGACCTAGAAGACTGTGCACACACTCATATGTCAGGTTAATGCTCTATAAGCACCTGCCAGGTCACCCACGGGTCTTAGCTATTAAAAAGATAGATTATTCATCAGTCCAGTCAGTTTGCTCTCTGCAGAGAAAACATGCCCTACTTGGCTACTGTTTGCCAGTCTTAACTGTACTTTCTTTCAGCTTTACTTTTATCAAGTAGCTGCAGCAACATCTGTCTTCAATTTAGTGCCATCCTTTAAGCATATCTGTTCTCTGTCAAACATAACTTATGTTGGAGTTCTTACTGTACAGAAAAACTAAATTAATCTTTTGCTCTACTGGACAATCCAGGACAAGCACATGCTAATGGGTTTTATAGGCACCATCTCCTCTGTGAAAATGGTTTTTCAGTGTTTCCTGACAGTGTTATTATGGTTAATTTTTATCTTATATGTCACTAGAGGCTCAAATAACATGGTTAACTTAAGTTGTAGTATTCCAACTGCATAAAATACCCAGTTTTCAAGATGCTGAGAATGCTTCCTTCTGGAGTTTTTTCCAACACTGGCTCTCTATGACATTATAGATATAATTTCCTTGTGTAGTCACATTCTCCAGGCAGTTTGCATCCATAGCAAAGACTGTATAAAAAGAACTCAACAAGTTGGTCAAGACCTAACTGGCAGGAACTGACTCTACCCAGTTAATCCAAAAACTGGCAAATGACTGGAACATCCAAGCCTGGCAGTTGGTTGGAACATGTCCACCTTACCTCATTTACTACAAGTTAGCTGTCTCACCTTAGCTAAATAATTTCTTACCTACAATGCTAACTAACATTACTTTACAGTCATTCTGATCAAATCTGTCCATCCATCCTTGTTTTAGATTTCACAACCAGAATAACTCATATGAGCACTTCTGGTACTCCGCTAGAGCTGCTACACTCGCTTTACCGTTTGCCTGACGGCCGAGGCAAACAACGGTTGACTAACCACAGCGCACTAGATAGCCTGGATAGAGGCGTCCCCAGACCCTTCCAGGCCAATATGGAAGTGTCGGGGGTCAAAGGTGGCTCAGCTGGAGCTCAGTGGGCGAATCAAGCTGGCGGATGATGAGCTACCATCAGAATTAATGTAAGGTAATGTCAGTTAGCATCATGCTGAGCTAGTTACCAAAGGGGGCTGCTGCTGGCTGCTCTGGCTGAACCACCACCTCCAGACCAACTCAGATCATCATATTATTACTAAAGACACACTAAGTATAATTAAGATAAGGATTATTTTGCTTTGTAGCAAAAATAATGATAGCTAGCCGTTTGACACTATACTGCAATGCTGTTATCATTCATAAAACTGCACCCCTATTTTTGTATTAACTGATGGTTTAATCCAATTTTAACTGAGGTCCTTAAAAATTCACCACCTGTACAACTGTCAGGACCAAGCTGAAAGCATGTTTATTTCTTCACTAAAGGTAGACATTTTAACTTGGTGGTTCATGAAAATTCACTCACGTCTCACCCCCTAGTGGTCATTCCACAAACTTCAGTTATCCATACTTCTGCACAGGTATGAGCACTGAAAAACAGATGTTGCCCCTTGATCCACTGAAGCAGGAGCTTAAGCTGCCATTTTAAAAGTGGAAGTTTACAACTGCGCAGCAAGGATCAACCATGTGGATGCAGTTTGTACTGCAAGTGGTGAGCAAAAGTGCCATGTTGTACCGTCCATGTTCTGAATCCAATTCTGGCTCAAACTTGGAAACATGGAGGGATCAGAGCTGTTGGCATCATTTACAGAAAATGCTGAAAATGTGTGTCTGACGTACTGTATGTTCATGAGCCATTCAGCCTGCCTATCGGCAAGCCTCCAGGAATTCAACCAAACACAAGACACTTGAGCAACATCGGCTCATTTACAGGAAGAGGTTTAAAATAGATGGCAGAAAATGAGCACAACATGAGCTCTTGTTCCCATTTTTCCACGTATTTCCTATAACTTATTGACAAATACGTAATAGGAAATATCATAATAAAGTTTTTCCTTTTGTGATGTACTGAATGCTGCAGGGATGTCACTATATAGCTACAGCTACAAACACACACTGTCTTTAATAAAGATGCTATCCAGTGCGGCTTACTTCCTCGTGCAAAAAGTAAAATAGACTTGATCCCTCTTTCTGTGTAAATGAAATCACAAGGGCATATACGTCAGCATGCTGTAGTCAGCTTGGCTAATGTGACTACTCCCAAAAGCATTAATTACGTAAACTATAGCCTCCATCCTGCAACCGCAACCCATCCACTCATATAAAAAACACGACAGCAGAGCTGTCATCATTTGCTCCTGCTTCAATATGCATTACCATGGTGGCTAAAATTGCCTAACATTGTATATCTCTTTCAAAAGGAGTCCTAAACTGGACCCTTCATTAGGGCTGCTTTAGGATGTTATTAGACAGTGAGGCTGGCAGATAACTTTAGGGTTAATATTAGTTTTAGCCAGGTCTAGCCTATGGTTATGAAATGGAGTGAGTTTGTTGTGTGTGCTTGGATCACATGTGGAGACGCTCCCATCAGATACACATAGAGCCTGTGTTCACAAGGTTAATCATTATTCCCCGTTGAGGAAATGTTAACACTGCCACAAGAGGAAGAGATACAGGCAGCACATTCCTGCCAGATAAAAACGTACGCCCATTTCCGCATTTTGGTTTATCAGACAATGTTTGATTCTCCTGCTTCTCCTACCAACCAATCTTTTTCCTTTGCTCACTCATGTGAGACGCTGGGATAATATGTTATTATTGTTTTACAATCTTGTGTTATTGGTGTTGTATCTTGAAAAGCAGTTTTGAAGTTTGTAGGTGGGCTAGCTGCCACATGATCTAAGTTCTTTTATTTTTTATTTTTGCTTTTCTTTGAATTCTGCCTTAGATCTCTACCTAACCTAACATGCGAGATGGTTTGGTAAATGAAAGCATCTGGAACATTGTCCTGAGGGAACTGTTTGTAGAAGGGCAGGGATTTTCAGAAAGGTACTTAAGTTGTCAGTGGAAGAACCACTTGTCATTCAATTAGAATTTAGAGACTCTATCAAACTACGAGCACTGAGCCAGTTGGGAAATTACAATCTTGACAATACCACTTAAGAGAGGGATGATAATATCTATGCAGTCAAGAAATGCCTTGAGAGTTTCCCCTTTGTTCAGCTATCCAAAGAAGAAATTATCTCAATTTTAGTATAATGGATCCTGCTGCAGTATCTGTGCTAATCCGCCAGCTCTTGCAGAAAGAAATGAGCGACTGAGCATTAGCTGGTAGGCTATATTTAGCTACTTTGCTCATCATTTTCTCTTTGCATTTTGGTTACCAGAATTTTTTGACAAACTTCTTGCTCGTGTTTGAGACTTGAATCCAAGACCACGCTAAAAGACACTAACCCCAGGGTCCCACCGGGAGCGTTAGCGCCGCAGTCTGGGCTTGCTGTGGTTTAGCTCCATCCTCGTCGTGACCTCAGATTCTGGCAGGAATGTTTCAGAAGCAGGAATGTGCTCAGTGCTGCCTGCTCAGCTGGATTTGTGAGATTACAAATTTGCCAGACGGTTTTGAGATCATGTTAGAAACACAAGGTAGTCTGTTTATTTCAAAAGTGTATTCCTCGCCATGTCCGGTCATTTTTGCTACTGTACATATAGAAAGAATGAGTAAAATAAAATGTGCTTTTCAGCTTCTAAAAATAGTCTTTCCTTGTACACGATAAAAAATTCTTTTGAATTGTTAAGCCAAGGCCTCCACTTATTGTTTTTTTTTTTTTTTTTTTCCAAAATTGAGTTTTTTATGACATTCTTGTGTCTGACTTCCTGCCAGCTCAATCTGCTGTGCATAAATTCTCTTTGCTGTATCAAAATAGACTTGTTGCACATCTTTAGTGTAGCAGAGAGGACAGTTGCTTCTGGGATACCTTTAAACTCCACCATGCTGGGTCCACTCTCGTTGACCAGAAGAGGCTGGTGTGGTGAAGCCTTACCACAGTGCTTCAAAGCGTGTTGCGACCCAGGGGTAAAAACCTCTGTGAACTTAGAATACTAAGGTTATAAATGACTGAGTAAAAGGAAGAAAACCAAACTGAAGAACTTTTTTCACTGCAATGAGTGTGAATGAAAATTATCACTCGTTAAAGTAAGTTTCCCTGTGCACGTGTGCAGTCAGCCTTCTCAGAATGAAACTGAACTCAGACTTGTGTGACTCCTCACACATCTGTTTGTCATTAGTGGGATTCTCCCTCTCTTACTTTCTCCGTCCTGCTCGCTGTCTCACGGCACGTTCCTCCACTTTCTCCAGTGCTCCTCATCCTCCCTTCCCCCTTTGGTTTCTTTTTTCCAATTATCATATTTAAAACTTTATAATGCGTGATGTCAAATTTAAGTATTTTCTCTTCTCTCTGTACACCACCCCCTACCCCGACCCGATTACCTCCTGCCTCTCATTTTTCTGTCTGAATTTCTATCCCAAACCACAATCTGTTATGATTACTTCAGGGGAAGGTTAGAAATTAAAGTGATTAGGATCAAATGCTCCAAAGATAATATTTAATGCGACATATAATATTTAATACTGGTTGCTGACTACCAATAACCAGAAGCCACGTGACATAGTTAAACAAAAGATTTGACTCTTTTCTTTCTTTTTTTCCAACTTGATAAATTGCATAAGCCCATTATAGGTCATTATAAGTCATCTTGAAAGACTGCTAAAAAAAAAAATCTGCCATTAAAATGCAATTTGTACTTCAGTGAAGAAACTTATGAAATGTAATTTTTTTATTTGTTTCCTGTGACATGAATTTATCTTATTTTGCTTACATATCAAATAATTAGTGTTTGCTAGTTTCAAGGGGCAAAAACTGATAATTTTTAATCATTTTTACATAAAAGAAAATCATAAACATGTGTATAAACACTAAGAAATGTCACACAACTTTTTATTACTGTTAATTTATGTATGTGACTGAGTGCTGTCCCAGTTTCAGACTGTTGTTGCATCAGTGAACTTTCTTCTTTGGCTGCTTCAGCACAGTTTCTGCCAGTATTTGACTTTTTCCAAATTCCCATCAATATGAACCCAAGTTTCCTTGTCTTTTGTTTAATCTTTACCCTTTTATTACAAGAGATGAAACTCGTGCTGAAGACAGACCGCCGTCCTATTTGTGACCAAAACTTTCACAATACTTCTGCTATGTCAGCTCGATGGTGACCACTGAGGGGGTGCAGTGTTTAGGATCCCACATTCAGTTTCTTAAATCATTTTAGTGCACCATGCAGTGGGCCAACAATGACTTGCCTCTGCCTGGGAGGTCAGCAGATCAGTCCCTGATCATGTCACGTGACAACAGGTTCTTGGGCAGGATACCGGCACACTACCAGTGTTGCCAGATTGGGCGGTTTCCCGCCGAATTAGGGTACTTTTAATTACAGCTGGCGGGGAAAAAATGCATACACAATTTGGGCTGCTTTTACCAACATCTGGCGGGTTTTTTTTATATTGTAAAAACAGCACAACAAACTGTCATTTTATGGTTTAAAAACAGTACAAATTCAAAATTCAGTATACTTCGCTCACACATGTATACTCACACACAAAACATTTAATTGCAGTGAGTTATTGAGTCGCTGTAACAACACGCTATCGTGACGTCACCTCAACAAACCTTAGTGCGCCAATGCAGAAGTCTGAGGCAGAAGCCGCTCTCTCTCAACTCAAAGTGGTAGGCTATTCTGTTGGCAAAATAAGTAGGCTATCATGCCGAAGTGGAGAAAATATAAGAAATGGTGTTTACGTGGTTGATGTTACTGCTGCTGTGTTAACTTGGGCCTGGCACTGGGATATATGTGCATTTTTGCACATTTTCTGTGACATGCACTATGATAAGATACTAAGATATGATAAGATATTAAGATATTAATTTAGGCTTAATTGTTTAATACTGTAAATGCATTTAAATTCACGTTTATTCAAATAAGAAATGTTTTCGCATGAAAACACTCATTGGGCGTTTTTTTTCCTGAAGTAGGCAGGTTTTGGAACGCGATTGGGCGGAAATGGCTCAACCAAATCTGGCAACACTGCACACTAATCAAGGTAGCAGGCAGTGTAGGGTTACCCTAGGACACGGCACACTGTCGCTTGGATTTGTTTTTCCTCGTCCGCATATTTCCTGCTACCTCTTCTTCGTCGTTTTCAAATCAGTCGGGTTGAACATTTATCGGTGCCAGCTCACATAGGTTCTACTTTATTTGCTCCGGTTTTATATCTGAGCTACATAAAAAATGTAAACAAAAGGAAGCTCAGCCCTGCTAGCTACATCGCTGAAGAAAATATCACGTGCTGCCCTCTAGCGGTTGGTAGCCTGTAAATGCCAAAAACAGTGAAGGGCCTGTGCTTAGCCTATGTGTGAGTCTGCTACTCAGAAGTATAAATCAGCCTTCAGGAAGAAGACAAGGCTTGTCTCAATACCTTCTGCCTTTAGGCTACTTTTTCAGATTTCACTTTGACCATGCTTCCACAAACTAACAGGGTATGGTTAGGGAAAACAAAGTAGCTTTTCTTAAAGCAGCACAAAGCTACTTTTACCATTTTTAGCTCAGCAGGTCCCCCCGTTGACATGGAGGTTGAGTTGCTTTTACAACACTGTCTACGGGGCCAGGAGTCAGGACGCAGAGCATGACGGATTAGGGCACAGTCCACGTAGGCTACCAGCTGCTAGGTGACCAAAAAGCTTTCCCAGAAGTGATTAGCAGATATTAGCTAGTTTTTCAAGCAGGCTTGGATGTTCCCTCGTCTGGTGAAGGTGGCGCAACTGATCACGTCAAAACACCATGTTGGAGACATCTTCCAACACTGAAGATGGTCTTTTTTTTGTCACAGTATGTCTTTCAAACTCATGTTGTGCAACTCAGGAAATAGTGACATCACCAGGATCCGCTCCTCCATTGTCTCTGTAGTGTGTCAGGTTCTCTTCAACTGGACATGTCGAGGTGTTGCCACAGAGCACCGTACCCACGTCGAACACAACTCTAGACTTTTTTTGGTTTTTAGTGCTAGCTGGGACCGGAGACCGTGAGAGCTATATACGCAATAAAAGATTCCTTTTTAAAAAAAAAAAATGAAACCAATATTTTAATGTGAAACAAATTCAGTTATGCTGCTTTAAAACTGATTTAAAACAAATTTCCTTTTTCTAACTTACAAGGTGACAAACCCCATCTCTCCGAATCCCATAAAACTTATTGCAACTATGAAGCAAACCTCCCAGTGGAGTTCATTACTTTGGAAATTGTGTCAAATGTCAAGAAAAAAAAAGCACAATTCCAATCCATCAGCAGAAAGGCAATAATTCATGTTTCATGCGTGGTTCATCTTTTGCTATGAGACCACACTGTAAAATGAGTGAGTGTGCTCGTGCGCGAGAGCGGCTCTGAGGATTGCTCACGCAGCCAAACTCAAATTTCCAGTTACCGGCTGAGTGTTTTTTACCCTCTATTTGTGTGTTGCATGTAACCTTATATAACCCTTGCATGGGTTGACTGTTTGGATATTGAAATAACATTGCTTGTGGTTTACCAAAACCTGGCAACCATCGAAATAAAAACTGTGAATTCTGAATGCAGAAATAATGAACAAGTATCATGTAGCCATTCTTTCTTTTACCAAAAACTGTTTATACAATGCAAATTTCTGCTGTGTAATTATTTTGCTTGCTCATATCATTATTATTATTTTTTTAACCAAGCTATTAACGGAATCAAGTGGTTTGGCTGCCAAGATATCTTATGAACAGGGAAAAAGTGTCCTATGCTCATATTCTGTGCCGCCCTTTCTGCGTTTCACAAAATGTGTTTGTAGCCAAACCAACACACAGAGGGCTGATTCTCAATGTGAGACAGCTGCATGTTGGGTGACGTCCCCACGTATCAATGAAACCCGCCGCATGTTGGTCAGTGGAGCACGTGTTTGAGGAAAGATTGTAAAATAGGTGGTGCCTTTCAACATTGTAAATATGTGGTTGGAGCTTCACTGAGTGTTGGTTAGAGGAAAATATGAGGGTGCAAAGTTGTGAATATAATGTGTACACTGGTCAGGGAAGCCAGATACACAAGTATAAACACGCACAGTTGGGTATTAGTCCTCAACCCTAAGGGCGTAATGCCAGATAGGAGCTTGAAACAGCATTAAGTCAGGTCTCATTTTGCCTTTCGGCTAATTTTCCACCAAGACGCCATGCTTCCCTATATCATCATCTTCTTCTTCACAAATGATTCCATTTATTTTCTCCATGTCATTCTCATTTTTTCCCTTCCTTTGGCTTCCCTCTCAATCTTCCTCCTCTCATGTTTTTTCCTCTGTCCTGACTGATGGCTGATCAGCTTTCCAGACTTCCTGACCTTTATCTTTTCTTTCTCATTTCTTTTCTTCTATAAAGAGTTAATAAAACGAAACAAAATAAGTCTGAATTAGACTCTCTGCAAATGCAGTCCGTCCGTTGTGGTTAATTATTTTTGCCTCACTCCTTTTCCCCTGCAGTTTTTGGCCAACGTGATGCTCAGATGGCAAATCCATCAGACACAATGAGATCGGCTCACGCTGAAAACCAGTTGTATCTGCGCTGCGACTAAAGCTGGATAAACACACCACAGCTGTCATAAAGATCTGTCTGGGAAATCAACACGAGACAGAGAGATCTCAGAGCCTTAAAGTAATTCAGCTGAAATAAGCCTCTGATTTTTGTGACTTCCAATAGGTGTTAGTTACACTTTAATGTGTTTTTAAGAGTTTAAGTAAATCTGAATGTATGAAGACTATAGCTGGACAACTGAATACAAGCTGCACCAATTTTATGAGTTTCCTTGCTCATAAGAAATCTTAAACCATGAGGCCACATCCAGCTTGCTAAACTGTCACAATTACAGTGGCAATGTGTAAAGTGGGATTGTATTCAATCCCCAAAATGGCCACTAGGGGCCTGGTTGGAAAAGCAAGTCAATATCCATTGCCCCTGTGGAAAAATGTCCAACTTTAGAGCAGCGCTGGTCAGATTTCATTAGTTAACTTTTCCAGCATGTACCTCATCTGGTAAAATTATATGCAGCTACAAATTTAGGAATATTTAGGGGTGTTTTTTAATTCTTTTTTTTTTTTGAGTGATGGCGACATTAAAGTCTATGGTGCCAAACCAACTGTAGCTTTAGCTACTTGACAATTAAGATATATGGTGAACTTGACATGTGAGCTGTGAGAGCAGTGATTAACAGCTAATCACTATTATTCACACTTATTTTACAGGTAATATGGCTCACTGTGATGTTAATGGCACTAAGACTGCTACAAGTGGTTCGGCTGGAGCCCAATAGCTTCTTCTGGCTGCAAGCTTGACTTCTGCAGCTAGCAGCCGTTTTGGTCCCGAGTACAACTGGCACCAAAAGTGAGGCAGTAAACCGTAGGGGTAATGGAGCTGGCACCAAGGACCGAAGCAGCCTTTGACCAAGTGAGATGTCTGCTGAGTGACTCGATGGCTTTGGCTGTGGACTGAGAGCTGGCAGTCCAGCTTGCAGTCTGGTTGCCATCCGCTGTTACAACAGAGCCACCTACCTGCAGTTAGTGACGTTCATATTTACACTCAAAAAAATACATAATTCTTTTGGACTTTTTAATTGACTCCAAGTTTGGATCAGCACCGTTGTTTCCGTGTAAATGTATTTCACTGTCCTCAGACCTTTTTGACTTAAAAACATCCCACTTTATTCTTGGTACAGCTTTCTGAACCTTGTTAGCTTATCTAGCGTAAAAGCACTGTAAAAATGGTATCAGCACCAGTTGAAAATGGTTGTTACTGCTGCATTTTGGGGCTTTTGGAAGATAGGAAGATATAAATTCAAAACAATACACAACTCCAACTGATTCAGAAGGCACTGGTTTAGTGCAAAAGGAAGAGACAAAACAGGGAAGAATGAATGATGTGCTGAACCTCAGAAGATGTTCCCATCATTTCAGCAAGAAAAAGATCAACACTGACTGTTAGACAAGTGGTGATTCTGTCAAATTTATCTGAAATAACTAAGGGAAACCATAGTGCAGAAAGACTACAAAGAAATGGAATGAATTCTGCACATCATATTTCGCAGCAGTCGGGTAGCCCCTTTTGTAGTTGTTCTTTGTGTCAAAATGAAATCTTATGTTAATTAATGTGTCTGAATACCAGGACTGTGACAAAAATTCCACCTGTATGAGAATACACCCAAGCTACAAGTAGACTGTAGTTTTGTCATATTCTTACAACAAATGTTTCTGTAAATATACTTGTAGCCTCCAGACAATCCACTGGATACTATAATTATTTCCTCTCTGTGACAGCTTGTCTCAAACATTGATAATAGCTGTTTGATCTAATGTGATAATGGCTGCTGGGTGGTAATCATGGACTACTACTACTACTGTGACTTTTCACCAGTGTGGGTTCATTAAAAAGGAATATAAGCTATAGGCCTGACAGTTAATTAGGTTTGTCAAAGCCTGCTTGTGTTTTAAGCCAGAGGACAGAGATGATATGGACATAAAGCTGGCAGAAGAAAAAAGGATGAGAAGGATCCTTGATAAAAACAGCAGAAAAACAGGCTGAAGACAGAAATAAAGCGAAGACAGCAGCAGGATCCCGAGGATGAACTGCGGTAAGAATAATTCTGCTTGGTCATAAATAATTTGATCTCATTTTTTAGCTCCCTCCTGACAACACCTCCAACTCTCCTGCCACTCTGTTGCTCTGTCTTCCAAACAAACAAACGGTCACATCAGGTAGGAATATGGTCTGTCAGATTTTACTGTACACTGTAAATACCTGGATTTCTTTCACCAGCTGGTATAAACGACACAGGACCAGACAGTTTGAATGGGAAAGTTCCATGCTTTACTGTAAATCTGGTATTGTCATTTTCTTTTTTTTTCTTTTTTAAGAAAATAACTTTTTATCCCCTGATATGTAAATAGTGCAGCAGTCTGCCAGTGTGTTGTGGTTTTGGTTGTAAGAGGAAAAATAAAGTGGTAGATGGAAGCCCTGACCTTTATGTTTATCTGAGAGAAAAAAAATGGTTTAAGTACCGTCTCCACAGATGCCCAAAAAGATATGCTCAAGAGCAAAATCATCACATCACAGTAAGAATTCCTTCAATTCAATGTTCCAATTTTGTATTTTTATTTATTTTCATTGAAGGCCAGAGTTTTATGTAAAATGCTGTTTAACTAAAGTGGTGATGCTAACCTATGCTAAGGTAACTTTCAAAGAAGTATTACCCAAACTCGATCAGAGCTCTGGCAGTCCTTGTTTCAGGTCCATCAGGACTCATTGAGGACAGATGGACAGATGTGATCAGATGTTAATTAGAATCATATATTAGCATCAGCTAATCGAATCAAAAAGAGCTAACTTGTGAAAACTGAGTCAGAACAAAAACATCTCAAACATTTCAAACAGAAATGCAGCAACCATGTCAAATTCTTCCATGTTTATCTCATCATTTTTACTTTGCTGTCCTTGTTCTCTGTTATTTTTCCATTGTCATCTTCTTCTAATCATTTTTTGGCAGTTGGCAAAAATGGCGTAATACTGCCACAAAGTCAAACAGCGTGTTCGTACAGATTAATCCATGTATTTAGGTATTTGATTTAATTCTTTATTGCAGTCAACCATCTGTTAGCTCATGTTACAGAAAACATATGCCATAGATCGAGTACAATTTCTTAAAGAACACTGCTATTTTGGTGCAGATATGTCGTTGTCCAATCCCAATCCCCTGTTCTGGCCTCAAAACGCAGCCCTGGCATGGTCTGCATTGTTTCTTTTGGGGGGGGGCATGGGAAAACTCTTTCCGAGAGCTGAAAAAGCGCTGTCCCTCAGTCCCCTAATTCCCCCATAAATTCCCCACACACTCGACGGCCTCCATATAGTCTGTTTCTCGGGGAGACACTTCAGACGAAGCAGTGGGAGTACACTATCCTCCTGCTTCCCTCATTCACCCTGCCTCATTAATCAACACACTTAATGAGATCATTCTGAACACCACCACTAATTGGCCATGTCAAAATGCAAGTGTCCCATGCTAACTGGCTCTTTGATTGGGGCTTCATAAAGTTAATTAGCCAATTAACCCATTCAGTCTGCCAGTTCAATTTCACTGTGGTTTATATCGCTTCACTGAGGGTGCGTCAGATTCTGCAGAAGAAAGGCAATAGATACTTCCCCTTGACCTGGGACACCAGGAGCAGTGAGAAAGCTAGATGTCCACTTACTCTTTGAGTCATGTGGTAGATGAGATGGCTGGATAATATATAGGAGAGAGAACCTGCAAATCGATGATACATTTAGTTTTTGTCCATTAAACAGCAGCAAAATAAACCTAGCAAAATACTAGCAGCAAATGTCTAGAAAAAAAAAAGCAAATATTTCTCCTAACTCTACATACATGATCGAGATGTACCACTGACAAGTTAGAGGGTAGCATTGCCCAACTCTCTCTTTGGTCTCAATGAGGAAAGTTAACAATGAGTACTACCCTTTGCTGGTCAACTGAAGATCAACGTGTAGCATGACAGTGTGAAATGTGTTTGATCCTTTTCATGCCAAACACACCCGTTAAAATTGTTCAGATGTTTCTGCAGTAGATTTTAAGGCAGGGTATCTAAATATCTTAGAAGTATGAAATGGTAATGATTGTTTGTGCCATAGTGTTGCGGTGATCAACCCTGTTGGCTGACAGAGGGAGGGTTCCTGGTTACCACCTTGTCATTGGATTGTCCAAATTCTCCTTTGAAATATTCCTGCGCAATATTTTAGTTCCTACGCATGTTTCAATAAATTCTTTTTGCCAAACAGTTGCAGTGCTACTCAAAAACCAAACTCAAAAGACTGTCCTCATCATGGTTACATCTGTTAATCCCGCCAGGCACATGCACGGGCTAAGTGTCATTTAACTGAGTGTTCCCTGTTCTCTTGGCTTGAGCACCTGCCCCCATAACTGTCTACGACCCTGAATCCCACAGATATAAAAACAGGTTTACAGCAGCCAACAAAATGTAACTGCTTCAGCAACAACCTGCAGATTTGAATTTGGAAAAAAAAAAAAAAACATAGTGAGATGACACTGAGAAGATTGCTAACAAATCCGAAGCAGCTTTGTCTCATCTCATCTCCTAAACTGACAGCATGTGTAAAGTATGGCGATCCTCTGACAAGTAGCTCCACGCGAGATCCGGAGCAAGCACTTTACTGTCAGGGACTCAGTGAATTCATTTTCCAGAAAGGAAATGGCTGTTTTAGTGGTCATCTTGGGGGCAAGTTATATTTTTCCCTGACAAACACAAGCATAGTTTCTCCATTCAGCCCATGAAATGACTCTGTCACACCACACACACCAGCTCAAATCTGATTTTCAGCATTTCTGATCATCACCCAACACTCCAATTTGTGTATCGTGCCGACTTCTATAATTTGCATGGTTTCTATGGTAACCCACACTTAGCCATAAACAAACCAAAATGGAGGGTGGTGAACTGGCATTGCTGCTGTCGCAAATGGTTATGTGGAGCCACAATGCAAATCTTCTACAAGTTACAAGAAAGCCGCAGAGATGGAGGACGCTTCTGCGCACTGCTTTACTTCAGGAAACTGTCGCAGGACAGCATGTCAGTAGAGCGGGATGCAGCCCATCTCTGTTGCAGTTTGTTACTAGCTCACAGAGGTATCCTCAAGCACTGATAGACTTTTTTGTTTTGGGGACAAATGACACAAAAGGGTATTTGAAATGGTCTTTCAGCAACCAGACCATTGAGACGCATCTGGGAAAATCTCATTTGAAACCACCTCTATATGTGGTTTGAATCCAGGTTGGAAAAATAGCATTCCATGTGGTTTCTGGATATTCAGGGTGTCAGAAAAATCTATCTATATGCAACACTGACATGCTAAAATAGATTTGAGCTGGCAGTGTGAACATAGCCTTCAAGGTTTTGTCCATTAGAAATAATATGTGCATGTTTTTGTTCCCCATAAAAAGATGCTGTAATCTCAAGCATATATACAACATATATACTTTTTAGGATCCTCTTAACCGTCTTAACATTTGAGGATGGTTTGTGGGTTCCAGTGAGAGTTCAGTGAATGTAAGCAGCAAAAAGTAAACGTGTACCTGTGAATGGCGACAGCTATACTACAGCTTATTATCCTCTCAGGAGAACTACTGTTTAATCCAACAGTGCAAGACGGGATTTGAGACCACTTAGGAAGATGACAGATGGGATTGGTAACAAATCCCCTTATCTACAGCTCACTTCATTTCCATAAGTGTCAACATGTTTAAAATCTGGGGAATTTGCAGTAAATGAAGATTTGATGCAGTGGGTTTCATGAAGCAGCCAAAAATACATCCTACCCAGTGTTGCATGATGGACTATCCAAACCACAAGTCATCATTAATGAAGTTCAGCAACACCATAATGTTTGTGATCAGCAGTTTCAGTGTTTAGAGTAGAAATGTTCTGCTGCCTGGTATTTAATTTAAAAATTATATTTACCATTAACCTTAAACGGCTGTCACATGATTGTCGCCAGAGCATCACTCACACTTCTTTGCGACAGGATTCCTTCATTCAACTATACTGCAGCTCCAAGTATTCAATTAAGTGACAAATTTGACATTTTCAGTGGCTGGAAGTGGTCAACCAAAACAATGTCTTCTGTAATTTTGTTCTTTGCTGCTGTGGCTTTTTGGCTTTCTTTGGGGAATTTCTCTTGTTTCTGAAAACAGTTTCTGAGTTCCTCCTCAGCTAAGTTCCTCCACCTTCCACATTGACTTAATGAAGTTCTGCAGGTCTTTCGCCTCATGGCATAGATTCTTAATGCTTGCTTGTGTTACAATAAGCAACATTTGTGCCAACTCACCTCTGCCAACTGCAGCCTTGCATAATGAGCATTCCATCGTAAAATACTGCATAATGCAAAACATAATGCTAATCGCTATAGTCTAACAACTCCCATCTTTATCATCGACTCAAAACAGGAAGGCGTTAGGCAGTGTCATATTGCTACTTTTTCTAGCATTTAGAGAAGTCCCTCTCAAAAAGTGGGGCATGACCCCTTGGGGGGGAGGGGGGGCACAGTGCGATGTCATGGGGGTGCATGTGACCCCAGGGAATGTGTTTTTTTTTTTTTTTTTTTTTTTTGCCATACTGGAATAAAGTGTAATTGCACATCTACTCCGGTAGGGGGCAGTGTCACAGTGTGCGCATTAGCTATATTGTGTCGGAGGTTTTTTTGCACAGGCATGCACACACACAGCACCGAGCAGGAGATATGAAGTGAAGAAACCCTCAAGAGACACCACAGAACAATATTTAACAGGGATGAAAAGAAAGACGGAGAGAGGCGGAGATAATGAGACAAACAAAGATCATCAGAAAGTTAAGACGAGGTAATATGACGATGCTGATGTAGTGCTTGGATTCACTGTGACTACAGTGGGATTGATGCACTTTAAATCTTTACAGACTAAAAAACAATTTTAATAAAGTTAGTCTTTGTTATAAGTTGTTTCTCTTGATTTTAAGGATACAGTGTACTGATAACAATTTTATAGACTAATGATGGGGGGGTGCAGTAGAAAATAATGGAGAACCACTGATTTAGAGTAACAAAGACAAATTAGGAGTCATAAAAATGAAGAGGTACTAGTTGGTGCATAGATGTTAATACTCTTAGATACTGATATCAGTGTTTTTGGCAGGATCAGCGAGTATTTCCAATGGCATCCAAATTAAAGATAAGGCCACCTTTTACTGTAAATGTATCTGAAATCCCCTACAAATTGGAGTTTTGGGGGGTATTCTTTCACACAAAAACATGCTCAGAAGCAAATTAGATATAAATGCCTGCAAAAATAAGCAGGAAATCCACTTATTGCATCCTGTTACTAACAAGCAGGTAATACGCATCAGTGTGTGTAAGAGTGTGTGTGTAGCTATCACAGTGTAAAGATTTACAGTCACAGGGGAATGGAATAGTAGATATCAAGTGTCTCTTGTGCACTCACTCCCTCTGTTTGCAGGGCTGTTGACACGGTTGGGAGTTTTTCATGGGAGAAAGAATGCAGTAATGAATTCTTTTAATTGTCCAAACTCCGCCTCAGCGCTCAGCCTACTCATGACACATATGAAAGCGCATAAACACACGCTGTGGATATATGCACATACCAGTCATTCTGTCTACACAATGCTCCATTACCAGCCTCCAGTACGCTCCATCTCTGGGTGCTTTTCCAGCATACATATTCAGCTCAAGACACACAAGAAATGACTCAAAATATCTTTCAAAACAAGTCAAACTGATTAATGTAATTATCCTAACACAATATGCTCATCATGCAACACAGGAACGAGCAGAGGTGTGAGATTTCATTAAGAAGATCTTGCTTGCCGTTGCTTTCTTTGTCTGATATATTTTATTTTTGTGTTTTTATACCCCGTATTTTACTTTCAATTTGCAAAGTTCCCCTACTTTGCTAACAGGTTTTCCTTATTAGCACGGTAAATGCCTGAGCGGAAAGTTGTCTATTCCTCGTATACAGTGCAGAGAAAAGTTATCAGCATATTTCATCAAACTTTGACCCAGTGGGGCGTTGGCTGCCAGTAGTGTGCTGTAATCAAAACAAACCTCATACAGGTACTCTACAATAAAGTTTATCCATGAATTACTTACTGCTGGGTTGACCGACTGAGCTTGAACTTGCTGTGAGCTGTCCACAGGCTGTATAAAAAGAACTGGACAAACCATCTGTGACATGTGATCCCACATCCACAACCTTAAGTCTACTTCATAGGATCAGCTGTGTAGTTATTAGCTGGAAATCAACTTAAATATTTATTACGATCAGTGTGAGCTTTTAAAGTGATATCAGTGCACTTTGGTTTTGTAAAAAGGGACTCTGATCTGTTTGCCAAGATAGTGTGGTCCAGTTGAGCTCATCTGAGATCTCTTGTTTTCAAATTTGAATTTGGAAACCTAATTTTACATTCTTGGTGATTATTTCAGTCATTCATGGTTGACCTGGTGCTTAATAACACATTTTTCTTTAATGTAAAAAATTCAGAATGCATACTGACATGTTATGGACCTGAAACTCCCAACCAAGGGAGATTTTCTGGACTGAAGTCAATGAGAAAACTAGAAAAGCACTCGGAGAGTGCAAACCTCCACCAAGCGCAACAGTTCCCCCATATAGCGATTTACAGATTGCGATAAAATCCGCCTTCTGGATCAGATTTGGATCAGCCTTTGAAATTTGATAGAGGTTCCCATTGTCAATCCCTGGGTCAAATTTCATGAGTTTTGGGCAATAATTAACGGAGATATTGAGAAACAAAATTTTTGGCCCCATTGACCACAATGTTATTGAAAATTTGAAAGTGATCCAGAATCCAGGATTTCTTCCGGATCACAGCCAAAATGAAATCAGTTCTTCCTTTTCACATTTCTGACAACTTCTGAAAATTTCATCAAAATCCATCCATGACTTTTTGAGTTATCTTGTACACAGACAGACAGACAGACAGACAGACAGAAAATGCCGGCAAAAACATTACCTCTTTGGTGGAGATAATAAGATTAATTGTAGTTCCTTGAATGACCACCAGGTGCTGGCTCAAAAAAGCAAGTCAATCTGGATTAAGTCCCATGTCCAAGTGTCTAACTAGACAGTTAGAGCTGAAGTATCCTCTTGGTTGACAGATCAAACGTAATCAAAAGCCAAGAAAGGACGCTTGGTCTCTACTCAAGCTGTCAGCTGGGATTTTGATGAGTGAATGTGCATCAGCATGAGGCTGTCAGTACTGTCTTCACTTAGCATCTTCAGTCAAGGTTAACCAACAGCCTCAATGCACAGATGCTACAACCAACTGTCATCCTGTTCCACAATAACTCTGCAGTGTGACTGCTTCTGACGACCACTTATCTCGTCCCGCGTCTTATCTTTGTCTCTTTCTAGGCCCACTAAAAGCTTCCCCTGGGGTAGGATTCATGATGCCCAGGTGTGTGCTGAGTATAGACTTACCTCGGAGCCTCTGAGTACAGCTGTCTCAGATGTGGTCAAATCAATGAAATGCAGCCCCGCTGACACTTTCTGTTGTCTTTTTGGTTTTTTATTTTTTAATGTACTGTATGCACATTTATTCCAATAATGATGTGAGAATCAGTGAAAGGCATGCAGTCTGAAGGAAGTTAAGAGGAACTGGTTTGTTATGCAAGTACATCTATATACCGTACACACAACAAATACAGACACAGAGGCGACAGTGACAGAAACCTGACATCACAAGTCACCTTGTGATGTCGCTCTGCTTCGTGTCTCTTTTTCTTCCGTTCTCAGCAACACAACAACTCCCCCTCTCTGTGGCAAGAGTTCATGTTTTAAGTTACTGACATTACTGCGCTCATACACAAGACAGACAGTATCAACAAGCCATCAGTAACGCCTTGTAGTGCTACTTTTATCCCCTTTCTTTTCCATATCTCTCCCCAGCTCTGTAAGAACTGCTGTTACCGCTTCTTGGCACTTCTCACTAACAGCCTCTGCGGGAAGAGATCGAACAAATATGTTCTTTCCCGTGTTCCCTTCTCCTGCTTTCTTCTATTCCTGCCTCCCCTCGCCTGCTCTGCCCTTCATGTACCGCTGTCATGTCTGTTCCTCTGCTCGTACTTGTTCCCGGGGCTTTTATTATTTAGCACCTGTCGACCATGGAACAGAAAACCGTGTCGTGCCAACCCCGTGACGTAAAAAAACACACACTCGCGCTCCGGAGATGCAGGCCTCGCAGAACCGCACATGTCTGAACGCCGGCGCACACAGAGACCTGAACCTGGCAGGTTCCAGATAACGTGAACACACACCACACACAAACAGACGTACACACTCCTGACGTTTGCGATGTACATTAGCAAATGCGCACAGACAGCTGCACTGAATTACCACTACACCTAATGACTATTTCATGTCTGGATGGAAAGAAGAGCAACGTGGAAGACGAGAGGCCAGAAACTAAATACGGGGTTGGATTCAATCAATCTGACGCTCCCTATTTCCTTTATTTTATCGTGTCTTTCTTTGCCTCTTGTGATAATAAATTCATCTCAAACTGTTTAAAGTTAAATGAGATCAATCCCATCTACTGGTTATCAAACAAAGGTTACTGTGAAATCTAAGTTTCCATTTAAGTATTTATGCACAGCGTACTAATTATTGAGGGCACACTGACATCCGTGTGTTTTGGTTGTTTCTCAAAGATAATCATTTCCATAAGTAAATGTTTGTCACATTATTTTCCCTTGAGGGGATGTGTTGAATCGTGTGAGGTATTTCTCTGCTCGAGCAGATAAGACGCGATTTCATCGGCTTTCACATCCCGGTGACTGGACCATATCAGAGATTTTCTTTTCTTTCATCAGCATTCTTTTCACACTGTCGAGTCTTTTCAGAAAAATCAACTCAAAAAGTTTATCTAAAGTCTCCATGACTTTCACTTTTTGTGAAGCAACTCACTTTACAGGTAGAGTATTCTTGTGCACCAGTGGTCGGGGTGGTGCTTCTTGGTAAGTGCTTTATTAGACTTTTACTGCTGTGAAAACAAATTAAGGATTATAGTTGATCTTAAATGAACATATATGTGAAATATGAGTTTAAGTCTGTACATTTGATTACGACTTCCGTGTTTTACGAAATCCCACACAAGGTGGAGTAGTAAGAAGGATTCCTGGTTGCCCATATCTGATTAAAGACTTTTTTGGACACAAACCAACGTTACCTTACACTCATCCATCCATCCATCCATCCATCCATCCATCCATTATCTATTCTCACTTATTCCTGTCCAGGGTCTCAGGGATCTGCCTATCCCAGATCTCTTTGGGCAAAAGGCAGGGGTACACCCCAGAAAGGTTGCCAGTCCATCACAGGGCCTCATGTAGACGGACATTCACATACACTCACAGTCATTCCCACGGACAATTTAGATTTAGATAACCTGGGATGCATGTGGGAGGAAGCTGGAGTACCTGGAGAAAACCAACGCAAACACAGGAAGAACATGCTAAATACACAAATATTCCCCTGTCAGGAAGCTTCACCTATCCTCAATACAGATGCTGCTACCGCAACAACACCTCAAAGGAGCACTTCCAGAGCTGAAACAAGGATTGCTGGAGCTTTGACTCAGCTCTGCCAGGACGTTCAGCGAGCAGTCCCTTTAGTCAACCTGGAAGGGTACGGGCCACATTAAGGTTTAGTTAAGAGTCGCCCCTGGACCCTTCCAGGAAGTTGAGTTCACTGAAAGTCCTAAGTTGCTAACGCAGTGACAGCCAGCTGTTTGACACCACAGACTGGAAAGGAGCTGTCTGTCAAGAGAGAATGTGCTAAAAAAAATTCAATTATAAATATATTGTTCGAACTGATGAGGTACATAAAAATTCACCTCACATACAACTATCATGAATGTGAAATGTAGCTACAGGGACCAAAACCTGAACCAAGCTCTAAGTATGTTTTAGTACACTGTGAAGTTGGACATTTTATTGGAGCCAGCCTCCTAGTGGTTATTCAAAGAACTGCAAGTTTTGGGCTAATTTGGTGTCAGATTGGCAGATGAACAAACCAGATGTCGCCCTGTCACAGGGTTCTTCTCTGAGTGTGGTTTGCAACACACACAAAAATAAAATGATGGCAACAGTCACAGGTACAGTAACTGTGATTTATTGTACTCAACCTTCACTTGTGCAAAGTGACCGAAAGAGTGACATGAAGAAGGCTATTGACAAAAATACATACAGCTACACTGCTTCACTCAGTGAATTACAGTTCCCTTGCGACCTTCTTTGTATCACTGCTGTCCATCTCCACCTCCATAGATCTCCCCTCCTGCCTCACAAACACTCTTTTAAAAAGATATTAGCTCCCTACCACTGGGATAACTGGCTTATGGAAAATTCCCACAAGACTTGTCCCACTTATATCACAGCTTTCAAATATTTTTTAATAACATCAAACTACATTGATATTTTCTGTTCACAACACAAAAATAAAGAAGCAGAAACTAAGAAACAGTTAAATCTCAAACGACAATTAACCACCTTTTGTATTGTTGATGTCATTTCCTGTTTGGCTTGTACATGGAGGGCGATTGGTTTATTGACTCTGTTTTAATGCAGGAAACACACTCGAACAAATGTTACTAAGTGTGCACACCTCAGCTCGACACAACTGTGAAATGATGTTATGAGGCTGTTGCAGTAAGAATGAAAATCTGGGGAGTGAGATTGAAACTGAAGGAAAAAAGGAAAGAAAAGAGGTTTCTTTTGCGACACGCTGTTGCAACACAACTACATTATGTATGTAACTGTTTGATACAAAAGTGACATGGTGAAAAAACAAATTTAATACTTTTTTTTTTTTTAATCAACAAAATAGTATTCAGTTGGACTTAAAAAATACTTTAAATGTGTTCTGTCTCTTTAACGGACAAGCTGAGTGCAAGACTTTTTTTTAAAAACATAGATTAATGTTGAGGAGGTACGTGGGACTTCACGTTATTTATGAGCTGGTGTCGCTGTAATTAAATGATAATTTTAACAACTTTCCACAGAGTCCCAGAGTTCTGACGGAGGATGAATGACGGGACCTCATGTGTTGAGAGATCAGGATACACAGCGTGGGATGGATGTGGTTTAACTTTTACACCCCATGGTTCATTGGCTTTTAAAGGGGCCTCGCTCGCTCAGCTAATAACTGTGCTTGACATTTTTTTTTTTCCCTGTTTAGGAAGTGTGTCAGCGTGCAGTTATACCCTGCTGTTGGCCCCCAACATCTATTCTTCAGCCCTACTACAGGCCCACTGACACGGTATTAGCATGATGGATGCTGTATTATACTGCACTCATATATTTGGTGGGCCTATCACTACTCTTTTTAAATTGTGGAAACTAAACCATCACCACAAACTTGCTACTTTAAACACAAAAAATTACATCACAAATTATTTTTTTTAAAGATTTTCCTATACTTTCAAAATGTTTTTGAAAGAAGAAAAAAAGGTTAGTTGGTCATAGAAATAAGTGAATGTATTGTTTCTGTATAATAAAGGTGTGTCCGGGCATTTAGGTGAAACCAGCCAGCGTTCAACGTGTCACAGCTTGTGTCTTTTTCCCACTTCCACTTCCATTTTCAGCACACAGACTAAACTGCTCACCCTTTATCTCAAAAGAAAGGCAGAGCCACACCTGCACAGACAAATTTCTGAGAACAACAAACCTCTGAAGAGCTGAGAAAATCTGTTTACGCGCTTATGATATTACCGCATGGAGTTGCAATGTTTCTTCCTCTTAGATAACAATATACACAAGACATCTTTTTTTGGCCGCGTGCGCCGCCCTAGACCCTAAACAAAAACACATGAACATATTGAACATGTTAAATGGGATATATGACCAAAAAGTGGCAGATGAAAGGAGAAGAGCTACAGTAGACAGCTACAGTATGTGTGAATGGTAACCTGTTACCCCTCTGGGAGGTATCAACCGTTCATCTGGCATTAATAATCAATACCGTAAGGGAAGAATTTATAATCTTCTCTATTTGTCTTCTGTGGCCCCTTCAAACACTCTGAATCCTCCCATCCATCCCATTATTAAAGAGTTACCCCAACACCTTGTCAATCAGATTATTTGGTGTCTCTGGATACCGATAAGGAACTTTCTCTCTGTGAAGCACCTCTACCTGGGCGCAGTGATAGATGAGTAACAGTTCCCTTTCCTCAGAGTGACCACGCCTCCCTTTAGGTGAAAACAAATGCTGTTAGAAACAAGGGAGGCGTGTTGTGCTTGAAAGCTACAGTGTCGATTTTTGTTCATCAAATGATGAGAGAAAGAGAGAAGGACACTAAAAGAAGAGATCTGCAGCTTCAGGTAAAGAGGATGAGAAGTGTGGGACCCCGCCTCATACGATTACGGTAATCACTTCATCACAGGTCTACAATGTCATTGCTTTTGGTGTTAAAAGTGATCATTTATTGAAAGGACAGTGTCTGAAATGCATCACCTGGAGATTCAGTAATGCAGTTATGGATGACAGGATATGTAACCTCTGGTGACATTGTTCATCCACTCTGGAGGCAGACTGAGAGGACATTCCTCTATAACGGTGGATTCACACGTACGCAATGCAAGCGTCGTCTGCGTCTGTCTCCTTAGACTTTGAATGGGTGACATCATCCATTGCCGAACTGAGTTGTGGGTTCCATGTGTAGCATTTATAGCGTTGTTTCCATCAAGAGTTGGGGGATGTCCAGCTTTGCCCGACCTGAACGCATGTGTCGGCCAATTGAGTTGCAGGCTACACAGCTGGAGCTGGCCAGTAAAATCATACAAGGAGGCGTGACTCTTTCAAAGCATGCGGTTTATTCGCAGGAAGAAATTTGGTTGTTTTTGGTGCGACGTAAGAACACAGCCGTGTGAGTCTACTGTAACAGTAAGGTTTTTTTATTTTGTCTTTTAATATAATGCTGGCAGTTGTGGCTCAGCAGTGACATTTTATCATTTACTTGACAGGCCATATAATTTGGACACCAAATAACTGCAAAGCGACACTAGTCTTATTTAAAGCAACAATGTGTAGTTTTTTTGGACCATAAGATTATGATTTCTCAACCAGCCAAATGGTGCTAGGAAGCTTAACAAGGCAAACAGACCTCTGCTGCAGCCTGAGTGGGTGTAATCAGGTTTCCTCCCCTCTTTCCCAGCCCCTCACAGCCCCCTCAACCCTCCTCCTAATCTGGATGCTACTACATCATGCATTGCTACTAGAGATGGAGCTAATCACCAGTCAAATATCAGCTCACCAGGGTAGTTTACAGTCAGCTTGCCTGTAGTTCTTCCTCTGTGCATTCTGGATTGAAAAGATGTGGCTGTGCATCGTTTGACCCTACATAATCATCTCCATCTGTTTGTTGCATCTCGCACGCACAGAGATGCAACAGATAAGAACATCTTATCCAAGTCTAGGGTAGACGGCAAATAATGTAAAATGTTGATGTGTCACACCCTGTATTTTACACCCTGGGATGTAAAAATACAATGTCAAAAACATTGAAATTTAAATAAAAACACAAACAAACAAAACCAAAAGAAGAAAAAAAAGTCCAATTTGAGCAAAATATCAGGAAACAACAAAACTAAAAACTGACATTTTATTTTGTCGTATTTCTTCCTAAGGTGGAAGGACCTTTAGTGTGAAGGAAAAGGACTGAGTTAGACCTAAACAGCAGAACAAAGTGACCTGGTGCCTTTTTTATCCTCCGTCAGATCAGTAGCTGTAATCACCACTGCAGAAACGCCTCAGAACATATGACCAGAGAAAACCTGCTGGTGCAAGTTTCACACTCATCCATCACTGTCTTCAAAGACCATTTTCTCTTCTGTCAACTTCCAGCTCACAATCTCATCTGCGTCCCCCTTCTGCCCTCGTCCTTTATCAGTTCAACTCTTCCTTATACAACTCCAAGCAGTCACATTCAATCTGCAAGTCATCTACCAAACGGGTTCTCCCATTGAACTGCACATATTTCATAAATGTATGCAATTTAATGCATAGATGGAGCTAGAGATGGTCTCTCTTTTATCTACAGGAGAACTGGCATATTCGGTGCTCATCAAAAGCGATGCTGGACTCAAAAACACGGCTAACGAGGGATATAATGAGCAGTATATAAACATATGGGGTCTGGCGCATGAAAGACTGTTGTTTGAAGCTCCTCACCCACACACGAGACACAAGCTAAATCTACATTCCAGCTTTTAGTCAGTGGTCACATTAAAGGCTGCACAGCAGCTGAATTTCCATCTGATTTTAGTGTCGACTTGTTCATTGCTAATCATGTTGAGTTAATTCATTTCTTAAACCAACACAAAAACATGAGTAATGTGATATGAAATACATGTGTTTAATGTCTTCAGTGGGAAATCCCTGTGTTTAATCCACCTGTATATGGTTTCGTCCAGGCAAACCTCCCACACACTCTGTTATCTCTGTCAGTTTGTCAGGCCGTTGTAAATTTACTGCAACAGAGAATGTCCATGAAACAGGGAGTTGGGGTCTGCAGCAAGTCTACTCTGTAAAAGGGTTACTGATGCTCAGATTGAACATGAAAACTCATAACAGCTCTGTGTTGGGATCAGTGTTCACTTTCTACATGAACTAGTTCAGTTCATAGTTCAAAGAAATTAAAATGAACTAGTTCAGTTCACCATTTCAAAAAATTAACTAAATAGTTCATTTTTAGTTCTTTTTTTAAATTCTTTTTTAATGTTGTTGCGAGCAATTATTTGTTAAAATGACAAATAATGCCCATATACTACACCACCACAAATGGCAATTATTTTATCCATTTTATCTGTTGAAAACTATATGTCCGATTCGGAATCCTGAACCAACCAGGGTTCACATTAGCATTGAAGGGACAGCCCATGTAAAACTGTTATTTCCCTTTCAGCTTCTCTCTACAGTATATTAAAAATATGAGGAAAAACTTGCTGCCAAATGGTCTTTATTATAAGACAAAAACAGGTCTTTAAGGTGCAAATGTTATTTTCCCCCTATTTCAATATTCCCCCCCCCCCCCCCCCCCCCCCCCCCCCCCCCCCCCCCCCCACCCCCCCCCCCCTCCCCCAGCTCCGGGAGTAGGGTGACTGCAGCTTTCATCTTCCTCCATGCTTGTTTTAAATGTTTGATGACGCAATTGTTAGCGTGACAGCAAGCGACAGCCCGGGTTGCCATGTTTGATTGCTTTCCTCAGATACACATTAGGCTCATTTGTGGTGTATTTTAAATGGGGTTCGCTGGAAACCTGGCACGGTCAAAACCGTGCGTGACCTTTGAAAGAGCGTCGTTCACAACTGCCCAAATAACCTCGTTCACACCCGACGCTTCGTGAAGGGAAAGAGAGCGCGTTCAGTTCACGTTAGCACAAAATATGAACTAGTTTGTGAACTTTCGTTCAATGAACGCGTTCAGGTACAACACTGGTTGAGATCTCATCTTCTAAGATGAGATGTACTTTATTTATCCCAGGATTGGAAAATTCTAACCTTTGCATGGAAGGATGCAAGAGTCATCTTAATCAGATACTAAACCACCTCGATAGTCTCTTTACAGTCAGAAGAAGCAGCACCTCTCCTGCTCAGTCCTTCCACATGTCAACGCTCCTCATCAGCGTCCCTCAGGGATTTATTATACTGCAGGAAAAGGGCCCGTTGGATGGTCAGACGGGATCAAAAAGCCTCTTTCCCGACAGTTTTCTGACTCATACATCTGACCGTTTCTTTCTGCAGGATGAGCAATGAGACATTCACCTGCTGTTCACCTGCAGGCCAGTTGTCCAGTTGATCTGAAGAAGACAGTCGTTTGAAATTGCCCCTCAGGTGCATTTTGCCCCACCGTCATGAGCACGTGACACATTGTGCACATGCATGCACTTCAAAATAAAATTTAAAAAAAAAAACTACACATTTGACAATGCTGGCTGGATATTAGTAATCAGTTGTTGCTCCTTTAAATTGTCCTGTGTTGTAGTGGGCAGATTAATCTCCCTGATTCCACCTGATTGCAAATTTAGGAGCTGGAATGCTAGTTTATTATTATTTTTTTCTTCATTTTTGTTTTATCATCATGGCTAGTCAAATGGTAAAAGGCATTTGGGGATCATTGTGTTATATGTTCTTGTCCTATAACTGGGCTGTCACTCATGATTTAGGTCCAGGATACGTTTTTTTAAAGACATTAAGCAGGTTTTTCTGAACTCTTTCCACAAATTCCTCTGCAGGGAAGCACTAGCTGTTAAATGTCTTTACCACAAGACAAGATTACCCCAAACCTCGAGATAAATATCCGTCCGTCCATCTGAGAATGCCATTTGGACACCAAACAAGCTTCCTGTAAATAATTTGCCAAGGTGCAATTGTCGATTGCGGTGCACTCCTGCATTCTTGTGTGCATGCCTGGCGTGTATGTGTTTTAACATCATTATGGGGACCCACTCCTGGAATTTTCCTTTCCACATTTTCTCACATTTATTTAATGTCACTATGCTTAATTCTCATGTTAGACGTGACCAGAGGCTCAAAAAATAATAATAATAATAATAATTACACCGTCACACCCTGACGGTGATGGCATAATCCGTCCTACTGTTGTCTTTCTTTGTGCAGTGTGTGGTGCTGTCCACACATATGCTGAGTCTGATTCTGGATCAGACATGCATGGCAGGATTTGAGGTGTTGGGGTCATTTACAGGAAACCGTGTGTGTCTTACCCGCAACAGGAGTCCTGCGAGTTTGTGTTCATAGCTCGGGCCATCTGCAGGTTTACAGGAATTCAAGCAATCAGAAAACACTAGAACAAAAAATCGAAATGTTTCCAGAAACAGCCTCTTCTTGTGATTCCTTGTCTTTGTCATTATGAAAGCACAACAGGCTTTTGGAGTTTCGGTGGGTGTAAACCTACTGTGGAGGTTCCACAGATTGAAATTAGATGTCTGAAAATGAGTTTAATGAGTTTCGGGTTAGGATTAGCATCAGGTTATGGTGACGCTTGGAGTAAGAAACACAGATGCTGTGGTTAAAGTTTGGGTCTGAGGGTAGGGAATGGACTGTGTCAGTGGTGTTTGGTATAAAATTTAATTGCACTGTAAAAACCCCACCTTAAATTAATGCTTTTTGGGTTAACTCCGCTGCTTTGTGAGGGAGGTATAGTGCTTATATACAACTCCTTAAATTCAAATCACATGCATCGGCTGTGTGATGCACGCAAACGTGAACACCAGCAGTGTGCAGAATACTGAGCTGTAAACAGCGTCGCTGGATACACACAGGCTTAAAAATACAACAGATCTTGTTAAACTGAGGACTTCTGATTATTTCTCACTAATTCTCAAGATCAGTAACAAAATATCTTTGTTCTCAGAAAGACTTTCAGAAAGACGAAACCCGGGTTTATACGAGCTCACTCAGACACACCCATTAAAGTCCCCAGGTGTGATTTGTGGAGATGTGAACTCTCTGAAGGTGAACCCCATGGTGAGCAAAAGCGGGTGGGGTGGGGAGGTGGGAGGGGGGGTTGCCTTTGTGCTGTCATGCAGACAGCCAGACTAAAAGACAAGGTGTACAAAAGACAAACAGAAACAAAGTGCATGTCCTCCACATGCCGTCATTAGTTAATGGAAATAAATACAATGGAATAAAGGCGTAGATTGATAGATGGTGTAGATTGATAGATGTTGAGGAGTTGAAGAATGGGGGGCTGGGGTGAAGGAGGGAGGGATGTAGCTTTTATCTGGAGGAGGAGAAGCCAAATTAGAATTGTGGCATGATCCTCCCTCCTGGGACCGAGTCAATTAGCCTGCCTGGAGGAGCTGCCAAGAGGCTGGAGCTGGGGGATGGTGCTGATAACGAGGGTGGGCGTGGGCTGGCGGCGTGGGGGACAGGATGAGACAGGACAAGGCCAAAAAGCTTTAGTTACAGGATATTGATGGCTTGAGGATGGCAATTGGACAAAATGTCCATGTTCAGCAGGATGGCCACTTATGTTCACCCTGGTGATCGTCGTCCCAGTGTCTGGTACGAGGCAACAATCATCACCAAATTACTCCTGATTTATATTCCATTAAGACATCATAACCTTGCCTTTAATGAGGATGGACCAGGAGATCTTCGGATGAATCTGAAAATAAGTGGAAAAGACAAGAAAGGGAAGAGGATGGGGGGAAAAAAGAGGACTAAGGGGCTGATGGTGTAGGTGTGGCAGCTCTGGAAAAAATACATTTTCTTACCAGATCAATAAAATCTGGCAATATAGTCAAGCCTCTGCCAAAATCTGGCTTCAAAAATATAGTGTCTTTCATACATGATAAAAAAAGCTTTTTGAAAGCCCCTGAAATGAATATAAGAAATTCTCTGCATTCTTTCTGCTTCTATCTGTGGAGCAGAATTAAACAGGGCTGTGGTTGAGAAGACAGAGAGGAGGACAATGAGGTGTGGAAATGAGGGGTAAGACATGGGGGGACATGTCTAGAGACTACATGAGGGGACGGGGGGTGCAAGCAAAAAAAAAGGAAATATAAACAGAGAAGGAACAAGAAGTTAAGAAATGGTAAAATTACCCAGAAAGGAAATGGTTTTGCCTGAAACTGCTGATGTTACACTCAGTGGACTGTTTCCAGTGGTCTCCTCATTAAAAAAAGCAACCAGAGAGCTGGTTTGAGGGGATTTGGTGGAAAGTTCTCCGCACAAGTGTGTTTTAGTGTGTGTGTGTGTGTGCTTATGAGTTTACCAAATGATATGCCAGACAGCCCGTGCGTGCGGTATCATCACCAGCGGCAGCAGAGGGTGGCACGTTCTTGAGTGACAGGTTAAAGAGGGAAGGGAAGGAGAGGAAGCTGAGCTGCACACGCTCAGTGGCATGTCACCAGGCAGGCCTGTGTCTCCTTCCTTATCTGACAGGCACACCGCAGAACAGCAAAATCCTCTGCATAAGCCCCTCGAGCGCTACCCCGGGACATATGTGTGTATGCAGAGGCAGGGAGAGTTCCCGAGAGTATGCGCGTGTGACAGGGACGGCGGGAATCTCGTTATTTTCCCATCTCTCCGCGTAACGCCTACCAATTCCACCTCGCCTTCGACACCGCATGACTACTCAAGGAGATGGGACCGGACAGGCCTGCAGTCTAAACTCAAGTCTGCACAAAGTGAGAGTGCAATTATGGGTCAGTCTGGCAAAGGAGAGGCTGTTCTGCATCAGCAACACTTAGACCGGAGCATCTGAAGAAGAAAGGAGGAGTTAGGGAAGACAGTTGAAGGAAGGGGCAAACGGACAACGTTCGAGACTTCTTTTGGGGGGAACATTTTGTGTGCAAAAAATATTTTCCCACTGCATATTAAGTGAACTGTTTGTTACAAAACTAGATATTCAGTATTTGACCACATTTATTTCATTCTTTAGTGCCTGAGGAAAAACATGACCCTGAATCTCTTTGCTGATACTGGAATAAGAATCTGGTCATAAAAAGCACAACATTATAAAAGTTCAACACAGCTGCAAATCAGATTCTAAAGTATGTTTCTGTCCGGTTTTCTAAAGTAAATGGTATGTATTAAAGATGTATTAAATCAATTTTTGAACTCTTGGGCTTTGACTCTTAGATTAAACACTTTAAACATAACTTTTATGAAATGTATGAACTCTGAGTACTCAAGGATTTCTGAAACAAGAATGCGTTTTTAATCTATTATTTGATTTAGTGCAAACGTTAAACTAACAAAGAGGTAATTTTACCTTGATGAAACTTGATTGAATTTTTAAACGGTTCCATTGTTAGCCGGCGGCTGATGTGTGTCTGATTACAGCTCACTGAAAACGCCGTCGTCGCTTTGAAGGCCTTACGCTTATTTACTGATGATGAAACAGCCTGATGGCGGTGGAGCTGTTGCATTGTTAATTGTTTGGTTGCCGCCTCTGGTGGTCTTAAAGAACCAAAAACAGTTACAGCTGCTAATTAGGATTTTTGTGGACAGAAGTGTCAGCTCTTTCCTCTTGATTGAACTTCTAAGCTTCAGAACCAGACTTATTTCACCCACTGGTTGTTTTCACGGCTGAGGTTCTTCATCCATCTCTGTGCTGGAACAGTTCCATTCTAACCTGTGAACATATGTCAGCCTGATTACCTAATTAATGTGATGATATGTCAACCCAATTAACTTATTTGTTGGCTAATCTGATTTCTACTTTAATTTAAGTGGGATTTAGGGTTTTTTTTTGTTTGTTTTTTTGCTGCACATCATCAGCCAAGAGTAAATGATCTTCTTAGAAAGTAGCTCACATCCAAAATGACTCTGGCTCACATCTTTGACTCATTTTACTAACAAGAACCAGCAAAAAAACAAGGCTTATCTAATGGTATAAATCAGTTTTAAAGTTTCTGTAATTTCCAGCTGTTCCTCAGCATTAAATGCTTAAACTATAATTTGCATGTGGCAAACAACCAAAACTAAAAGCAACTTTGGCATCATGAGCTGGTGCAACGTGGAGACGTGATGGAGTAACTGAATGTTGTGGGAACACTCTGAACAGAAAGTACAAGTAGACTGTACTGACGTCATTAAGGTCTGAATCGGCATCCTCAAATATAAATCACAAATTGCAATTTAGTAAATTTATATTAAAAAAAGGAATGAAAGGAAAAAAATCATTGATTTTGCAGAAGAAGTTACCTTTCTGTTGAATTACTGTTTTATTAAAGGATTTCCGTGTTATGAAAAAAAGGGAAGAAAGAAAAAAAAACATTCTTCAGCTTGAGTTGAGACATAAAGCATCTTATTAAGAGAAAACCACAGAATTTTCTCTCATACGGTTTTAGTTTGCACGCATGAAACTTCCACATTTAACATCTGGGTCAAATCTGAATCACTCCTCAACTCAAATCTGCTTATTAAATGACAACAACAAAAAAAAAACAGTGACTCTTCTGACCTCTTTGATTGAGGAAGATATATTTCATTTTGTTTCTCTTCACGTCTCCAGCCTGTCTGATGCTGATTATAAGAAATTATCAGAAATGCTATCTTTTTACAACAGTATTCAGCTCTTAAAGGTACATTCTGGAGTTAAAGCATCCCTACCTTTATGATTAGGTGGTAAAGAGTGTAAACTTCTGTTAGGGACCATAATGAAATGAACTGAAGCAGTTTTTTTTTATTAAGAACAGAATATACGTTTGTAGGAAAATGGCAATTAATGCTAGCACTTGGGGCACTCTACCCACATCAAAATTAATAGCTATTTTAAGACTCTGACGAGACTCAAAAATGTCATTCCCGTTAAGTGATAGCGTGGATAGGCTCCCTGCAGATAAAAAGTTAAAATTACCTCGGTTCAATTACCTCAGAAAGTGTATAAAAGGGGCTACCTTATTCAGGCGCTCCATGATTTGACATCTCTCCGGTCACTGCCAGCTTGTTTTAAGTCTAAAACATGGTTTATGTTTCAACGTCAGACCAACGATGTTTCCCTAAGGCGTAAGCTACACCGTACCCTGGCGTACATCCCTCTCCAAACGTTATATAACAATTGTCTCAACTGCAACAAATCTGATTTGTCTTTTTGGTACCATTGTTCTTCTTTGTCTTTCTGCTACGACGACTTCTTGTCATTAGCTGCAAGCTACAGAACCTGCACTGCCACCTAGCCTGTGGTGGTGTAATTACACAACAACACAAAAACAACAACCCAAACAACAATGATCAAGCAATGCGGGCTCCTTCACATTATTCCATGGCTTCCTATTTTGTCATAAATATCTAAGTATGGATCTATTTCTATGGAAGTGGAGGCCATGAACTCTTCCTCCTTTTGGGTCTATTGACAGGAATTTGCGCAACATTCGGTCAACTTGTACAGATGTTGGTTGTAGTGACTGGAAGGAGATGTCACGCTTAGGCACTGGCTGTGCAAACATCTTTTTATACACTTTCAGTACACATACTAAGATTAAAATGAGTTTGTCTGTATGGACCCTATCCACACCATCACTGACGTTTCTGAGCAGTTTTGTCGCTCTAAGATCTGACATTATCATCATTTTGCTGCAAATGCACATCAGTTCTCACTTTAAACTGCTTCAGATCATATGAATTTTGGTCCTTAACAAAGGTTTAAACTCTTTAGCATCTAATATTAGACCTAGGGTTGTTTTAACATGCTCCTGTTTTTGTTCTTATCACCCATCCTGTGCTTTTCCTTTTTTACACGTACACTTTTTCCACTTAACAGGCAGTATACTTTGAAGGCACGCTCACTTGAATGGTTGAACTCCAACATCAGTCAGGGTGTTACCTACATCCTTCCTCTACCTTTTGTAACAAAGTGATGAATTAGACGAAACTATCTTGCTGACCTAAGGTTCAACCCTTTTTGTTACCCATCTATCCATCCGCTAGTTTGAGTCATCCACACATAACAGATGACACCTTTTAAAACATAAGCTCTGAGGGTTCCTATCATGAGGATATTCAACATTCCTGCCTGAGCTATCATACATATACTTAAGAGAAATATTTCTAATTCAAATAATGAAAGAACTGGAAAACATTTCAAAATATAAAGGCAAGGCAAAGCAAGGCAAGTTTATTTGTAGAGCACAATTCGTACACAA
Source organism: Hirundichthys speculiger (assembly GCA_018398805.1). Lineage (NCBI taxonomy): Eukaryota > Metazoa > Chordata > Actinopteri > Beloniformes > Exocoetidae > Hirundichthys > Hirundichthys speculiger. The sequence goes on from JAGFBZ010000229.1 coordinate 334,525, forward strand.
GGCAATTCAAAGTGCTTTACAGATGCATAAAATCACAAGAAGGCAAATAGAATCATACAAGCATAAAAATAATCATTAATAAATTAAATTTAAAATTATTTAAAAAAAAAATTAATTAAATTAAAAATGAAGAGTGCAGATAAAATCCTTTCAGTTGTCATATGCACATCTAAACAGAACTGTTTTCAGCCTGGATTTCAACATTGTCAGACTTGAGGCCTGTCTCACATCTTCTGGAAGACTGTTCCTTGATTTTAGGAGCATAAAACTGAAATGCAGCTTCACCTTGCTTTGTCCTGACTCTGGACACCAGCAGGAGACCACTACCTGAGGTTTTCAGGGTCCGGGTTGGTTCATATGGCTCTAACATGTCAGAGATGTACTTTGGGGCTAGACCTTGAAGAGACTTGTACACAAGTAGAGCTGTTTTAAAGTCTATTCTCTGAGTGACAGGAAGCCAGAGACCTCAGGACTGGACTAATATGGTCGTATTTCCTGGTTTTAGTCAGGACTCGTGCAGCAGTGTTCTGGATGTACTGCAGCTGTCTTACAGTTTGTTTAGGGAGCCCAGTGAGCAGGCCGCTACAGTAGTCTAACCTGGTGGAGATGAACGCATGGATTAGTTTTCTAGATCTGGTTTAGACACTATTCCTTTGATTCTGGCAATGTTTTTTAGATGGTAAAAACCTGCTGATGTCATTGCTTTAATGTGGCTGTTAAAGTTCAAGTCTGAATCCAATATTACCCCTACATTTCTGACCTGATTTTTAGGTTCTAGAGAGAGAGTCTCAAGGTGACTGATAACAATTTCTCTTTGTTTCTGTGGGCCACAGACAATGATTTCAGTTTTGTCTGAGTTTAGCTGGAGAAAGTTGCTTTGCATCCATACACTGATCTGCTCGATGCAGTGACACAATTAATCTACAGGCCCATGTTCTCCTGCTGTCAGTGACACATAGATCTGAGTATCATCTGCATAGTTGTGGTAGGACACATTATAGCTGCGTATTAGCTGGCCTAATGGAAACATGTACAGAATGAACAATAGGGGTCCCAGGATTAACCCCTGGGGAACCCCACAGGTCATGGCCATTTGGTTTGAGACACAGTTACCAATTTCAACAAAGTATCTCCTGTCCCTGAGATAGGACCTGAACCAGTTTAAAACATTTTCAAAGATTCCCAACCCAGTCTTCTAATCTCTGCAATAAGATTGCATGGTCAACTGTGTCAAAGGCAAACTCATTACACTTAAGTAAGTAAGTAAAAGTATTGAGGGCTGTAGAATTCTAGATAATTAATCATTATGTGGCATATTTAAATCATAGCTCCACATTATATCTGTAGATCAGTGGTCCTCAACCTTTTTGTAACTGCAGACCGGTCAAGACTTGACAATTTTTACTGGGGGGGGTTCCTCGTTACTCGTTACATTACGGAAATAATATAACATGAAGTATAACATCAAAGTCTCTGGTAACATCCTCTGTACCCATTAAATAAATAAAAAAAAAACTCACACAGAGCAAGCTTGGTACGTGGGAATCACCTGTCATGGTAAGTCCATATTTTAAGTAGGACTCCTGGTATTGTCTGTTAAAAGCTTTCTTTTTCTTGTAAGTCTAGGCTGTTCTTCTTCCTCTTCATTGTGCATTTTCTCCTTCACAAGGAAACTTTCCAAAGACGTCTGTTTCTTACTCATTTAGCTAGCTGGGTTAAATTCTCGCACTTAAGTTACCGAGATGTAACTGAGAGAATCCGGTTATTTTTGAAAAAATAATATTTTTCAAAAATAAAAGCCTGTTTAGACTCTTATAATATTTAAAACTTAAATAGCAAATTTTTTCTTGCACACCCCAGTACCAATTGATCCATGGTAGGGGACCACTGCTGTAGAGGAATATTTTAAGCTGACCTTGCCAGTTGAGGACCCAGATTGGTGAGAAATGCAGAGAAAATGAATAAATAAAAGAATATATTTCTAGAACATTAATAAACTGAAAGAAGGTGAGAGCATTTCCAACAATCAGCCATTAGACACGTGGGGCTCCACTGTATCTCAAAGCTTTAACGGGAAATATTGAGCAGTCTAAAAATTCTTTCTCTCTCTCTCTCTCTCACACACACACACACATGGTCATGCACACCATTACACTCATCATTAGCCTTGGATTTACGCTTATCTTCCAATTTCATTTTTTTTAATCAGGAAGATCGAAAAAGAAAAACCAAAATAAATAATAAAAAGAAAATGATGAAAGTTTGATGCTAACAGCCTTTTGCTTTTTATTTGAATGAGAGAACAACCTCCTCTCCCGTCTGTCCCCTCCGGCTATAGGAGGAAAAAGTCAATATTTCAAGAGAGCAGAGACACTCATTAAATATTTCAAACAAAGGAAAACATAGCTGCCTTTTCTCGGGCAAACATGCAACGAAGACAGACTAATACACCATAAGTGTCCGTCCATGGGAAAATTCACTTCTAAATCTCTTTAACTCTGCTGTACGCGCGTGTTAAACTAGTCTTTGCTGACCTGGTGGATATCTGCTCGATACTCGTCTAAGCTAAGGGTTAAGGAACAGGTCAATGTGTTTTTCCACTGGAGAAGAGTTGAACGAGGGGTTAATGGGCTTTAAGGTGTGACAGTGGATCAGTCTGTAGCCACTTCACCCATGAAGCTACCTTGGTGGTCAATTCATCACCAGGCACACCCACCTTGAACCCACAAGAGATCTTGAGTTAAGTAAATGTCCACTTGGCTGCTCTCTGATGTACAACGATCACAGACGAGAGTGAACGCCTCATCTGGCCATGCGGCAAACGGATTGTAGTGTCAGAGCGCCGAGGCTGTCTGTCCTAAAACAAAAACTTCCACCTGCACGAAACTCATACATAATATGCAAACTCAGCGTACTAAAGATATAGGTAATGGAGAGAGAAAAACTCCAACAAACACCCCCTTTTCACTCTCTCTTATGTTTTTTTGTCTCTACAGTTCATACCTTTTACCCTGATTCATCAACAATGGACATGATTTCAAAATCTCAACAAAATGCAGCACTGAAAGTCATTCTTTTCACCAGCCAACACCAAAGTAAAATTCAAACACAGATGCCAATTTGTCAGTTTGTGAGCTAAGCCAGCTAACATGATGTAAAAAAAAAAAAAAAAAAGGTGAGTCACAGGGAAGATATTATGAACTGCTGCTGTTAAACAATTAAAACTTTATACTTACCGTCAAATCCAGGAGCGACTTCAACTCGTCAACTTCTATTTGGATGCTTCTTGCCATGCTGACTGCCTTAAAATATTGGAACTGCCTTATGTTTGGATACATTCGTGATATGTTGTCTCTCATCTTATTAAAATAATTTTGCACCAGTTTGACAATGTCATACAATGCACTTTATCAAGAATCAAGCCTGTTACTTGCATACACTCATAAGGACCAAACGAACCCTTATAGTTGCTTACAGAGTGTTGAATGCAAGAACCTGGATGACACTTTGATGCTGGACACTTTATGCCCTCAATAGTCGGGAAACACCGAAGCCACCAAAGACAGAGCAAACTAAATCTCCCTAAAAAAAAAATAAAGATGGAGATAGATTAGACATATGAGAAGAATTGTGTTCATTTTGTTTAGTCTTGGTGGTAACTTGGGTGAAGCAGCCAAGAAGACATTTCCTGTTCTCATTTCTGGTAAGATCACATCAACAGTTTTAAACTGGGACATTGCTCATTCACACACTGTACCTGTAAGGACACCGTGTATGTAGTTCACTGTGTTATTACTCCATGTGGAACAAGAGGTTGTCTAATAACCTGGCTTCTTTTTAATGCCATATCTCACTATTAATCATTTATGGACTTAAAACTGATCAGGGAGCAAAGACGAGTAGTATCTCTTTGTAATATCTCAGTGACCTTTCTACATCCTGACATTGTACCATTGTACACAGTGAGATTATTCACTCCCTGAAATTGTGAAAAGAAAAAAAGAAAAAATTGTATATATATATATATATATATATATATATATATATATATATATTTTAGGGATGCAACAGTACTCGGTAAATTACGGTACGGTTCGGTACGACCTGCATGGGACAATATGCTGTTATCTTTTATGTCCCGCGGTATTAATGTGCCAATAACTTTGCATTGGACTTGCACGTGAGCATGCGTGCCTTTTAGGCAGCAGGCCCATCCCTGCATGTCAATGTGCAGTCACCTCCGCTCACTCACAGTGACCAGCTAATCAAACTTTGGCCAGTTGGCAACAGGTCATCGACACGGAGAAGTTGGGATAAAACTTATTTAAATCGCCGGTGTGGAAGCATTGTGGTGAAAGCAGTTAACAGAAACTTCAGTCTGTAAACGCTGTTTGAGACATGTCCCATACTCAAACGGAAACACAAGCCGCATCTCCAGTGTAATCATCCTGATATTACGCTTTCCATACACCCCGGAACGGGAATTTTATCACTATTTGTAAATCGCAATATGGGGGAACTGTTGCGCTTGGCGGAGGTCTGCGCTCTCTGAGTGCTTTTCTAGTTCAACACTGAAATTGATTGGAACTTGTTCCGAGAAGCAAAATAAATAAATCATTTTAAGAGAAATGAATTGTCACTTTATGCACAAAACACATATCGAAACCGAACCGAATCCGTACGGAAACCGTGACACAAAAACCGAGGTACGGACTGTATCGTCTTTCTTTTAATCTTTGTTCCTGTCTCACTGCGAGATGTACAACTACCATTTTTGAGCCACAACAGCCACTGAGCCAGTGAGGATAAAGAAAGGCGTAACAAACAAAGTCAAGGTGGAGATGTTTTTTCATAAAATATGGAACCAAAATTTGTCGAAAACCAATCTATCAGCGCAAATACATCACACCAAATGTCAAGCACAGAGAGGGAGGGGTTATGAGTTCAGCTCCTTTTGCAACCACAGGACCTGGGCACCTTCTAGTCATTGAGTGAACCATGAACTCCTCCGTATACCAAAGTATTATCAGGTCACGTGGTTCCATCTGTAATAGGATCATGCAGCAGGACCGTTAGCGAAGTGACCACAGCAACTCTACAAGAGGATGGCTCATAATTCTAGCGTCATATTGGGATCTTAAGAGATCTGTGTATAAATCAATGCCCACATCCTCTGCAGCGATGTGAACAATTGAAGTCATCCAAAACAATGATTACTTCAAGTTTTTCCACACACTAATTATTAACATTGGCTTCTTTTTCTCATCAATAATAAAATATTACATTTTGTGGCTGTAATTTTCGATTTTAAGAAAAGTCAAGTGTTAATAACGGGAGGGGTTACGGAGACATATAGGTTTGTGAAGTACAGTTTTAAGCCTCATGTCAGAGGTTTAAGAACTTTCCCATCTTTATCTTGGTTTCCTGAAGCTAAACACGACTGAATTGTTTGGGGGAGGGGGGTTTAGTTTGTTTCGTAAGATGGACTGATTATTTTTGGCGTTTAGATGTTATTGCCTCCATTTTGTCAGATCAAAATTTACACACTAAAAACAAAAGATGATAATTGATAATTGATATCACAACCTGAGGGTTTATTAGTTTAACCAAAAAGACAAGTTGGCAACCAGAGCAAATATCATGCATCTCATGGAATCAACGTCTGTTACTCCCGGAGACACCAAGAAATAACAAGCAAGATTCACAGCTTCCATGAAGCTTGGACTCGGATATTTATGGAATTATTTTCAAGAGGACTGCTGGCACACTAATCGGGAGGAAACTCCGTTTCCTGAGAGAAGCTGAGGCTCTCTGAACTGGAGAATTTCTGGTGCCAACACATAACGTCCCTTAGAGTTATTGAACTTTAAAGAAGCTCTGCATTGGTTTTGCAGACCTGCTCACTACATAAATCTTTTATAAAGTCTTTGACTTCAGTTTTATTTTATTTTATTTTATTTTTTATAATCGAACATTTGTACCAGAATTACTTTTCTGAAAGAGCAGATGGTAAATGGTTTGTCCTTGTGGAAAAGGCCACCTTTTACTATCATATTTGAGAAACTTTCCCGGATTTTAGGGAATGTAAATTTGCCTGACTTCACCCTGGAATAATCTACGAGCCAAACTGGAGCACCAATCATCTGAGGGCTGCTCAATGTACAAACGAACCTGGAAGTCATAAAACTTTGTTGTTTCATGCAACGAGCAGCCAAATAGTTTTCATAAAGTTGGTCAGTATCATTTTGAATTTATTGTCCAGTTCTTGTAACACATTTAAGATATAAATTAAGACACTTTACACAATCATTCCTTTCCAAAAGAAACGTGAACCTTTTCATGTCAGATTTTCAGCTCAATAAGGAATGTCCACTGGAGCTGCCAGCTGTACGATTTTACACTTTAAAGTACTATAAAAATCAAACGGATTGAATGTATGTATCACTGCCACAGCGGATTGATCCACATGATTGCTTTGGTGGAAGTTTTACAGCGGATCCCCTTCCTGACGCAGAGTACCTCCCACCTCTTGGTGAAAAAGCCACTGAAAATAATGGAGACAGGCGGGCAGGCCTCGTAATACTATTGATCCCTCTAAAGGTGATATAGATATGTCTTGAGATATTTCTACCTTCGTACGATCAAATGAATGAAAGAAAGTTAGACAGCTTGAGGGGGTATTCTTCCCACTATCAGTCATGTCAACATTAACAACTGAGTAAAATGTTTAGGTCGAGCTTACAGGTTAGTTAGAAGAAATGGGTGAAGCAAACAACAGTCGACCGTCAGCACACGGGTGTCATGTGTCAATAACACTCGTCAATGAACAATCTCCTATTGCCATCAGTCCAATCCAAATTTGAGCTACAGCCCAGAGAGCAAGGAGTGAGCTGATGTCGCCATGAGCAAATGGAATCCTGCAGAATAATGAGGAGACGCTTGTAAACAGCATTCTATTACACCAGTGGTTCCCAAAGTGTGGGCCGCGGCCCCCTGGTGGACTGTCTTGGTACTGCAGGTGGGCCGTTTTTAACTACTGTAAAATATTCATGACATGGTTTAAAAAAACATTGAGAAGTATTAAAATAAGCCAGTTAAGTGTTATTTTACTGAAATCTTAACTTAATATAACAAGTGTCACCTTATTTGTTGACCCCTTACATTAATATCGGAAGATAGCTTCTAGTCCTGTATGTTGATCACAGTTGTAATTAAAGGTTGGGGTGGGCCGTGGAGATTTTTCACATTTCAAATTGGGCCTTGGTATTCTGAAAGTTTGGGAACGGCTGTATTACACAGTCTGAATACCAAACAATTTGTTGCAGTTTCTGTAGCACAGGCAATCTGATGCCCACACGAGCTAATCTACCCCTTTACTAGCATTTGTTTACTTCTCTTTTTTATTCCTGCTCTGGACAAATCATACTCAACTGATTTCCCATGTGAGCTCCCCCAACAGAGAACTCCTAACACATTAGAGATTAAAGGGTAAATCAGAACTGGGAACAATTCCTCCAGATTGACAAGTAGGTTATGCTCATGTTGCTAATGTATGCTAACATATGGGGGGGGACTATGCACTTTAATGTGTCATACATCAGGGCCGACTTACTAACGTTCTTGTGATATACTTCCCCCACCTGGTGTGAAGTGGTAACGCTACATAAAGCATCTTTAAATTAATCTCAACTTGTTTTAGGTTAGTTTTAACAGAACTATTATCTGTCTTGTCTTACTTGTCACCTTGGACTTCACCAAGATAAAAGGAGATGATTACAAGAACATCCAGAGTAAACAGATGACACAATAACTAGTGTGAAAGCCACTGGTGGGCCAGCATCAGTAAGGAAGGTTTCATGAGTGGGCTCAACGGAGGGGTAATAGAAGGGCTACCGCGCAGGTCGAGGTGGATCTGGGGTGGAGAGGCTCTAACAACCAGTGAGACCATTGATTACAGGACTGAATAGTTGAAACGACAGACAAATACACACCTGTTGGCTTGAAAAACATGCGTACACCCACTCACACACAAAGAAACAGAGGATCCTCTGAGTGGCGGGATGAATGAATGGGTCTTTGGTCCATAAAGTCAATAAAGAGGAACAGACCTCAAAGCTTTACATTTGTAGGTGAATAAGGTGGAACGAGCATGATGAAGAAGAGAGGAGAGGGGTGGGACAGAGGATGGATTTAAGTGAAAAACTGCTGAAAAGCCAACAAAAGTGGCAGGGAATAGTGGGATGGTGCTTAGTTGAAGGAGGAGAGAGATGAAACTCCCAATATTAACAGGTGTAAAGGGACAGAAAAAAAAAATCCCAATTTCTGAAATAACTTTGCTGGTACATATCAGTGAATGGCTGAAAAAGGCTAAAAGAAATTAGAACTCCCTCTAAATCCCCCATTTCCACTGGTGGAACATCAGGAATTAAAGCATCATGCTAATTATTTTTTTTTCTTAGTTTATGCTAAGAGAAATCATTACATATAATTTAAAACAATAAAAAAAAACCACATGCACATGTGTAAAGTCAGTCTATGCAGTAACACTGAAAATGTATAAGAGTTATTGTGAAAAATGTCCCTAAATATCAGCACATATTAAACAACAAATACAGCAGAGCTGACAAACATTTAAAATGTGCGCAGTTCACTGCAACACAGACCTGAACAGGTTATTTCTCAGCTTCAAAATACTCAAAACACTACTTTAAAGGCTGATAAGTCTCACCATTTGAAAAATAAAGATCATCAAAACATCCATGTCACATGTGTTCCTGTGCCCTCAAACACACCGTTCCCCACATCAGCAACTCAATTAACTAAATAACAGAAATCTTTTTATGAAATGATGCCATCCCGGCAGAGAATAAAGATGCCGGGGTGTCATGGGTTGTGGAGTTAAATGACAGTCTCACCTTCGTCAGCAGCTCCTCTGCTCGTGTCCCGCTTCAGTCCTCAGCCCCTCTGAGCCACTTTCCCCTCGGCAGGTGCCGTCATGCTCAAATACTCCACAGGAAAAGGGCTGGAAAGGGCTGCTCTCTATTTTTTTTTTTCCTCCACCTCTATCTTTTTTTCCCCCTCTTTCTCTGAGTTTTGCTGAAATTTCTATCAACCACATTAAGAGCAGTATTTATATTTGAGTGTGTGTGCTCATAACTCCAAAGGTCCTGGAATTCCTGAGTCTTGCGCTAAAGAGCGAGCATGGCTGAGATCCCTCTCTGTCTCTCCTTCTGCACTCCTCTTTTTTTTTCTCTCCCCCCTTTCTCTCCAGACCGGGCAGAGAGGAGGGGAAGACACTGGGGGTGGGACGGAAGACAGAAGCCGCTTTCAGCCTACTCTTTCTCTGTCTGCTCTTCCTCCCCTCTCTTCTCTCCCCATGTCCGTTTCTCTGCGTCTCTTCCTTTTCACCTAACTTTTACGCTCTGTCTTTTGGCTTGTCCTCTGTGACAGATACTCTTTCACTGCTCAGCCAGGCGTGAAAGCAAAGCTCTCTGCGTCACTTACACACACACACACACACACACACACATGCACATGCACATGCACACCCTTGTCTTTCTTACAATGCCACTCCCTTTGCCACAGTCCAGAGGTGAAGTCGCTCCCTCAGTCTGTCACACTGCCATGGGATGTTCCTTTTAAAAGGATTTTTTTCATCTCAGTGATGCTTTTCCTGGTAAGAAAAAATAAATTGAAAACAATGTAGTATGAAAGATAATCAGCATGTGTGTCCCACTGTTGTGATTCAATATACTAGCGTCCGTGTGTGTACCTCTGTGTAATCTGCTCTTTACAAAAGTTCACACATTCTTCAGAATGTCAAGTTATCCATGAGCTCATTGTTCTTTCTTGAGTCTGCTGTTCTTTTCCGGGATAAAAAATGTGATTTACTCAACATGCTGAATTCCAGGATCAAACATTTATAATCAAATCCTTAACAATGCTGCGCTTCACAAATTTTCTTACTTTTCTGCAACGTGAATTTCTCCCGAGGAAGAAACACTGGGGATACAGTCGCTCCTGTGAAGTTACGCTTCATCTCGAAATGTGAAACTACCGCATTTGGTGTTGTTGATCTTAAATCATTGATGAAGTTTCTCTGGGTCATTGGACGTTTCGAGTCGCTCAGCAACAGACAGTCTTACCCAGGTGGCTTCGCCAAGCGCCATCTGGTATCCAGGTAGCACTGCAACAAATACACCACTCTTGTCCTGATCTGCAGCTTGAGGAGATTCTGCTACCTCGGTGCTATTCCCAGTATATTGAAGGACCTCAAAGGGACGGTTCTGCACTCAGTTTCTATGAGCTCAAGCTTCAGTCACCAAATAATGACTTTTCTATTCCTCTATTAGTTCCATGTTGCCTCCTTGAGGTCAGAGAATGACGAGTTTGAAGAGAATTAAAGGACCTTCAGTAGCCTATCATGGTTGTCTTCAGCTCCCCGTTCTTTTGTCATTGTTACAAGGAAAGAGGAAGTGGTGCTGCCATGAGCTCTTTCTCAGCCATGAAGATGATGGTGCCCATGGTTGTAGTTGCTGGGATCATTGTAGATGAACTTGTTCAAAGTGCCCAGGTTAGTACCTTCAACTTGGGTTTCAAACTGGTTGGTCTTGGTAGAACATCCTGAAACAGTATTAGGAATTTTATTCTTTAGGACTTAGGCTCCACCACTTCCTCCCATCTTGTTTATCTTGAGTATCGCAAAAATGGTGTCCAACTTGGTGGCGGCAAAGGTCGAAATGACAGCATTTGGGGCTTTTTCGTGTCGTGCGAACTTCCAGTTTTGAAGCGACTATGCAAACTCCCACCGAATGAGAACATCAACAAGCTGAACCTGACAAGAAGTTCCAGGCTGCGTTCCCATCCATTCTTCAGGGAAAAGATCAACACCGACTGTAAGACCGGTGGTAATCCTGCCTACTTGCACTGGAATAACTGAAAGAAGCAATAGAAGAGAGAGAATCGTGTCTGAAAAGCCCTGGATGAGTGTGAGTTCTGCCCCCTTACAAGTGATATTACGCAGTACTTGGGTTGCCCCTATTGCCGATGCATGTCCATCCTGGTTGATTGCTCCTCCTAAAAACATGCTCTTCATCTTTGATGAGTGATCTTCTTTCCTCCCTTCTACCATGTGTCAGTTCCTTTCCTCATAAGCTCTGGGTTACTTGACCCGTTGATGATGTGTTGCTCCTACTCAGTTTTCCTTTGATGGGACTTTCCTGTTACCCCCATCAAAGAGCCATCAATCCATTCATCTATTCTCAATACCACTTTGTAATGTTCAGGGTTGCAGAGGGACTGGAGATTATCCCGGTTGTCATCAGGCGAGAGATGGAGCGCACCCTGGACACGTTTCCAGCCATTAAACACCCTTTCATTCATCTTTCTCTGCATGTGATGTTTTAACCAGTCAGCCCTCCGAAGTCATTTCCACCACCCAAATCTAAGTTGTTTTTTTTTTCAACTTAGGTACCAGCACCTTTGTCTTGGAGGGTTCTTTGATTCAATTATTTTCACTGGCCTCTTGAAGATGGATTCATCATTATAGTCTAATCGCTAAAGTCCTCCTTCATTGTCGGCATCAATAAATGTTCTTTTGCTCCTTCTATTGATCTCTCCGTCTACTGTCATTAACATTCACACTTGGTACAATAGGCTGTCAAAGAAAGACCACGCTGTGGCAAATAAATTGCTTTCATGGTTTGGTGAGTTTTATCAAAGTAAAACACTGATCTGCAAGTATTTTTTTTCCCCTCTTTTTTTCCTCCATATTTGCTTTCTTAATTGAATAGTTTGAATACATTTTATGAATAAGTAAAACACAATAGAACCGGTGACACACAAAGCACCCACACAATAATGTACACTGACACTGGCAATATGGAGCTTTCTCGCTGACGCGTGAAGACCCACACTAGTGCAGGTACACACCCAAATACACGCCCACGCACATAAACACCTGCCGAAGCCACTTTCATCTAAACGCATCCAAACAACACCCACTACCACTAAACACACACAAACATGAACACACTGTATGCAGCCTGTCTGGCGTCTAGCTGGAACCATTTAGACAATCTCTAGTGGCTGAGGAGTTGGCCAATCACATCTGCCAGTCAGCAGCTTTCATTATCACACACGCACGCACATCCACACACATGTGGCAGGGCCGTGGAGGATAAGTGTGTGTGCGTCTGTGTGTGTGTGTGTGCAGTCAAATGTAAATTATGGTAAAACAAAACAGAACAAATTAGAACAGAAAACAGCAGAATTAGAGGAGCAGATGAGACAATGCAAATGAAAGAAATGAAACAAATAGCACAAATTATAACAATGTGGCATCGACAGATGTGGAATCTTTCAGCTATTAAGAATTTCCATCTCTGCTGGATTCCACTCATATCCAGCTGTGCACTTTAGAGATGAAGTTCATTTCTATGCACGGTTTTCTGCAAACCAGAACCTACTAAATCCATCACGTATAACTTCTTATGAAGATGTTGAAGACAAAAAAAAAAAGAAAATGATACCAACATTTTGTTCATGAGTAATATTTGGCCTTTTTTGACATTGATAATCAAAGATGCAAAAATTGGATTTAAAGCCAGCCTTGCCTGTTGCAGATGACTCGTGTACTGGACAGTGCAGAAGAAGGAAAGCGAGTCATCTTATAATCAGTATTAGTGTCATATCAGGGCAGCAGTTCACACAGACTGAATAGAGGTGGCACAGCGCCGCATCGGTATGTGATCCATCTCTCCTGATATCTATTTTCAATACCCTCTCCATCCTGTTCAGGGTCATGGAGAAGCTGGCGCCAAGAAGCTGTCACTTGGCTAGAGGTGGGGTACACCCTGGACAGGTCACCAGTCCATCACACAAACAAGACAAACAGCGATAGACATCCTCGCTGTCCTATCTCCTTCCTCTTTTCTTCCTTTATCCAGCTGGCCTTTGGCAGGAAGTTCCCCCTCATGAACCAGGTCCTGCTCAAGGTTTCTTCCTTCTCATTGGGGAGTTTTTTCTTGTCACTGTTTGGCTTAAAGGTTTTTCTCCTGCGAGAAGAGTTTTTTTTTGCCTGCCATTGTTTCTTTAAGATTCAATAATACAGTATTAGCTATAGTTAATAATATTTGCTCAGGGGGTCATGTTCGGGGTCTCTTGTTATAGATGCTATGACCAATGAATTAAAAAGTTTAATATGCTTCTGCAACATACTCAACGTAGCAATAGATGCTTCATTCAGCAAAAAGTAAAGAAGTCATAGTCTGTAAAGTTACAAAGTCCAAACCAGAGGAAATTATTCTCCAACAAATGATGCTGCGCCTCAGCTTCTTCACTTATACTCCAGACTCTTCTGTCCTCACTTGTCTACATCAGCTCGTAACATAATGCCTGGCCAGTCACTGGACACCACTGGTGTGACCCCTCCATGTAAAAAAAAAAAAAAAAATCTCATTCCGCTGCATACTTGTTTTGTATGTGTTTTTCAATAGTTTCAATAAAGTGAAGGTGCATCTAGAAAGCAACTCAGCAGATTTTGCTACTTTCACACTACAGAACTCTTGACAGGTCTGTTCAGATTAAACAATTCTCTATATTGTCATTGTTGTGTTCACATTACAAGACAGACTGGCAACTAGGGGTCACACACACACACCCACACACACACACACTACACAATCTGACAGCAGCTCAGTCACCCAACTGGTCTCTAAAGTACATTTTGTTACCACAAAACACCACCTTGTGCTTTGTCAGAATGGGTCCTGCAACAAAGTGAATATTTGCCATAATCTTTTGGATCCCTAAGGTGGGCTGATTTTATTTATTTATTTATTTTTTCCTTTAAAAATTGGAATTATAGGAACTTTGATTCTGGAATTTATTGGAATAACTTAATCCAATCCAATGAACTGGACTGTATTGGGTTCTCTTTAATTGCACTACATTTCACTGGACTACAATTCTACTATTGACTTGTTTTCTGTGGAAAGTGCGCTGAGATGACATTTGCTGTGAACTGTGTCATTCAAATAAAGTGAACTGAACTGAATAAAATCAGTGAGAAAAAAAAAAAAAACTCAGACAAGTTCTTACTTGAAAATTGACCAAGGGAGGAAATCAGTGGTGGAAGCTGTTTGTCAGAACATGAATGCAACAAGACAAGACAAAATAACATGGTTAAAGGGATGGATTAGAACACAAGGACAGCAGCGATTGGCTGAACTCCAGAGAGTTAAAGATGAGTTAAAAAAAAGGAAAAGTAGTTACATCCTCAATCTGTGGTATCATGCATTATATCTTGTTGAAAGTTTACAGCATCTTCCTGTTGCTTTATGGGTTTCCCTGCGTCAAGGTGACGTCAGCCCAGCCCAGTTTTAGTGAAGCTTGAATGGGTGATCCTGTGTGCTATACAACCGCTGCTTGGAGATGTACTGATGACACACTGGCTAGCAATTTTGATGCATTGTTGAGTTGTTCACACATTAACTGCTCTCTGAGTTGCTCAGGTGAAGCCTGTGAGCTCAGTGGCTGCTAAATCAGGTTTACCTCTGATGTAGCTAACAGAGCCAGTATATAGTAGAAACCTTTTGGTTAGTCGTTTTTTTTTTCTTTTTTTTTTATAGAAAATTGTCTCTATCACAACTATTGCTGTTTTATAGTTAAATGTCCATCTCTACCTTAGTTTTCCTCCACTAACATTTGCTTACCCTCGTTGGACGTTGACTCCTTTCTTCCTCTCATTAGCTCATTGTGCACTTCTGAGCTACACGCTTGTGAATGAGGTTTCCACATAAACTGATACCCGACACCTGACACAGAAGCTGATATCAGAGAGTAAGACACTCTGAGGTCAACAACCGGACATGAATATTTAAAAAAAAAAAAATGTCACACCATCCTGAAAACATCAACACCTCAACAACTGAACCACCACTTTTTTCCATTGCAACAAAGGAAACACACACACATACATACATACACAGACGCACACAATCTCTTTTTCCCTCTTAACTTCACGAGAGCTTGGATCGCTTGTTTTTGCTGGTGCCTTTTGAAATTTTGCAGCTTATAATTTATTTATCAGTTATTGATTGGCTACTTCGACCAGAGCAGCAAACCCTCGTCCACATGTCGGCTATCCCACATGTTTGCTACCACATAGAGACGGGGGAGCACGGACAAAGTAAAAAAACAAATTCTCTGCTCTCTCTGTGATTCTGCCTCACCACACCTACCCACACACACACACACACACACACACACATACATATTTGACCCTGGTGCCACTACTTCCGTCAGAGCTAACCTTTGCTCAGTAAAGCCTCTGGTTTTTCCTTTCAGTTTCTTCTGCTGTTATCTAAAATTACCTCCCCCCTTTTAAATCCACGTACGCATCCATCCCAGTCTGCTCTCATTCACCCCACGCTGCGCCCTTTCTCCTCCCCCATCTCTTCTCCATCCTTTCCTCTTTCTTTAATCATTTTGTTTCATATTCTGACTTCATCTAGTGTTCGTGTCTCTTCTCTCTGCTCCCGCCCTTCTTCCTGTGCTTCTCTACCTCCCTAATCCCGTTCTACCTCCACTTTCCTTTGTTGCATTTCTTCCATTTTCCCATCTCTCCCTGTGTAACCATCCATCAAGGTGTTTTTCTCTCCCAAATTCCCAACAACGCCATACATCCACCCTCATTTGCACCTTTCCCTCCGTTTTTCTCCCTCCTTCTCCTCTCGTCCCCCACCAACAGTTGCACCTGCACCCATCCCTTCCCTCCACCCCTCTGTCTCTATTCTCTGTTTGTTCAAGGCCTCTTTTAACGAAGCTAGTCTCCTCCTAGGTCTTACCAGGCTATTGTGAGAACTGACGTCTGGGCTCACACACACACACGCACACACACAACGTGTATGCTGACACTTATGTGTGAGTGTGAAAACAAAAACTCACACATGCACACAAAATACACACTGCTCTCTACAAAGGTCCCAACCTTTTTCTGCTCCTCGTCCCGTCCTCTTAAATCCTCTGTTTAGCCTTTAACACTCTCACACACAGACAAGGAGAGCCAAGTTCACCAGATCTCCTGCACTGAGCTCTTTTCAAACCTGTTTTTACCAGCTTCGACTGAAAAGGTATTAGATTGTGGCAAAAAGGACAACGTTAACGACTTGCGGAAGACGTAAATTTGGCAACAGATGACAAAAATCCACTAAACATACACAGAAGCACAGTAAAATCTATTCAAGTTCAGCACATTTCCTCACTTTTTTTTTTTTGTAAAGATTCTGTGGCTGTGGAAGCCTTTATTGAAAGCAGTGTGACAGAAAATGGGAGCAGAGGGAGGGATAAGGTGTCACAGGTTGGGAGTTGAACCTGAGCTGGCTGCATGAAGACTGGAGACCCTGTACATGGGGCCGCTTGCTGAGCCAAGTGAGCTATCTGGTACCGCATGTCCTCACTTAATATTTATTTTAATAGCATGTCCGGAGAGCCGATATCTATGACTGATGGTCAGAACACCACGGCCCACGCCTTCAGCTGCTACCTGTTCCACGTAGCATCTGACTCATATGGCCCTTCCTGCAGATGGTGGGCCCACAGGAGGACCTTCCCATTGGTGGAGGCCTGAGCATGCCCGAGTACCAAAAACTGTATACAAAGCACTGGACAAATCCTCACCCATACCCACTCATCAGCCTCTTCCCTCATACTGAACGTTACCATGTTGTAAATGGGTGGAACAAGCAAGGCCAAGAAGCCGTCCAGAGTTTTCCCACCTGAGTTCAGTTACAGTTAAGCAATTTTAGCTTGGCTGTCTTAGCTTATGTTGACCCAAAATACTTTCACTACATTAATTTTGGTCAATCATCATTGTCGAAACCCATCAGGAATGATTGTTGCGTTTAGCCAACGCTTGGTTAGCACAAGCTTCCTGCTGTGTAGCTAAGGTTTTGTCCTCGGACCAACCCAAAGCCAGTCACATCCATCTGACTGGCTGTCGGATTACCACAACACACAAGCACAACAAAATGTATTCTCTTTGAAACATGAAAGATTATGCTCAGTTAGGTGTTAATTCACAGCTCAGAAGACGACACAATGCTAAGCACCTAGTGGTCAACCAAGGAAACTGTTCATAGCACCACAAAGGCTTTAAACCTGAAGTGGAGAGGACCCTGGTAATCTGCTAGGGCAAGAGATTTGTCTTTTCCATATGAGTCTATTTGAATTGCTCTTGGTCTGGCCCATCCCACAGGACCAGTCCATCTTAGATCACCCTACCAGCGGGCAGTTGCCCCCATAGTCCCTGGGACAATTAGGTGTAGTTGAGATGGTTTGGGCATCTGGTCACTATGCCTCCTGGACACCTTCCTACAGATTTGGCATTTCAGATATGTCCAACTGGGCTGAGGTGGACCCAGGACATGCTGGAGAGATTACATCTCCCAGCTGGTTTGAGAACGCCTCAGTATTCACCTGGAAGGGAAGGAGAGGCTTTGGAGACAAGAGGTCTGGAGCTCTTTGCTTATGCTGACAGCCCCAAACAAGGATATGTGGAAGTTCATGGATGGATTTCAACAGTGAGTTTGGTTCTATGGGTTTTCTTCTGCTGTGGTAATAACAGAACCTTATTTTACAGCCTCATTTATTATCATGAGATATGGAGTAAGTAAAAGTAAAAAAAAAAGTTTGCACACTTGATGTATAAATGTATTAATAGAAATGCACCAAATTCCTACCTCGTAAAAGAAGATAGAGAACACTATTTTTGCGCGCACACACATTTTCACATTGCAGGCTCCCTGACTGGCCAGGGAGAGGTGAAGGCAGATCCACACACCTCATCAATGATTTATGTTGTGAGGATACAAAGAGCTGATAGATTCTGCCTTCCAAAACATTTCTACAGTTTCTTGCTTGGCCAACCGTAGACCTTGCAGAGGATCTTATGTGTGCTGTTAGAAATTATTCTTTTATTATCCAGTTTTGTTGGGTGAAGCCACTGGACCAGTAGAAAAGCCAAATAAACATATACACACACACACACACACATATATGTATATGTATATATATATATATATATATATATATATATATATATATATATATATATATATATATATATATATACCCAGTGACATGTGGTGAGATTCATGGCTGGTGAGGCACTGACTTCATCAGTCAGATTTACAAGCATATGAACCCTCCAGAACAACTTATTCACCATTTGATTGGCAGCAGTTAACTGTTTATGTTTAAAACCTCCTATCGTCATTCACATATAAATGCTTTACACGTACAAACTGTAGCGCACATAAAAGCACATTTAATTTTAAAAAAGTTATTATGGTCTTACCTTTACTTATAAATGAAGTCCACGCGCTGCTCCTTCTGAAGAATAAGTGACAGCGCTTGCTGTCACTTATTCTGCAGCCAATGTGTCGCAAGAAGAATCCCTGTGCTCACTAGTGCCCCCTAACGTGAGGCAGGAGAAGTGCATGCCTCACCCCGTGCCTCTTCTCAGCCGTTTTATGATCGCGCCGGCACAAGAAACACATTACACACATATACATTTTAATAGTGACATACAAAGAGACGGCGATCTGGTCTCACTACATAGCATGGCAGCACAGTTAGCCGAGTCATTGCGCAATCCATGGTGAGGCTCAGCGGGGTGCTGCCTCACCGCCCGCATCTTCTCAGTATTTGAATGGTTAATTCTAAAAACTCGGCGATTTTGAATAAAAAAATAATCTAAAAATGGTGAAGTTAAATGAAAAATTACTTTATAGTACAAATCAATTGATAAATATAAAATATATATATATATTTTCATTTCTTTCTTTCCATGATGGCAGGTGAGGCACGGCCTCCCCTGCCTCACCTGACCGCACGTCACTGATATATACACATCTTATTTCCATAAGCCTTTTGAAGCCGATCAAAAACCTAAGTAGATAATTTTATTGTTTAAACAAACCTAAGATACAAACCAGATCCTCCAAAAAAATAAAAAATAAAAGGAAAAACAGTAGTGAAGCATGTTTATCATTGTGCTGCTTCACTATTCCTTTTAGCCACAGTTTTTAATTCAGAAATCTGCATCTATGCTTGCTTTCAGCTACCTAACAGCCTGATTGTTGCTAACTTTGTTGTTGACCACATGTTGTACATTCAGAGATGGTATTCTCCATACCTTGGTTATCTGAGTTACTGTTGGCTTCCTATCACCTCAAACCAGTCTTCCCAGTCTTCCCATTCTCTTTGACCTCTGACATCAACAAGGTATTTTTGTCCACACAACTGGAGCTCACAGGATATTTTTCTGACCGTTCTCTGTAAACTCTACTGATGGTTGTGTGTAAAAATCCCAGTAAATCAGCAGTTTCTGTCAGCCCATCTGGCACCAACAACCATGGGTTCAAAGTCGCTTAAATCCCCTTTCTGTCCCAGTCTGATGCTGGTTTGAACTTTTAGTAAATTGTCTCGACCACGTCTACATGCCTAAATGCATTGAGTCACTGCCATGTGATTGGCTGTTTGGCTGTTTGTGTTAACAAGCCATTAAACAGGTGGAACCTAATGAAGGTGGCCAGTGAGTGTAAAGTTTTATATACTTCCTTTAATTGGAATATTGTTTAATTTAGATTAAGGTCAATAATCATGATCATTGTCCATGTGGATGTAGTAAGTGGATGCAGCAGTATCCATGCTCTGCAGTCTCCTTTTAATTGTTACAGCTTTCCATTCTGTTGTCACAGACCTTTAAGTCCCTTTCTTCGTCAATGCCCGGACACTTTAAAAGGAAGCAAAGCAACATCTCAGCTTTTCATCGCGCTCCCCCGTAAGGCTACATAAAAAAGATCCTTGATTGTGTGAGAGTGTGTGTGTGTGTGTGTGTGTGTGTGTATTTGATCACACACAAACACATCAAGCAGGTGCATTTGAAGTGCCTAATAACATTCAAGCAGCCGTCTGTCACGGCCATTGAAGGCAGATAGAATGAACCAGAAGTCAGTGGTGTGTTGGAGTCATCAAAGTTGGAAACAGAGGGCCTAAAATCACTTTACTGCTCTGGAGAGCACACAGCTGCGCTGATTTGAAAACCACCTGACTTCACAGAGCGTCCGTTGGTGTGTGCTTGTGTATGCGTGCGTACAGTCCTTCAGTGTGAGTGACAGGTGGTCACGGGAAAGTATGCACGCGGATGGATTTGGAAATTGTTTTTTTTTTTTTTTTTTAATGCAAGTCTTGCAGGTTGGACCGTGCGCCCATTTGATGCTGATGTTCAGTATGTAAATGCGTGCATGTGTGTCTGTGTGTGCAAGTGTGTTACTGTTTTCCTCTGGTCTGTAATTGCTTGGCTGGGAAACCCTTGACATCTGACATTTGAGCCCACAGCAGTCTGTCAATGATCCAAGAAAAAAAAGAAAAAAAAAGACAAAGAAAGTGAAAGAAGCTGGGAAACATGAAAAAACGACAGCGAAAAGACGAGAGAATGAGGAGGAGGACAAAGTGTTCCCTGTGCTCCTTTATGAGTCCCTGCGATTCTCCCAGGACTGGGGCTCAACCAAGGACCAGAACCAAGAGCCAGCACGGGACAGCACAAGACAATGAAGCTTAAAGGAAAATATGAACTTCCAAATTAAGGCTGGGAGAATATTTAGTGGTGAATGTCTTCGGTATGTTCTCACACAGTCCAAACGTACTCAAGAAACCCAAAGAACCGGAGCAGACAAGGACGTAAAAAATGAATACAAATGCACAGCTGATGCGGTCAGAATATTCACCAACATGTAGACTTCACTTATCTTTCACTTTCGCTGTGTCTGAACCTCCCCCTTCAGGGAGGACAGGAATCTAGGATGGTCCAGAGGTAAACACACTTGGCTGATCATCCTTTACTCCCTCCCCAGTTCACTGCACAGGGCCTCTCTTAATGAGATAAACCGCCTGTCCAGGCAGCGGAATGACTCGCTACTGTATCTAATCTTCAACCTTGCCGTCCTCAGCTCCTCTTCTCTCACTTCTTTGTCTTTCTCCACTAGCAGCAGGCTCTTCAATTTTCTCCTCATCTTGCACCTTAACCCCTTTTTTCTCTCCACAAATTATCCTCCTTATCCAGGATGTCTTTTTGAGAAGAATGACAGATTCATTTCGTTCGATAACCATGTTTAAATGGTAAAGCTCT
The DNA here is from genome assembly GCA_018398805.1 of Hirundichthys speculiger. NCBI lineage: Eukaryota > Metazoa > Chordata > Actinopteri > Beloniformes > Exocoetidae > Hirundichthys > Hirundichthys speculiger. The sequence goes on from JAGFBZ010000229.1 coordinate 355,718, forward strand.
CCATCAGATATAATGATAATAATAATAACAGAAATAATGGAAAAATGTCAGGTGGGGGGTTGTTTCTGAACACCAAAGTATGAGTAGGGATGAGGTATGTTTTTTTTTTTTTTGCATGTTTACAGCTAAATTAATCTAGATGGGATTTTTAAAAAAAGAGAGAAAAGAATCATTGGCCTGTTTTTCCCAGATGCAAATTATGGCAAGCTGTTAAATTCAGATTACATCTTAAAATTCTCCTCAGGTACAGAGCCATTTCATGACCATGTCGTGGTTTCTTACTGTCCCAGGAGAATACTTCAGTCTGTGGTTTCCTAGAAGTTTCCAAAAGTAAACCGGGAGGCTGAGCCTTCAGCTGTCAGGTCTGTCTCTTATGGAACCAGCTCCCAGTTTGGGTTTGGAGGAAGACATCCACTCTAACTTTAAAACAGTGAAGTTTATTCTCACCCACAGCAGGTATCCCTGGCCCATTTTCTTTTGTTTCTTGCCATCTTTGTCCCGTCTTTTTATCCTCTGCTGGATCAAGGAGATGACCATCCTCCCTGCTGGAGGTTTCTCCCTGTTTAAAGGGTGTTTTTCTTCCCTGCGTGCTCAGGATGGGGAATTAAATCTAAGTGAAATAAAACATTTGATGCTCTCTTTTTTTAAAAATTAATTTTTTTTAATATTGTATAAATACATCCAGCCGTTTTCTGTAACTCCAAACCTTCTCGGGGCCCCGGGGCCTTGTGGAGCCCATCCCAGCTGGAATAGGGGTTGGTACACCTTGGATCGGCTCCCGATCCATCACAGGGCCGTATAAATATATGCATAATTAACTGGACTTGACTTTAGGTGAATTAGGATTATTAATAAATTGGATTATAATTGGAAGGGACTGGACTTTAATTTGATTTGTATTGAACTTATTTATTTGCTTTATCAAGTGCCCCTTAAATCACTAATCCTACCATTTGGCACTATATGAAAATATCTGATTGCAGCTCTTGATGTCTGTGCGATTCTTTGATATCTTATCTATATTTTTGATATGATTTGAAAAATAATTAAATTGAAAAGATATTTACAATGTGCTGTTAAAACACATGACGTCTGCGCCGGATAAGAAGAGAAAAAAAAAAAATCATTCCTGCATTTTAGCAAGAGATTACGCCAGGAGTTGACCCAGAAACACAAGATTTACAGATAAATATCCAAATAGAACCATAAAGCCATCAAATGTGGGGTATTTCTTTTACTCATTTTTCACACAAATCTTCTGATAATATATTTAAAAAAAAAAAACAACTGGCATTTGAAAAGTTTTGAGAACTCATAAACTTTGTCCTTTATCTCATCTTCACATTTGTTTGCCATTTAACTTTCTTCTTTCCAGCAGAGGAATGCTGTCAGCCTGTCACTGCCAAGTCCAGCCGTGACCCGATGGTGCAACATGATCCCGTGGACATTCAGCCGTGCGCTTCATTTTCCATCACTTACATTTTCCACCTGCACAAACGCTCATTGTTTCTCTTCTCCAACAGTCTTGAACTGCTCCCGATTGTCAGACTTTAAACCAAATAATTTCTCAAATTCTTTCAGGTAAATGCAACAGGAAAAAAAGCCTCATGAGGGTATTAAAGGGAGCAAAGTATTTATCAGTTTATGGAAGTGAGCAGAATTCTTTACCAGGTAAAATGATGTCATGTGGCTTAACTGCTAAATAATATTTAGTACTGCCACCGTGAAGAGCAAGCGATAAGGTTTTAGAGAGATTCAACTGACCGTTCCCGACATGACATCATGAGAGATATGCTTCAGCGCTGATATCTGCAAACTTTCTCTTTTGAGTTGAACCACAGGAACCATTTATCAGTTAAATGACATGTACAGAAGCTCCAAGTTTATTTCTGCTGTGGAGGACTGAGACATAAAGTCTACGTCAATGACCTTCTACATATCACAAAGACGTGTTTAAATGTTCTGTCCATGTAATAACAAATAGAGATAAGATTTTGTGTCTCTTGTTTCCTCCTTTAAAGTGGGACAAAATAGCTTTTCATTATTTTTATTGTTTAAATATCGGTTTGCATCTTTGCTTTTAGGAAGGATAGTCTAGTTCTCGCAGACTTCCATCTCTACTATCAGCAAACACACCGGTGCGTATTGTGTCATGTCAAACATCAACAACGGTGAAACTAGTTAGCGGACATCGTGACAGAGCCGGCGATGGCGAACGTTCAGTTTCTTTTATTTCCTACATCCTAGGAGCGCTTTGGTGCCTTTCAACAGACTGAGCTGTGTGTGCTGGTACGTAAGCACAGCTGGAGGGAGAATTCACCTAAAAAAAAAAAAAAAAAATAAAAAGATGTGTATATGCCAACAAGTTTAGGAAGGAAGTAAAAGACTGGGAAGACTTGAGCTTCCGTTGTGAGATAGACGTAGTTGTATGTACAGGTGTCGGCACAATTAATAGAGACGGCTGCAGCCCTTCAAAACTGCAACAGCGTCCGGGTCTTTCATGGCAGCTGCTGTTTGGATAATATGCCTCATGATCAGAACAAAAAGGGAAAATACAGAGTACAGAGTAGTCTTCACCTGTCAGATGAAGACATTTGGATCAGGCAGATCCCGGCAGGTCCTCACACATCCGTCGAACCTGCAAGGTATGATACTTGTTCAGGAGTGCTGCTGGTCCCTGGATGTGGCTCCTGCGCCTTTACAACTTTTACCAGCGAGCAGTGACGATCAACACTTCCATCCACATAAGCAACTTTCAAAAACAAAAAGAACAACAACAACCACTAGAGATATCTTTTAAAAGCAACCCACATCCAATATCTGTGTTTACATCAGTTAACTGCCAGAGAAACAATGTTGTACGTTGGCTACAGACGTGGGAGAAAGATGAGGAGGAAAAATAAAACAGCGCTTCTTTTCAATGAATCCAGCCACGTGAAATAGAAGGATGAAGTACATGGACCCATTTCCATTAATGGATTGGCACGCCTCCTCAGGACGTGCACACTTATACCACCATGTTGCCAGCTGCTTCAGTCAAAGTTAACGGCTGTGAACGAAGCTGCGAATCCGCCTCGTTATTCTTGAAGTTGTGAGGATGCTGCTGACGGTCCGAGCCATTGCTTTTTGAAGCACTTTAGGAGGTCAACACAGGATGATGCATTCTTTAAACTGGAGGTGGAAAGGGAGAGTCTGTCCATCTGTGTTTATGTCATTTAACCCTCCACTCATCTTCAAGGACGTCCAAGTCACATTAACGGGGAAAGTCCGATCTGGTTAGGTAGCTGATGCAAATGCAAGCATTTGATTCATATCTGGTTTATTTCCACATACTTATGAGATCTGAAATCCATGTGCTTTTTTTTTTTTTTTTTTTTTTTTTACTGCTTACACATGCGCTGGTCGTGTCCGATCCAAGGCACATGGGAGAAAGGAAGAAGAGTTGGGTCACTTGAACTGTGTTGTGTAAATGCAGCCCAATGAGCAAGAGACCAAACAGCTAAATCTTGGACAGCATCATAAAAGTGACTTGTTGAGGGTAAATATTGTAAATATTGAATTTCCACTGCTTTAATAAACTACACATACGCAAACATTTAATTCTAAAGCACATATTCAATACTTTTGGCAGTGTACTTACAGTCAAACATGACCGTATCTGTCACACTAAACACCAAACTGATGCACAGACCGGCAAAGACACGCCCACACTGAAGCACGTCTATAAAAACGTGCCTCATGTTCCTCAGAGGAGGAATATGAGACCTCGTGTTTTTAAGGCGACCCCGCGAAGGTGGAGAGTTCATGTTTGCAAAAACATTCCAACTATGAAATTCCAACAAAAAGCTGAGAGCAAAAATTAAAGAAACGTGAAAACTACACCTGGGGAGAGACCCTCCCATATGGAAAGAGAAAGAACTTGCTAAAATATAAAACCTATGACAAACCTAGAAAACTTAAATAAAAAATGAGTCACCTGTGGAGGCGACGGGGTTCGAAAATCACCATCCCGTCACTGTGACCCAAGTGAAAGCATTAGACTGTAGCTTTAGGAGTTTTTTCAAAAGGTAGGAAGCTTCTTCAGTCTGTTTTAACGGGACAAACATGACTATAGCCCTTTAATACTTTTTCATGGGAAAGTTTGCGTTGCATCGCTTTAACTAAGTGGCTCTGCGCTCCAATGATAATTCACTTCAGGAAGAAAAAGTGTGGACGTGTCTGCATTTAAAGATCTCATCAGGAAGTGATGCTATCTGTTTCTGTATCACGACCTCCTGTGAGAGGCCTTTGACCTTTTTCGTGGGACCGAGCGGTCGGTCTTTTCTGTATGTCACACGCGTGTGTGTCTGTGTTTGCGTGCAGTGTGTGCACATCTCTCTACCACACACACATACCATCTCAAAGGGTTGTTATGACACAACAGGCAGATAAGCCTGGCGCTCCCAGACCAAACACACCCACCCGCCGCTGTGGGAACCGAGTGTTGGTTTGCGTAAAACAAAGCTTATGCATCTTATATATCCTGCTCTGTTACCAAATCGTGTGTGTGTGTGTGCGAGTTTGTTGTATGTCCTCACATCCCATTCACCTGCCTCATCGGGCCTCACCCCCTTTTTTTTTTTTACAACTTAAGCGTCTCCAAGGTGAACACTAACACACATTCTTGCGAATTTATGAGTCATCCAGGCATGCATGTTTGTGCACATTTGTTTTTCGGCGTTACTCAGGGACACTTAAACTGATAACATAGCCATCACTTATAACTGATAAGTGGGACGACACAACAGCCCTACATCTAGAAACCTTCAGCCAAAGTGTCTCACTCTAACAGATAAACCCCGGAACCCCGCCCACCAGATACACATACAATAATTCACTCTTATTATGGGTAAGAAAACAGGTTGTGATTGAGAATGGGAGTTAACGCACATGTGGAACAATAAGAAGTGCAACGCTGATCAAACTTATGTGGATTAAAGCTGCAGAGGTCCCGACTCTCTGCCATTGTTCACTCATTTTTCTTAACTTGGGTTCTGTGCCGGTTGCGCCCCACATCTCAAATACTGAATGTATGGAAAGGTTCTTTGTCGCTTATTTTCTTACATTTTGAGACTTTATTTTTAAGGGTTGCAAATGATAAATTATTACATTTAATGTCAATATAAGTAAAAAAAAAAAAAAAAGACCTCCATGAGTTGTTGTATTTTTGCTACAAAGTCAACTCTGTGTATCCAAGTCTTTCAAACTCTATTAGTCCGAGACTTTTCAGGTACTTCAACTTCTACATCATAATGTGGGGATGTCCTCAAGTGGTTAGATTCTACCAAAGACTAAAGGCGCCATCTACATTTATGAGAAAAACATTCCCTGGCTGTTCGTCATGATGTCACAGACCCAGCCAACAGGAAACTCCGATGTACCTGTATAGTATGAAGTTATGCCATACCTGCCAAGTATCCCATTCTAGTTGGGAAAGTCCCGTATTTTACTCTTCTCCTCCCGTATTAGTATTTTTCCCTGTTAAATTCCCATATTCTAACCTGCGTGATTAAAAAAGAATAATACGGCATCGAGCGGAGTTAAAAAAAAAAACAGACCTCCTGATAACTGCCACAGCAGTAGCTACTACAGCTACTGTGGGTGGTAGACGTCGCGAGGTTAGTGTGTGACATCTGATGAAGAAAAAAAAAAAGATTGTTACAGAGAATAGGATGTCGTTAGACAACAGAACTGTTTGCGCTCTTCTCTCATGTAAAATAAACTACTCTGGACCAGAACACAAATACTCCTTCCAAAACAGTCAAAAAGAATGCAAAGTCTACAACAAATGAGTTCAAGTCATTAAAAGAGTAAAGAAAAGTCACATGAAATGAGATGAAAAACTGTAAAAGAAGATCAGTATGAAATGAAAACAATGTGTGGAATGAAAATGTAAATACAAGCAATGTTAAATGAACAAAAAATATGCAAATACCTTTAAATCAATACTCTTCATATATACCCCTTTTGTGTTTTCATTTCGGCTATAATGAATGTTCACATTATGTCAACGTAATTATAAAACAGAGATATGATTGGGTGAAGCTAATGTGGAAGTGCCTTAGATGAGATAAAGATGACTGGAATCGGCCACGCACTTTAAAAGGGCACATATGAAACGTGTTGAGAGCATGTATTTGAGCGTTTGAAATGGCTGTTATGCAATGTCTTAATTTTTAGCAACGCTTTCAAATTTGAAACATACTGTGACATCACTGGCCCGGATCAGAGTAGAGTTATCCAGGTTTTTCTCTACACAACTTCATCATACAGCATTTTCTGTTGCTCAAAAGTAGGTAGTGCTTTTGATATGTTTTTGTTTTGTTTTTTTAACTGCAGATGGCATGTTTTGGACATGTGTCTCAACAGTTTTTGTTTGTGTTCATTATGTCTCCCTTTATTATCTTTGTTATTTTTTTGGATCCTGAGCTTTGAGGGATTTTAGTTTTTAAATGTTCAAAAATGATAATGAGAGCGTATTCTCTTCCATGAAAACCTCAGAAGTATTTGTAAATAATCAAGGCAAGCGGGCGCAGAAAAAATTATATTAAAATGATATATGATTACTTGGATTAGATTAGATGTATCAAGTTAATCTCAAAATACAGAATATCTTGTTTACATTCTCTTAATAGGCCACGCCCCTCTTGCATCCTCAAACATACACGAAAGGTGACGGTGCTGGTTTTTTACTGTATTTCCATCTAAATGACTCATCTTCCCCCATCGTCATTCACTCCCTTCCTTCTTTTTTTTTCTTTGTCGCATCCTTGGCTTAAATGTGTCCCTGTTTTCTATCTTTTCTCATATGACCTTCATTCTCTCTCTGGCATCTGCTCCTGGCTCTCATCTCTTGTTCTGTCCACTCCTATTATCATCCATTGCTTTGTTATATCAGTGTGCCTCTCCTGCGTTTTGTCCACGCACAAACACCGAGCACGCTCCGACTTCACTGTGGTCTGGATCAGTACAGACACAAAGGCTGCAGGCCGTTTTCAAAGAAGAGCAAAAACTGAAAGAGGAAACTTCTTGTATTGATCATAAAGTTTTAGCAGCACAAAGCAACTTCTGCCATTTTCAGTTTAGGTTTCCCTCTGTGGAAGGAGTTGAGTCATTTTTATGACACTGTCCAAGATTTATGGTGCACTTGCATCTATTCAACTTCCAACGTGATGCAACCAACCCGTAATTCACTTGACCAATGTTTGTTGTCAACCTATTCAGAGTCAATGGACAGCAAGGCTGTTGACGCTTCCAACCCACAGATGTGTGCGAAGGGTTACTCGTTTGGTCTCTTGCTCTGTCAGCCCATCATTTTTATTTTTTATCTTTATTTTGAGTGTCTGTGTCACCTCTGCCACGACGTCCACTGTGACTCTGTGAGCTACCGTCGTAGCTGTTGAAGTGAGACAAAGTGCTGTAAACATGTGACATGACCGAAATGGGACTCAAAAGTTACTTTGGCTGCTTTTTGTTAATATGAGGGATGGTAAAACAAACAAACAAAAAAACTTAATTGTGATTCTTTATTAAAACATAAAGTCCTTTTAACTCTTCCATAATTAAAATCAAGTGTGGACTTTTTCCTCATCGTGTTGAAGTGAAGTTATATATAGTTTAGAGTGTCCTTGTTTCAGTGTTTACCTTCTGTTTTGGTTTTAAATTGATTTTGCTCAAATTGAACCACACTTTATTCATACAGCACTTTTAATAAATTAAAAATGCAACACAAAGTGCTTCTCAAAATAAAACATAAAACAGGATCACAACAACAAATAAATAATAAAAACCCGCCCCTCTCACCCCCACATATAGACCCACGCACACCCACAAAGCACACACACGCACACTCACAGCACAAAGTAAATAGTTTAGTAATACAGCAGGGCGCTGAGGATCCAGGTGAGGAAGAACCACCTATTGGAGGCCATCCACACCGAGAGGCGTCACAGGGAGCGCCGTCCCACAGACCACCTCAACCCTGATAGACCAGGATAGACTCTACACATCCCCCCCAGTCCTCCAGGTCCGAGGGATCTCCAAGACCACATCCCCATGGGGAGACCAGACACAACTCCCAGTGTGGAGGGCCCCCATGAGGAAACACTGGAGCTAAAAACTAAAAAATTAAAAAAACTGTTAAAAAGGATAGAAACAAACAATAGATTTAGTAATGATAAAATTTATATTAAAAAAAATGTGAGAATTAGGAAATGTTAAAAGTTTAGGATTTAAAAATAAAATAAAAAATTATTAATAATAAAAATATAAAGCATACATCAGCACCTCCGTGTTAGCCTGAGAGAGAAACGGGAGGATTCTGGCTATATTCTTCAGATGATAAAAACCTATCTTTGTTACATTTTTGATGTAAGGAATAAAATTAAGTATTATAGTACAATAATACAATAATATTGTAGTTTTAATAAAAGTTTCTCTCTTTTGCCTTCAGGACCAATAACTAAGACCTCCGTTTTGTCCTGGTGGAGCTGTAGGAAATTCTCTGCCATCCATGTCTTGATGTCAAAAATACAGTTAAAAAGAGCATTAATTGGTCCTGTGTCATCAGGAGACACAGTGACGTACAGCTGTGTATCATCTGCATAACTGTGGAAGCTGATGTCGTGTCTCGTGATTACGTCCCCAAGGGGAAGCATGTACAGATTAAAAAGAATTGGACCTAATATTGACCCTTGGGGCACCCCACACTTAATTTCATGCATTCTTTTGTTATGTCATTTGCTCCTGTGTTTTATCAGTTATGTTTTCACGTTTCACCCCTTATCTTTACCTCTGGCCTGATGACAGCCATGCTCTGTTCCAGCCCTACTACGACCCTGAACAAGATAAGCAGGTAGAGAAGATGAATGGATGGATGGATATATCAGCTGTCTATATCCTTGCTTTATTCTGAAGATGTTTCTTCTTGGAGCATTCTGTGTCGATTAGCTTCCTGTCTGTATTTTATATGGGGGTTCTCTGCTGACTGCATCACTAACATGATGCAGGTGGGTCATCCTCCCCAGCAGACATGTACATTCCTTGGTTTTCTTTGTTCTCTGCCGAGTCCTGGATGTTGTTTCCATTTCTCTCTGGCTTTTTCCGTTCTCAGTTTTTCCGCCTGCCAATCGTTGGATTTATGTTTGTAGTCTCTTGGATTTCATGCCCTGCAGTGCTTCGCTTTTTTAATTGAATCCTTGTGTTTTTTTTTTCTTTTTTTTACACCTGACTAAGTTTGCTCAACAGACTACAATGTGATCCTCTACTACATACAATTGTGATATCTACATCTGTTTCAGTGCCAAGTTTAAGACCACTACACTTACTTTTAATGACTATGAGATTTGTTTTTATCGATCTTATTGAAATTTTTTTTTAAAAAAGATGGCTTTTCTTGGTCACTTTTCTTCCAGCACCTCTCTCCAGAAGGCTGAGTACTCAAATTGTCATTAGGCTTGTAAGCAAAAACAACAGTAAGAGTCCTCTCCCCGAACCAAACTCTAGTCGAAACTTATAGCTCATTAAAAAAGGGGACCACGAGTAAACCCACCTCCACTCACTGCCTCTCACCCAGGGGGACTCCAGAATGAAACAAAGTCCAGTCCCTCTCCAGGAGATCGGTACCAATGCAACTGGAGTCTGTATCTTCTCAAACAAAGTCAGAACATTACTTCACTGGTGTAAAAAGAGCCTATCTCATAAGGTCTCTGGCAAAACCACACTGTACCGGACCCTCACAGCGCTTCCTGTACATAGATAAGTGTGTAGCTTATGGCCAGAATAAAGCCTCTAACAACCAAGCTTTGATCCCAAAAACCTCAATCCAGGATTGGTACCATGACTCCATCCAACTCCATTGCCTTGGGAGACCCTACTAAGGGTCAACAACCCCCTACAGCATTAGTTCATGGGATCACTGGAGAATACAAATCCCTCCACCAGAAGGTGTCGATTCATGGAGAGACACTGAAACTTGTGAATCAGGTGTGGATGTATTCTGTTTCTTGATGACTATGACTTTAGAGGTAGATTAACCTCCTGCCAATCAGAAGATCGCAAACTGCAGCAAACATGACTGATCTGCTTGGTAGCATTGTATTTTCTTCACTTCTTTTTTGTTGTTGTTTTTATATAAACAGATTACTACATTGTACACTGCAAGCTACAGCGCTGCAGAAAAGAACCTGCTATGCCACCTAGCATTTGGTGGTGTAATTACAGCAACAACCATATATCAAACGGCAACTACAATGTCGGTCTGTGTTTGACTACATGTGTAGTTGCTACACAGAACCATAAATCACACTTCACTTGTCTAATGCAGTTAGTGTACTGGAGGGATGGAGGGACTGATATATCAGGGTTGGAAAGACTGACAGGGAACTATGATGTTAGGTGTTTAATTGTAGATGTGACTGATTTACTTTTCTTTGAGATTTTGTACGTGGTGGCACATGATGAGTTTAATTTTTAACCAAACCATAATGATTTTCTTCATAAAAAAAAACATTTAAATGTACAATTATTGGTTCAAGCAAATAAAACACGGCTGTTGCAGTTTTTAGGAACTGAGAATGTAAGACAACAGAAAAGATATAATTAGCAGAACCCTTTGTTTTGTCGTGGATTCTAAATGATTCAAACAAGACGGCCCAGAATACATAAGAAGGTATAAATATAGAAAGTTAAGCAATGAATCCTTCAATAGGATGCTTTCCAGGCTAGAAGTATTGAATGGTTGCGAGTAGAGATTCACACAATTGTCAAGGAAAGCAGCTGGATGGAGGGATCGGGTGGGAGGGTGGGGGGGAGATAGACTCAAAGGTTTGATGAATGGGGTTTTATGGAGGATGGGAGAACTTGAATGTGTGCAGAGGGGATAAGAAAGTGACCTAAAGGGGAAGAGGAGTTGCCAGACGGATCAGATGGGAGATTGAGACAGAAAGAGGAGATGGAGAGTGGGGAGACAGAAAGATAGAGGGGTACTGGGAATAGATATCACCATTGCTGAAGACTGAAGTTGTGCCAGACGTGATTAAAGTCTTGGCCAAAAACCCTTAAGCATGGGTAAAACCTTATGCGCTAAAGGGATGAGTGGGTGTGTTAGTAGGATCAGGAGTTGAAAGAGAGGAGAGAGTGAGGAGGAGGAGGGAGGAAGGAGGAGAATGAGGAGTTAGGTGAGGATTCCCTGAGCAGGCCAAATAGGCTTATGTAAGGCCTCTGCAGAGAAAGACAAGAGTCATGACCATTTACTTCTGTTTAAATGCACACACAGCAGCATCCCAGAAATCTCTCTGGCGTAAATGCAAACACTGACACATTCAGACAAAGGCCTGGATCTGCAGACGCACTGCACATGCAGAGATGGAAATCAATAGCAAGATAATAGCCTAACAAGTGCATGTGGGGAACAAGCAGCCAATAAAGGCATTAAGTCACCACCAAAAGATTAGCATTTTTCAAAGTCTCTGGTCAAGTGTTTATCTGCTGTATTAAATTACTGGCTCAAGATAAAAGTATTACAAAAGTGTCAAGAAACCTACAGAAAACAGAATTCTCTGTTTTACGTGCGGCAGTTATGGAAACATTAAACACTGCTACTAAAGGTTCTGTAATATAATTTTATTTGTCCATCACAGTTCAATACAGACATGTACATTATGCCTTGAGTTTGTTTAAAGGGCAGACTCAGAGATTTAAGAATAACAGAGCAAACGTTTTAAACCCATGACCCCATCCAGGGTCATGGGATCTGTCCTTTTTGTAGTTATAGTCACTTGTTATTTGTTCATTTTTTTAGCCTTATTTTTCCAGCCAATTAAACGTTTTACCTCTAAAAGCTCCTGGGTCAGGACACTTTGTCGCATTTGGCCGATTCTGAGCACACAGCATTTCCCGACACGCACATTTTGATTGAGGCAGTCCACGTTATCACCCCGCCTCCACCTGTTAAACGGATCACGTTTCACATTGCTTTAGATAGCTGCTGCTATCTCTGTATTTGCTCTTTACATCTTCTCATTATGGTCAAGTTTGATAATGTCATCAGTCCTGCCTACAGATCATAGGTCACTTTGAAGAAATTTTTCTTTAAAGTGACACTAGCATTTTTTTTTTTTTTTACAATTTATTAGCTCAGAGAGCTCTCCATTGTCATGGTGGTCAAGTTGCTTTCATGACACTGAGATTTTTTCATTTGGTTTCTTTGCTTTTCCTTCCAACATTAATATCTCAAGTCACTTATTCACCTCTGCCATGATTATTTGTTCGTGATCTTCATCTTGTAGCCGTCACTGACCATCATTGTTAATGATGTCTGACACGGAGCCGTCAAACTATACACAGTTGTCGTAAAAGATGACCAGGATGGGAGTTATTCTGGATGATTTTCGCTGATAACGGAGCAGGAAAGCACAAGAGCAAGAGGAAGGTTCCTAGAAATACTCAAATATTCAGTCAGATGACATTTAAACTAATATTTTAACATTTAAATGCTGCCTGGTGCATCTTTGACACAGAAAAGACTCTGCTTAGATCCACCAATGCCGTCTTTCACATTAATTCAGTTTGAAAGCCAAGTTCACCAAAGGCACTGCACCAACTTGGTCCATCATATCCCCAAGAATTGTGGGTATATGTTTCATCTTTTGTCCCAGTCAGCTGTCCTACAATGTGAGCAGTTTTACGGTCTTGCAACCACAGACCACCTAATATAATGTTCTGACAGTGTCAGAAACCCTACGACTCCGTCTGCTTGAAACGATGTATTAATGAATGCAACCGAGCATCATTCAAACTAAAACAGGACTCACGAGTCGTCCTTTTCTCTCCAACCACCACTGGGACCGCATTTTCTGTTTTGCAGCTTCTTTTCACAAACGCTGCAACAACACAGTTCATTTTCACGTTGTTTGTTTACCGTCAGCAGAAACAGATGAACTAATTCTACTTCCACCATACTCGTCAAGTTTTGGATTTGAAAATAAGGGAAATTTTCTGGTGCGCCCGCCGCGAGCAGTCCCACCATCCCAACCAAGCTACAGTATCCCTTACATTTATGGTGTACAAAAAAGCTAAAATCACAGCTACGCTACTTCCTGAACTTCAGCCAGCTCTTTTGTTTCCAGTGTGCCATTAATTAACAAACTGATCAAATGGATTAACCAGTTTGTCCATTAATGGCACACAGGAAACAAAGCAGCTGGCTGAAGTTCAGGAAGTAGTGCAGCTGTGCATAAAGCCACATTGACATAATGTGAACATTCATTATAGCTTAAATGAAAACACAAAAGGGGTATATATAAAGAGTATTTATTTGAAGGGATTTGCATATTTTTTGTTCATTTAACATTGCTTGTATTTACATTTGATTTTCATTCCACATTTTCATTCCACACATTGTTCTCATTTCATATTCTTCTTCTCTTACAGTTTTTCATCTAATTTCACGAGACTTTTCTTTACTCTTTTAATGACTTGTTGTACTCATTTGTTGCAGACTTTGGATTCTTTATGACTGTTTTGGAAGGAGTGTATTTGTGTTCTGGTCCAGAGTCGTTTATTTTACACGAGAGAAGAGCGCAAACAGTTCTGTTGTCTAACGACATCCTATTCTCTGTAACAATCTTTTTTTTTCTTCATCAGATGTCACACACTAACCTCGCGACATCTTCCGCCTACAGCACCTGTAATAGCTACTGCTGCGGCAGTTATCGCGAGGCAAGTGACAGATCTCAGATTGGGAATGTTTTTTTTTGTTTGTTTTTGATTTTTTTTTTTTTACTCCACCCGATGTGGTATTATTATTTTTTTAATAACGCAGGTTAAAATATGGGAGATTTACGGGAAAAAATACTATTACAGGAGGACGGCGGGAGAGAAGGGTAAATACGGGACTTTGCCGGCCAAAACGGGATACTTGACAGCTATGACGTCCACCCACATCCCCGTATCAGTAGTAGCCTACGATTCAAGAAGGCTCGTCATAGTTAATCATTCTTGACATCGTACCCAAGATAAAGCAATTGCAAGTCATACTGTGTGAAATGTTATAAACTTATATGGCCTCAGTTATGGTGCAGTGTATAAAAGCTCAAAACATACTCTGTCAGAGTGTGTAAAACTATTGATTTGGCCACTACTAATTCTCCTGCTTTGCCACAACAAAGGATTAACCAACACCTGTCCATAGCACAGCTTTGAGTCTATTGTTCAGTCACATTTGAGTTCCTGAAAGAAGAAGCCAAAAAAATTCCTTAAAATTGCCCTATAATGTGACATTTCTTTGATTAATAGTAATTTTCTGCTGAGTAGTGAATCCAGAACAGTATGAGGTAACTTTTATTATTTTACTATTACTGCTCGCTTCATCTACCTTTTTTCTTTTTCATTTTTTTCCCTCAATAACATACCTTTTTTTTTTTTAAACTTGCGATCCTCTCATTTCCTCATTAGGATCCAAATGTGAGAAGTAGCTGTTGTTAAAAAGATTGGTCCTGTTATAAACTGCCACACCTGCTGAAGCTTTAAAGAAAGTCTAAGGAAGGAAAGAAAAAAAGAGAGAAAGAAAGAAAGAGACACACACACACACACACACACACACACACAGGTGCAAGCAGCGAGAGCAAGTCTTAACTACAGGTCTTTAATCTTGGAAAATCCCACAAATTTTCAGCCGGCTCTGTTACCTAAATCCATAAAAAAGTGTTGGACTGTACTGTAAACATGAGGGTTTCGCTCCTCCAGCTAACAGCAGTTTACATTTTAAAACTGTTAGAATACACAATCCTATTACTTGGTTTGAGTTTTTCAGGCAGAATCAACATCCCTCAAGTTACATATCTCAAAGGCACATGTGAGGAATTTCAGAGAAATCCCATGAGTCCACTCAAAAACCATGTACCCAAGACTTGACCTGGAACCAGACTGCTTCAGATCCATGTATTATATATGGTCTGTCTGGTCGGGGTCATGTCCTGTCCTCTTAATGCATGCTACAGGTCTGTTCAGTGGTGTGTGTGTGACCCCCCCCCCCCCCCCCCCCCCCCCCCCCCCCCCCCCCAATCCACTGTGCTAGTGTGTGAAGGCGAAATTATCATAGAAATTGTTAGTTCAAATATTTCTGAACCCAACTGTATTTGCAAATGTAATATAGCGTGAATATATCTCATACAGTGTTCAATTAAATTACTAGAAAATATGTGATTGACTCATTTCAGATGGTGCTCATTCTGGATAGCTGTTCACCTCGCTCTACGTTGTAATTCCTCCTTTATTGTCCGGTCTGAGTGCTGTGACCACTGGGAGCAGCAGGAAACACAACTAAGTGATATGGCAGTCACACAAGGCCACTTCAGAAAAAAAAAGGAGCTTCTTTGTTTTGAGGCTTTGTGATTTACACTCCACAGCATTGCAGTATAATTCAATTCAATTCAATTTATTTGTATTTATCCGTTACAACGCTAATTGTCTCTAGGCGCTTTACAGAGACCCAGAGCATGACGCCTGAGCAAATATCATTAACTAAAATTAGATTATTATATCCTAATCAAGGATAATGGCAAGTAAAAACAAAACTCCCACAGCAGAAGAAAATTACCTTTTAAGCCAGACAGTGTCAAGGAAAAACGCCACTTTAAGAGGAAGAAACCTTGAGCAGGACCTGGATCACAAGGGGGGGAACCTTCCTGCCGTTAGTTATTATCCATTAGCTTTAGCACTAAGAATTCCAGCACTTATGTTCTGACTGGCTCATTGTTGGTTCATGAAATACAGAGATGACTATATAAACAGATGTAGGCAGCAGCACTGAGATGAGATGGTCAGAGGACTAGAGGACACCATGGTTGTCAGTTATCTGTATCGTCTGTTTTGGCTTGTTGCTTTCTTTACGTGAAGTGGCTGTGTTAGCGAAAATCCTCAAATACGACGTGTCATATCTGGTGCTGTCCTCCTTGAGGAAAAAATATCCCCATTTTTGTGGTTCTCTAGAAGTTGTGGTCGGCCCTATTAACTTTTACCTCACAGCAATGTAACGTGATTAAACAATAGTCTTATTCAGTGACATTTCAGTGACATTGTTTGATGCTTGGATCAAAAAAAGAAGAAAAAAAACTGAATTTTATTGATCAGTTTAGTTTGTGGCAGCTCCACAACAACACGAGCACTTATATATGTCAAGAGAAAGTTTCCATCACAGAGAGAAGCAAACACCACATCAGTTGTTCATCATCTGCTCAGTTTTTAAATACATCCATATGATTTGCAGATCTCCCAAAGTGCCTAAAGAACATAAACAAGTAATCTTTCATGAATCACGAGAATCGGCTAAGACTTGTTGATCCTTTGACTTATGAGATGGAACGAAGGCTACACATAGATGGTTATCAGCGCTGGTCATCACACTCTTTCACTGCCACATTTATATGCTGTTTCCCCCTTCTCTTCTTCTCTGTCACGCACAAACCCAGTATTTACCATTTCAAAAGCCATATTAAAAAAAAGACAGAAAGATCTCTCATAGCTATATGAACAAATCATCTCAGAGATAACTAGCCGTTGTGATGAGCAGCCGTGAGCTCATCCTGAGACGTGCACTCCTTACAGCGATGTCACTGACGAAACACAATAGATCTGACAACAAAGCATCACCACAAAAATCACAAATGAACAAAGTGACATCCACGAGAAGCTGGAGGCAGCTTTGCCTCAAAGGAAGTCAGTTATCACTCTGAAATCTGTCATTTTTGGACAGCACTGTCTGTTGCTGCACGCATGACGACTGTTTCGATAAATGTAATAAAAACTAAAATGTAATAAAACCTGTTAATATCTCAACAGCAGTCCAGGACAGAACATGCCAGAGATTTGAACCAGCCACCAGTCAGAGCCACTGAACTTGTGACCTATGAGGCTGTCATTTCTGTTGCATGACTTCAACAAATTGATGGGAACAATGCTTCATTGAAAGAAAAGCCTGTTTTGGCTCTTACTGCATCCAATTTCTCACTTCTTTTATATTCTAATTTTCATTCCTTCACCTCTAATCTTTATAAAAAAAAGTTTCACTTTTGCTTCCTGCCGCCTGTTAAACAGAGAGCCATGTGTCCCTGTGCACATGTGTTATTTTATGCTCACCACATGAAGGTTAAAGCTGCCTTTCAATTCTAAAATGTAATGCCAGACGACAGATTTGTGACTGCTTAACAAGACTTAATAACAGCTATTTCCTTTTAGAGTTTGAGAGGTATGAGCATTTTATGCAGGTCCAACCAGGACACCTCTTTTCTGGCCCTGAGCCTTTGTGGCAGCCTGCAGCTTTTAATGAGGCCCAACTAAAAGTTCAGATTTCCACTCTGTTAAGTTTTTTTATGTTTTCTTTTGATTCTAAACATGATGGGTTCATTGTGTTAGCATGATACCCATCTTAAAAAAACAAAGTCACCAAACAATACCAGCATTAGCATATGTATTGTGGTGGACAGAACAATTTTCTCTGGTTTGTGGAGGAGACGAGGCTTTATTTGCTGCGCTGGAGACGAGGATTATTTCCCTCAACTGGCTTCTTCTGGACGTAATGTTTTGACAGAAGACCGTTGTGAGGGCTCTTCATCACAGTGGCCGTCTAGATCCCCGTCCGCTGCTCGCACACTGCTGCCTGAAAGTCAGACTCAAGTTTGCTCGTGAACATCTGGAACATGGGGACGAGTTTAGGAGGTCTGTGCTTTGTTCTGATGAGAAGAAACTGGAGCCGTTTGGGCACATGAATGCTGCTTCTCTCTGGCAGAGGAAAAAACAGTGAAATATGGTGGTGGAGGCATAATCACGACTTCAATTTTGAACAAAATGATCATAAAAACAATATAAATTGAAAAAAAAAAAACTCTTATTCTGCTTTGTGTTCTGAATGACACATTCGGGTTGGGCTGAAACTCCATCTGTTTATAGTTGTCTGAAATTTTAAGTTAAGTAAATTTTAAGTTTTTAATTTTTTTCGTTCTGGTCCATGGTGATGATGATGATGATGATGGTGATGATGGTGATGGTGATGATGATGATGATGATGATGATGATGGTGATGATAATGATGATGATGGTGATGATAATGATGATGATGATGATGATGATGATGATGATGATGATGATGATGGTGATGGTGGTGGTGGTGGTGGTGTGGTGGTGATGGTGGTGATGGTGATGGTGATGGTGATGGTGATGGTGGTGATGATGGTGATGGTGATGGTGGTGATGGTGATGTGATGATGATGATGATGATGGTGATGGTGATGGTGATGATGATGATGATGATGGTGATGGTGATGGTGATGGTGATGGGTGGTGATGATGATGGTGATGGTGATGATGTGATGGTGGTGATGTGATGATGATGATGATGATGCTGATGATGGTGATGGTTGCTGATTGCTGTGCTGATGCTGTGCTGCTGGTGATGCTGATGATGATGCTGATGATGATGATTATGCTGTGCTGCTGCTGCTGCTGCTGGTGCTGCTGGTGCTGGTGATGGTGCTGCCTGATGATGCTGATGCTGGTTGCTGGGGGTGCTGGTTGGTGATGCTGCTGCTGCTGATGATTGATTGATGATGATGATGCTGCTGATGATTGATGATGGTGATGTTAGAGTTATTCTCTTTGTGTGTTAATCAAAGTCATTTATTCTGATTATATCAAACTCAAACTTATGATGATGTTTTTGCCCAAAAAAAACATTGAAAAGATTATCTGATCAGCTTAACCAGTTTTCTTTTTTTTTTTTTTGTTAGCCTCAATACTTGTTCTTCAGTCTGAAATTTTAAGTTAAGTAAATTTTAAGTTTTTAATTTTTTTTGTTCTGGTCCATGGTGATGGTGATGGTGGTGATGGTGATGGTGATGATGATGGTGATGGTGAAGGTGATGATGATGGTGATGATGATGATGATGATGATGATGGTGATGATAATAATGATGATGATGATCTGATGATGATGTGATGATGATGATGATGATGATGATGATGATGATGATGATGATGATGATGATGGTGATGATGATGATGATGATGATGGTGATGATCTGATGATGATGATGATGATGATGTGATGATGATGATGATGATGATGATGATGATGGTGCTGCTGATGTGGTGATGGTGCTGATGGTGCTGATGGTGGTGATGGGTGATGTGGTGATGGTGCTGGTGATGTGGATGGTGATGATGTGGTGCTGTGGTGCTGATGTGATGTGATGATGATGGTGATGGTTGATGATGATGATGATGATGATGCTGGTGATGGGGGTGCTGGTAATGGTGATGTGATGATGTTGATGGTGATGGGGGTGATGGTAATGGTGATGATGATGATGGTGATGGTGCTGGTGCCGATGGTGATGGTGATGATGATGATGATGCTGATGGGACGATGGTGATGGTGATGGTGATGGTGATGATGATGATGATGATGGTGATGGTGGTGATGGTGATGGTGATGATAATGATGATGATGATGATGGTGATGGGATGGTGATGATAATGATGATGATGATGATGATGATGTGATGATAATGATGATGATGATGATGGTGATGGTGGTGATGGTGATGGTGATGATAATGATGATGATGACGATGGTGATGGTGATGGTGATGATAATGATGATGATGATGATGATGATGGTGATGGTGGTGATGGTGATGGTGATGATGATGATGATGATGGTGATGGTGATGGTGGTGATGGTGATGATGATGATGATGATGATGCGATGGTGATGGTGATGGTGATGGTGATGATGGTGATGATGATGATGATGATGATGATGATGATGATGATGATGATGTGGCGATGGTGGTGATGGTGATGGTGATGATAATGATGATGATGACGATGGTGATAGTGATGGTGATGGTGGTGATGTTGATGATGATGATGATGATGATGGACCAGAACACATCCTGAATGTTCTTGAACTGACTGACGGGGTTTTTGAATATAATTTGTTTAATGTCTGTTTACAATCCTCATGTAAGCACATTCATTTTGGTCTAATTAACTTCATTTTTTATATTTTTTCATCACTTATTTGCAAAACAATTGTAAAATTAATAAAAAGGGCAACATTTCTGTTCTAAAGTGAATTATATGTTTTCAGAGACAACTTGAAAAGTTAACTGGGGAAAGTGATAATATTTTAGTTAAAGTAACACGTTTCAACAGTTGGAGAGTGAATCATTTTAAATAATCGTGATTTTAACGTTGACCCAAATAGTTGTGATATTGTTTTTTTTTTTTTTTTCCATATTTAAGTAGCCCTAAGACTAAATAAAATAAATACGCTGCCAGTCTGGCTTTAGGCCTTCCAATAAGATAATTACCCTTTTCTTGAAGGAAAACATTTTCCTTCAAAATGTTTGGGACATCAAAATGTCTCAAACATTTTGAAAGGACACAAAAATAGATTAATAAATAAATAAGTGAAGGGTACTGGAGAGGCCGTCTGAGGGCCCAGATCTCAACTCTGAAACCACACAGTTTGGAACAGCTGGAACATTCTGCCGATGGAAAAGTTGGCTAAACTTAGTTAGGAGCTATTACAAGCGATTAATGTCAATAGTGACTCACAAAAGCTACAATGTTGATAATTCTCAGATGGTTAATAACTGAGGCCTTGGAATATTTGCGGTTTTCTTCCTGCTTCTGCTGAACCCATAAGTGAAAGCGTAATGGAGATTTATCTTTCTGGAAGCAGCTAAATTGTAAACAATTTCTGGTTATGGCCCTTCCCTTGAAAAACTCTTTTGGTTGGTTTTGATTTTAACTGTGTATGACCGAGGCTCCACATTATGTGGTTTACACACGTCATGTGATCAAATTTTGCAATAACACAACAGAAAACATGGTAAAGATCATGCTGCTTCTGTAAAACCTCATATTTCTTTCATACATTGCCTTTTTTTTAATCTATTTATTTATTTTTCCTGCCACTTTTCTTGGATTAGGATTTAATAATTAAATTTTAGTAATGATATTTGCTCAAGGGTCATGCCCTACGTCTCTGTAAAGAGCCTAGAGACAATTTACATTGTAATAAACACTATAAAAATTAAATTAAATTTTAATTGAAATTTAATTAATATTGTCCATGTTGTATGCTGTTGGCCTTTTTCTGGTGAGGATGAGGAAGCCATGATGTTTTCAAATATCAGATAAAGACAAGTCTCGGGGGGGCACTTAATGGTTACTACATCCATAAAAAAAGGTCCCTCCAAAGATACATACCCCCACACTCACCTCCACACACCCCAGGCTGCTGGGAAGTCTGGTGTTAGAGCCACCTCACCAGCAGCTCCTCCTACCTCTGAATGTAGAATTAAATATTTATGCTGCTTCATCTGAACGAGAATATTCCATGTGCCCACAGCAAAGCTACTAAGTGACTGCCCATTTGCATCGTTTCTCTGTTACCACACATACTTTTTAAATATCACCTTTTATTGTCGATGCATTGCAGTGCTAAGCATTGTGGGAACTGCTCATTTTCTTGTGAAAACAGACTAAATTTCTAAAATTCCTCCTATTTTCATTTACTTTTCATTTTCTTCTGCAGCTCCTCTCAGTCCCTACGTTCCTTTCCTCGTCACCTCCTGCAGCAGGTGAAAATGTTTGAATCATAATAAACCGTCAGTGACCTTCTGAACCGATCAGTCCTCACGCCCAGCAGTCATCTCCCCCATCATCTGTGTAAACATGAACCGCTGTAGTCTCACAACGTTAGTGTTTTTTTTATTTCTTCTAAGTATATTTGATGCTTGGGGTTGGTTCTGACCAGATGGAGAAAAAGGTTGGTAAAATTGTTCTTAATCTAAAAATCAAGAAGGACAAAAAATGAAATAGATTTGTGGAATTTTTAATGGGGTAAAAGCAGCAATTTCCAAACTGCATTTGAATGATGCAAATTGATAAATGAAATGTTTTTTGTCTACTGCAGACATCTGACTGTTGTGGATCCTGCGTTGTTGGCTTTCACCCTCGTTACTGACAGATTGACTTCACCTGTTGGGAAAAACTTTAAACACCTGGCTGGTTTTCCCTCCTGTTTCTCTCCCAGTGCTCTGAGCGACTGGGACAGTTGTGTTTAGACTGGTTAAACATTTCCTTCTCGAGCTACATACCTCTGCTAGGTTTAAGTTTTTCCTCAAGTTGTTCACTCCATAAAGTACCCACATCCAAATTTCAAACGTAAAATGCAAAATATAAAATGACAAAATATTGCAGTTTTTACATAAAGTTAAACACTGATTCAATTTCTTTATTCAGTTGATGAAAGAGCTCTGCTTAAATAAATCATAAATCTGAACAGGCAGAACTTTGATCTCCACAACCAAGAAACACATTAAATTGTAACTGTTTTTTAATGAAATTAAAGAAACACTGGCTGCTTACAACATGTACACATATGCGAACTATAGAAGCACTAGTGTAGGTAGACGGCTGCAGTTGCAGGTTCGCTGTGTGAACATCAACTAGGGGAACAAACCGATGCAACAAGTTATCAAATGTTGGAGAGGACGTACAAAAATACCTTCTGCTTCTCACTGTTAATTTCCCACATCGACAAAATGAGAGAAGCAAACACCCCATTACCCCAATGACATTGATTTAAATAGCCTAACATACCATCTCAATGGTGTTTTTCTAAAAATAACTTCCTCTTCCAACATGTTTCCATGTTGTAATATTTACATGACATTCTGACACTGGTTTGTATTTTTGACTCCGTCTGTATTCTGACCCCAGACGGAGACCTTCAGTGTCAACTGATCCACTGTCTGTGTATGACTGAAGGTAGATGCGTTAACACAGAGGGTTGTGTCCATGAACAGACGGTAACGCTTGGTCAAACTCCAAACATAATGATGATACTATGAAAACTGTAGCTCCCATCTACAGTCTTAAACCAGCTCAGCTCCCATATCGCTTCTCTTGACTGATAGTCTTTCATGTTTTTTCTCAAAGTCGACCTCACAATAGTCCCATCCCCATCTCCGATATGTTTATGACTGACAAAGTAAACATGGCGACCTTGAAAGTGCAGACTGTAAAATATTGTTCCCACACATCCATCTGCAATAGCGTTTTTATTTGCTACCATGACATTCTCACAGAAAAGCAGCTGGTATTACAACTCCAGTTCCAAAACAGTTCAGATGCTTTGTAAAAATGTACATAAAAACAGAATGCAATGATTTTTTTCAAAGCTCAAACTCATATTTTATTCTGAATTGAACATAAAGAACTGATACGTTTTATCATTTCATGGAAAATATTATCTCCTTGTGACTTTGATGGCAGCAATTAATCTCAGAAAAGTTCAACCAACATAATATTTAATGGCAGCTGGTTCTTTTACCAGCTGCCTGTAAAGATCTGGGAAGTGAGGAGACCAGTTGCTAGAGTTTTAGGAGAGGGATGTAACATTTTGCTACAATTGTTTCATCATTTTTAGATGGTTTGTCTGGGTTTAGAGAACCTCTGCCCATGTTTACATCAGAAATGCTCCTTTTATACTCAGTCATGTTACTGACCTGTTGCCAATTAACGTAATCATTACTCATCAAATGCTCCACCATTTGTCTTAGATTTGCACCAGTTACTTTTCCAGCCTTTGTTGTTCCTGTTCCAAATGTTTGAGATGTTGCTGCCATCAAAGTCAAAATCAACTAATATTTTCCATGAAGTGGTAAAATGGCTCAATTTCAACATCTGATATGTTCTTTATGGTCCACAAGGAATAAAATATGGGTCTATGAGATTTGCAGATCATTCCACATTTCATTTTTTATATTCAACACACTGTCCCAACTTTTTTGGAATAGTGTTGAACATTGATTTCGTGGCTTAGCTGCTTGACCTCAGGTCCCATGTGGAGCGTTTCAGAAATGGAGCTTTTTCGAGTCTGTCTGCTCTATATATGAGATTACAAGTTTACACAACAGTTTCAAGATTACATGAGAACCTGTAATAATCTGGTTATTTAAGGTCATTATCCATCTGCACGCTGACAGTCAGTCTTGTAGTATCAGGTTGAATGTGAGCAGAGAGGTTTAGCCCTTTACACCTGAGAATTCACCACCATGTACGAGATGTTCTTTTCCTTCTCAGGACTTTTCTCTTCCCATGATACAAGTAAAATTACATTTACATGTGCAGGTATTTTGTTACAGGTGTGATCACAAAGCGTATAAAATAAAACATGGAATCACAGAGCATAATTGAATTCAGTTCACATACCGTATTGGCCCAAATATTGGATGATATTTTATTCTAGAAATCATATTCCTTAAAAATGGGGGTGTTATAACCGAGGTCTAAACATTTCTACTACTATTACACATCTGTGCCGCTAGATGAAGCTGCACCGAAGTAACCAGTAACTGAACAGAGCATCTCAGTGAACGCATGCAGCAGGATCTTAAATGGAGGAACCACGTGACCCTGCTGAACAAAGGGGCTCAAAAGTTTTGTTGCAGTCCAGAATTTTTTTTGGAATTGTTAATATTGTTCTTGAAATTGAATATAACTCGACTTTGATGGTTATGCAGTTATTGACGTCATTAAAGCAGTTATTGAACTACATGGTTGTTGCTTATTCACTGAGTTGTGGTCTCAGATTTCAAAAGAATACAGTTTATTGACTCGTACTGTACCTTGATCTTAAATAACATGGAAACCTGACACGTACTTGTACCTAAAGTATGGTACCATACTGCCTAAAAAAGATGAAATCATTAAAATGTTTAACAATACAGCAGAATGTTATCTCTCTGTGATTTATTTCTATAGTAATTGAACAATAAAAAGTTGTTTTTATGATTAAACCTTTTCTTCAATCATATTTTTATTTTCCCAAAACAATTTTCGAAAAATAGGGCTCGTCTAATCAGAGTGGTCTTATATTTGGGCCAATATGGTACATCCTGCGTTCAGTTATAAACATTTCCTACAAGGAGCTGGAAAGACATGGCATTTATCGCTATTAGCAGGGCTGGAATGGAACATCATCATGCATTCTTCCTGGCAGTGCATGTGCATGCACTTCAGTGCATGTAGGAGTCCAGTGCATCGGTACATGACACGCTGCTTGTCATTGATGCAATGAAAAATAATAGTTGGAACGTATCAACATTTTCAGTTCATAGAATATGTACAAACATAAATGAGTTAAACACAAAATTTCAATGAATTCACAAATTTTCAATACCCTGAAACAACAAGTTGAAAAAAACAAATGTTCATACAAGCTACAAAAAACAGAAGATTAATTAAATAGATAGAGGATTTGATCTGTTCACATGAATTTGTCTGGTTCTAATTCAAAATTGTAACTTCCAGTGTTAATGAAACACCTTCAGAGATTTATTATTTTCTGAAGTCAAACATTTAAAATTTGTACAACAAAAAGGTCATTCTGACATGAAGAACACACACAAAGAAATATGGCAGATAATCATTTTACAGTTTACAGTTGGGGATAATTTCTATTGTCCAATTAACCTAAGTAGATGGTGTTTTTGGGGATGTGGGAGGAAACAAGGAGAACAGGAAACTCCACACAGAAACAGATGTTCCTGCAAGGCTGCAGCGCTGATCACTGATGCCTCCATGATGCCCTGGTTTTATTTAATTTTGAACTGCCTTTTTAGGGGGAAGAAGAGCTTAGAGAAGAAGACATGGGAAGATGAGGATGAGGAGAGATGAGGAGTGAGGTTGAAGGAAGATGGATTAGAAAGGAGGTGAAGTGGAGGGAGCTTCTGGTTTCCAGCAGCCCTCTCAGTCTTCTCACTGCTGGACTTCTAATGAATCCAGCTGATCAAAGACCTCATCTTCACCACCTTGTTCTTCTCTCTCTTCTCCTTTTCCTCACATTTTAGATGTTTCTCATCTTTTTCTTTCTCCTCTTCTTGTACTTTTTCTTCTCCTCTCTTCTCCTCTGTCTTTCTGTCCTTGATCTTGTCCTTTTAATAAGAGGCGTCCCCTCTTTTTCTTTTTGATCAGGATCTCTTGGAGCTCTCTGTCCTTCTGGGTCGATCCTGGATTTATAGAAGAGACTTTTCTCCAGTTCCAGACTTTTCCTCATCTCTTCCACTTCCTTTTGTTCTTTCTCTAACTGTATTCCCATGTCACAGATTTGGATCTTCTGCCTTCTCAAAGTTTCCTCAAACTCATCTAGTCCAGCTAGAATCTTCATCTTCTCCTTTACCTTCTGCTTTTCCCTCTGGAGTTTTTTTTATCTTTGCTGGTCATTTGGGTTTTCATTTCTTCCATCGCAGCTTTCTCCAGATTAAGTTGTTCCTGCATCGTGTCCAACTGTTTTCTCTTCTCCTCCAAGTCCATCTTTGCTGCCTGCAGCATTTCCATATCCCTCTGTTTTTTCTTTTCAAATTCTTTCATCTTCTCCTGAAACATCTTCATGTTGTTTTGAGAAGATTTTCTTTTCTCGTTGTTTGGTCTTGGCAGCGTCTCCTCCAGCGTGAGTCTTGACCCTCTCTGGTCTTGATGTTGCTGACGCTCCATCTCCAATTTAGACGTCTCCAGTTCTTGGTTCCTCTCTCGAAGGGCTTTATTTTCTTCCTCCAGCTGTCTGAGTTGCTCCTTCAGTTGACGGAGCTCAGACGGGTCTGAACTCTGGAAAGTCAAGGGAGGTCTCTTGACTCTCTTTTGAAGGTCTGAAATCTTCAGCCTCAGACAGCTGTTGGTGTTGACACGGCAATAAAAATGCTGAATCTTGAATCTTTTGAGAACTGGCATGTGTAGAGCTACGTTAAAATAAAACAAAGAACCATGCAGGTCTATTTGAATCATTCCCATATTTTCCTTGTTCCCTTATAAAAAGTAGCGCCCTTTGAAAAAATAAAAATTGTATAGTTGCAGCCTAATAACTTAATAAAAAATAGTAAACATAAAAATAGGCCTGTTTGTATTTAATTACGAACTTGAATTATTTCTTATTATTTCATGTCCTCTTTTTTTAAACACTCATCAGAATACATTTTTGTATTTGGAATACGCATTTTAAATACAGCCCATCCTTGCTGGTTCCATTCACAATCATCACCTTTCCCTGTGCAAACCGAACACCTATTTTAAGACTCAACAAAAAAAAAAAAAAACTGCAAAGATGTGAAATTAACAGTGGAACCTGGAAGGCCTCGTCCATGGCCTCTTCATCCCATTTTGTTGTGATAATGCTATGTTTAGCCTGCCCTCCACGGGGATAATTTCATAGTCAGCAACCTTTCACTAACCTTTTTTCCTTCCCTGCTGCACCCAACCAGACCTTTTCCTGGTTCCTTCCCATCAGGACAACCTCTTTGTCTTTGCCAGCATGTTCCAGAGATGAGAGCATTGCTGCTCTCCTCTGGAAACTACTCCCTCAGCAGCCTCTGTCTCACCCCTTTTTGTCACCACATCTCAACCAGAAATGGAAAGAAAATTATTACAGCAACTTCTAGTTGCATTTTCATTCATGCTGTTTACTTTCAGACTCTTTGTTTTATTCCATTGTGGAGTAGGACAGAAATGTACCTGCTTGAAAACGGTACTTTGGTACTGATGAAGAGATTAGTATTCATTATTTTTAGTATTTTTATTTTAAACGGATCATTTCTTGTGGGTATAGATTTATAGCACATCATACTCTCAAACTGCACAAACTATTGAACTGTGAAGCTGAAAAATGGCGAGCTGTCCCTATAGAATACATGACATTGTGAGGTGACACTAGTGCTCACCCTAATCTGCAGCAGTGAGATGGCGCTACACGCTCCACTAAACTGAAGGTCCAGAATATGCTCCGTCAGCAGCCTGGACCAAACCTAAGTATTTTTCTGTCATGCTGACCTTTTGGATTTTTCTACTGTCTTTGTAATGGATGTGATTGATAATTATAGAGTTTGTGAGAAGAACTGGACATAGGACTTGATCCATAGGTTTTAAGAAAAGTGCTTTTGAAGCGCTTTTTTCATATTTAAGTTACAAATAGACAAAAGAAGCAGAGCCTGGAAGCTGACTGGAACACACTTGGTTACCTCAAGTTGGCTCTTTTCCATGGCTGACATAATTTAAGCGAACCTATGATGCTACTTAATCACTTTACACTCATTCTGATCAAATCCGTTTAAACGTCATCATTTCAAATGTTGTTACCGAAACAGCATCCAAAACAAGTATTTATACTGTGCGTGTGTAAATATTGTTTTTCTTCAACATTGTTGTTGTCATGATTTTAGGAAGAGTCCAAAAGTGTAGGAGAGTCCAACAAAAAAGTCTCTTTCTTGCATCCAAGAACCAGAACAAAACTTAGCAGGAGAGTAAACCAACAGACGATCCGGTGAACCGAACAGGTAAAGATGAGACTTAAATACACAAAAGAACAAACGAGAATCAGGTGCAAACAAATAAGATGAACAGAAGGAAATGAAGGGGAACACCAGAGCAGACAAGACAGAGCTTCAAAGTAAAACAGGAAATAAAGTCAACAGCAGACAAGGAGGTCCAGAAAATACAAAGAAAAAACCAAGAAGGCTTGACATGCCCAACCCCAACCATAACATGCATATCTTACCCATAAATAGTTATACATTATAAAACACACTTCATATTATTTGTATAGTTTGTAAAATTAGATATAGAAGTGTGTATTTACAGATAGGAGTCCCCAGTACTTGTCTGTACTAGGGACTGCTCAGTATTTACCATTAATTCATTACTGAGTGCTGCCAGAGCTGAAAACTAGGAGCTCTGCTGGGACCTGCAGTCCCCTGCAGGCAGGGGCCACCCTGCTGGAATAGGCCTCTGAGCTGGCTGCAAAGCTCCCTGTGGACATCCATAGTGGGACCTCCTGTTTCAAATTTATTTTCTGTTGTGACATCAGAAATTACCGCTGTTCTTAGAGAGCAGACAGTTGGTACCAGCTGCCTGCTGCTTAGCTCACTTCGCCCTCCGACCCTTCCAGGCCAACCCACAACCAGTCGCAGTTAATGTTGGTCCAATTAACAGCACAACAAAACGTATTCTCTTTCTAGTATGAATGTCTTTACTCTATTAAATCTGTATTCATAGATTTAATAGAGTGAAGAAGTGCTAAATGCTAAGTAGCTAAATGTCATCAATCACAAGACCACACTTCCAATTGTACACGAGCTCAATTTGCTCAATTTCACATGATGTGGTACAAACGGATTCACCCCTGCACAGAAATCCTGAACAATAAATCTAGTAATATGTTTAAATCTGAATGTTTTAACATGGGGGTCAATGGAGATTGACTGACTCGCCTTTGAAGCCTGCCCCTAGTGGTCACTTGAAGAACTACAAACTAAAACCACTTCCTGGTTTTAATCAAATTTACAAGGTTGATGTTGCTCCTGTGAGAAGTCGTTATCTAGCCCGCGAATGGTTTTTACCATCGGCTTCAAAAACGTGCAGGTTCCTCCTGGGTGTTTTTAGGATTTTGGGGATGCCGTATGCAGTCACCTGCGCCCAGCTGTTAGCACCATGACAAAATGAGAACATAGTTCCTTGGATGTATCTGTCGATTCAATTTACAGATTTAGAGATGGTTGCATCTCACTTTACATATTTCCTCTTCCATAAGAACTATGTTAACTACGCACAAGTCACAATATATTGGACATTTTGGAATTGTTTCAAAGTCGATTTGGTCATTTAGGCTTGTTGTAGCAATCGACTTGCAGTGTCTCTGCAAAACTAGGAGTTGATAAGAGGGTACATTTTCAGACCTGCAGATCCATATTTGCCAGGTGTATTCCATCAGTTATGCTTACCTTGGAGCTTTATTTTCTAAATATGAAGCTTACTCCTTCCTTTACTCACTTTTTCCATATCCTTCCTTTTACTCATAATAATGTCATACTGAACATAGTGAAGACACAACACACAAGTACCACAGTTGATCACTTGTGTGTAAACTGCACCACATGAATCCAGATGCTAGCCTAACACTGGCTTACCTCGTTATTACCGTAACGGCTTGCAAAAGACCAACATCAGCATAAAAGCTGCATCTGGATGGAGCGTTAAATTGTTCGGTACAGATCAGAGAGTTGCAGAGATCGGTTTACATTTAATAAATGACATTTGTAAAGGGATTAATTCCACATGTCCCCATAGCCTTTTGCCAGTCTCTGAACGCTTGTGTTGAACTGCCTTTAGTTTGAGTAAAACTTTTTTTTTCTCTCTCTCTCTTTGTGAAAATATTTCTGCTCTGTGAACTAAATACCATTGTCATGAGGCTGGAATAAAAACTTTCCAGAACCCAGCAAATTGTGAAGCACCCATAAACTGCTGGAATATAAATCAGCCTCACTTCTTTTCCACTTTTTAACTTCTTTACTATCTCTGTTTACACTTTTTTTTAACCTCCATTTTCTTCTCTGTCTTGTTTTTTTATGCACTTACACATGATGTGTTTCATTGTTCTTTAACAGTTAACGTGTTAAAGTTAACATCATGCACCACTGTTTATATTCATCAAGCACCAGGATTGTTGTTTTACTTTAATCTCAATTTAAAAACTCAATCCAAATCTTCTACTTTCTGTGTGCTGCTGTGACCACCCTTCTGAAAAAAGACTCTTACAATGACTACTATTAAAAACTACTATTGCTTTATCAGTCAAGCACCTCTTAAAATTACAGCTACACGCCGTAGAAACTGGGTATATTGCAGTTTAAAGCAATGCTGAACCTTCTTGAAAGTCAGGAAAAGCACATTTACCTTTTTAGAATAATGAAGAAGGACATAAATATGACGTCACTCCTAAGTACCGTAACTGTTGTCCACCTGTTTTTCTTCTTCACTATTCCTTGTTTCTTACAGGGCATGTTCCCTGCATGACATGGTTCCTGTAGGATCACATGAAAATGTGCACCATGTGGAATAACCTCACTCTTAACAAATTCAAAAGCAATTTCAAGGTTGCAGACAAATTTCCATAGTTGGAAGAAAATCCTGAAGGCCCTTATTTATAAAACGTGAGCAGAATGGATTTGTGCATAAACTGTGAGCAGTGTAAAATTTATGCATTTTGGAATTCATGAAAACGTTAGCAGTTCCAACCTTTTCATAGGTACAAACAAGATCTAGTCCTGCTTCCGACTTCGTGTGGAGGTTTTGTAAATGAGCAGAGCACATGAATATTGCTGTCATTCCCAGACTTTACAAGGTTAATACCTTATGGACTGATATTCTCAGAATATACAAACAGTTTCATACCAACATTTGAATACATCTGAAATAGGACACGCTCATCTCTTTGCTTGTTTTATTTTTTCCTCCGACCTCAGGTCTCACTGGCAGTGTTGTAAAAGCGGAGCACTTCCCAGCACTGCTGGATTTCTCAGATTACAAGTTTACGCTGACGTCTCCAGATGACGTGAATCCTGCAGTAGTCTCAGATAGTCTGCACCTTTACACCTGCTTTTATATGATGTTGTCTGGGCGGGGCTCATGAACTTCATATACACTTGCCCTTATGAAACACTTTATGCAGAGTTTGTGAACCCGGAGTAGTTTTTTAGTGAGGAGGTGATTTATCTACTTGCTGATTCAAGAAGTTTTTTTCTGAATGAGGCCTAATGAGTCTTGCTTGAGTTTGGGTGGCCTCCCATCATTAGGCTTAAGGTGGCAATTGAGGCAACTCAGAAGCAGTCTCTTCTGCATCTAGACAAAATCAAACCTATTTAACATTACAACAAAAGTCTTAAGTCTTGTCAGAATGCCAGCTGTGTCATTCCCTGATGCAAATTGTATCGGTACCCATTTAGGAGCGTTGCTTTCCCTTTGATCCACAAAATAAATACCTGTTGCTATGAGGAAAGGATTGTATGTGGTTGTTTGTAGCCAGTTAGAGAAAAGCCACTGCACCGAGCATCTTTTTTTAAGCCAATCGGTCAATCGCGTGGGCAGCAGCTGTCATGTTAGTAGCAAAAAAATAATTTAAAAGCAGTTAATCAAAAGTGTTCTGTTGGATAAAGGTTCACAGCAATGACAGAAAATACCCCATTCATTCAGATCACCTGAACGTTAAATGTTTATGCTGTGCTGTCATCACTAAACACTGACACAGTACCAGCACCCTGCCAGGATCTTATTCTGCAGATGATATGCCTTATCACATTGATGAAGTGTCTGACAACTTTCTTTTCTTTTTTTTTTAAACCAACTTAAATCATGCTATGACCATCCAGAATGAACAAGTAAATGTATCACTCATGTGATGGTGAGGAAGCAACTCTGATGCTGCATTAAGCTGAAAATCTATGGACCAGTTGCACTGTTGGTTAGCCATCAATGCATTGATCCATTATCTTTCACTTAATCCATAGTCGGGTCACAGGGGCAGCAGCCTAAGCAAAGAGGCCCAGACCTCCCTCCCCCACAGCTGCCTCCACCAGCTCCTCCAGGAGAACACACAGGCGCTCCCAGGCCAGCCGAGAGATGAAGTCTCTCCAGCGTGTCCTGGGTCTGCCTCGTGGTCTTCTCCCAGTTGGACATGCCCGAAACACCTCTCCAGGGAGGCGTCCGGGGGGCATCCTAGCCAGATGCCCGAACCACCTCAACTGGCTCCTCTCGATGTGAAGGAGTAGCTGAGTCTCTCCCGAATGACTGAACTTCTCACCCTATCTCTAAGCGAGAGTTCAGCCACCCTGTGGAGAAAACCCATTTCAGCCACTTGTATCTGCGATGTCATTCTTTCGGTCACTGCCCACAGTTCATGACCATAGGTGAGAGTTGGAACAAAGATCGACTGGTAAACAGAGAGCCTTGCCTTTTGGCTCAGCTCTCTCTTCACCACAACGGACCGGTGCAGAGTCCGCACCACAGCAGACGCTGCACCAATCCGTCAGTCAATGTCCCGCTCCTTTTTTTCACTTGTAAACAAGACCCCAAGATACTTAAGGTTCTGCCTCCACTGCCTACTTGAGGTTCTGGTCCACTTGAGGAAGAAGGTCTTAGAGGGTCTCAGATTTGGAGGTGCTGGTTCACACTTGGCTACAAACCGCTCCATTAAGAGCTGAAGATCCCCTCCTGTTGGCTAGCATGTGGCTAATTTAGCCATGACATTCTCAGTTTACCTCACAGCTAAATATGAAGTGAAACGCGATCACGCATCATGTCAAAACAAGGACGGTTTTAGCTGATCCACAATTAAACTGGAAACTGGAAGTTCACTCCAATGTCATCACTAACCTGGCTACATGAAATGTATTTATTTGTGGAGAAAACTGATTTTTCCATCCGGCCAAAGCTTTTTATTCACTGTAATAAATAAAGGACATCTACAGAATCCTGTTGATGAAGTATTTAAAAGGAACTGAATTCATGATTTTCTCATTCATTTAATCAAGAGTTTAGTCTGGATTGTGGCAGGATCATAATCATAAGACAGAATTTTTTTTTTTGATAAAATTATCTGCATAGATTCAAAATCTACATGCAATGTCACACTCAAGCCTATGAGCAAAGTCTGAAATTGAATGAGTCAGTAGGAAAGCTGGTCATCAACAGACAATCTACCAACTAGTATAAAGTCTGTAATAGTTGGCTACAAGAGCTGGGTAGATATTAGCCGTTGCTACTTAATCGACTGCAGCTCGAGACGTCTTCAGCACTCTTTTCTTTATGATCTCTTCCCAGTCAGTCAAATTACGGCAGTTCCCACAAATAGTCTTAGGAGCAGTTTTAGTAGTGGACCAATTAAACAGCAGGTTCCCTGAAAGAACTGGCACCAACAAGAAGTTAAAGGTCTCAAAGACACATGATTGGTTGCTCAGGGACCAAATGTCACTGCTCCTGGTAAATTTCCTGCGTGCAACAGAAGACATTCAGGATTGTGACAGTCAAATCCAGCCAGGTACTAACACTAGATTAATGATCCACCTGAATAAATACTGCACATATATTTCTGCTGGTCTTTATAGAGAGGCATCTCCCTGCATAAGTCTAAATGTGGATAACTATTAAAACTGTTGTGTACGGTGAGAAACACTTTGCTTAGTGTTTAAAGAAGTGAGTACTAGTGTTAAAACATCCTTTATATTTAAGCAAACATTCAGGAAAAGAGACCTCCCGGCATTCTTTTGTGGACACTGTAATTAAAATTAGGCTTAAATTTGAGTTTCAGATTAAACCACGAATACAAACAGTCCAATGTGATTTATTTAATGTGATGGATGTTGTCTTAAAAAAAATCCCTGAAACTAATAATGGAGCTTAAAGCATAACCTTGTTAGGGAAAAAGTTTAATTGTTGTTTTTGTTTTGTTTTTTCTAATGGAAAAATGCGGGCACCATTTTACCCCTTTTTTTTTAATACCAAAGTGAATTGAGAAACACTGCTAGGCTGTTTTCCAAGCACAAAAATAGTTCAAGACTACTTCTTCCTCTTCTTCAAGTTTATTTGGATTGCACATTTCAGCAACAAGGCAATTCAAAGTGCTTTACACAGCTTCAAGACATCCAAATACAATGAAAAGAAACAGCTGATAAAAACAGAAAAGTTAAAAACAAAGAAAAAATGAAAACAAAGATTTTAAAGTAAAAGCTACAGTGCAGATACGTAAAAAGAAACACAATCGAGACATTTTAAAAGGAAAATATAAAAAGTGATTAAAAACAGAACCAGACCTCTACAGAGCTCAGACCCCTGTTGAAATCAGACTATCAGGGTCAAAGGCAGCAGTGAACAGGTGGATCTTTAACCTTGGTTTAAAAGAACTTAGACTCAGCAGATCTGATGTTTTCTGGGAGTTTGTTCCAGATCTGCAGAGCATAGAAGCTAAAAGCTGACTCTTCATATTTAGTTCTGATTCTGGGGACAGATCAGACCTGCACCAAAAGACCTGAGAGGTCTGGAGAGTTCATACTGGACTAAAAGGTCTCTGATGTACTCAGTGTTGCCAACTTAGCAACTTTGTCGCTATATCTAGCGACTTTCCAGACCCCCCTAGCGACTTAATTTGTAAAAACCGACTAGCAACAAATCTAGCGACTTTTTCTGGTGATTTAGCGACTCACTGGCACTCAAACCGCTAGGTTTGAAGCCATCACTTGGCTGCTGATGGCTGCTGTCTGCCTCGCGAGCCGCGCTTCTCTCTCTCTTTCTCTCTCTCTGTTGGGCACAGTGCACAGCCACAAATACCCCGGCCCCCGCGCGAGACAACTCGAGCTCCTCTCCACCCACCCCTCCCCGTCCGTCCGTCCGTCCGTGTCCGTCCGTCGCATCTAGCGACTTCTAGCGACTTCCGGGACAGCCTCTAGCGACTTTTCTCATTGGAGAGTTGGCAACAGTGGATGTACTTTGGGCCCATTCAGTGCTTTATAGGTTAACAGGAATATCTAAAGTCTATTCTTTGAGGGACAGGGAGCCAGTGCAAAGACCTCAGAACAGGACTGATGTGGTCCACCCTCCTGGTCTTAGTGAGGACTTGGGCAGCAGCGTTCTGGATCAGCTGGAGCTGTCTGATGGACTTTTTAGGCGGACCAGTCAGGATACTGTTACAGTAGTCAACTCGACTAAAGATAAATGCATGAACAAGTTTTTTAAGGTCTTGTTGTTACGTTAGTCCTTCAATCCTAGAAATATTCTTGAGATGGTAATTAATGGTACTTAGATGGAGATGGAGATGGAGACGGTACTTTGTAACTGTTTTAATGTGGTTTTTGAAATTCAGCTCAGAATCCATATTGAAACCCAGATTTCTGGCCTTGTCTGAGGTTTTTAACTGAAGTGCCTGGAGCTGCATGTTGATTTTTAGAGATTCCTCCTTTGGCCCAAAAATGACTACCTCAATTTTTTCGCTGTTTAACTAGAGAAAATTATGGCACATCCATTCTGTGATTTGCTCCATGGACTTACCCAGAGCTGGTATGGGGCCATGGTCACCTGGGGACATTTAGATGTAGAGCTGGGTGTTGTCTGCATAGTTATGGTAATTTATGTTGCTGTTTTCCATGATCTAAGCCAGTGGAAGTCTGTAGATGTTAAATAGAGGAGGCCCAAGGATAGAGCCTTGAGGGACCCCAAACGTTATTTTAGTCTGCTCAGATTTAAATTTACCCATGGACACAAAGTAATCCCTGTCCTTTTAAGTAGGATACAAACCAGTCAAGAACCCTGCCTGGCAGTCCCCCCCAGTTTTCCAGTCAATCCAGTAGGCTATCATGGTCAGCTGTGTTGAATGCAGCACTGTGGTCTAATAAAACTAAAACTGAAGTTCTGCCATGATCTGCGTTTAAGCAGATGTCATTTAACACTTTGACTAAAGCAGTCTCAGTGCTGTGATTGGATCTAAAACCTGACTGGGAGATGCTAATGCAGCTGTTTACTGTTAGAAAATAATTCAGCTGTTGATACATTGCCTTTTCAATGATTTTACCTAAAAAGTGAAGATTTGAAATTGGCCTGTAATTATTTATTTGTGTCTTTTTTAGATTGTTCTTTTTAAAGAGTGGCTTAATAACTGGGCCACAAGCATTGATTCTGGCATGCAAGCCAACAGGCAAACAACCATAACTGGTGCAATGCATTCATGCTGCTAATCAGGATTACAACAGTAGTAAATTACAATAGAGAAGGTAATTACCAACATGTTTCTAATCTATCAAGAACCTGGCTAATCTAATCTATCATTTCAGCCTTTGTTGGCCTTAGTCTGCTAATGGATACTTAGCATCTAAAATGCTGTCACTTGCACTGCTGTCAAACAAATCTAATAAATGAGTGATGGATTACAGATGGTAACCAGTTTATGGCGGGATGGAGGTCACTGGGCACTCCTGCACGTTTTTTCCAGATTTCAGCTCTGTGCACTCGCAGCAGAATTTCCATGTGTGTCCAGACAGTTTTTGGAGTACATCTGCAGTCAAGTCTGTTGTGTCAAGGAGTGAGGGAACACTGTAAATTACCGTTTTTGTGTTTCCATCTGTACCTCTTTTCCATCAGCGCTCTGTATCTGGCCAGCAGCAAATGAAGGCTAATCAGACTCAGTAGACCTGTGTTTTGTCTTCAACTGGATCATCTTTGTGCTGCTTCCCACCCGCATTGAATATAGTGATTTTGATCATTGTAGACTTTATTGCATAATCATTTTAAAGGAGCAGTGTGTTGGCGCAAGAGACGGAAGCCACATTCATACAGTTATGAGTCTGTTTTACAATTTTGGAACAAGGGCTGAAGCTAATGGTACAGGAGGATACTTGTGACTCTTTATGGAAAGTGTGGCAATGAATTGCTCTGCAAGCTGTGAATGGCAAAGATCTGATTCCCCCCCCCCCCCCCCCCCCCCCCCCCCCCCCCCCTTTACTTTTGTAAATGTACAACATGTATTCAGTCTCAGACTTCACTACTGTGCCAAAAGTGCACAACAGGCTATGGACTGTAGAGGAAGCTATAGTGCTTCATATTGGATGTTGTGATTAGGATATTTTCCCTCAAACTGGGTTGAATGAATGCCTTGATATAAGAAAATATTTTAAATGCATTCCAGCATGATATAAAAGTGGGCATACGGGTTTGAGTTTACAAATGCATGTAGACAGGCTCATGTATATGACTGAATATTGTATGGCAGGGGAATCCACTCATGCATACATCTACAAACCCATTAAGAACTGAACATCAACCTCTGGAAAACCTTACATTCATGCAAACAAGCTATCTCACAAATAAATCATTTTGTCTAGACGTCAGGGTGCACACACTTCCAGTTTTTCTTATTATTTTTTTTCCACTTCTGTCTTCAATTTGATCTCATTGTATTACTTTGTTCATTTTGCACCTTTCTTCATTTCCCCTGTTGTCTTTCTATTTTGTTCATTACACCTCTAACCCCTCTTTTTACTCCATGAACCCTCACAACAGTCTGCAGCAGCAGCCCAGATTCAGTTTATAACCTGCTTCCCTTCCAGTGAGGTACATGTATGCATCTCCACCCATTCCTCAACTAAAGCTATATTTATATGAGCAGGAATAAATTAATTATTACATTCCATTAGTACTCACATCTTTCATTTTATATATTCATCTGATTTAGGCTCTGTTTCCTCTAGCAGTTTCCCTGCAATTGAACTACTCATTAGTAACAGTTCACTTGCTTTTGTGAATGCCAGTGATTTACAACAGAATAGATCCTGTAAAATATAATTCAAAATCTAGGGGGAAAAAAAGGCCTGCTTTTAAGATGGTTGCATTAAGTTCGAGTTGTAACAAGGACATGGAGATATTCTGACCCAATATCAGTCTTGAATGGAGACTTTACTGCTGTGAAAGCACCAGAAACAAATGCATGAGCAGACAAGTGCAAAAGCATGCATGTACATGTTCGCTCACTGATGCCTGTTCAGTGTTAACTGCCCATTACAGTGGGACAGAAATGACCTGTGCAGGTGGGAAAACACCCCTGACCACACACATGTTGTTGTGTCTGAGGCAGAGAAAAAAGCTGAAAGGTATGTTATCTTTGAGCAGAAAACACTCAATGCATTGTTGACATACATGGCTGTGATCAATGTTCCTCTCAAGATTGTTTAACTCTTTGCAGGAGTTATTCTGCATCCATCATGTCATGTTATTGACTCCAGATTAGCCAAAACTACGTGGCTTCATCTGGCCTCACTAAAATCACAAAAAAAAAGTGCACTTCCCGCAGATGGACTACAAGGGGGCTTTAAAAGTGAATCAGTCTCCATTTTGACGCTAATGTTTTAAATGTCCAACTTTGCAGCAGAAATAAACAACCTGTATATGTTGGTGCTGCTGATACAAGAAATGGTTTTGGTCTCGATAGCTCGATTTCACATTCATGAAACTGTACAGGGGGTGAGTTCTTATATACCTCATTAAAAATTATATAAAGCCACAAATTTATCCATAGTTAAGGGTTTGTTCATTTTTAAGAACTGCTTCATCGCAGTCAATAATGTCACCACTTTAGCTACTTAACATTTTGGGTGGATTTGACATCTGATCTGTGAATAAAGAGCTTAGAGAGCACAATCCCTCTAATTAAAATAATAATATGCATTATTTTGCTGTTAATTGTATTAACAGCACACCTTGACCGGCTCTGGGCCTTGAAGTGTTCAGGAAGAAGGCAGTAGAAAGAGGCTGCTAGCTCTGGCTGCAGCTTTCTACTGGATGAGACTTCCAACAAGCTGAGACCAGGTGGTCATCGCTTTGGCTATGCGCTCCAGTGAGCCACCGGCACCTCGCACCATTCAAGATCAACCTAGAAGGCTCTGGGTCACGGTTGCAGTCAAATTGCTGCTGCTGAACACCTGGGTGTTCTCATCTCAGATGACATTTTGGTAACATCTGAAATGAAGACAGACTTGATCAGAATGAATGTAAGGGGGCCGTCCCGGTAGCACAGTGGCCTATGTACAGTGGCCCAGTCCTCATGTGGCTGGTCTTGAGTTCGACTCCCGGCCCAGATGATCCTTTGCTCTTTGCTATGTGTCTTCCCCACTCTCCCTGCCCCCTTTCCTGTCTCTCTCCACTACAAATAAAGTTCACTAGTGCCAAAAAAAAGAAAGGAATGAATGCTAAGGTAAAGTTGGTTAGCATCACTAGTTTAACTTTTCCTGGTTGTAATAAGTTGGCAAGGTGGCTTGGTGGTCAGAACAGCAAGAAGGTTCCTGGTTCAAACCTCAGCAGGGGCCTTTCTGTGTGGAGTTTGCATGTTATCCCCGTGCTTGAGTGGGTTTCCTCCAGGTACTCGAGCTTCCTCCCACAGTCCAAAGACCTGCATGTCAGGTTAACTGGTGGTTCTAAATTGCCCATAGGAGTGTTTTGTGAGTGTGAATGATTGTTCATCTACATGTGGCCCTGCGATGGACTGGTGACCTGTCCAGGGTGTAGCCCTGCCTTTCACCCGAAGGGAGCTGGGATAGACTCCAGCAGATCCCTGTGACCCTGCATAGGTAGGGCATAGATAATGGATGGATCGATTGGATAATTTGAGTCCAATATTTAGCATGGGGGAAAAAATCCTTTGTGTTGCTTTAAATAGTTTTTCAAGACTTTTCCATCAATAGAAGTCCTCGTATTTCCATACAGTTTATTCATCACTTTTGCCTCCGAGATGGAAAAAAAGGAGTCAATGAAGGTTATTTGTTAGGAAGCACTGATGATTGTTGTGACTTTGTTGTCTCGACCACAGAAGGTCAAATTGTTCCTGAGAAGTCTTTCAATTATCTTCCCACTCAGCCGAAGTCAAAAATGAAAATACCACATTCCAGAAGAGCAAAATCGCCAACCAACTCATTCATTTTTTGAACTGGAAGCAATTTCAAGTATGTGACTTGTCAGGATCTCTGTGTGGTCTCCAGCCGCCTTCCTCACGCTCCTGTTTTGGAGCTCCTGTAGGGAGGCTTGACCCCGAGTTCCTGCTCTCACCCCTGAAGCACATCTCCTGCTGCTCCTTTATCACACTGTGTTTTCCTCTCCTGTCGCTGCTTTCACCTCTCCACTCTCCCTTTTCAGATCACCATTCAGTCTGCCGTTCCGCGCTGCTTCATTTTCATTCCAAACAAACAGCAGCCGTTTTCTTTCTGTTGTCGTTTCTGCAAAGAAAACTTTTTTTTTTTCCCCATTCATGGCATATGAACAAACCAGGTGACTGTGTGTGTGAGAGCAGTGAACCTCAGAGGACTCACAATCAGTCAGATTAGTAAAGGAGACTGGACCTGAACAGTCGCTACACCTGTTCACACACATGCCTGTCAAAAAATAAAAAGTTCATCACACTTTTTTTCTTTTTTTTTTTTTTTTTTGCACAGTTTATTAGTTTTTGTTACTGTGTTGGTGTATTCAAGAATTTTGAATCTCACTGCACCCTGACAACTCAGAAGAACAAAAACCCCCTGCGTAAATGAGCCGTACTGTTTTTTCAAATGCTTGTACATAACGGAAGCAGTGAAAGGTTTCGTTCATTCACAACTTTCCAGGCCCGGAACGGCGTTCCCGTAAAAGTGACGAACACCGTGAGAAGAAAGCAGAGGAGAGACCATCTGCTTTTACCGGGGTGAAGATGGTTTCAGGTTAAATATTCGGCTAGTTCATTCAAAGTTGAGATCAGATTTTATATTAAAAATAATAATATAAAATAAAGAAGACGTCTCTATTGCAGTGTGTTGTGCTTTTGCTTACGTTTGGAGTCACTGGGTCGAGTGGTTTGGAAGCTGCTGGGGAAAAATGTATATTCGGGCTGGGTCTGTTTCGATTTAATCACACCTTTCTTGGTTCCCTAAGTTTCACCACGACGCTAATCTGCCACACTCCAACCTCACAGGTACAGTTTTCCTGCCGTGAAAAAGCAGTGTTGCCAACTTAATGATTTTGTCAAGAGACTTTTTCTTAAAAAACCTATTGGCAAAAAACTTAACTGACGTTTTCTGCTGTTTATTGGAGACTTTTGGAGATTTGATATGAAAGCATGTATCGTTGCTCTCAACCAGCACCAGGTCTGGAGCAGACGGTCTGGAGATGTTCACCCCTCCGTGTCCAGACTGCAGATCCCACATGGGCCAGTGCTTCAGCTGACAAATAGTCTTAAAATGTTGATTATAATGGACATAATTCCACTCATCTGCAAACGTAGTAGACAGGTGAAAATGCACAGATAAAAAAGATGGAAAATATACAACTATGTTGTTTAATTTCACATATACGTCTGGTCATTGAATTAGTTGCATCCCACCGCTTGACTGATGTTTAGTTCTGTCAGGTTTTGGCCGGCAGGGGTTCACTGCGAACAAACATGAAGCAACCGAAGCCCATGGAATAGACAGGCAAGCAAGAGAGGCAACGCAGGAACGTGGCTCGCTATGATGTAGCCTACACGCCATATCTCTACATTCGCAAAAGTGCTGTACATACCTTTTTATAATGGTACCCTAAAATGAACAAACCTGCAAACATTAACGCCTCACAAGTATAACCAGTCTTTTACAGTTGTGATGCTAACAGGCAACAGCAACATACACAAAGTGAAATTCGCCTGGCAGGTTACAGCCTACACAGCTGGAGACGAGCAGACACAGAAAACACTAGTTTCTGCATCTGAACATGTCACACAAGGACAATCACTCCAGAGGTCTGAGGAAACAAAGAAATGGGCAAAGACAAAACTGAAGAGTGGACAAATTTTTATCATCGCATCAAAACAAGGAAACACAGTAACAACATCCAGCAAGCCAGGTTCAGATCAATAAAATATAACCTTCTAATCCAGGAGAAAGATGGTGAGCGCAGAGTCGATCCTGCATCTTGTTTCTTTTTGTAGCTTTCTCCAACGAGAGTTCACCTTTAACCCTTCTCCTGTTCTCCTGCTGTCAGTCATTCTGTAACTCGCTTCTTCTCATAGTTCTTGCAAAGACTAAACACCAGTGAAGATTTACCCTTACTTACCCAGTCAACCTGCATCCCACCAATGAGTAAAAGCCAGTCTAAGATTGTTTTTTTTTTTTTTTTTTTTGTCCCTTTCTCCCTCTGTGACTTGGTCCTCTTCAGTTTCTTTGGCACCTCTGCAACTGATGAACATACAGAGAGTAGTGAGCCAGCTTGCTTCTGGCTAACAGAGCCAACTCCTTCAGTGATCCAGGCTGGGCCACAGAGTTACATAATAATAAAGTTTCATGCCAGCTGGATGTGCTGTGACAGTGGCACCCTGATACGTCAATGAAAGATCACATAGGTTTTTGAGAACCCTAAGAAGTTATGCGGTGCTGCTTTAAAATGATTTAAAACCTCAACCTCGATTCAAACTTTGATAGCCTGCCGTCTGAGGTATTTTTCTGACATGTCTTAGGTTGTAAATGTCATCCTACAAAAGAACAGTGCTGCTGGAATATTAATGGAGGACCTGCTTCAGCTTGTCCATTTTTCAATACCAGCCAAAATAACTCTCAAGACGCATCACTTATGTTGTTTTTTTTTTTTTTTTTTTTTTTTCTTTAACCAGGTTTTGTTGAGGCCTCTTTGCAGTGAATTATGTGATAGTTGTGGATGGTGGAGCTGTTTTCCTCATCTACATCATGTTGACAGGTGTTTCAGTCATTCGCCCGACCACCAAAGCAACACAACTATATCACTTCGACTGCATAAGGAGCATCAATTTAAAATAAGCACAT
The DNA here is from genome assembly GCA_018398805.1 of Hirundichthys speculiger. Lineage (NCBI taxonomy): Eukaryota > Metazoa > Chordata > Actinopteri > Beloniformes > Exocoetidae > Hirundichthys > Hirundichthys speculiger. Next base: position 398,968 of record JAGFBZ010000229.1, read on the forward strand.
GTATTAATAAGTGTCTCCTTAACTGGCCTTATCCCCAGCTTAGATTTTATTGAGGTAGCAGTGGTTTTGAGGTGTCTAAGACATGTTGGAGAGAAATGGAAACAGTTTTTGGAAGAGTTGGAAGGACCGACAATCTAAATGTTGTAAAACTGAATGGCATAATGATATGCTATGTTAGCAACAGGTCCACTGCTGGAAGTCAGTTTCGTAAGATGTATCACTTCTTATGAATTGCACCGTCCCACCGATTTAAATGGGTGGTTTAAAAACTCTAAAGTTCTAAGTTTCTCACCTCTGGGTCCCACCCAGAGCTGCATGCAGCGGTTGTGAATCAGAGCCACTCTGGACCACGAGTGGGCAACCAGTTGTGCTATTGCACATTTCAGAAGCATCCCAGAAGCCATTGCACCAATTAACACACCTATCAATTGACACACGGCAGACTGAGAGGGGAGGAGGCGTATACAGGAAGGAGAATCCTGTCAATGTTCAAAATAAACACTTATTAGACTTCAACTCCAAACAGTTGATGCTGCGTCATAACCCAGAGGGCCACAAGGAAACAAGTCAGAGGGTTGGACGAGAAGAAATTCAATTAAGAAGACGGAAAGCACATGTTATTAGATACCAGCCATATTTCCTCATGAGGAATGCAGAAAGGTTAAGACATGGTGAGAAATATCTACAGCTGTCTGAGGTAAAGGTGAGTTTTACCTTATAATTGATTCTTTAAGCATGCAGACCGACAGACCCCATTTTACATACGCCGTGTCATTTTAATAATGACACGGCGTAATATGTTTTTGCTCATAAGGTTCTTTTTATATATTTATTACATGAACTGGTAAGGACTTTTTCTTTTTTCTTCTACATAATTTTTGAACATTTAAAACTTAAATACAATTCCTTTTATCTACAACCCCCCCCCCCAACCCTCTAGGGAAGAAAAAAAACCTCATTTTCCTACCTCAGTTCTTCTGAATCTACTCCCACCTGTCTGGTTTTGCTTTCCAACCTGAGGCAGTTCAGCCCAGCACGGCTTCACCTAGCGCACGCTGTACATCATTACTGTTTACACAGGAGACCTGGAAATGATAAGGAGGAAAAATGAAGGAGATGGAGGCAGAGGAGGATGGACAAAAGCAGGAAGACAGCCTGTCAATAAGTAAAGTTTGGGAAGAACATGGAATAGACAAGTGGGTGTGTGCAATAAATAATTAAAGAGCAGAGCGGGCGCAGAAGAACAAAAGAAATACAGACAACCTATTACGAAGGACCTTGACGGTCATTGAACTTGAAGCAATTCCCATCAAATTGTACGCTCCAGTGTAGCACGGTCTCACTTCTACATATCTGGTCGTGCTCCAGCATCAGTGTATGTGCGCAAATGTGTCAGGATTCCTACAGAGTGTGTTCATGTTTGAGCGTGTATGAGCATATCAATACCCACGCAGGAGTAATCCCTGGCCCTTCCTCCAGTTTCTCCATTAGCCTGACTCGGATGAAGCAACATCCTCATCCTGCCGGGTTAAGACCAGGAGGCTCCTAGAACCTTTTACCACTGACAGAACCACAAAAAATAAATAAAAATGTAATGGAGTAGGATGAGCAGAACTGACAGAGATGCTGCTCATACTCAGATGTTGACTTGACATGTTTTCAGTTGGTATACAAGAACTTTTAAGGAACTCCAGGACAAAATGAATAAATGAAACATCCAGCTTTCTTTCAATGTATTCCTTTTCTGAACCATAACGGCAGGACGGTGAACAGAACACTGATGGCTTTTACTGTCGTACACCATCTATTATTGTTAAAGAATTAACACAGAGAGCTGTTCGACAGAAATGAGAAGGCACATGACAAATTAAGTGAAAATTAAAAAATTTTTTTAAAGTTTATTGCACATTAGTTGCAGTGTGTTACTACATTGCCGTGGCGGCCTACTGTATTTCAGATAAAATGTCCAGGTGAAACAGAGACTGGGGAGTCTTATTCATGTCATGATTTGTTGCACGAAGAACAAACTTCCCCACAAATTGACCCACAACTGGCAGGTAGCAGGTGCTGATTTCCAGTCCTGTTCTTGCCTCAACATTTCAGCTTTTATAACTGCTTTAATGTGAGAAAAGTGACAACCAAAGGGAAAGGTTGCTCTTTCTTTCCATGATAAAATGATAAAATAGTCAGTTTTAAAACAAAATACTTTAAATATATAATTTTTAATTTTTAATGTTTTGCTCCATACATCCTTACGTACATACATTTACAAGTTGCATACAGGTTTTTTTGTTTGTTTGTTTTTTTTTTGGTGGCGCTTAATGATTTTGTCAGCTGCAAATGTTAGAGGGTGATTTTTAAAAGATGCTGAATGCTCTTAATCCATTTAGAGCGAACACTGTGGATCCAAATGAAACACAAACTGACCGATCAAAGCAGCCTGCAGGAGGCTGAGCTGTCCAGCTTCTTTCTCAAAGAAGACAGTTATTTTACTGCTGACAGGGAATTTTCTTTTTCTGACAAAATATCCAATCTTTCAGCACAATCTTTTTTTTTTTTTTTTTTTTTTTTTTTTTGCAGTGCTGACGTGTCTCCTCACTTCCCTCACATAATTATTCCTCCCAGCAAGGATGTTGGAGAGATGCAAGAATGACGGAGCCAAAACAACCAAAAGTTGAGGTGTGTCACACCACTTAATAAGACCTCTGCATGACACATTTCCTCTTCCTAAGAACCTCTAGAACAATCCTTCCTCCTCGCTTCTCAAGCCCTCTGTGCATCTAAGGGGCTGGAGAATCTTTGACGAAGGCTAAGAGCGAACAACAAGAAGTTTTGTTGGAGGGAGAAAAGATTGTGGATGAAATATAACAGACTTTAAGTTTTCATAAAGATGTAAAGGGTTAAAAAAAAACATGAATGCAATAGATACGACTCCACAAAACTGTTTTCTGTTGCAGATCTAAGATTTATTTTAAAGTCAGGGGGCACAATTCTCACATAGGTGCCAATTATTTATCCATTAGCCTTCCACACAAACCCTTTTTTTGGTCGGGTGTATTTACATTTCACCAGCCACACCTTGGTCAAATAGTCCATGTAATTAAAAAAAAATAAGCTGAGACAGTAAAACTCCTGACCAATTTTGCATTTATTTCTACAACACTTGGACAAAACATTTTCAAATACACAGAGCACGTAACAAACGCAACACAGCACAAAAAGCGCACGGATTAGCATGAGCTGATTTATTTGTAAAGGCGAATGCTAACATTTATGTTTGACTGTTCTGTTCACTTGACGGCGAGCTTCTGGCCTCCCCGGTGGTTTGGTGGTAGCCCCCTGTCATCGGGAAGGTCCTGGGTTTGAATCCCGGTTGTGTCAGGAAGGGAATGCAGTGTAAAACTTGCCAAACGAATGCCAAACCAGTCGTGGGGATCGTTCAGCTGTGGCTACCCCGAACAGGGATCGGCCCAAATGAAAGTTTCTTTAACTGATAGCTAGCTTCTGCTTCTTAATTTAATGTTGGTGAGCTTAGTGACTACAACCAACAATTAGATTTATGACTTACCAACACACTCCACAGAACTTTGACTGTCATTATTGGGTTGTCTGTGTGATGATAGTCAAATCCAGAGCATCCAGCCCTCTTTTTACTCACCTGGCCAGCCAACCAAATCCTTTCTCTCTTGGATGAAAAAAAATTAGCTTGGTTCCTCTTTACATGATTTTGGCACATTAGTAAAATTAATGCTGAACAAAGGTATTATTAGCAATTCTGCAGCCATCTTGGTCGGATTGGATCGTGACTCTTGCATGAGTCACCATATAAAGCCAACCTCTCCCCCGTTGTGGTTAGCTTGGTACATTCTGTACCGGTGCAAATGGCTGTGAATGGGAGGGGTAGCAGACCCATCTCACAAGACAGAATTTCCACAAAGTGAACAAATGTGACTAGCCAGGCTGTCCTTTCACAGCAGTATAATTTAAAACCTTCTTCAGTTTTATTGACGGTGGACATTATTTGGCAGCACTAGCTATAGTTGCTATCATAAAACTCAAAACATCATGTGATGGACGTGGCATCGTGTCCAGGGTGTATCCAGCTTTTCATCCAGTGACAGCTAGGATAGCCTTCCATACCGCCTGAAGCGGTAATGGAGAGATAGATTGAGCTGAAACCTAATGTTTTTTTATCGTTCTTTTAACAACACACTCGAGACAAAAGGCTTTTTTTTTTACCACAAATCGCCTACGGTCACTGTCACTGATATTCTTAAGTATGAAGGCTGAGTGTGTGTAAAAGGTGTCACTTGAGATAAAAGCTTGGGAAAGCAACAAAAACTTGACACTTTATTGTCACGTTTGACTAGTCTTGTTGATATAGTAGAACTTCTCATTATATAGGTCACATGTCAAACAAATTTTCAGTGTCACATTTATGGCTGTTGTGAAGTAGAAGATGGCTTAGAATTGCCACAAACTCCATGCATGTCCCACAGCATGACTGAAAAAGGATCCTTTTCCACTGTTTTAAGGCCAGATGCCAATCACTGATGGAATCAGGAAACCACTTGGACGACTTTAAAGGGAGGTTGAGGAGGATCTCGGATTTCAAAAGCAGAGGGGAGCAAGTCAGCCCCTGGTCTTGAAATGTAATAACTTAATGGAATCAATGAAGGAACACAAAGACTGTGTAAACAGTAGGATGAAGAATAACATGACATGACTACTTGTAAATGCAGCCACAATGTCATTTTAAACTTGAGAATTTTACACAGGGAAGTTTGCAGTTTAATAAAATGCAGTCAAATAGATCATGGTTTAATTCTATCTGTTCTCGTTTACTATTTTTCACACAGATAAGAGGGGCAATTTTAGAGAGAAAAAAACAAACATAAAAACAAATGGCTCGTGTCTCCTTTGTTTTAGTACCTAATTAAAGCTCTTGGTCTATAATTTAGCTGTTAAAAGGATACACCATGATTTTGGGAATTGGTTTGTTTCCCATCAGCTTCAGAGATTGAGATGAGGCTGTGTTTGATAAGAGTTTGTACAATCACTGGAAGTGGATAGCTAGACCAAATGTTGCCAAAATCAAATTACAAACATTTCCAAAATTGATGAAACATTGCAAAAGTGCAGAAAGTGCAGGGATCAGAAGCTGGCAGGATCACAACCACCAAATTCAGTTAGCTAGTTTAGCTTGGCTGGTTTAGTTTATGTTAACCTAGGATGATGATTTAATATTACTTTACAACAATTTTGATCAAACCTGTCCAAATATTGTCATTTAAAGTGTCACAACCAGAACGAATTGCTGCCAGAGTTAGCTGCTGGCTCAGCCGATTGCTAGGATACCATATGAATGGTCATCTGCCATAAATTTTTTGCCATAAAGCTTTATATAATTTTACCTGAGTGGTACAAAAGAAACCCCCCCCCCCCTCAATGGTGAAAGGAGATTGGCTCTGTTTTGGAGTCAGCACCAAGCGGTCAGTCGAGGAACTGCAGTTTGTATTTCCTGGACCACTTTAACCTGGAAGTGGGGATGTTGGTGCTGGAACACACATAAACCGATGTAAAGTTAAAATAACCATAACAAAAGCACATGTGCCTGATGACAGTCACCCTCCCTGAATTAGATTCAGATTCTGCTGCATTTTCCAGTGTATTTCCTGTTCCAAAATGATTATAGGACATCAAGAGAGATGGCTACCTCCATCTGCACTGTCTGCAGACTCCTAACTGCTTCCATGGCTTCTGTTTTCTCTACCAGAGACTTTCCCTGGACAATTTTCTTTTCGGCGCATGTGACACTTTGAAAACTCACAGTCTTTAATTGCTTCTGACTTTAGTTTGTTTTTTGTCCAAACAGGAAGGCTGTTTTATTTAAATGTTGCTCCTGTCGGCATGCTGATCAGAGTATAAAATGTCTTTTGTCGCCGTACACTAACCAGCCGCACGATTCACTGTTACTGGATACTCCTTCACTTCACATTTTAAAAAAAGAAAAAAATGGTTAATTTCCATATCATGTTGGGTTTTTTCTCCAACTCTACTCATCTTTTTATTCCTGCTTTGTTATTCCAGGTTATTTCTATAAAAAGAGGCAGAGAAAAGCTGACAGACTTTGTTCCATCGTGCAAAAGAAGCTCTGGCCTGTGCTCAGATCTTACCTGGCAATGACTCCACACAGCTGGTGGAGTTTATAATAATATAGCTACTTATGTATCTGTTGAAGTTTAAACGTAAAAGTGACTTTGTGTGGCAGCAGGGAAACATGATGGTACCCCAAAATATTGGGAAATTCCTTTCAACATTGAAATCTTTTGAGTCATCAGCTATAAGTCAAAGGAAGTAATGAACTCTTTTGGTCACACATAAATAAAAGATTTCAAACAACAATCTGCACAAGGTTGCAAAAGTCCTTAAAAGAGGAGCATTAGGTAAAAAAAAAAAAAAACTGTGCTGCTGGCTAGGCTAACCTGGACAGGTAGAGACCTGCATGGCCAACAGGAAGAGGAGCAGGATGGGCTGTGGTAACCTGCGGTGACCTCACCCTGCCTGGGGCGGCACAGTCAAACTCACTGAGGAGGGTGAGGGGGCTGGCAGATGTCCAGATAGAGAGGTGGATGGAATTAGGGAGGGTGTAAAGAAAAAAGCTTTAGGAACTTTTTGATCTGTTCTGATATCTCCTCAATATATTTGTTTCCCGGGACCAACTATGTACTCTGAAACAGAACAGTTCTAAAATATTCTATGCCTTTGTTTGGATGCGAAATGAGAACATGGTTAACTAATCTGCGGTCCCTGAGGTTAACCTGTTTGCCTGCCAGTGTATATAGTGAGGGATTAAGGGTCAAAGGTTGGGGGTCAGAGGCCAGAGAGATGAGCAGGGCAGTAAAGGCAGATCCGCACAAGCCTGCCTCAACTCCCTGAGGGTGCAGTATCATATTTATTCTTCAAACACAGCATGTCAAGCACACGCAACATATACACTGCACGACCCACTGCCCAGACACAAGACGTACAAATGGGGCCAAACAAGAAGAAAAGGGAGCACAAACATTAGCCTTCCCCTCACACAATGCACTTGGATGTAGTTTTGTTTTCTAGAAAGCCTCCACTTTTAGGCGTTTACAGGTCACTTACTTACAAGGACACAACAGCATAACCAACTAATCAGAAATGAGGGAATCGGTGAAAGCTGCACGGGATTTCCAAAATTAACAACCTGAAGTCTTGAGCATAGACTGCACAAAAAAGAACTGGACAGCCCCCCCACGATTTCACCTAGAGGTTTTTTGAGGAGTGCTTTTGAAGCTTCCTTTTTGTCTAATTGCAGAGCACCCTGTTAGGAAGAACTGCAGCACCCAACCCCAGTTAATCCAGAAAATGTGCACACAAGCAAAAAAAAAAAAAAAAGTATTTTCTAAAGGAAAGTCTTAGTAAGATGTTTCTTAATCCTTGATGTTGCCTCCAGGAGCAACATGAAGATGACAGATTCGTTTTTAGTAATAGATCGCAGCTAAATCTCCACTGGTGCAGTGTGTCTGTAAAGCCCCAGATGAGTGTTTTCTGCCGCCTTACACGTGATCTTCCATGGTAGTCGGGTTGCCCCATTCTGCCTGCATGCAAAAGGAAAACGGGGATCTGGTACATTACATGACATGTTTACAGTGATATGATGTGTTCTAAGAGGTGCCAGGTTATTGTATGAACATGAGTCACTGACTGTGTGTCTGTAGAGGTGATGAAGAGTGACCATAGCGTGTGCCTCTGTGTGGATAGAAGAGTGGGTGGGTGCATTAATTAAGACGGCTCATTTAAATGATGCTGTGTCGTCCTCAGAGCACACAAAATGGTCCACCTCCACATCCTGCAAACTGCTGCCAGCACTTCACCGGTACAGCAAACACAGCTGCAGGCCCACAAACACACAAAGGCATTGTAAACTAGCAGAGTGGACACACCTGACAGTGCTGCTGACACAAACAAACTCAAATCTGACACGCAAGCATTACAAACATCATCTGGCCAAAATACATGAGCTGATCTTCTAATCCCATGTGAAAGATGCAATACAAGCAAATAAAAAGGTGTTTGTATAAAATACTATATACATGATTTTCATTCCATGGTGTTATTGTGATGTATCACCATCTTAGACATGGCCAGAGGTTGTAAAACCAAAGTAAATGTGTGTTGTAATATTTCTATAAACAAAGTACAGGCTTTCAGGGTGCTGAAAGCCTGTAAAACTCCTTCTTTAAGAAGAGTTTTTTTCTAACAGTAAATTTCTGACATCACAGAGGGCAGAGCTTCCTTATATGGTCATATTCTCCAGGCAGTGCGGATCCACAGGAGGAAGAGCTTCAGCTGCCACTTTCAAAGTAGAAGTTTATGAAAACCAAAACAAGGGAAACAAATGAAAAGCCAAGATCAACCGCCGAAAGGCCAGACAGACCGTTGAGACGGTTCAAGGGAGCAACCTCGGCACCAGGCGGAAGGCAGACAGAGGGTCCAGGGTGTTGGCCTGCCGAATCAAACTTCTACCAAGGGATCAGGAAGCGATAAGGCTGAGGGAGCAGGAGCCATGATGGCTAGTGCAGGTGCTGAGGGAACAGGAACCGTGGAGATTGATGCTGAGGCTGTGGAGGTAGGACTCATGGAGGCAGGAACCAACAGCGAGTCCAGAACTCCCTCAGTACACATGGGGTAATTGCTGGACCGGCTGTGGTGACCTCGTCAGCTCCTCCTTCTGGAGCTGCTGGTGGACTGGCTGTGGCCGGAAGCCTTGTCGGCTGCTGCTGCTGGACTGGTGGCAGCGGAGTCCTCAGCGAGACAGGCTGCAGTGCATCCAGTACCACCTTAGGAACATGGTGAAGTGTGTCCAGAACCACCAGAGAGCTGGAGGGCAATGAAGATTGTAGAAGAGTGTGAGCACCTTCTCCACCTCCTCCTGGAGGGTCTTCTGGCTGTGGCCAGGAAGACCTCTGCCAGGACGTGGGCTGGCTACAAAACCAAGCAGTTATCTGACTCTTAGGGCCCCCCAGCATTAGCCGACAGCCCCAAAAAGACGTGCGTTCGTCCTCCACATAGTCCTGATAATGCGGTATGTTCTTCACCTAGCAGAAAAATTCAAACAGGGTTATTTGTTCTCCTGCTGGGTCCATGACTGGCTGGTCTGTTCTATCAGGTTTGTCAAGGGTTGGACCCAAATTCAGGAGAGTGGGAAGCAGGACTGTCCAACAAAAGTCCTTTAATTTTTCAAAACAGGAACAAAAGCTTACCTGAAGTAATCCACAAAAGCAGAGACAGCAGGGCAGGAACACATGGAACAACTGGAGCCAGGACCAAGGGAAGATAAACAAACGACGAACGGAATGAATGCAGAACTAAAGCAGAAACCACAGGATGAACAACAGACGAGCCAGCAAGGACGAGGGGAAATCACTTAAATAAACCAAGGTACAAACAATCAGGGAGATGAACAAAGTGACGTAAAACAGAACTCAAGAAGGGAAAAACCTACTTTTTAAGTAAAGTAGGAAGTAAAGTTCACATCAACGGAAAAGAAAACAAGGAAAACAAGAAAAGCAGACCAGACCAAGAAACCCCTGAAAACACAAAAACCAAGACCACAAGTCAGCAACAGCACTCAGATACGCTGTGGTGTTTTAAACAACAATTAGTTGGTACTAAGATGCTCCAGTGTGCCACGAAACTATCCCCCACACCATTACACCACCTACCAGCTTGAGTTGTTGATATAAATCTGGATGGATTTATGATTCCAGTGTTCACGCCAACTTCTGACCCGACCATCTGAATGTTTCAGCTGAAATTAAGACTCATCAGATTAGGCAATACTTTATCAATCTTTTGTTGTTCAGTTTTGATGAGCCTGTGTGAACTGCCCCCTTAGTTCCCTGTTCTTAGCTGAGTGGCACCCAGTGTGATCTTCTGCTGCTGTCACTCATCTGCTTCAAGGTTTATCATGTTGTGCATTCAGAGATGGTATTCTCCATAGCTTGAGTGGTTATTTGAGTTCCTGTTGTCTTTCTATCATCTCCAACCAGTCTGCCCATTCTCCTCTGACCACTGACATCAACAAGGGATTTTCATCCACACAACTGCCACTCACTCACTGGATATTTTTTCTTTTTTTTTTTTCGGGAAAAACAGCCATTCTCTTTAAACCGTAGGGTTGTGCAAGAAAATCCTAATAGATCAGCAGTTTCTGAAGTCCTTAGACCAGCCTGTCTGGCACCAACAATCTTCAACAACCACTGTTCAAAGTCACTTAAATCCCCTTTAGTTCAGTTGAACTTCAGCAAGTGATTTGTGTTGTTTTTTTTTTTATTTATTGGAAGCTTCATGTACAATATGAAGTCATCCCTTTACTGTCCTCCATTTTAGCACCTTTTTTTCTTCCATCCTTTCAAAATGGAAAGGAGAGCAGGATCATGTCACATACAGTCATGGAAAAAATTATTAGACCACCCTTGTTTTCTTCAGTTTCTTGTTCATTTTAATGCCTGGTACAACTAAAGCTTCATTTGTTTGGACAAACATAACGATAACCACAAAGATTGCTCATAAGAGTTTTATTTAAGAGCTGATATCTTACCATTTTCCATGGTTTTCTTGATTATAACCTATATCACTTAAGTTTTTACATCAATAGCTATGGCGTTGTACTGCCAAAAACACTACTTTTATGCATTCAGTGTTTTCTTTTCTGTCTGTTTTAGTCACATGATGACGTTTAGTGGTACCAGGTATTAAAATGAACAAGAAACTGAAGAAAAAATGGTGGTCTAATAATAATTTTTCCATGACTGTAGTATAGAGGAGGATTATTTGATGGTTTAAAAAAAATCCTTCATGTCTCAACTAATCCCAAGTATTTAAATTCTGCTAAACTTTGTGTGTGTGAGAGAGAGAGAGTCCAGTCCAAGTCCTGATTAAGATCTGCGGCTGGTTTCATACCTTCCGTCCCAAAATTGACCAATGGAATAGAAGGTCGCTGTCCAGCCAGAGGGTGGGCTGATCCAATCAGAGGAAAGCATGACTGGGGGGCTATGAGGTGGCCAGAGGACATGAGGAGGAGGAGGAGGAGGAGGGGGGAGCTGAATTTGCCCCCTAAAAGAAACGCTTGCAAACTCTCATGAAGGAGTATAATCCGATTCAGAGAAGCTTAGTGGGAATGTTTCCCGTAGAAATTATCTTATTATTAAGAATTCTTTGTTTCGTGGATGCCCTTATCTCGGGGCTGAATTGGAGGGATTATTCTTTTATTCCACCCTTCAACTCATAATACTTGGAAACGATTTGCTTAGTAATTAGTTATAAGTGCCCTTGTTTAGTGGGCCCGCCCTTGTTTAGTGGGCCGCGTTACCACAGAACAGGCAGCAGCTCAACATGAAGTGTTATCATGTACTTGTACTCCACACTAGACAGCTGATAGGTTGAATAAAGGTACCTCAGCCGGTTGAATTTGAAGGGAGCCCTTCCTGGGGAAACGTTTCTGCCTTGCTTCCCTACAGTGGATCAGCATTCTTTAGTGAAACCACCAGGCACAGGTACAATATGAAAGTGACGGTAGAGAACATAAAGGAGTGTGGGTTGGTGTCACCTGAGAAGAAGGAAAATAATCTCTTGCCTGTGGCGCTACAACTACTGCCTTATTTTGTATTGAGCAATAAATCTCTCCTCACTTTAAAATCCATGTTTATACATGTAATTCATCCATATGTAACAAGAAAAGGCGGAGTAGCTCTGTTGACTTCAGGCGGGACACCACTGTGCCGAGTCTGGATAAATGGGGAGGGCTACGTCATTAAGAGAATCAATATGAGAAGTCAATATGTGGAACACAGTGATCCGCTGCGATGACCCCTAAAGGAGGAACAGCCAAAAGATGTCGTAGTGGAGTAAAAAATCATGGTTCTGGAGGCATGAGGTGAAATGTCACATGTGTCTGAACGCTTTGTTCTTTATTAATGCTTTCACTTCTAGTAAACTGGTTTCCACAACAGAATTATGGGTCATAGACCATGGAGGTCTCAAGTTGTCAAGATTCTCAGCAAGGATACATTATAATAGTTTATGTAAAAAGGCGCTTTAAGTCCTGTTCTGCATAAAGATGCAATAGAGAAGCATTATTTTAGGAGACTGGGACGCAGGGAGAGCAGAGGGGAAATCAGATGTCAGGTTTGGGAGAAAGCTGAAGAAGAAGCGTATAAACCCAGAAAAAGTGAGAGATGAGAGATGCACTGATGTTTAAAAATAAAATAAAGAAGTAATTATAATAGTAACTCCAAACAGTTTATGACCAATTATATATTCATACTATCTGGCTTTATTTTCTGTTACTGCAGTTCATCTCAGATATTTTAATGACTTTAGTTGCTTGGCCACAGAAATCTGATCATCAATTCAGATTTTCTAATCGCACTTGTCAATTATTTGTATATATATATATATATATATATATATATATATATATATATATATATATATATATATATATATATATATATATATATATATATATATATATATATATATATATATATATATATATCTCGGACAAATAATTAATGCCGACATTTATTTTATTGCGCGTTAACGCATGTTGCTCACATGCTTTTGTTTTGAAAACGTGGAAAACGGTAAAAATCTGAGTACTTTACAGTTCAGGTAGCAACTCAGGTAGCAATATTAACAATTCTGTCTGAAAAAAAAATTCTGAACTGCAACAAAACTTTTCGCGTCATTCCTCCATGTTACATAAGATCTGCTCCATGTGTTCACTGTCCTGCTGTTCTCTTACTCTCTTACTCCATCTAGTGGCAGAGATGTGTAATGACAACAGAAAGTCCAGTCCTTGATTATAAAACAAATTCAGTCCTGAGGCTGTTTTTTAATTTTGTATTTTTGATCCAAATCTAAAATTAAAATATTAAAAAAACAGGCATTTTTTTTCATTTTTTTGTGTTTGATTAAAAAACGAAAAATGTAACAAAATGTCACTTTTTTTTTTTTTTTTTTTTGATTGACAATTGAAAATGGAAAGAATGAATGATAGATGGATTGGTAAAGTTACTGAACTTTAACATGGACATTTTTATTTTAAAGTTCTCCCAGACGGAGGATTTGACAGAAACAAGGTTATTTGTAACAACTGCCAAATTGAACTCCCCGTTAAAAGTTTCTGCTGTTCCCTCAGAAATTACCTGTTTTAATGTTCTGATTGTGCTGAGCCACTGTCATTTTGTTGGATTTTGTTTGTAAACTTTTTTTTTTTTATAAAACCAGGATGACATTAATGCCCTGGCAGTGGCAATAAGTTTTATTTTATTTTTTCATGTTTTAAGATGAGATTTACACTAAATATGTGTTACTAACAAGTGTTGATGTTAAAAGTGTTTGAACAACAAATGTTATGGCACTTTAGTTCGTATGGCAGCAGAACATTTAAATAAAAGTGCACTTTACACTACTTTTGAATTCATTATTTGATTTTGCGTACACAGTGTGATTAATCGTGATTAATCAGGGAAATAATGTGATTAATCGTGATTTAAATTTTTTAATCGTTGCCCAGCCTAATATATATATATATATATATATATATATATATATATATATATATATATATATATATATATATATATATATATATATATATATATATATATATATATATATATATATATAAAACAAAGCCATGTGAAATGAAAAGAGAATGGACCTATCTGGTATTCATGTGTCTTTTTCCCTGTAAGTGTTGATGTCACCAATAACGTTAGCTGCCATTGCTGTACTAATACTTGAAAGATTTAAACGTGTTGTAGCAGACACCTAAAACAAAATGACTATTCTATAAAATTACCATCATTTGTTTTCTTAACAGAGAGGGAATTTCCACTTCAATAAGAGATTACCTTTTCTTATCTGAAGAACAAAACAAGCACAAGGAGCAAAATGAGACAATGGACTGGGCAGGGATAGCAAAAGTAAAACTGAACTTGGCAGCAAGTGTGACATTTTTCCTTGTGAAAATAAACTGGGTGTCAGGAAGTTGTGAGAAGATTATGGATTTGGTGGAGCGTGAAACCAACCACTTTCATCTGACCGTCTCCCTTGTTTTTCTTGAGGGGATTAAATAAAAGGGAATTAGAGGACAAAGGGAATGAAGAATTATTATTTTTGTCAGCATGAAAATTTCAGAATAGGTCAGAAATGTTAGTTTTATTTTAATTGGGGATGCGTTGTTTAAGCTTTTACGCTTCAAGCGTTCAAAAATGAACTCAAATTACCATCAGAATTTTGGACACTAACACGATGGTGTCCACTCTGCCCTCAGTGCAACGTGAGAGGAAGAGAAAACAGCCCCAACTTGAATGACTCGAATTAAGGAGTAAATGTAATGACGGAGAAAAGGATTACTGGTAAAGGTGACTTTCTAAGTCCGTCGGGTAACATCAGTCCAGGTTCTCTTGACAAGGTGAGACTGCAATAGTTTATGTTTAATAAAAAAGTAAAAAAAAACAACAACAGATGTCCGCCTGCTGAAGTAATAAAGAACAAGAACAACACCAGCATGATCTGAAACAAACGGCAACCACCTGAGAAAGGAACATCCATTTCTCACATGCAATTTTCCCCCCAATTTCACCTGTCAGTCTGCTGTATGATTTTGGCCAGAGTACAGTTTACTTATCCTGTTTTATACCATGTAATTATGGCGTAGGTTCTGGTATTTTTTGAGGATGAAGTAGAAATGATTGTAGAGTGTGTGTGAAGGTTTACGACCCCGAAGGACTTTGCTCCTTTTAATCAGCAGTGGCTGTTTATGCCTCATAACAATGTGAATGATGTGTACATCTTTCAGATGTTTTTTCTGAGTATCCAGGGAATGCTGAAAGAAAGGGCGGCAGAGAGAGAGAAAAAATGGTTTTCATACTATAATGACAGTCATCTAAGTGTTTTATCCCCCCGTCTCTTTCTCTCTGAATCCCAAGGACAAACTTGAGCAGGCTGGTCACAGGCTGTCGGCTAAAGCCTCGTTTTCCCACTAATGACTTCAGAGCCATTATTCGTCTCCAACTACATCAAAAGGAGCATGGTTGAATGTCTCTGAGACACTCGATCTGCAGCAGCGTACACAAAAATGCCTTTTGTACGCAAACACCTGATGACGCTCGCTGCCTGACTAAATGCTGCCATCAGTCTCCTGGTGGTTTTCAGTCTACCTGACCTTGTTGTGCTCCATTCAGCCAAATGCATACAAAGATATACAGTTGATCTGTTCAACACATTTTTTTCATCCTTCACCTCCTGTCTCTCATGCTTTCTCTGTGGCATATTTGAGCCACCACATGTCTCGTGTCCCATGAGTGTCTGATAAATGATTGTGGGGTTGCAATAGAGTCTAACACCAACCCTCGGTCCAGTTCTTGACTGCATGTTGCTCTCCATCCATCATCTTCCGCTTGGTCCGGAGTCCGGTCATGGGGGCAGCAGCTTCAGCAGGGAAGGCCCAGACCTCCCTTCCCCCTGGCTGCCTCAACCAGCTCTTCTGGAAGAACCCTGACGTGCTTCCAGGCCAGCCAAGAGATATAATCCCTTCAGCGTGTCCAGGGTCTGCCCCGTGGTCTTCTCCAAGTTGGAGAGCTCTAGGCAAGGCAAGTTTATTTGTAGAGCACAATTTGTACACAAGGCCATTCAAAGTTTCAATTCAGCTGAATTTGCCCATCCTCCTATCGTTTGGGAGAGGTCCACTAATGAACGTTGGTATTGCTGCTTTATTAAGACACTCAGTTTGTTAAAGTCTCTTTTCAAGATTTCAGATTGTTCCTTTCTTGTATCCACTGCACCCACATGAACAATCAGCTGTTTCACCCCCTGATGTTTCTCCAGGACCTCAGGTAGAAGCCTTGTGATGTCAGAGACACTGGCACTTGGATAGCTGCAAGTAACTGCTCTGTTTATATTTATGTTAGATATGGCTCCATCTCCAAGCACAAGGGTATCTTTGACCTTGACATGTGGCACAGATACTTCTGTTCATCTGCTGCTTTGTACTCGCTCGGTCTGTTAAAATCAGTCACACTTTGATTCTCACAGTGGTAAAAATCTGTTAACTTTATTCCGGGTGATGTTTCATGTCCTCCTTTGATACCAATATTCTGACTTTGCTTTGGCTTAGCACCAAGTCCATTATAAATGCTAAAAAATAAAAATGAAGTAAAATACTGGCCAGTAAAAAGCAGATAAAAAGCTGAATAAGAAAAATAAAAACAACTAAAATTATAACTTAGTCCATAAAAGTCTGTTCTCTGACTCAATCCAAGCTTGTCTGGGTCTTCCTTACACTGCACCGTGGTCCATGGCAGAGACAGCTCGGCGTCGCGTCTATCGTCCTTCACCCTCGCCATCCTGACGAACTGACTTGATCCGGTGGTGTGGTCCGACCAGTGGCGGAGGCGCAGCTCGAAATTGGTGTGGACGTTTCGTCTATCCTCGACTCTCACCCTCCTGACAGGCCTAACGTGATACAGCAGCTGGGAACAATTCAAAACAACAAAATCAACCCCAGGTTCAGTGACATTATCACTTTCAAAAGTTAAATTAGTTAAGTCAGTCACTTGAAGCTACTCTATGTAGCTACGTAGCATTACAATGCCTGTCCACATAGAGACAGCATACCACATAAAACATTGTGTCAGTCCCTTTTGTAAGATACAACAAAGTGCACCTCTAATGGGACAAAGTGGCATTACAAGGTGTGCCAGACCATTCCAGCTCATTAGCATAGTATTTTCAGCAGCTCTTGTCAACACAGTAGATCTATATGTATCAGAAGAGGTACTGATTAGAGGTTTTTGGAACAACCCGACATCCCGAAAACCCGAGGTTCCGACCCAAATCGGGTCTCGGATCCATTCAAAAGACATGACTCCGGGTTCGGGTCAGAATCGGTACAGTTAGTTTCGGGTCCGGTCAGTGTTCTCTGACAGGCTGGGTCCGCGTTTACTCGAGAGAGAGGTAAAGATATAGGCGGTGGCAGCCAATGTCAGGACTTGGGGCAGTTTAATTAAAGGTGGGGTAGGTGTTCTTTAAAAAAACGGTTACAGCAATCCAACTCAAGTGAGATTTTGAAAATATACACTCCCTCCCTCCTCCCAAAGGCTCCACCTCCTCCTCTTTAGCTCACCCCTCGAAACCACGCCTTCACTTGATTCACGACTACATGAACCGCAGGAAGGGAGGGAGGGGTGGGTGGGAGTGCATTGATATTTGACGGACATATTAGGCAGCCAATAAATGTAAAGATGATCAGTACATTGCTTGGTCAGAGTTTTTCTCTGATTATACCCTCTAGACCGGGCCAAAACGTCTGTTTTTTTTTTTGCAAACATTTTATTTCAGTGGGTGCAATGGGAATGTAGCATCCCGGTTGAAAGATAGTCTCTCGAACTGATGGTTCACAATCCTTTTATTGCATAGCCTTGTATGTGAACACACCTTAAGAGCTACAACATGTACAGAACAAAAAAACACCATCAGTAACTCAAATAGCCATACTATAAATGTGACCATAAAATAACAAATAATATAAGACCATATAAACCTTTGTCTTTACATTAAACACAAGTAATTAGACGAAGTAAATCAGTGTCCACTAGGGGGCATCAAACACTAATAATAAACAATACTAACCTTGTTCCTCTAACAACCAGGTGCTAAGGAACTGTTTGCAGCTCAGAATAACACCTTGACAAGCGTCTTCAGTTCTGAACAGTGGAGCACACTCTCTATATACACCGGAGTTGGCGCTTCTGCCGTGCAGCTTGCGACAGAGGATATACGTCACTCACTATTCTAAGAGTTTCAAAATAAAAGCACAAACTCAGATAGTTTGGCGGAAGAATAATACAACTTTTAAAACCACTTAAGAACAATGATAATATCAATTGCTATCACAAAAATAGGGTCATTTACATGAATGTGAAAAGGTTTTCAGGCAATATTGTAAAAAGTGCCGGAAAAAAAGAACACCTACCCCACCTTTAATTATTCATTAACGTGGCATGTTTGTCATGAAACAATCGTGTTGCCGTAGCGTGTTATTACTGGTTTGCCCGGCAGCTGTAAAGCACAACGGATCGCCAACATGACAACGTTAGATGAGAGAACATATTTACGACACCTGACCGGTGTAGGCTATTAGCGTTAGCAGTTGCTACCAATAGCATTTGTATCCACAAAGAAAATAACAACGTGGATTTATTGTTGTTTACATCACGCAACCTATGCAGCAACTGAACCGGGTAGAAGAAGACAACTTTAGATAAGAAAATCAAGTTTTATTCAATGCTAGACAACCTTTGTCATGAGCAACTATGGGCTGTAATGTCTCGGTTCTATTTGGGTAACTCGGTTCGGTTCGTGGTCGGAAACTAAAGACTCGGGTCGGTCCCGGTTCCAAATATTGCAGGTCCATTCGGGTTCGGACTCCCGGACTTATGATAATAGCTCATGTCGGGTCGGTTTCGGGTCGACTTTTCACGGGTCCATTCGGGTTCGGGTCCATGAAAGTGGACCCGTGAAGACCTCTAGTACTGATACATAGAGTGACTGAAAAGTGTAAAACCGCTAAAAGGGACTGGCTCCAAAACCAATCTGCCTTTAATAATTCGCATTCAAAAAGCATCAATCTTTCTTTCAAAAGCAAAAGCAAGTCAATACCCACAAGTAATTATGTTCCTAATCGGTAGATTCTATTTATGTAATTGATGTGGTCCTGGTTACTTTGAAGTAATTCCATAATCAACAGTTAAAAGGGGCCGCTGGATAGCTCAGTGTTTGAGCAAGTAGAGCCTGCAGTGGTGGCAGGTTCAACTCCCAGCCTGCAACCCTCTTGCTATGTGTCTTCCCCACTCTCTCTCTGCTCTGGTTTCCTGTCTCTCTAGACTGTTATTAAACACTACTAGAGCCGCAAAAACCTTAAAATAAATTTAAGTGATTAAAAAACAGATAAAAGGCCTCAAAAATATAAATTTCTTGTCAAATCAGGTTTCATTGTCTTGTTTAAACTTTATTTTCTGAGCCAAATGAAAGCAGCCAGTCTAATGATGCAACAAGCCTCCCACCAAGGAAAATGTCCTCATAGCAAGTCAAAGTACCCACACATGAAGTCATCCGCAACACAAACAAGTTGTGCGATATGCTACAAATGGAGAAGATAATGTGTAGCTGAGTGATGCCGGAAAATCTGTTTTCCTGACTAGGCAGGTGCTCTCTTTTGGCACAATGAACATCTGTCAGTCATGTTGAAAATAAGTGGGGGAAAAAAGAGAAAATTACAGTCAAGCTACAGAACTGCCGTACAAACAGGTGGTTACCAAAATCTGGGAATCTGACTTCAGACGCTGTATGTAAATTAACACTCCAACCCCTTTGTCGCGGTGCTGCTTTTACACAAACTCTAACGGATGCTCAGATTCATGTCTTTAATCACGTCGACTGCGTCTGTGAGAAAAGCAGCGACACTCGAGTTCACCACGGCAGAGAGGCCCCTGTGTAGGTTCAAGCAGACATGACCAAACACATCCCTCCATCGATCACATCAGGGAAACAAAATAAGTACAACTGTTGTAGGGAGCGCACGTGTACTGCAACCTGTTAGCCTGACTTCAGTGGAAGGGCTGGAATGTAGCATCTGTTTCTTATGAATACTGCATGTATGGATACCAATAATTATTTTTTATTCCTCAGAAAATAGGTAAACGATATTTGAGACCTAGGAAGGAAGGTAGAGTATGGCTTTATCCATATATAGGCATTCAGAAATCACACACACAATGTCTCTCTTGGCATTCAGTCAGATGCAGGCGGAGACAAGAGACAAGAGACGAGCTTTGATGTTGAAATCAAAGTGTTGGGTGAGAGGCTACAAACAGATAAAATCCATTAAACTGTCATATTAGTGTACATTTAAAATGAGATCTGTCAAAGAATAGGTGAAAGTAGAAACGAATGGCTTGTGGCATGGGCTGGAACGAAAGAGTTCAAATGTAGGAAAGGAGATGAAGATTAAACGGAGATGATTCAAGTTTACAATGACTTTCCTTTGTCCCTTCAACTGATCAAAGCAAAAGAAACATCAAGAAAGGATATTATAAACAACTTAACAAATCACAAATGTGTGGCCAGCTAAAAACACATCCAATATCAAAGCAATTTGTGAAATAAAAGAGCACAAGTGATGAAAACCAGCGGCAAGTGTGCAGCTTTTTGCTGTGGTTGGAGCAGCAGCAGCAGCAGTCTAATCAGCACGATGATCAACATCCTGATTACGGTCCAGCTCTGCATTCCACTCCTCTTACGGTTTTCTGTGATTAGCATGTGGGTGAGCCTGCAGGGCGCGTGTGTTTGACTGTCCATCAAACATTGTATGCAATTTATATGGGCATACTGAACTTTTACGTATGTTTGCGACTATGATTTTTTTTTTTTAAGAAAATGCAGAGTGATGTGAAACTGTGGCTATTATTGAAAACATGTATAAGTCTGTACACTCTGAGCACATCTGACAAACGGTTTCATAGCCAGCTCTTTCATTTGAGCATTCTTTTCATGTTGTTCTTGCTGTCTCAATTTTATTTTATTAACAGTCCCCCATGATGCTCTTATACATAAGGACTGACCAGTGTACCCATACTCACAACAGTGAAGATTAACAATACAGCTTTAATTTTGTATCACAGCTTATTTTTGAAATAACTTCAATTTGAACGCTGTGATTGACCATAGACTGTATAAAAAAACTGGACAACCCCTTGTGAAATCACCCATAGGCTTTTTTTCTTCTCTGCACAGCACCATAATGGTTTCAAATCTGTCCATCTATTCTCGTTTCAGATGTCGCTACCAAATTGACACCCGAAGCAAGTGCTACCGGAGCTGAAACCACTTAAACTGACGTAAAAAAAAAAAAAAAAGAGCCAAACAGGTCAGTCGCCCGCAACCAGCAGAGGCCTGTGGTCCCAAATGAGTCATCTGAGCCTAGTGGCCTTGGTAACCGAGCAACAGTTGTGGCCGAGGCAACCAAGAAAGCCGGATGTAGCCCCTTGGCCAATGCACACAATGGCTGATATCTCCAAAGATAAGTTTGTACTGGTGCAAGTAAGGCTAGGAGACCTGTAATGTTTCACTCAGTTGCTTGTGCCAATATGAAATATGAAAAAGTAAGAGCGGGGGCCTCTTTTATAACAACCGTCCAAGAATAAAATGAGGCCTTAGATATGCTGGCCACAGAAGTTTAGAGTTTTGATCTCTAAAACGAGACCTCACGGGGAGATTTGTGGAGCTGAAGGTAAAGTGGTGAACAAAAACTAATGGTCAGAATAAAAGAGGAAAGTTGCTCAAACTGTATTATGGAAAAAGAACATGCACCCTCTATAGGAAAATATTTTGAGAGAGGTAAATTTAAGATGAAAAACACCACCTAACATAATACACTGTTATTATTTCTTCAACAAAAGCTAAACCAAAATGTAGAAGCCATCTGTTGATAAAGGAAAAGGAAAAATTAATTGGAACAATTTCACAATTGAGTTCCTAATTTAGATTTTTGCTTCCTAATTTGGAGCACCAAGGTGTGTATATACACAATGCCAAGGAGGAAAGACATCAGCATGTGAATATACAGACACACCTTTTGTTCTTCCAAACCTTTTTGAAGTCTGTCATTCTACAGTAAGAATAATAATTTTCAAGTGGGAAACATTTAAGAGGGTTATCAATTTTAAGATTGGACGTCCCATCAAGTTCACCAAAGATAAGTATCTGCAATGGTAAGAGGAAAAAAAAGTCTTTGTGCTACATCTCAGACCAAACCTTTGAGCGTATTAATACTGGTTCACAAGAGCACAATTGAAAAAGTACAGCCTATTTGGAAGGGTTGCAGAAAGCATCTTCTCTCTGAAAAGGTCATTACAGGGCAGTTTAGGATTGAGAAATCACATCTGAATAAACTCTTAGACCTCTGGAATCATCATTTGTACAAACAAGACAAAGTGGATATGCTTGGACATAACAGTAAGCACTACATTTGGCACAAATAAAAACAAAACAAATTAACATATAAGCTACAAAGAGGGGTTATGACTGGGACTAAAGTCTGACAATTAAAACTATTCCTTCATTCTTTTATATCTGTGGGTAAAGGCAGTTCTTTTGGCTGGTTAATCAGCTGACCTCTCAAGCTGAGTACTGGGAATTTTTTAATGATCAGCATCAGCTTGTGTCTAAAAATATGTTCCCAATTAACAGGCAAGTGGATCTGAGGGCAGCCCTGTGTTGTTCAGGCACCTGGGGGAGCATCACATGTTTATCCACCAACTCCACTCTAACTTCCAGAAGAAGTTGAAAAATGTCTTAACTTTTTAAGGGAAAACATTAATACTTACATTCTTCACTTTCAAAGCCCTATATATTTAATTTTGTTAAACAGGAAAGACAAAAAAGGGGGAAAAAAAACTGTGTTGCCAACCAGCTGCCCTAATTTCTAAAAATCCATATATCAACCATAGAAAAAACTAATATTGGTCCACCTCAGCCTCTGGTAATCAATAGTGGTGTCCATGCACGGAGTGGCTTTCTAGGATTATCCTCTAGGCTGTCTCAAATTAATGAACTCTAACTCCTGTCTCCATCTTGGCTTGATTTGCCAGTTTACCAATCACATCTTGTCTTCAGCGATACAACTTGGTAAACAGGATGGAGTAAAAGGCTAAGGAAACTTAGTTATGAACAAATTACTTTCATAAAACAATTATGAAATGAATTACGCTTAAGATGTTCTCATACTCCAGTATAGTAAATTTAGCTGTTTACAAACATGTCAAAAGTAGAATGAAGTTGCAGGTAATCATGTCGCTTCCTCTCGGTGTTAGTCACTTGTAGAAAAATGTGAAGATAAAAATGATGAAAACCCATACTTGAAACACCCCCAAGTTCCCCACTGAACACCTTCCATACGTCAAAGTCCATGTTGGCTAAGGGTGCAGATGTTAAGCTTCCTGTGGGTCCAGGAGGATTACCTGCATCACCCTGACCTGATTCCTATCACCTGTGCCAACTCTCCAACACTCATAATCTCATCACTGACAGGATGAAAGATATTCCATGTCATGCACTTTAGATCATTATCAGCATACCTTAACATCAGCTAGGGTCACTGTTAGAGAAGGGTTAAAGTCTTTCAAGGGCTTACAAAAAGGGAGACTTTCAAAAACGGTTAAACTGCTAAATGTATTGTCATATTTAAATCCCTCATGACCCCCAGCTGGCTGTACAAGGTTGTGAAAAAAATTCTTGCATTTCACAAGTTGTCCTTATCTATTCACAAAAACACTAAAAAAAAAAAAAATAAAAAAAAAAAAAAATAAATAAAGAAAATCTAAGTACACTAAATGATTCTTTTTTTTTTTTTTTTTTAGCAGTAGTAACTTGAAGTCAGGCAAGTTCATTTGTAGAGGACAATTCATACACAAGGCAGTTCAAAGTGCTTTACAGATACATAAAATCACAAAAAGGTAAATAAAACCATTCCATAAAACATAAAGACATAAAAATAATCATTAATGAATTAAATTAAAAATGAAGATTGCAGATAAAATTCCTTTCAGTCGTCATTTGCACAGCTAAACAGAACTGTTTTCACCCTATTTGAACATCGTCAGACTGTTCCAGATTTTAGGAGCATAAAAGTGAAACGCAGCTTCGCGTTGTTTAGTCCTTACTCTGGGCACCAGCAGACCACTCCCTGAGGTTTCAGAGTTCGAGTGGTTCATATGGCTCTAACATGTCAGAGATACTTACTTTGGGGCTAAGCCATTGGCACTAGGCCATGGAGAGACTTGTACACAAGCAGAGGTGTTTTAAAAAAAAGGGAGAAGCCAGTGCAGAGACCTCGCTAACATGGTCGTATTTCCTGGTTCTAGTCAGGACTCAAGCAGCAGCGTTCTGGATGTACTGCAGTTGTCTCACAGCTCATTTAGAGAGCCCAGTGAGCAGGCCGTTACAGTAGTCTAACATGGTGGAGACGAACGCATGGATTAGTCTTTCTAAATCTGGTTTTGACACTATTTCTTTGATTCTGGCAGTGTTTTTTAGATGATAAAAAGCTGCTGATGTCGTTTGCTTTAATGCAGCTGTTAAAGTTCAAGTATAAAACCAATATTACCACCTAAATTTCTAACCTGATTTTTAGGTTCTAGAGAGAGAGTCTCAAGGTGACTGAAAACACTCTTTTTTTCTGTGGGCCACAGAAAATGATTTCAGTTTTGTCTGAGTTTAGCTGGAGAAAGTTGTTTTGCATCCACACACTGATCAGTTCGATGCAGTGAAACAATGAATCTACAGGCCCATGTTCTCCTGCTGTCCGTGACACATAGATCTGAGTATCATCTGTATAGTTGTGATAGGACACATTATAGCTACGTATTAGCTGGCCTAATGGAAGCATGTACAGATTGAACAATAGGGGTCCCAGGATTGACCCCTGGGGAACCCCACAGGTCATGGCCATTTGGTGTGAGACACAGTTAACAATTTCAACAAAGTATCTCCTGTCCCTGAGGTAGAACCTGAAGCAGTTTAAAGTAGTTTTAAAGAGATTCCCACCCAGTCTTCTAATCTCTGTAATAAGATCACAGAATTATATTTTTGTATGATGTTTCAGTCTCTAAGATCATTGTTGAAGACTTTCAGCCAATTCTTGTTCGTATCATTGCTTCAGTTCTTTAAAATTTGTGGTAATTTGGTTATGCATCATAAATTCTTGCAACACCTTCATTCTTTTCATTCTCAGTCATACCGTTGTAGGTTTGCTGATGTGTTTGGGATCATTATGTCTGTTGTATGACCCAGTTTTGACCAAAGTTTAGCTGTTGGACAGTTGGACTTGCATTTGATTCCAGAATGATTTGGTTAACAAAGGAGGTCAGTGACTCAGTGACTACAAGGTATCCATTTCCTGTCCACATCATTACCCCTCCACCACCATGTTTGACAGTGGGCACGAAGTGTTTGTGCTAATATGCTGTTTGGTTTTCTCCAATCATGCATTATGGCTAAATATCTAAACTTTTGTTTCATCTGTCCAAACGGAAATTATCCCAGAAGTCCTGCAGTTTTTTCGATAGCAATTTTAAGTTACTATTGTCCTAAAGAGTAATTTACAGCCTACAAATTGGACTTATGTCATAGCTGACTTTTATACTTGTCTGATGTTTTTGTGTCACTCTGTAATTACACTACCAAATGCTTGGCGGTGGAGCAGGTTCTTTTCTGCTGCACTGTAGCTTTCGGTGCTGAGCTTCCTTTTGATTTATTTTTCAGATAGTTAAGACAAAGTAGCACAGCAAAAAAAGCATATCTTAATACTGATAAATGTTGAGGAAATTTAATCTTTACTGACACTGTAGCAATCTATTGTTATACCCAGCTAGCTGGATATATGTAGAAAAAAATACAGTGCTACCAAGCAGACAAATAAAAATGGTTTCGGCAACATTTTAGGAGAGGTGCATGTCGGACTATAGTGTAAATTTTGGTGCAAGGTTCCCTACTATGGTGTACATGCATCATTGGTTCAGTGTAGGAGCATAAACCATGTTTTAAAGTGTACTTTAAGAGTCCTTTCCCTGACTTTCAAAGGTTCAAAATTATCTGTCATTTACCCGGGCTGCCAGATAGCTTACTTGGTTGTTGGCTCATATACTCTATCTATCCCATGTGTGTGTTCAAAAAGGAATATCCCCCAGTTGCTTCTGTCAGGTAGCAGGTGACTGGCAGTAATGTGACTGACCAATAACAGCAGAGTGAGTGGGGAGCAGCATATACACAGAAAATAGAATATCTAACAAAACCAAAGATTAAAATGACAATTGTGGTGCTTGATGAATATGAAGAGGGTTAAAAATGCATAATATGGGATCTTTAAGTCATTTTGTCATGACATCTCACACTTCTAAATATACTTATAAACAACTGGTTACTTGTCTAATAGTACTGTAATGAAGTTTAAAAATACAGATCAACTGGTCTGGAAGGTATGCAGATCCTTTTTCTTTCTTTTTTTCCCCAAAGCATTGAAAATTGGAGGGTCTCACTTCGAGGTGAGCTTACTGAGACATTCACTCATTAAAAGACTGTGGTCCCCTATGGTCACGAACTGTGGGTAGTGACTGAAAGAATAAGAGCATGGATACAAGCAGCTGGGATGAGTTTGGGTAAATGAGTATCGTTTGGGAGACTCAGAGTTACTGTTCCTCCACGTTGCGAGGAGCCAATTGAGGTGGTTCAGGCATCTGGTCAGGATGCCTCCCAGACAGCTGTTTTGGGCATGTCCAACTGGGAGAAGATCCAGGAGGCAGACCCAGGACACTCCAGGGAGATTAATATCTCCCATCTTGGCTGGAAACACCTTGGTGTCCTCCTGGAAGAGCTGGAGGAGGTGGCCGGAGAGAGGGGGGTCTGGAGCTGTCTGCTCTCTGCTGCCTCCAGGACCTGAATCCTAATAAGTAGAGATGGATGGATTATAACCCATCCCAGGTTAACGTTGACAGCAACAATTGCCTCTCCAAAATCCTCCCTGATATCTTTCCTTTTTGGCATTGTGTGTGTTAAAACTCATCTGTGATTGATGATAGTTTAATTGAATGCAAATGATTAACATCACTTAGTTGCTACTTACCCTCTTAATTTCTCTGGAAGCAGTAAGGATGTCCGTGAATTTTCTCACACTGATTCTGCATTTTGGCTGAGACTTCAGATGAAATAACACATTCTAATGTGTCACTTTGAGGTTTTCTTCGCCTAAGTTTAAGACTGTATGATGACTAGATTTTTTTTTAATTAAAATACTGACATGTACAAGATTTGACTTGTCAGAGAATATACTTACTTTTTCCCATTAGTGTATATGAGAGCTGGAGACATTTTATGGGGTCTTAAAGTGAAGCATGACTTCTGTTCTTTGACAAAGTCTTTAATTTTATGGGAGGGGTGATGCTGGGATGAAAACTGTGAATCACAGCCAATAAGCTTAAAGCTTATCTCCTGCAGTGGAAGGTTATGGGGAGCACTGGTGAGTGAACTCAGCGAGGGCACAAAGGAGCTGTCAGCAACATCAGCTAAATTAAAATGGAAAAAAAATGGCATCCCAAGCACTGGAAAGAGGAGGAGGAACATGGAAGCTCTCTCCATAAATCTGCAACCTTTTTAGATAATAAGCTGAGTGTCGCAGAAGAAACTGACGAGTGAAGACTTTTCACTTAACCTCTCACATAATCTGTCTTCACAGGGAAATGACTGCCTCCTCCATTATTCAGTCTCATCAGCATTCAGGACCTCTCATTTCCACACAGAACTCCTTATGTCTATTGTCTCTCCATCCATCTATCCATTCCTCTATCCATCCATCTCCCCTCTGGTCACCTTTCACTGTTGAGTGAAAGGGAGCAAGTCCAGACAGGCCATCTTCTCTCCAAGCATCAGTCTAAATAAGATTTACTTCAGCCCCCGTGGTCGCAAATCAACCCTGTTTTTGTGTAAGGAAACGATCAGGAGAAAATACAGCTGCAGAGGTACAGCTGCAGACATAGATTATTTAACATACTGTAACTGGAAATAACATAAATACCATTTCACTTGTATTAAAATACTGGAAGATATTTGTATAGCTAATTTCAGATCATATTCAACTATAATTCTTGCTGAATATCTTCCTCCATCAAGCTGTCTCTGGGCAGATGACACCAAATAGACTTACATCTGACATGATGAAAAGTCTGGAGATGCAAAGGTACAGTTTATGGTTGGAAGCATGCCACATTATGTGTACAGCACGGTGGAGGTAGTATCATGGCATGGGCATGTATGGTTGCCAGTCGAACGTGCTCACTGGTGTTTATTGAGGTGGCTGCTGACAGAAATGGCGAGATGAATTCTCAGGTGTAGAATTCATCTCGCCACACCTGAGATGAATTCTCAGGTGTACAGGGCTATTGTAGTACATTTATGTGAATGGATTTATCATCCTGCCGTGATGCAGAAAATCCACTTTTAGTCTTGCACAACTTTTCTCATCATATATTTTTTTAAGTCCATAAATCATGCAGCTCCAGTTAAATCTATTTGCCCTCCTTCCACACACCTGGCATGTCATGACCAAAAATAGAATATTATCATGAACTTTCACAGAATCACATATTTCATCATAATTAAGCATAAATAATGAAGTTATCTTCAGGTCTTAAATCCAGACATAAAGCATGTCTCCTGAATTGCATTCCTTCACTTGCACAACACTGCTAAAATCAATTACACGTTGTCTCAGGGTGAAATGAAAAATTAGTTCCTTCTGTTACCTCTAGGCTAGCAAACTATTAACTCCTTATCAGGCTCTCCAAATAATCCTCTGTAAAATCATCTACGTGTTCAAAATGCTGAGTACTGACAGATATTTCTCCCGTATTGGAAACTTATCGTCCCACCAGTGGTCCAGCTGTGCAGCGTCAGACATCATGAGTCAAGACCTCTGTTGTCAGTGAGAGTGGGTCCCACCAGAAATGTTCTGGCTCCTTTCAGAAGCTGCTGTCTGTTAAAAGAATTTAGAAGAATTTGTACAGGAATTAGAGCTGGCTCAAGTAATCCCAAACCTCCTCTCAGCTCTTCATCTGGTCACAGAGATTTGGTGGGACGCTCTCTTCTCCCTCTAGCGAATCCCTCAAAATACAAATGATCATGTCATATTTGTTCATGGTTTTACTTCTTTTTAACTTTTATTAATTTTAGCCCTTACATAGCCGATTGGTACTGATCCTAATCTTTATTTATGTTACATTATATGTGGCATGAATATGACTGCATGTCATTTTTGTTATTACTGTACATTTCTATCATGTAAAGCACCTTTCTCCATATTATGGCACAAAAAGAAACAATTTAAAACTAGAAAAGCCCTTGGAGAGTGCAGACCTCCACCAAGCGCAACAATTCCCCCATATAGCGATTTACAGATTGCGATAAAATCCTCCTTCTGGATCAGATCCAAATCATCCTTTGAAATTTGATAGAGGTTCCGATTGTCAATCCCTGAGTCAAATTTCATGAGTTTTGGGCAATAATTAATGGAGATATTGAGAAACAAAATCTTCGGCCACATTGAACCCAATGCTATGGAAAATTTGAAAGTGATCCAGAATCCAGGATTTCACACCCAAAATGAAATCAGTCCCTCCTTTTTTTTACATTTCTGACAACTCTTGAAATTTTTATCAAAATCCATCTATAAATTTTTGAGTCATCTTGCACACAGACAGACAGACAGATAAACGCCGGCAAAAACAACCTCCTTGGCGGAGATAATGAGCCTGTTAACAATCATTGATTTATGATGGAATCAATAAAATAAATTCCACATGGATGGCAAACAAAACAGGAATTAGATCACAATCAAGCAAATGTGAACTTCCATTTTATTAAAATTAGTTACTAAAGAAATGAAAAGTATTTCAGAAGACTTCAGATATGAGTCTTATCAGCATGATCTGCTGGGGCAGGTTGTTCTAGGGCCTCGAGGGCCACAACTGCAATCACCTCCTGTTTTTAGCTGACAGATAAAAGATCTCTGCCCAAGGAATGAAAAGCATGTAAAGCCCTTGGAATTCACTGGGTCTCTGCATTAATTTGCCAAAAAATGTGATCTGATCTTAATCTTAAAATTGCAGTAATAGACGAAACGCAACGTGCTTAAGCTCACGACACAAATAATCATTTTTCTCTGTTGTCATCATTAAGAAACACCTTAGAAATTCACACTGCTGGTGGAAAGTAAGTGAACCCTTGTAGTTAATAGCTGTTAAACCTCGTCTGGCAGGCAATGCTTCAGACAAACACCTTTCAGTGTCTCTGGACCTCAGACCTGCACAACGTTCTTCTTTTTTACAGAACTACTTTAACTCAGACACATTTTATTGGATCTCTGGTGTGAACAGCTCTCAAGATTTAGGATCTCAGTGGCCCACTTCAAACCATGGTTTTATTTTCATTCAGTTCTGGATTTACTTCAGTGCATAGCGACATTGTTCTGCTGCATTGGACAGCCAGCGCGACATTGTCCTGTATGAAATTTTCCCAAATATATGGAGGATGGCTGCTGTGAGCGGCCCCAAACAGCGACGCAACCAGGGAAAATTCAATACAAAAATATTTTTATTTTCTCTTGCATAAAACAGATTAGGAGACACACCCTCTGAGTCTCAAACTGCTCAGCCTTCCCCTAAGTGAGCTCATTGGCCTTATTTATACGCTCACCCTTGACTGGCCTGAACCATTCCAAGGCCAGGGGTGCCTCCCATCTTACTACAAAAATAAATTCTAAAAAGTCTTAAAGGTGGAGTAGGTGTTGTTTGAAAAACGGTTCCAGCAATCCAACTCAAGTGAGATTTTGAAAATATACACTCCCTCCCTCCTCCCAAAGGCTCCGCCTCCTCCTCTTCAGCTCACCCCTCGAAAACCACGCCTTCACATGATTCACGACTGCATGAACCATAGGGAGGGAGGGAGCGAGGGGTGATATTTGATGGACGTATTAGGCAGCCAATCAAAATAGTGATGATCACTTTTTTGATTGGTCAGAGTTTTTCTCTGATTATACCTTCTAGACTGGACCAAAATGTTTAGTTTTTTTTGCAAACATTTTATTTCAGTGGGTGCAATGGAAATGTGAAAAGGTTTTCAGGCAATATTGTAAAAAGTGTTGCAAAAAAACAACACCCACCCCACCTTTAAATCTAAACATATTTACACACCAACAATAATTTACAATAGAATTTAACAAATGTTTTAAAATTACTCCAACACATTAAACCAAAGGACAAACAATTGCACCCACTACTCACACCTAACCAATGGCCTCTCCCGGAACCTTTAAATAGCCTCTTGGTTTCTGAGGAGGCATTTGCCCGAACACCCCTGGAGAGGACACTGGCTAGGTGAGTATTCATGCTTCCCATAATTGCATTTCAAATCATTCACTTGTACACTTCCCCTTTACAGGACCTGAAAGACAAAACTGACATGAATTGATTCAGACAAAGGCAATTTACGTGTTATATTTAAAGTGCAAAGTGTGAAATAAAATACAATTGTGCTTCACCCATGATTTAAAGTGCTGTGCATTATTTCTACCAATTAACGAAGTGTTGCTTCGTTACACTAAACTTTGGAGTTAAACTTAACCTCGATGAAGTCAAGTGGTTCAGGCCGTGAAGCATCGAAGCAAGTCCAGATCATGATGCTCCCTCCCTCGTACTTCACCACTAAAATAGTGCTTTGATATTAGTAAACTGGTAGACTGTGGTAAATAGTGCTAAATATTCTTCGCAAGGAGAACCCGCAGGACACCTCGGGGATCAACTTTGGAGACCCCTGCTCTGGACAATCTATTTTTAATCATATGTCTTGAAAGATCTTTCTTTTTTTTTAAGGCATGGTTCACATCTAAACTCATTTCCTTCATTGAACTCCAGGTGATGAATTCTAGTGACTCCAGTTACCTTTGATTTTAAGTATCGATTCACTTTTTTTTCCTTCAATGTTGACATCTTAAGCACATTGTGCTTGTCTGCTGCAAATAATTATAATGACGAAAAACATATCACATTTTAAGACAAACTGATGCAAGAAACTAGTTTCAAGAGCCAAAGATTTCAGATGCTTTTCTTGCCACTGTATGAAACTGAAAAGTCAGGACAGAAAAGCTGCTTTAAAAGATGCCTAATGATCATATCTCTAATCTGAAGATCAGTTATGTTTCATACTGGTGCAAACTGGGTGGGTTTATGGAGAGTGCGTTTCCATGACAGCTCAGCCTCTGGTCAATCTTCAAAAACACCAGGAGATCAATTTCGCTCTCATATTTTTTCTCCTTCCTCCTGTCTCCATACATTTATTAACATGAGTTATTAGGCCTTGGCACACATCCAAATATTTGTTCAAGCTGAAATACTTTCAAATACCCTGTAGCTCAGTTAGTGCTGCCAAAGGGTAGGTTTGTACTTGAGTCTCTCCACCTCACGACCTGTGCAGTCGTAAAAGTAGTTTGACATTTGGCTTCCACATATCATTAACTGGATAGCAGTGAATCACAGATATAGTCACATGAGAAAAAAAGTTCTGATTGATGAAAAGCTTCCTTTTTGTTGTACGGCCAAATTGTTCTTCTTCCATTCATTTTCTTTTAATTTATTTGTATATTTATTTTTCTTGAGTTTCCACCATTTTCAGTGTCCTAATTGAAAACTATCTGGTCTGACAGGAAGTTACATGGATGGATATGAGTATGGATGTGCTGTAAACCATGTTCGAGCAGGTAAGCAGTAAATCTTTTCACAGTTAGCTGAACTGACAGAGGACGGTATGATGGATGACGAAGGTAAACAGAGTGAAGGAGATAGGTGGGCATGAGCGTGGAGCTGAGCGTTCTGTGTTTCCATATGGGAAAAGGAGAACAGCTGACCTGAGGGGAAAAAGCTGTAAGTAAAGCATTTTGTTTGTGGACAGCAATTTGTCAGTGTCTACTGAAAAGTGTCAGAAAAATGCAGGTCATATCAATGGGTGCATGGCAGGTTTAACGTAAGGAATGTATACTGGTTTGGGGAGACAGTTTCAGCTTAGCTCGTGGGAAAATTACCCTTCCAGGAGCCAAATCGTAAACTAGCTGGTCAAGAGATTCACAAACTTGTTTTTAATTATACAACAAAATCCACAAATTCATCATCCATCTGAAACAAATCTCCAATAACAAATTAGTTTCATGATCTAGGAACACAATGGAGCACATGCAGAGGTATTGAAGCTAAGTGCACTGGCAGGAACAAGCAACCAGCACCCTTCAAATTTAGGACCATGATTCTCAGTCGATAAAGGGTGGAATGCTCTCCGTGGGCTGTGGATGATGTACTGCCTGAGGTGGAGGAGTTCAAGTATGAGGTGGGGGGAGAGTGGAGCAGGTGATCAACAGGTGGCAGGTGGCCACTGCCAGTTCGGGCTGTTGTAGCATGTGGTTAGGATGCCTCCTGGATGTTTTTCTGGGTACGTTCAGTGGGGAGGAGGCCTGAAGGCAGACGCAGGACAAGCCAGAGCGATTATCCCTTGGTTGGCCTGGAGGATCTCAGTGTTCTTCCAGAGGAGGAGGTGACGGGGAAGACGGAGGTTTCTGCTTATGTTTGTCTCCTCAAACTGAACAAGGATAAGGGTTAGGATGGATGGTTATGGATAAGGGTTCGGTGTAAGGGTACGTTTCAACGAGCCGGGGTTCTGGGGTTAAACTAGGAGGCTGGAATTTCAACAGGTCCAACCTCCACCTCGGCCCTTTCAGCCGTCATGCCTCCATTTATGGCGACAGGGCCGGTTTCACGTAGACTTGCTTTCCAAACTACATGGTGGCGGTAAATCACCGCTCTCGCTGTTTGTCAACCGCCAAAAAAGAAAGGAAGATGATGTCGGCAAAAACAAAGAAATAAAAGAAGAAAAACAAACTAAAATTATGCGAAAAAATATTGTGGGAGCTTAAAGATGATTGTAGCACTTCTGGTGTAAAATGCATGATGGTGGCGCTGAATGAGAGAAAATGACTCGTATGTGAAGCAAACATTAGATACCTGAATAACGTAATCTCCTGTTCACAGCATACCCAGTCAGGGAGTCAACACCACCCACCCAATGGCAGTCAGAGCAAAGTTTTCTGGCTCTGCTAATGTCCTAATATACATCAGCATCAGCTTGACCATGTGTGCCCCATAGGCACTGTGGTATGGCTTTGCTGCGATACCCGCTGGAGAATCACGACCATTCAGCTCTGACTTTTGCAGATGATGCAATCCTCTTGAAGTCATCAAGCCATGATCTCCAGGTCTCAGTTGTTCAGTTGAATGTGAAGTGGAGGGGACGAGAATTAGCCCTCTGAATCTCCATTGGAACATGGTGGAAAGCCTTCTCAAGGGTTGAGAGTGAACTGCTGCCTCAAGAGGAGTCCACAGTAATGCCGACTCTTGTAGCAGTCTGTTGTACCGAAGAGCTTCGGACGTCTACTCTAGGAAGATTTTAGGAGGTGGCCCCGAGGAAGACCCGGGACTTGTTGGGCAGATTATGGCACCAATGGTACACTTCCCACTAGCCGCTACCCGCAAATTGCGGGTATAGGAACCTCCACTAACCACTACTGCAATCTTCCACTCCCTAAAGCCGCTACCCATTATGCCGACTCCCCTACTCACTTTGTAGGTGTGGTAATGGGCGTGTCTTTTGCCCTTTCTGCAAACTCTGTATCTTGCGATCGCAGGTTGCGGGTAGCAGGTGGTTTGACCACCCGCTACCTGGAACCCGCATGTCTGTGCGTAAAAGAGCGCGTCCAAATGGCATCAATGTGAATCCAGCTGGTCACATGTGGACGTGCACAAACGGCTCTACCTCTCAAATTAACTCTTGTATAAAACGCGTGATTTAGCCTCAGTTGAACCCCTGAGAAAATGGCAGAGATTGCCTTAAACGGCTTGCTCGCCAGTTAAACCATAGACGACCAGCACAACCGGCTCTTAAAGGCAATGGCTACTGACGCACTGATTGGTTTAACAGGTGGAACGCCCTAACCACTCCTATGCATAATATAGTGGGTTAGCACAGGTGGGATAGCGGGTTTAGGAAGTTGGAAGATTGCGTTCTTTGCAGGGGAACGCCCCTCCCACTACCCGCTATCCCTAAATAGCGGCTTTAGGAGATCTGGCGGAAGATCGGGCCTTAAATATCTCAGCTGGTCTGGGAACCCTTCTATAACTTCGCAGAGGGGCTGGAGAAGGGTGTCTTGGGAAAAGGGTGGCCTGGGTCTCTTTGCTTATAAAGCTATCCCGATGACCCAAACCCAGATAAGTGGAAGTTAATAGAAGGATGAATGAGAGGAAGAAACTGCAACAACTGCAAATATATCCTTTGAGATTGCATAAGACACTGAACCCCTATATTGTCCCAAATATTTTCATGAGTGTGAGATTGAAGGCAAAAAGGCAAGCCAAGTTTATTTGTATAGCACATTTAATGTGCCAAAACAATTCAAAGTGTTTTACATAAAACATTAAAAGCATCGCAGAAAAAGAAAAAGAAACCATTAAAAAGTAATAAAAGTAATAAAAGCATAAAAAAAACAAAGAAAACAGTAAAAAGTAGTTTTAAAAAGCTTGTGCAGATTTGAGCTCCTGAATAAAATCTTATTTAAAGGCAGCTGAGAACAGGTGAGTCTTCAACCTGGATTTAAATAAACTGAGTGTTTCAGCTGATCTGAGGCTTTCTGGGAGTTTGTTCCAGACATGTGGAACATAGAAACTGAACGCAGCGGGGACTGATATTAAACCAGATCCAGATGACCTGAGGGGTCTGGTGGGTTCATACTGGATCAGGAGGTCGCTGATGTATTCCGGGCCTAAACCATTCAGAGCTTTATAGACCAGCAACAGAACTTTAAAGTCTATCCTTTGACGGACAGGCAGCCAGTGTAAGGACCTCAGAACTGGACACTTTCCAATAAGTGGAAATGTGTAAAAAAAAGTGTGTGTTTGTGTAAATGGGTGGCTCAGTGAAGCACTCTAAAGTGTTTCTTGAGTTTGTTTGAGGTTAAAAAGCACTATAAAAGTGTGGTCCATTTACCAAGCACATGCAGCTGCACTGAAGCCAGTCCAATAACTTGGTTTGAAGCAGCTGACTGAAACACATCCCGGTTATATCATCTGAAACCAGCATCCATCTGCAGGAATTACTTTAAACAAACTGCGAGGAGGGCTGCCTCAGGCGCGATTATCTCCTTTTATGTGAACTTATTTATCTCACTTTTTCTTCTTCAAAACACACTGATGGAAAGCAGGAGATCCCAAATTGCTGGACAGAGAATTTACTCAGCAGCAGAGCGCAGATTTGGCTCTGGGCCTGATGATGGCTCACAATCATGGGCCAGTGCTTCAAAATAATGGAGCAGCTATAGAAGTGTTGCCTGTAACAATATTACCATCCTTCAGTGCTCCTAAGTCCATCAGGCTTGCTTCAACTTTATTACCCTGGACCATTTTAGTAGAAAATAGCTCTTCCATGGGCATCGTCACCATTATGTCTTTCTTTCCTTTCAAGGGACAGCAGCTCATGTTTTACCTTTTAAACCTCCTGTTTTTCATATTTTGCATTTTTCTTCTTTTAGTCTTCGTGGTTAATAATGTCCTCATCGGGTTTTTCCAAGCAAAAGAAAATGAAGCTTAAGCACATATGAGCCAAAACGTGTTGTATATATTTAATTAAAGATTTATTTTAAATGGAACAAAGGAAAAATATACGTTCAAGTTAATTTTGCAAATCAATCGTTTAGTAAAACAATTCGTTTTTAACGTTTCTGAGTCGTTTTTAATTTTGATCCCATTGACTGAAACTGGTATGCTTTTCTGTGTTTTCTTAAACGTTTTGTTGGTTTCCTTAACAAAACCTTTCTTGAACATCTTGGGCCTGTTTTAGAAACTGGTTATGAGCAAAATCTGAATATGTTGAACCTAAAATAAGGGAATTTTCCATTCTGCAAAATCAGTTAAATTAACCCCCGAGTTCCTCTGTTTTACAGTTACGTCACCTGTATACATGATCTTACACTTCTGTGCATTACAAATATCACCCATCATATGTCCTTCCTTCACACAAAATACCTTGTAAATGTCAGTTTTTTTTTTCACATTTCTACTTTTTTTTTCTTGCCAGCAGGACTTCACCTCCATAAAGAGTCAATTTTAGGAATAATACACCTACATTCCACCACTTGTCTCTCTTGCCATAGTGGAACAGTAAATAAAGTACTGAAATTTTATTCTAAAGTAAAATTACATGATCAAGTATGTAAATTAAGTATTCACTCACATCACCTGCCTTTCTGACACCACTGCAGCCGTGTTACTTTTCTCCAGAAAAATGCTCAAATTTACCGTGTGATTGCAATAAAGTTCTAGTTCAAAGACGAAAAGTAGAAGCATCTCTTCTATTTACCTGGTGTTGCCATGCTGAACCGTGGTGAATGTCATAAAGCTTAAATATTTATTTTTTTTACTTTCAAATGTGAAGCAAACGGGGGCCTTAACGCTGAGGAATATTTTCCAATGTGAAGTCTAATAAATAATGCAGTCATTGATCGGTATTTTGGGGAAATTTTCCACATTTCCTTCGGGGCTAATAAGGTTTTGCCTTAACTTTAAATGCATTGTGTGTATTATTTGTGTGTGTGTACAACTAAAATATAATAGAAATAAAATACAAGTTTTCTGGCAAGAATGACAGGCAACTTCGATGAATCCCCGCGCAGATGAAACTCGCATTAAAATGCTGATGATATGCAGAATCTGGTGCCAGCTGGCGGAGGCCCACTATAACCTTTAGACATTCAGGAGAAGCGTGTCACAACCTCGGGGTCTGTTCATTTCCATTTCAAGTTTCAAGCGCACAACAATCACGCACATAGTTATGAGCAATTACCTTCCCAATTCCAATAAAATCCTGTTCAAGCGTGAAAGAACAAATGCATCCTGTAAAGACACATGTAAAGACACAAGATGCCGCATGACAAGATTAAACTCTATTCAAGCCAAAAGGAAAAGGTGTCTTATGCAGAATAAAAAAACACCCGCAGGTTGTTTGGCAAAGAGGAAGAAGTTAACTTCGCGCTGACTCAAAGAGTTGGTCGGCTTACAAGTTGGAGCTCTGCCGTCTCTGATATCGGAAAAAAATATCAGCTTTTTTTTAGTATGTTGAAGGTGTCAGGCTGTTTTGCCCATAAATAAAGGGAGGCTACTTACATAAGATTTTGTAACAGCGCCATGCACGTCAACAAATACAATTTTACTGTTGCGATCGATCTCTTTTGGTGGTTTAAAGTACACTTGTTTCCAGCATCAGACTGATTACACTTGAGTCTCAGATGCAGTTTCTATTTCAGTCAGTGGTCACTCTGAAGAAACCCCTTCAAAGCCGACCCAGCCAGTCCAAAATTTCCAGTTTTCAGAAATGATGTAACACAGAGCACTTTAAAATATCTGTCCATCCATTAACTTCCACTTGGGTTGCAGAGAAAACCACACCTCCTCCAGCGGGACACCAAGGTGTTCACAAAATAAATGATCTCTGCAGCCTGTCCTGGGTCTGCCTCGGGGCCTTAGCTCAGCTGGACATGTCCGAACACCTCCCCAGGGTGAAGGAGCAGAGACTCTGCTCCGTGTTCCTCTCGGATGACTGACCGTTTCACCCTATCTCCAAGAAAGAGTTCCAAAATCCTAAGGAGGAAACTTATTTCAGACATCTGTATGTATACTTGTTCTTTCGATCACTACCCACAATTCATGACCACAGCTGAGGGTAGGAACATAGATCCGCAGGTAAACAGAAGGTGCTTGCATACTGACAGTCTTTAATATTTACCCCAATGGCTTTTGCATAACGGTCCAAGGAAGACAAAAAAATCTGCAAAACCATTTCTTTGCATACATAAAACAGACTCGGCATTGTCTGTGTGATATGAGACGCTGTTTGGAGACACTAATTATCTTATTTCTGTGTCTCCCCACTTCAACAGTGAGAGAGAGAGAAATATTCACTGATCAATGCGCTGATCCGCTTGTCGGTATCTTACTCCGTTCTTCCATCAGACGTGAACAAGACCCTGAGATACTTCAAGTCCTCCACTTGAGGCAGAACCTCACTCCCAACCCAGAGAGCTGACTCCATCCTTTTCCTTAAAATATGTTCACATAATTTTTAAAAAAAAAAAATGATGAGTTTAAGGATTGTTAGCTTTAGCACTTTTCCCTCGGGACCAATTTGATAAGGAAGTCACGTCATGTCCCCGTGGTGACGCAGTTCCACATTTGCAAACTCCATTTCCAGAAAAGTTGGGTTGGGTATAAAATGAGTATCCTCCAGGGGCTCAATCGTTTCCAAGCATGAATGCTACTTTGTGCCAAAATGATGATCAACATGCACAGTGCATAACATTGTGAAACGATTGATGGACTCGGGGGAAATCTCAGTGTGTCGTGCTCAAGGCCAGAAGCTACCGCTGGATGAGCGTGCGCCCATCCACGCTTCTTCCAGCCGCGCAGCGCAATGGCCTGTCATGCCACCGTGATCAATATGGCCGCACGGGTTTGAAAGTACCTTGGAATGCCGTTATCACTCAGCACAGTCCACTGCTTTATCCAGAAATGTGACATGAAGCTCCGTTACGCAAGTAAAGAAGCCAAATATCAGCTCTGTGCAGAAATGCTGCCAATTTGTCTGGGCACAAGCTCATCTCAGATGGAAGGAAAGACAGTTGACACATGTTTCGTGGTCAGATGAGTCAATGTTTCAGTTTTTGGAAAAAAAAAAAAAAAAAACAGATGGTTCTTTGTTCCAAAAATGAGAAATCCTTTATCAGAGAAAGGTGCAAAAGCAACTATTTGATAGTATGAGGGTGCACCACCCACAGGGATGGATGCAAAAAGTTGTGAAGGTGACATTCCCATCTGTCAACTCTTTCTGAGGACTTCAAATGCTTTCTTAATGATAAAACGTGAACAGAAAGAGAAAGACGTGGCTGAGGAAGGCGAACTGTTGTCTCCCTGTGGCATCATTTCAAAGCCCTTTTATGGAGCAGTGCTACTTTTGACCATATCACAAGAAAGTGCATGTGTCAGCCACAGCAGATCTATATGCCCCCATGTGGTCAGACGTTGTATTGCTGCGTCCAGTGGCTTTAAAACATGTAGTGTACACATGTTGGCTGAGAGCTGTTTTTAATCTTCTTGCTTTATGAAAGAGGTTTTCTTTTCCCTCTTACTCCCTGCTGCAATAATGCGTCCATTGTTTGGTCTGGCAGGAGCGCGGGGACTGGCCAATGAAGTCCATTACAGTATATCCCATCCACGTTTCCCACAGGATCTGTTCTGGGTGCAGGGACTGATGCGAGAGACCAGTCCATGAATATAAGTTTACCCTCTTAACCACTTTCATATGCACGTGTCTATTGATTTTGGTCCGTGTGAAGATGTGCGTGGGCGCAGTAGGGTGGTGTGAAATAAGATGGTCCATCGAGGGTGGGTTTCAGAGCGTGAAGGACTATAAGAACCAAGTGTATGTGAGCTTCATAAATGCAGGATTACCTTACATCCTTCATACAAAGATAACCGGCCAGCAGCTGAGTCCCAGTTAATGAAACACACTATCATCTGCACATGCTACGATGGGTTTATGGCGTGAGATTTGTGTTTCTGTCTTTGTTTGACCTTGGATCAAAAATATTATTTTTGCAATAAGTGTGAATCTGGCCTGGTTATCAGTTTTGTACAGTGTGTGTCTTGAATCTCTCTGCCTGTATATTAAGAAATTCAGCAGGCAGCCTCTGTGCAGCTCTGAAGCTCGTGCACCGCTTTACTTACAGAGATGCGTGTATGTGCATGTTGCCTAAATGTCCCACCTCATGTTTATTGATCAGCTGCACAAACTTCACTGCGGCATTCGGCTAACTCTCCGCACTTTGATCTCTGGATCACCCAAACTGCTGAGTCAGGAAAAAAAAAAGTAAGACTCTCAAACACACTGCAGAGTGCAGACACTGAACATGACACGCACTTTTCAGAAAGGCTACAGGGCCAACTGAAGACATATTTCGAAACACACGCATGCCAGAATCCTTTTCCAAGCATTTTTCTTTCCAGCCGTCCACCAGAAGAAAACCGTTTTACATTAACGGCCACCTGTCTCCAAACAGAACCTCACAGAGTAGACATGATGAAAAATGGCACGGTTGTGGTCTTCACTGTGGTTTAGAGTTTAACCCGGTGTTAAAGTCCTGTGTGGCATGAGTCACGTGACCTCCTAAAGCCCATTGCACCTGTGGTTTAACCAAAGAGCAACATCTGGTTTTCAAAAGACCCGTTTCCATGGCAGGGGTCTGGGGTAGTTTTAAGGGGTGTAAATCATTGACGCACATCTCCCGTGACCTGGAATGGCCCCGCAATAAGAATTTCCAGCAATGTCT
Organism: Hirundichthys speculiger; assembly: GCA_018398805.1. NCBI lineage: Eukaryota > Metazoa > Chordata > Actinopteri > Beloniformes > Exocoetidae > Hirundichthys > Hirundichthys speculiger. Next base: position 440,147 of record JAGFBZ010000229.1, read on the forward strand.
ATGGGGCCAAAGCACGTTCCTGACATGTGTGTGTGTGGTGTGGGGGGGTGGGGTTGCCGGCAAGAGATGAAGGCATCTTTTCGTTCATCGCCACCACAGCAGACCATGCGAAACAACAAACAGAAATGCACCAATCATCCCAATTGTTTGTTTTTCCTCTATTTTTTTTTCTTCTTTGCTGTCTTTTTCTACTTATTGGCAGTTGGCGAACAGTGAAAGAGGTGCACTACTGCCACCAGATGGTATGGCGAAGTTGCAGAGTCGATGTGTCTCACTGGTTCTGTCACTGTTGCATCCTCCAAGGTTTGGCCCTGAATCCTCACTAATAGAAACCATTGCAGTAGCAGGGAAAATTGCAGTTCATCAAATCACCACTAGGAGCTATTTAATCTCCACTGACCTCCACGTTAAAATGCCCAACTTTATAGCAGAGATAGACATATTAACAGCCTGGTGCAAAAGCAGTTTTGGTCTCTATATCTAAATTTGCTGTACCTCATGAGTTAAAAAGACATGAACCCACAGATTTATGCATTGTTAAAGGCACGTATTTATGAGCGACAGCTGCATTGCTTGTTTTTGTTGATAGCAGAGGCGGAGCTAAACGGCGCTTCCTGGAAGTAAGAAAATAATCCATCAAATAACATTGAAAATGATATTTTAATATGCTTCAAAGCAGCACAAAGGAACTTTAGCTATTTGTAGCCCAGCAGGTCCCCCTGTAGGCGGAGAGTTTAAGTCACTTTTTTAACACTGTCAAACAAGATTTACTCTTATTTGGTCTCTTCTTGCTCTCTTGCTTTCTTTTCCATCATTACATTGAGTCTCGTAGTTTCCTCTGCCACCGTGTCCACTGTAGCTCTGTGAGCTAGCGATTCCAGTTGTCGGAGGAGACGACTGGAACAGAAGAGTGTTATTTTTTCTGATGGCAGCAACTGGAGACTGCAGGAGCGAGATGATGCTTCCTGATCCTAATTCAGTGTTCCATCAAGTGATAAATTAAACTGATATTTCAGCATGAGACAAAAAAAAATACACAAAGCTCTCAATTGCATCCTGGAAGATGCTGCTCATGATGTGGCAGTCCGTGGTTGAATAATGTTGTTTATTGAATATTTAAATATTATTGACAGTCATTACCCTTCAGAACAAGTAACAGGATGTCATTTAATTTTTAACATTTATTTGAAAGTTAGCATTTGATTTAATAAAGCATTTTTTACCAATTTTTTTTTTTTAAATAAATATATTATTTGCAATAATAATAATAATCAGACTCCTGCTCTGCAGAAACACTGTTTTTACATGTTGATGTCTATATAACAGCAACAATAAATATCCAATATCAAAATAAGTGTGGTATTATGACATAGTAGACAGAACCATCAAATCCATTTTATTGCCCTTAAATGATCACACAGCCAGGATGAATCAGTGAGCAGTGTAATGACAGGTGCTGCCCGCAGCAGACGCCCATTTGACTAATGAAAAATCATCTAATTTGTCACTGATGAATTATTCATCACACGTAATACAAAATGCTCCAGTGCATAGATTATTGATGCAAGCGCACACTCTGCATACACGAAGGCAGACACGGATGCTGACGCAAACACAAAAGCATGAAATTAACATCAGATAACAAACCTGTCGAAGTCAGAAAACCATCACCAAAAAAAAAGTAATAAGTTGCAAAAAAAATAAATGAGGTAAGTAAAATAGTGCTTAGTGGGAGTTTTGATATTAAATGCATTAAAATCCTTCATTATTAAAATTGCTATCTGAAGCATATATTAATGATAATTGAAAAGACTTGCTGGTTAATAAGTTTCAGATTTTAATCAGAAATGGTAGCTGAATTTGCTGACCAAAGTTTTCTAATCTTGTCCCTAAACTGAATATTTGGTAAATGTTTGTTTCACTGTGGACAAGGTTTCTGTTTGTAAGATATGAAGGCGATCTGGAGGCGACGCAGATGAGGAAAACATTGTCGGATTTAAATTTAGTGATATATTGATTTAAAAAAGGTATAGAGGACACTTTTGTACCATGTTTGTTTTCATTAAGCTGGGCATGTCTGACACTTCTACATCACCCAACTGGCCAACCTGCTGATGGAGGAGAAGAAGGAAGGAGCTTTGTTTTGTGTTCGTGTTGAAACTGTAGCTCTGCCACCCATTTTCCTGTAGCGATCCTCCCGTCACACAGCTGCTGTCTGCTCATCTTTTGTCTTTGGTCAGGGTCATAAACCAACCAGCGAGGTAAATCCTGGGCTGGTCATGGACACCAAGGCTGTGTTTACACCGGGCTCTAAAATCCGGCCTGAGTGATCCAATCACGAGTGAGCCGCTCGAAGCACATCTGTTCACACCTGGTGTTAACATACTGTGTGTGTCTCCACGTGAGCCTCGGGTGGATTTGTGATTGGATCTCGTTCCCCGTCCTTTATGTGAATAAGTGAATACATGATACCCCACCAGCAAAGAGAAAATCTATTGTTGCTTGTTACCTGTGGGACGCAGCCACTCACCAAACTGTGCCAAGCTGCCACCCCCTCAAGATTTAAATGCTTGTTCAGCCACACTCCAGTTTTAATACTAAAAATGTTATCCAATTAGTCAGTATATGGTATTGCATAATTATTCAGAAAGAATTAAAATATTTAAATATAATTCACCTGATATGTGCACAGTCGTCAATGGATTCAAGAAAGTCAAAAAAATCAAGTTATAGCAAAAAAAGATACGAGGAGAAATGTGCAAAACATCACAAATCTGACCAATCTTACTGCATTATTGTTTTGAATCGTTATCATCTTATTGTGAGTTGAAAATGACCAGTCTAAGACTTGCTAAACTCTGTAGTGATTCTGTTTTTTTTTTCCCTACTTCCCTCTCCATCTTCTGCCATCAATCAAATGCCAAACATAACAAATGCAAAATTCATAATCCTATAAATGTTATAAATTTAGCCACTTCAGCTTCTTCTTCTTCTTCTTCTTTTCCTTCGGCTGTTCTCTTCAGGGGTCACCTCAGTGAATCACCCACCTCCATCTAACCCTGTCATCAGCATCTTCGTCTCTCACACCAGCTGACTTCATGTCCTCTTTCTCTACATCCATCAGTCTCCTCTCTGGTCCTCCTCTGGACCTCCTGCCTGCCAGCTCCAAATTTAGCCGCTTCAAATGATGATGTTATTTCCATTGAACATCAGGCTGTAGCAGATGCAGTCTAGTAACGCTCAGCTGAATCTGAAGGTTTCTTTTTTGGAAAAAAAAAATCTGAATGAAAAATAGAGCTCCTCATTAAGCGAAGGGGCGTCTGTCCCTTTATTTACTATCTGTAAGAGCACATTTAATGTATTATTAAACACTGTTGTGTCACAATTAAAAACGTGTCAACTGCATGTGTGTATGTTTAGCTCATGGGCTCATCAGCTCTGTGGAAAGTTCAGTGTCTGTGGTGTTACTCCTTAACTGACACTTGTGCAACTACAGTTGGTCGGAGAGCTAAGAAGAGTCAGCAACTATCTATGAAAAAGAGGTAAACCAGGCCCCAAACTGTTCTTACAAAATGAAACTTTCTGAAGCAGAGGCACAACACCTGACACTGACCTGACCTCATCAGCTGAGCTGAACGGACGTCAGGGTTCAGAGAGTTTCTTCTTCTTCAGCCTGATGGAAGTGTTTAAAGGCGCAGGTTTATTTTTCTTCAGTTCTGAGTTTTATGATATTTGACCCCGATAAGGTCACCACGGATGAGTTTGGGGTGAACTGAGTTTAACAGTAAATGCATGTTTGAGAGATGAGCTTCAGGTGACGACTGAACTAAAGCTGGAAGGAAAAAGTACAAAACAAGTCTTCGCTTGATTTGAAGGCATGGAGAAATAAAGAGTTTGAGAGGTCGCATGATAAAACGTTTCCTTGTATAAATGTGAGGATAGAAATGGAATTAGACACAGACAGGTGTGGGTTTGAAAAATAAAAATAAAGGAAAATCAATTGATGGCCAACTAATTTACACAATATATGAGGACGATTTTGGGAGAATTTGAAGAAATTGAAAAAGAAAGGGTTTTAGAGCTTCAGCAGAAGTATACAATGAACATTTGAAGTTCTGTTTGTGGTGGTGGTGGGGGGTGATGGGGGGGGATTGGCCTTACCCCAGGCCTGTGTGGAGGATGGCAAGGGTGAGACCACTGCACCGTGCTGAAGTTTATTTTTCAAGAGGGTTGGACGTTGGGCATGGAGGCAACAAAAAAAAACCTACTATCTAAACCTACACTCTAAAACCTACTATCATTAAAATATAATTGAATTTCCCTTTATGGGATAAATAAAGTATTTTTCATTTTTCATTTCATTTCAATAAGTGACTACACATTGTTTGGTCTTTATTCACAGCCTATGCAGCCAGTGCTAATCGCTACATAGCTAGAATAAGGACAGCCAATAACATGAGCCACCTGTCAATCAACAGACCACAACCCTACATACATATGTGGCTTCATGTGATGTACACACGTGGACAAAATTGTTGGTACCCCTCAGTTAAAGAAGGAAAAACCCACAATTCTCACTGAAATCACTTGAAACTTACAAAAGTAACAATAAAAAAAAATTTATTGAAAATCAAATAATCAAAATCAGCCATCACTTTTGAATTGTTGATTAACATAATTATTAAAAAAAAACAACTAATGAAATAGGGCTGGTACCTCTATAAAAGATTGAAAACTATTTGACCAGAGTGACATAATTAACTCAGGTGTGTCCTTTAATTGACATCACAGGTGTTTCCAAACTCATAATCAGTCAGTCTGCCTATTTAAAGGCAGACAAGTAGTCACTTTGCTGTTTGGTGAAAAGGTGTGTACCACACTGAACATGGACAACAGAAAGCGAAGGAGAGAATTGTCCCAGGACATCCGAAAGAAAAATTATAGACAAACATCTTAAAGGTAAAGGCTATAAGACCATCTCTAAACAGCTTGAAGTTCCTGTGACAACAGTGGCTCATATTATTCAGAAGTTCAAGACCCACGGGACAGTAGCCAACCTCCCTGGACGTGGCCGCAAGAGGACAATTGATGACAAATTGAAGAGACGGATCGTTCGAATTGTATCCAAAGAGCCCAGAACAACCTCCAAAGAAATTAAAGGTGAACTCCAAGGCCAAGGTACATCAGTGTCAGATCGCACCATTCGTCATTGTTTGAGCCAAAGTGGACTTCATGGGAGACGACACCACTGCTGAAAAAAAAATCATAAAAAAGCGAGACTGGAATTTGCAAAAATGCATGTTGACAAGCCACAAAGCTTCTGGGAGAATGTCCTTTGGACAGATGAGACCAAACTGGAGCTTTTTGGTAAGGCACATCAACTCTATGTTCATAGACTCAAAAACCAAGCATACGAAGAAAAGAACACCGTCCCTACGGTGAAACATGGAGGAGGCTCAGTAATGTTTTGGGGCTGCTTTGCTGCATCTGGCACAGGGTGTCTTGAATGTGTGCAAGGTAAAATGAAATCTGAAGACTATCAAGGCATTCTGGAGAGAAATGTGCTGCCTAGTGTCAGAAATCTTGGTCTCAGTCGCAGGTCATGGGTCTTCCAACAGGACAACGATCCAAAACACACAGCCAAAAACACCCAAGAATGGCTGAGAGAAAAGCGTTGGACTATTCTAAAGTGGCCTTCCATGAGCCCAGATCTGAATCCCATTGAACATCTGTGGAAGGAGCTGAAACATGCCATTTGGAGAAGACACCCATCAACCTGAGACAACTGGAGCAGTTTGCTCATGTGGAGTGGGCCAAAATACCTGTTGACAGCTGCAGAACGCTCATTGACAAATACAGAAATCGTTTAATTGGAGTGATTGCCTCAAAAGGTTGTGCAACAAAATATTAAGTTATGGGTACCATCATTTTTGTCCAGCCCTATTTCATTAGTTTGTTTTTTTAAATATCTATATTAATCAACAATTCAAAAGTGATGGCTGATTTTGATTATTTGATTTTCAATAAATTTTTATTTATTGTTACTTTTGTAAGTTTCAAGTGATTTCAGTGAGAATTGTGGGTTTTTCCTTCTTTAACTGAGGGGTACCAACAATGTTTGTCCACGTGTGTATAAACTAGGGTTGCCAACTCCCTGAAGCTGGAAAGAGGGACATTTTTTGGACGGGGGTTTGGGGGGGTCCACCCCCAAAAAATTTTGTGTTTCTTAGATGCAATTTCCTGCATTTTAAGGCATTGAAAAGACTGACGTCTTGCCACCCTACCCATGCCAGAAATGATTATGTTTTCTTATCCAGACCACAATCCTACTAATTTCAGGATAATTTTGTGAAATTAATTATGCATGTTGCACACAAAATGTTGTACACAACTTGTGTGCAACATGGGCCGGGCAGTTAGCTTTTAGAATGCCATCGTTTACGCTGGTGAGCAATTTGTAGACAGAATGGTGCTTTCTGAAGTTAACATTTGCATTGTCGGCGGCATATGCGGTGATGTTTTCAATATTAAGACCATATGTGTCAAGACAGGAAAGGAGAGCCTTATGTGTGCCATTCGCAAATTCGTTGCTGTTTTGGTAGAAATCCAACAACTTGGACATCACGCCATCCGACGCGGAAAAGTACCTCACACACACTGGAAACATTTTTCTGTTGCCCTTGTTAGAGGCATCGCTAGCGAGTGAAAAATAAAGGGGCTTACCATCACCTGAAGAAAGATAGGAGACTATTTTCCCCACAGTGCTTGGACCCAACACATTCATGGTGATCATCTCCGCTTTGGTTCTTCCCAACTACATCTTCTTAGTTTTACTCGAGTCTTGAAATAAAGCCCCGTTTAATTTCACGGTGCAGTCAGCGCTGTTATAGCTTTGAACGTGTTTGATGGTGTGGTATATTTAGGACACCTCGCTTGCAGAAATTTTGTCAACCTTCAGCAGTAGATGCGGCGAAGAATAAAGTGATGTTGCTTGCTCCTTTAGCTAGCACAACCTTTTTATGACACTCGGTGTCTTCATGACGGGATGAGTCGTGCTCGCCACCATGGCCAATCGATATCTCGTGGCGGCATAAAGTACAAAATGCTCTTCTAGGGTCTGTAGTGGCTTTAACCCACGACCTTTTATCTGCAAAGCCTCTTTTTTTAGCTGGTTCATCCATTTCCCTCAGTAAACTTCACTCATTACAACCGTCTCCCATAGCAACGCACACATGCAGGTTGGCGTAGCCTATCACAGTTCCCTGATCAGAATGTGTCATCATACACCAGTCTGTTATCATTGGACAATATACTTTGTAAACATTGAGTTTTGGGGCATAGTAGCCTATCAAAACTCCCTGTTTATAATGTGTCACCAATCAGCAGTCTATCACTGGACGAAATGCTTCATAAACATTCCATTAAAAAATGCTGTCAAGACTATGATTGAAATGCGGGACGAGAGCAGTTCTTCACGGGGCTAATAAAATTCACCTAAAAAACGGGATGTCCCGGGCAAATCGGGACGGTTGGTAACCCTAGTATAAACCCCCTCCAATGGATGTGAAGTCTAGCTACAGAGAGCAAACTATTTTATGAACCAGGTTATAATTATGCTGTAGCCTCTTGTTCCCGACTCACAAGGGCCTCACAATTACTGCTGATATGGGAAACAAGAGGCTCAGGCTGTTGGTCGGCCCTACAGGGGCATCTCAGGAAGACCCCTGCTCAGAGGACCAGGCAGAGACTCCCTCTGTGTGATCCAGAGATAACTCATGACCGTATCATAAATTACCAATATTACTGTATATATAGTTTAATGTATTTTATACTATTAGTGGATGTTGCTGCAGAAGAGATGACGAAGCTGATTTAACTCGGGGTAAACACTGAGTAACCTCTTCTACATGTGCCTGCAGGTAGCTGCTTATTTATTCCATCACAGTTGAACGCATGTCAGCTACCTGCCGCATCCAGGTAGTCCAGGTGATTTGTGTTGGCAGGATTGATTCAGGGCTGATGGGGAGGGAGCGGTGTTGGCTGTGAGGAGGGAAAAATAAAACGACGACTAAAAAAAAGAATATCCTGTACCCAGGTTGAAAACCTAATGTCCTCCTAACGGATAAACATCTAGACATCCAAGTATTTTGGTGGAACAGGTCTTATCGGTGCTGTTTTTTTCTGTGGTTGGTATGGTTACATGGCGACTCAGTTGTGGATTAATAGTTTGAAGATATATTGAATACTAGCAACAATATTCTGATTATCTTCCTCAGTCAAGCAATAGTGTTTGGAGGTTTTGAACAGTTCGGATACTGGACAGACATTTCAGACAGGAGGATTTAAACCAAAACTATTTAGAAGAAGATCTTTCTCTAAAGAATCTCAAATCTTTTAAAACATGCAGCAAGATGTTTGAGATATCCCTTCAGTGAGCTGGAGTAATACTGCTTGTACAAACTTGTCTCTGCCCTAAGTGATCTTAGAACAACCACAACAACAACCAACTCTGGCAACATCAACAAACTATCAACACAAGGTTTGTTTGTCTAATTCATCTTTGTCGTAAGTTGTACTTTAGATAACTGCTAAAAAAAAAGAGAAATATCCTAGGATGCTGCATGGACATGGGGAGAGAACAAGTTAAATGTGATCAAACTGAAGATGGAGGTGAGCCAAATCCTTGGAAGAGGAAAGATGAAAGAGGTGACAGCTCCCATAGCTAAAGAAAAGCAGAGGGGGGGTGTTCCCCTGGTCTGCTGGAGACTGTGGACTTGGATGGTACAAGACATAGAACAGACCTTTACATGCCATGTGTGGTTCATTATAATGCTTTATTCAGAGCTCATGCAATGGAAAACGATGATACTAAGAGTGTGTTGATGTTCTTCATGGTTCCGCATTTAAGGATGAATCACTTTAGGGAGTCTCCATCTCCAGTTCTGCTTTCCATCAACGAACTCTAAAAAAGAATTTTCAGTCAAGGACAGTTCAGGCAGCCATCTCTCGCAATTATGCTTTCTTAATAATATTACACTTGAGTTTTGCCCTCTAGGCTCCATTCTAATCGATCCCCATATATCAGCCACATATGAGGTTTGATGAGCATAACTTAAACCTCTTTCAAAGAACTGGAACCTGGATTTTAAGAACGGCATCAGCAGAGAGAGCATGTGATGGACGAGTACCTACGTATGAATGTGATGAAGTGACTGGAATAAACCATGCGGGGGGGGGGAGCATTAAAACACTTGCAACTCCCAAAGGGTTGCCTTGTATTAGCATCCTTTAGTCAAGAAAAAAAATGACATTCCTGAAAAAAGCTAGACTTGCTGGACAAGAGGAAACATTACGCTTGGCTACTTATACCCAACCAAAAGGTGAAAACTTTGGACCAGTCAAAAGACTTGATAGTGCTCCCATAAGCTGGTTTCACAGGCTTCTACAGTCTCTGAACATGGTATCATGTTGTTGGGACTGATCCCTCTTTTTGATTCACAGGGTGATGAGTTTCCCATCCGGTCAATAGCGAACACCGCGTCTTTAATATAAGTGAAATCTCTGAAAAAGAGGTAATGAAAATCATCAGCGCGTTTAACAAATCCAACACTAAGGATGTCCATGGACTTGATACAAAATTTTTAATAAATCACAAGGAGTCTTTGGTTTGTCCCATCACACGGTTGTTAAATCTATCTATTAGGCACTCTGTTGTCCCGACCGACTGGAAGATGAGCCTGGTAACTCCGATCTTTAAATCGGGAAGTAAATCTGAATTAAACAATTATAGACCAATCAGTATTCTTCCGGTCTTATCTAAAATAATAGAAAAATGGGTAGCCACAAAGTTAATAGAACATCTTAATAAGGGTCCCGCAACATTACACCAGATGCAGTTTGGATTCCGGGCTCACCATTCCACAGATTCTGCTATGACTATGTTTATGGAAAGAACCAAGTGCCTTTTAGATAAGAACAGCTGTGTGGGAGCTGTTTTCCTGGACCTCAAAAGGGCATTTGATACCGTGGATCACCAGATACTGCTGACCAAGCTATCTAAATTCAATTTCTCTGCACAGGCCCTTGATTGGTTTGGATCCTACCTTGCAGATAGAAAGCAGTGTGTGGTGGTTGACGGCGTCAGATCCCCTTGCCTGATCTGCCCAGTAGGGGTCCCTCAAGGGTCAGTACTTGGTCCTTTATTGTTTACCATGTATATTAACGATTTTTTTGATGTCTGTGAAGGTGTCCATGCCCAGCTCTACGCGGATGACGCGGTTATTTTTACTGCTGCAAAAAACACAACAGAGGCAGCTCAGAGTCTCACATCAGCAATCGGTAAAGTTCAAGACTGGCTCACCAAATCATGTCTGTCATTAAATGTCAAAAAAAGTGTCTGTATGTATTTGCAAAACAGCCCAAAAATCACCCGATCTGGTGTGTTTTTGGGAGGAGAGGAGCTCTCGTTGGTACACGAGTTTAGATATCTCGGAGTCATTTTGGACTCGACACTTTCTTTCAGGAAACACATTAAAAAGGTGTCCAACTCGGTTAAATACAATCTGGCAACTTCCGACAAATAAGAAACTCATTAACTAATACTGCAGCTCTGATGTTTTTACACTGCATGATTTTCTCACACATTGACTACTGTTGCACTAGCTGGGCATTGGCATGTTCAACAGTGCTTAAACCAATAAAATCTCTTTATAAAAAAACTTTAAAGACACTAGACAAAAAACCTTACTCGTATCACATCTGCTTTATCCTCAAAAAGTACAATTTTCTAAGTTTTGACAGCTTCATGGTTTTCAAATTTGCCTGTGCCATGTACAAAACTCTTCACGGTCTTGCGCCTCCACTCTGAAAGAATTTATAAAAACAGGACTGTCAGGGGCATGAACACCAGGGCCTGCCACAGAGGAGATACTGAGATCCCCCATAGACGCACCACATTTGGCAGAAATGTGTTGTCTGTCCTGGGGGGGGACATTTGGAACAATCTTCCCTCCACAATAAGGGAATGTTCGACCTTCTCTGCTTTTAAAGGAAAGCTTAAAGACTGGTTAAAGAAAAACCAGAAGTGTGTGCACTAAGTAGATGCTCAGAAATGTGTGTTTGGAAATGTAAATTTGAAACTATGTATTTTTTTTATTTTGGTAATTGTTTTACTATGTTATATGTATTTGTATGTTTTTATTCTAGGCAATTAATATCTTGCCCAGGGACTACAGTTGAAAATTAGCTAATCAGCTATAAACTGGCTCATTTACAGAAATGTTCATTAATGTGCATTGTCCCTGAACAAATAAAATTGAATTGAATTGAATTGAATTGAGTTAAAATGTGGTTTAGTAACAGCACAACTTCAGTAAAAAGGCTTTCAGTTATACAGCCACAGACATTGACAACTATTATCTTTTTTTCTTTAATGAGGCTGGATTGCACAGAGATTCTGAATGAGGAAATGGATGTCTCCAACACCACACGGCTCTCAGTTGAGTATCCAGTATCTGGCTGCACTCAACCCTGTACAGAAACATCATATCTGAGGCAACCTACTTCTCTTCTTTGACCTGTTTACAGATTCTTCTTCTTCTTCAGTTTACAGATTAGAAACATCCACAGAAGATGCAATCACTTTTGCCATACGCAAGGCACTGAGCCACCTTCAAAACCAGGGTAGTGGCATGAAGATGCTGATCATAGACTCCTGCCTTCCACCATCTATCTGCTGCTGGATGAAAGACTTTTTCACAGCCCACAGACTGTTAAACTTGACTCCCATCAGGCGTCCACTGTTACGCTTCCCAGCCGAGCACCCTGAGGTTGTGTGTCGGGTCCAATACTGTCCTCAGTGCACACACACACACACACACACACACACACACACACAACTGCAGACCAATCCGCCACTCCAGCTCTATCATTAAACCTGCGGATGACACCACTGTGGTCAGACTCATCTCTGGGGAGGGTGAGTCAGTCTACAAAAATGACATCCACAGACTGATCAGAGTGTTGCTGAGTGAACAGCCTGTCACTGAACACCACCGGAAAGCAAAGAACTCACCCTGGACCTCAGGAAAAAGAAGAGGCGGATCTACAGGAGAGGCTGATGGTGAACAGCGTTGGGTTTCTGGGAAACTCTCAACTCTCTCCTGAACTGTTGAAATACCAGTGATGGTGAAGACAAAGTGCTTTACAGAATGATATTCACACACACTCAGACCTATACGAAGAGTTTCAATAATAACAGAGCAGAAATGGAGGAAACTCTGTCAATTGATTAAGAGGAAACACTGAAGATTGACAGTGAAAATACATAAAACACATAAATAAGCAATTAAAATAAATAAACAGGTACATGGCAGGAGTAGGGTATTATAAACAAAATAATTAATTAAAATATGAAACATAATAAAATATATATCAATACGTTTAAAAAATAAATGAAGAAAAAAGTAGAAAATGTAATTAAATAGTATAAACAAAATGACAAAACTAAAACTTAAACTTAGCCACTTTCATTTTCATTAAATGTGTCACCATGGTTTTTATATAAGGTAATTAAGATCTTTTTATATATTTCTGTAGGACCAGGTCATTATTCAAGTCAACATTTGTATGTGGGGCCCATCTGAGATATAAATGAGCTGAAAAATGGGGCCCCATATGGAATTGTCAGTGGATTTTTATATTGGCCCCATGTGAATTGCCCACTTGGGTTGGCCCAACTGGGACTCTGATAGGACTCCCATTCTGGGCCCATGCCCATCCATCATCCGTGTACCTCAGCATAACCCTTGTGAGACGCCAACACGGCAATGGCAATCTCACATGGGACCTCACTGTTCAGCCCTTTCATGTCTCAGATGGGTCCCACATACATATTGTAGCTGGGCTGACTGCTCACAAAGTCTGTGATAACATTTACCCGTGGGATGTATAAATGACAAACCCAAAGCCATCACAGGCCTGAACATCTGAATCCTTGAGATGAACCTGAGACAGATAACAGGAGTAAGGGAGAGAAGAAAAGGAAAGGTGGCAACAGAAGGTGGGAGTGGCTTTATAGGCCGCTCCTTCACAAAGTGGAGCCCTTCAATTTAAACAACCTTTAACAGTCAAACAGTGAACCCAAAGGAAGACGATATAATGCTGGTTGCTTTCTGTAAAGGTTTGTTTGTGAATGAACATTGTACACGATGATCAAAAGGCGTCTTCGTGGTAAAAGCACGAAGACCAAAAACAAGAAGGATTGAAAGCAGGTTCAGTGGTGGTGGGGGGCAAAACAAAGAGAAGCGAAGAGCCACATCATACTGAATCATGTGGTCAAACTTTTGAAAAAGAACCACTTTACCTCCACTGACACCAATAGCTACGTCATGTCTTGGCACGCATCCGGAGGGCGTAGACGAGAGGAGGGGAAGTAACCGGTCGTGTAAAGGGATGCAGATGTTGAAACTTTGAATGAATTAGATTTATTGATCTTTAAATTCAAATTAATTGGATTACTGGGAAAATAATGTTGAAACATTTTACGCCAGAAAAAAGTCATATGGTGTAAATGAGCATCCAGTTCTGATGTCAACCCATTTCAGTCAAACTCAAGTGCTACAACGCATTAGTTTTATCGTCAAACTGGCCTTCAGTCCTGTTTAAGAGGCAACACAACATAAAGGAATGTTTTAAATGCATTCTAGCTATAATAAGAGACTGATTTCTGATTTTTAAAAAAAAACCTTAATGTCTGACACATTTTACTCTCAATGAACTTCTAGAGGACTGTTATTATAATTCTGAAGATTAGGATGAATCTTAATACCCTTAAATAGGGGTCCTAAATCTCCATTAGACAAGCAGTACATAACATGTCACATAGTGCTTTAGAGGTGCTGGTAGTCAGATTTTGTTTCCCTTAAACAAAGCCCGGCTAGTTGCCTTTCCATGTTTCCTGTCGTGTTGAGTTAAAAGGCTGCTGGCATTTGCTTTAACACTTGAACCGTTCTTTGGGGAAATGATCCGCAGCACCTGCCAGCCAACCGTGAAATGTTTTAGCTACATATTTAGAGTACTGAATCCCGATGCTTCGGCGACGCCTCAATGCCACAATCCGGGCAAAGTTTTCACTTGTATGCAAGAATAAGATCTCATTTCGTTTCCTGTTCAAGAAGCTCCCCTATGGCACCAAATTTGTTGATGTGAAAAGTCAAGGTCCCAGGCAGACATAATGCCAGCAGTTCAGCCCCACATGGCTCCCCCCCCGCCCTGTTTTGTTGAGCCTTGCTGTTCTGCTTACTTGGTTTTTCTCTGCAGCTGGCTGAAGAGGGGAGGGGAAGAACCAGAACAAACCAACACCAAAAGGCTCTTTTGTCCGCCAGCATCAGAAAGTGTACTTTTAGTCTTTCCTGCCTTTGTCCGGTTGACTCCTACAAACACCCAGCCTGAGCATGAGTCTTTTAGCCGTCTCTAGCTTTCAACAATGCTTCATCTCTGTGCACCAGCCCACACGTCAGGATACCACAGAAGGGTGGCGTGAACCTCTCCCTCTGTCTGGCTCGCTCTTTGTCTCCAAAACCGGCTCGCTTCTGTCTCACTCCTCTTTTCTTTATTTGTCACTTCCTCATCAGCACAATGTCCCCTCCTACCCTCCATCCATCTCCAAAACGGTGACCTCACCCAACACCCACATCGCAGTGACTTCATCAGGCAGCAGCTGCAGTCAAGGCCACAGAGCAGGGTGTTGGTGGAGATGGCAATTAATGCCGCCGCGGCGTCTGGGACACCAGCATGAGGTTTCCCCCCAGATATCAACCACCATAGTGCTTCATCTCGGGTGATCAATCTCTCTGAGTCAACATCTACGGTTTTCATCTGTGGCCAGTATCAAATGGAAGAATGCCCACTTGTCTTGTCAGGGAAATAAAAGTGGTGTTACTGTTCACGGTCACTGCCAGGTCTCAAGGCCACCGGCGTACTGACAGACTGCTTCTTCAGCAGCTACCTCAGTGCTCTTCTTATCCTTGTCTAGACACACACAGGCTTTGTTTGTTTTGTTTTTTTAAATAAAGCTTTATGGGGGAGATGGCTTTCTGGGTTGAAGAGAATTCAAAGTTAATGTTGACTCCGGTATTTGTGGGAAATTTGTGATAAAGAAATCCAGAAATAGAGAAACAAGGCTGCCAGATGGAGTAAAGAGAATGTAAATACATGTATCTTTCCACCATCTCATTAGATAGCTGGAGCTTTTCGAGAGTGGATCATCCGAGAAAGAAATCCAAACAGATTGCTTTTCTTGGATCTTGGTAATACCGCTTGACTTAAAGGTCAGCACATTCCCTACAGTAGGCGGCCCGCCATGAGAAAGCTGGCCAGGAGGCCCATGTAAGTTATTCTCGAGCAGTTATTTCAATCCTGTCAACATGCCCATAAAATGTTTTCTTAATGTCTTACAGGACATGTCACAAATGTAATTAGTAGTCAGTGCTACAGCAGCGGATATCTGCTTTGAATCAATGGAGAACAACCTCAGAAAAGTGAAGCCAAGGAAGTCTGTGTGCTCCTACTAGAAGACTGGAGAAACTTATTCTCTCCACATGGTGCATAGTAGGGATGACATGATCCATCAATCTACGTGCGTTAATTTAAAGATGAATGATACAACAGCGCTGATGCAAAATGACAGTGTCAATCTGTGAATATATTTGCTTTTATGTCTAGTTTTACATATCTACCAATAATGTAATACACTGTAAAATAAAATCATTAATATTGATCGAACTGCTTACATTGCATAAATACACATACATGCACACCTACTCATTTATGTACGTACCCTAACACACACACACACACATATATATACATTACACATATTTGTGTGTTTATATCCTTGCTGGTCCTCACTGGGAACAGCACAGTATTTATCATTCACTCATAATCACCACAATACTGAGTTAACAATGTAACTGTAATTAATCTGTGCCATTGCCAACAGCAGTCACAAACAGATGCCAGTCTTGATTTATTTACTCCTTTTTTTTTTATGTGTGTTTCACGCAGCCCTGTGTTTAGTGCATGTATAGACACAGACACATTTTTGCATGCGCACAAACTCGAATTGCTTTTCTAGCAGAACTTCTCTTCTTATCTGTTGTCTAGTTTTCTGTACCGTCTATGTATTTAATTGGTATTTATCAGTTTGTCTTGCGTTTGCACGTCTGTTCTCTTATTGCATCACAACCCACCACACATTCATTTAGATCCAAACATTGCAAAATTCCCCATACTGCACACACCACACCATCACTGTCCTGTCCCTTTCTGTCCTGTCCTTTACTGTTTCCACTATCTGTGATTTCAGTCCTCTCTGACCGAGTCACGGTTTCAGGGATTAATAAAATATTCTAGATTAGACTGTCAGATAAGACTGGTGAAGGACACGACTCTCAGTCAAGGAGAGAGAAGGGGAAAAAAAAGAAAAGAAAGAGGGGAGTTATATGTAACTGTCATCAATACATGTTAGGTGGCCTTTTGTTGTGTATTTTTATTAAAGGAATAGATTCTCATTCAAATATATAATTTAACCGAAACAGAAATGTAAAGTAATTTTTTGGCCCCTCACTGCAATTTGATGTGAATGGAAGTGTTTGTTGTCAATCAACATATGATGTCGTCTCATATCGATCGTTGGCTCCTGAAATGATTTTCATTCGATTCGAAGCACATTCTGATATCAATCCAGTTAATTTATGTAATATTGTGCCATGATGAAACTTGTGATTTACAACCCCAGTGCTCAGTCAGTATGAAGAGGACTGGAAAAACACGATGTGATGTCAGCCAGAGATTTTCTGACTAGTCAGTTTTTTCAGACGTCTGGCAGGAGATGACTCTGCTCAACTCCAGTTAATTCAAATACAGGAAAATGGGTGGAAAGAACGAGCCTTGCTACTAGTTGGAATAGCCCACCTTGCCTCAGTCACCACTGGCTAGCTATTCTAGCTTGTCTTACTCCATGCTAAGTAACTAACGTTACCTTTCTCATTCCTGTTGTTACCAAAATGACATTTACTACAGTACTGCTGGAGCTGAAACAAGGCCAGCTGGAGCACTGACTGAGCTCCACCGGGACCCTCCACTAACCAACGCTCTAACTGACCACAGGCTGGAGGACCCCCAGTAATCCACCGGTGCTCTGTCCTGGGAGAGGTCCAGGCAAAGTTAATCATTCTGGAGCAGTTTGGTCCTTGGACCTTTGCAGGCCAATCCAGAGCCATTTGTGGCAGTACAGTTAACAGCACAAAGTACATTGGAATTGGCACCAAGTAGCTGAAGTGTTGATAGTGATCCATAAACACTATAGACTGCGATGCAGCTGCCAATCAAGAAGAACAATATCCCTAATTAGCATCAGTTTGTTGCCTTATATAATTGTACTTGATGTGGTATATGAAATCCACAGCCTGAACAGGTGAAAGTTGGATATTTTAACGATGGCAGTCAGTGGAGATGACTCACACTTGGGAGTCGGCCCCTACAGGTTTAGTCGAGAAACTGCAATTATTTTTGTACGAGCCAAATGTATTTCCTTGCTAGGGAATGTAGAAGCAAGCAAGAAAAGTTTAGTGTGTTTTGCTCTTTTTGCACAGATGGGAAGCCTCACGTGTACTATTTATCAGTGTGATATTATGAATTCAGATTCCAAAAGTCATTGGACCAAGTGCACTGTTGGCTCTGAGTTGAATGTGGTTACAGTGTTGCAAAAGGTTCAGTTGATTTGCAATTAAAGTGGTGGTAAACCAGAGTATGTATGAAGAGGAAGTTAGCTTCTGATTACAATTTAGATGTGAAGCCTCTGGAATCAGTACGGCCCTACACAAAATTAAGTGTATTATTTTTAATTTCACACACTGACGGACTGCAAGGGCCTAAATGAGGATCAATATGAACAAAATTCGTGTGTGGGGTTCAACTCTTGTAAAAACGTACCTGTAGGCTAGAAGGTTTATCCAAGCGTGTCGGGAGAAAAACCTCTAGAGGTCGATGTGATGGGACAGCTAATCTTCAGCTGCAGGTCAACCCACATGGGTCAACAACACCCGGTTAAACTCTAAACTTTAGCTTAGCTATGGCCATTCAAGTCTGACCAACAGAAATGGATTCGGTTTCTTCAGACATCAAAGTGCACCATCAATAAGAGGAAGGTCAGCAGTCTTCATTTTTCTCACAGCTATTCTGGAAACTTGATCCAAAAACAGCTGGGTTTAGCTACAGAAGTAATCATAAAGTTTGACTCTGTTCCAGACATGTGTCCGGGCAACAATGCCTGTATAATCGGGCATGTCCATCAACTGGAAAGTTAATTGAATTCTTGTACTCAATGGCGGCTGTCTTGGTAGAAGCGGCTGCAGATGATGGTCAGCCGAACCACCCACAAACACCCACAAACGCCAAACATGGTTTAAGCCTTGTTCTTCAAGCCCATTTTTCTCAAGCTCAGTGTGTTGGAGTTGGCAGAGCTGATCATCATGTAATGTTTCTTGGTCTTTACATGTCATAAAATGTCTGAGCTAAGACCAAGGTTTATCTAACATTAACATCGTTAGCTAGCATTAGCATCATTTTCCTTAACATTGTCAATCCAAGGCTCATAGTATCAAAATTACCATATTATCCATTATAGAGGATGAGGAGTCATATCATGATGATGACATTTTGATCAGAAAGAAGTCGTCATGTTAGAAGGACATGCCTTCTGCTGTCATGGTTATTTTGACAGCCCTGCTGAAGCGGGACGCTCTTCAGCTTTGCCCTTTGGGGCCCCATGTGAGTTTTCTCTGGTCATCTCAGAGAGGGGCTTACGCTAAAACCACCCACATGGGCCACAAGGGGGAGTGATAGCCCAAAAGGCAGTGTTGCCAGATGTACGATAATTATCGTATTTGTACGATAATTTAACCCTTTGTACGATGTATGATCAATAATTGGAAAAGAAAAAAAATGTACGATAATTTCGACCTTTCCATGAAGCACCTGTTTAGCTATTTCAAATTAAAAGCTTTTAATCAACAAAATGATGGGGTAGTTTTATTGTGAAAGTGGCCATAGGAAGTGAAATGTGTTCATGTAGTAACACTTGTGAGCCTGAGTGGAAGGTGATAGTGTGCCAAAACCGGGAGGCCAACTACTGTAATGCTAATGTGAAGAAGAAGGCTCTGACAACTACACTACACTACAATAATTTTTATTGCTGTCATTTTTTTATTGTTTAAAAAAAATAAATAAATAAAAGAAACCTTACTACAATATTGAATTTCCCTTCTGGGATTAATAAAGTATTTTTCATTTTTCATAAGGACCAAACAGCCAAAGCACCTGCATCATTAGCTGCGTCATGGTTGGATTTAGTGTGCAATAGTTTGGGCTAAAAATACGATAATTCTGGGGTCTCTGTACGATAATTTCATTTTCAACATTTAGCAACACTGCCAAGTGGGGCTCACTTGAGTTTGGTGTGAGCATCCTGTATCGGGGATCGCCTGAAAACAACTCACACAGGCCCCAAGGTAATACCTGACAGGGCCCTGTGACAGGATCCTCCAGTCAGAGAAGACAGAGCGGGACAAATGTCATCTTGTTGGTCAGGGATGTGGGGGATCTCAGGTTAGCATATTCATAGGTATCCATTCACTCAATTAACAAAAATACATAGACTCATCATCGAGTCATTTTAAGGCTCATGAGAATTTGTTCCATTGCAAAAACTGTGAAACTTTGAGGAAAACAGATTGTTAGGGGATGAATAACTGCTAGGTGGGACTTTCAGGTGTTTTACAGCTCTAAAGAAGGTCTGTGTGGTTACAAAGCCTCAGATGTCAAGAAACACTTGAGTCTTTTAAGGATGGGTCAAAAACAGCGTGGACTCATTTTACAGCTCAATTTAATGAACTAATGAATGCAAGTGTATAGTTTTTTAGACGCCTACAAGAATCATATGGACCAATGGTGGCCAACACCATTTTTTAGGAGACTAGGGACAACAAGTTAATTAAAACATGGGCTCAATTTAGTGATTTGATCTTTTTTTTTTCTTCAGAAATTCACCATGAGATGAGGGCTCAGTTTATCAAACTTGTAGAATAGTTTTTAGTTTAATACTACTCATTTGTTGATGCTGAATTTGTTGTATTAATTTGGAAAACTTTTTTTCTCACATCAATGACAGGTTTGAGCTCTAGTTAGCATTTTTGATTAATAAAACGTGTTCTTTGAACACAGCGATAGTCGCTTGACTTCTCAAACACTGCCAGTTAAAGTGCTTATAACAAAAATAGTGAATAAAGTCACAACATTCAGAGTATTTTTTTCTTTTTCAGAAACATTAATTCCAAGTGAGTTTCTACCATCAAAACTGCTGCATCACTGACTCATCACTGCAAACATCCGTCCAGTCTGAAGGTAGACGGCGCTGTTTTCTGTTGTCAAGTTAAATGGTAGGTTTTTGTGTTATTTTTTTGTTTGTTTATGTATTTATTTTCAACAAATGATCATGTTGCATTGTTATCATTGAAATAAGAGCTGGACTGAGATGGTCCAGGGGCCACATGTGGCCCTCGTGTCGTATTTTTCCCATGTGTGATACAGACATAAACGTCACAAAAGTGAAAAAAGATTCAAAGGATTTAATTCTTAAACACACAAATGTTTGTAAAAATCCGGACGATTACAAACGAGTGGAGACTGCCATCTGCTGGACATCTGTAGAAATGACATCTGTGACAAAACCAGACTGTCTGGTCTTTCGGTAGAAAATCACCAGAAAGCTACAAAAATCAGTCAGCTACGACCAAAACAACTGATCTGGAGTTTGGCAGATGAAGGAGATATAAACGTCTTTTGTCTGAAAATGTGTTTGTAAACAAATAAAGAAATTACAGTTAAATGCTATGCTCAGCATTTCTGACATGCATTAGATGTGACAAAATATCCACATTTTCCACATGTTGGATTTTGTTTAAAACATGCTTTCATCTATTTTCATATTTTTCTATTCTGCAAAGTTAAGTTTTACTTTAATTGAAATGTCCTGTTATTATAATTATTATTTTTTTTTTTTAGAAAGGCAGTGTTGTGTCATCATAAACCAATTTCTCAACTGTATCTGCATTCAAACAGTTTCATCAATGTGTGCGTCTGCATGTTCAGAGATGCTGCTGGAGCCAAAGCACAGTGTTGAGGAAGCAGTCGGCCAGTGTGTCCACCCTGGACAGGGAATGTCCGTCGTCTGGAAACCACAACAATCTGGAAAAGAGCGATGGCATGAAAGTTGCTTACAGAAATGCCTGAGCTGGATGAAAGTCCCAGTTTATGGGTGCTGTTGTACCTGACAGGTGAACCTCTGCTCTTCAACACTTTGTAAAGCTCCAGACCCTGATGAGGAGTCACTCGTCTGTCTCTGGCCCCCAGCATCAGCAGCACTGGAGCCTTGATCTGCACAGCGTTAAACAGTATCATTAAAACAATGCATCTCCAGGCTGCTCATATGAGAATTTTTCAGTATATGATTAAGCTAATGCATATTGATTCCATTTAACCCCTCTCATGTCTCAGATATGACCAAACCTAAAGCTTTCAACAGGTGGCCCAAAAGATGACACATGAGTTCATGGTCAAATCAATAACTTCAAGGTGCCCAGGCCCTATCCTCCTAAAAAAGACCCCAAATCATCAACCCTCCACCACTGTGCCCGACAGTGGGTATGAGGAGTTTCTGTCAAAATCCTGTTTGGTTTGCACCAAATTCGATTTTGTATTTTTTATTTGTTCATTTTTTTTTTACAGACAAACAACTCCACTTTGTCCTTATTGGGCCATAGGAACATTGTTCCAGCAGTCTTGTGGTTTGTTCAGATGCAGTTTTGGACCACAGGGTAAATTTGTTGGGACGACGGTTCGATGGTTTCGAGTTGTAAATAACCTTTCTCACTATAAAACTCTAAATTGTTCGGTTATGTAACCCTTTCCCATATGATGTGCAGCAACAGTTGCTTCTCTTGGACCGCTGCTTATGTCTTTCCCTCTTGGTATTGTGTTAACACATCTAAACGCTCCAGACCAGCAAACTGTCTGCTTTTATAGAGACCTGTACACCTGCTAATGATCAGTTTGTCAAGTTCTTTTGATTAGCAGCACCTGGCTGCTGTATACACTTTTAAAATATATGAAAGCAACAGTGGGGTACTCAGTATTGCCCACATGATTTTCTTTCTGGAAAAAATGTTGTTGTTGTTGAACTAAGGTCACCTATGACGAAGACCCACTACTATCAGATAATTTGCTTTTAAACACTAAAGGGAAAGAAAATGCATCTTAAGTGATCAGGTGATATATGAACTGTGTCTGACCTGTGCGGCATGTGTGATGGGTGATTTCTGCAACATGGCAGCCAGGGCTTCAGGAGTGGGTATGCTGTCGTAGGAGAACTGAAGCCCCACGCTGGTGTAACGCCTGTGGACCAGAAGAAAGGAAGTGCACCGTGAAAAGCTCGCGTGCATCGTGTGCGGGTAGGTTGTCATGCATCTGCGCGTCCCTCACCAGTCCACTATGTCACTGGTTCCCAGCAGCGTGGCAGCGTTGATGACAGGGTTCCTGGCCGCACACGCTCTGTAGAACTCCGGGTACTGGCCAAGAAGGTGACAGGCCAGGAAACCGCCGTGAGAACCACCGATCACAGCCAAGCGGTGGGGGTCGAGAGTCGCATCACTCTGGAGCGCAGTAACCACGGCCCGCTGGGTGAGGACAACAAGATCGCATCATTGCTGCTGATGGATCGCCAAACGTCAGGACCGCTCGTTCTCTACTGGCCGAGCGGCTCATCGGCCACTGTTACCCTGCTCATCCCTACTGCATCGCTTTTACATTTCATAGAATTTAATTTTTCTGTAATTTGTTCAGCGTGACGGAGCCGGTACCTGCACATCTTTGACATCCTGACTCCCGATTCGACCAATCAGGGACATGATGCTGTCCTGGCCAAATCCTGTGGATCCGCGGTAGTTCACTGGATGGAGGTACAGAAATGTGGAGTGAGTTAAGATGGCTAAATCAAAAGAGAAACAAAAAAGGGTCTGAAGCCAGAGGCTGTCCCACCTAAGCCCCAATACTTTTCAATAGAATGCACTGCATAAATGTGGGATAAATCCCAAATGCACAACCATTCTTATACTAGAAAACTGTCTTTGAACAGCTGGAAGCAACAAGCCTTAATTCAAGGATGGCAGCAAGATCCACTTACAGTCAAGTCCAGAAGTATTTGGACAATGACAGTGCTGACAAAAATATCATAGTAGCGTCCAAACGTTTGTTCAGCTTATCAACTCACTAAACAGTTGTCGACATACAACAGTGGACCAGATGCCTGAATAGACTCTAGGCGGTGTTTTCGGACACAGCCAGTGTCTGTGTGTGTTTTGTGCAGGTCTGATAAGAACGAGGAGAGAAAACATGTCTCACCCATGAGCACGGCGAAGCCCAGTTTAACCAGCCCGGCTGTGGAGCAGTTCCACGCTGCAGGAGACTGGGAGTGAGGCCCACCTGCGGGACCAAGCCATACAGAACGGGTTACACCGACGGTAATTCTGGGCTTTTCTCAAATGTTTCAGACCAAAGTGAACACAGACCGTGGATGAAGACGACCAGAGGGGTTCTGGTTTCATGAAGGCGACGAGGCGGTTTAACCAAGATGGCTCCAAAATCTAAACCAGCTGGGTGAGGGAGATACAGAGAGATCAGTGATGGACGAACAGAATCGGGACAGAACTAATGATGAGGTAGAAACTGGAAGCTCACAGTAGTGACAGTTCTCTTCTTCGGGTGAAGGCGTAACATCTAGAACGGACCACTGGAAATCAAAGGTCATGATGGGATGCTGCAGAGTGAGCCAGGTCACTGCCTCGCCTGCCAGCGGGAGGAATCCTACCCTCTGCACACGCAAACGCAAACGCAAATACGTCACCCAGACGACAGAGAAACGCCATTCATCTCACTCATTTTGTTCCTGGATGTGATCGTGTTTGAGTGCGTGCGGCCCTTCTGCCTGACCAGAGAGGGAGGAGTGTTGGGACTGGAGCAGCAGACCACCATCAGGTCTCTCTGGACTGTCAGGAGCTTCCAGCTGCCGTAAACAGGGGAAGGATCCGACAGATCTGCAGCAGAGAGACAGCGGGACAGAGACGGAGGTGAAGAGAAGTAAAAACACATCAAGGTGGATTCAGGACAGGCTCTAGTCACCGTCTTTGGTACATGTCAGGGCATTTCTGTGACCTTTGACTTTTATTTTGAAATTTCCCAATGAGGTGCAGCTCTGATTTGAAGTCTGCTGATCTTGTCATACCTTCCACTTCTCTCTTTTGCTCTTGATGAAGATGAAACGATGGAGGAGGAGGAGGAGGGGGGGAAGGGGAAAATGAGACTCTAGAGGAGGATCTAGAAATGGAGGAGGAGGAGGTGGTGGAAGAAGAGGGTCTAGTGAAGAAGCCGGGGCAGGAGGAGGAGAAGGAGGAGGTGGTGAGGGTGGAAGAAGAGAATATAGTGAAGAAAGTGAGGGAGGAGGAGGTGGTGGTGGTGGAAGGAGAGGATATAGTGAAGAAAGTGAGGGAGAAGGAGGAGGAGGAGGAGGTGGTGGTGGAGGTGAGGAGGAAGACCAAAAAGGGGAAGGAGGAGGAGGAGGGAGTAAAGGAGACAAGGGACAGGAAGGGGGAGGAGGGAAGCTAAGAGATGGAGATGATGACAGAAGAGAGAAGGGAGGAGGAGGAGGAGGAGGAGGAGGAGAGGATGGACTCTTACTATCAGAGAGGGAGGTGACTTTCTTTGATCTTCTGTCGACCATAAAAAGATCCTGGAAGAGAGATGAAAGGAGTCGTGGTGAAGTGTTTGTGCAGGTGATCACACAGAGACACATTTTTGAGGGGAAAAATAAAGATCTTGTTCCAATGAGGATAGAGTGGCAGAACAGAAATATGTACATTGGATGAAGTTTTTAATGTGCATTACCCTCCAGTTCCTGCAGGGGCTGCTGAGCACCACTCTCTGACTGTCTGCAGACCAGCAGTAGGGTGGCAGTGCTTCATACAATCCTGCAAACTCCCCTGAAACGGACATTAAAAATGCTCTTAATTAAAGCTACTCTATGTACCAATACCAGTTCTGACCCCATGGGGGCAGCATATCACAATAGGATTCATATGTAGGCTCCTGTATTCAAAATGTGACTGTTTGGTGAACTTTGTCTGTGATATCAGGGTCGTTTCAATCCTGTGTTTCATTTTCTGACACCTTATTAAAAAATGTAAACTTAATGGGATTCACACTAAAGACGAGAAGGTGAAGGGACAAATAATGAGCCCTCGATGCTCTGGATCAGAACTCCTTCTGATAACTTATATATTTAAATACAAACTCGAACCTACCAGCCTGAGGTCTGTTGACGACGTCCAACAGCGTGGACGTCTTCCCACTCTTTAGGTCCAGCTGTCCAGAATCAACAGACAAGCTGTTAACAGAGGGAGCATCCAGACATACGCAGCCCCCCCCCGCAACACATACACACACAAACATACTGCGTCCTACCTGCTGCAGACTGAGGCACGAGTTATGAGGCCCAAACACCAGGCCCTGCAGGTAGATCAAGGTGGACCCGTCTGGACACAACCTGGGACAAGACACGGACAGGTTGTCCCCCGACAGACATTCTGGTTTGGACGAAGGATGGTGTAGAATACAGGCGTCAGCTCAGCAGACTTTGATACATTAACAGACAGACAGAGGTCACGTTCTCACCACAGCGTCCATCCATGTCGAGCCTGAACAATGCTGACCTGAAAGAGAAATACAATGAGAAAGCAAGCAGTTATTGCTTTTGGATGATTTGCAGCCTGCTATAACCCGCTATAACCAGGCTATTACAAATGCAAGACATCTTGTGGTAAATATTTAGAATCTGTTTCATGTCTTTAGTTCATAATCCGGCTGTTTGGGGAAAAAAAAAATGTCAGTAAAAAAATACTAGTACTGTGCGGCATGTTGGGGGAGAATGATGGTTTGGTGGTGGTTTCCTTTCACCCAGGAACTAACTTCTGTCAGTAAATTAAACAGTTGGATTTTAAGGAGCAGTATGTGACCTGGAGCTTAGGACAAGGAGCTGCATGAGTCAAGCAACAAGAAAGCAACGAAGCTGATGTACAGCAGATACGATACGATACACGATATTCGGCTCACGATACGATATATATATCTATATTCACCTTACAATACATTTACATCATTTTCTGAAAAGATTTTAAAGGGACAAAGTGATTTTGGTGACATCTTGTGAGTGTTCCAATGACTTTGTGTGAATTAACTGAACTGAAAGCATCAATTACACATTATATGGCTGACAGGCAGCTTGCAAATGCTGGACAAAATGAATAAAAGATGTGTTAAGAAAAACAGTTTAATTTATTTAAACAGTGCAAAGTGTTGCTTGCAAGCTTTTAAAGGTGGGACACGGGGGTTTTGAAAGAAGCTTAGAATATCGATACCCGCGGCTGAAAAAAATCAATACTCGATAAAATATCGATATATATCGCAGAATCAATAAAATCGCTCTGCTCTACACGATATCTGGGGAAAAAAAGACAACTAATGAGCTGAGAGGAATGGTCGAAACTCATCCTCATTGTTGAGGACGCCTTCTAAACAGGATCTGAGGATGTTCAAGAGTTCACAGACTTCTGCCAGCCTGCACTCTGACTGATAACGGCTTGTTTCAATATGCTTCTGTGCAATACAGAGGTCTATTCCCTCCCACAGGAACCATCATGATCTCTGACGTTGCAGACATATTGTGTGTTTCCTACAGATTTACAGAGGTCACGTAGAAACCCACATTCCTTTAAGGCACGAACACCACAATTAATATTGGGCTTGTCCAATTCTTCAGTGTAAAGTTCAGTTAGCCTCTTTCACTTCTTCATTTCTTTTTAATCCAGTCTAAAGCAGTGATTCCCAAAGTGTGGGCCGTGGCCCCCTGGTGGGCTGCCGCGGTACTGCAGGTGGGCCGTGAGAGGTCAATAAAATTAAACAATATGTTTTAAATCCTCGATCTTTTTTAAATGTGTTTTTAATTACTGTAAAATACTAACAACATGATTTAAAAACATTAAGAAGTAACAGAACAAACCAGTTAAGTGTTATTCTACTCTAATCTTAACTTAATATGACAAGTGTCTCATTATTTGTTGACCTCTTACATTAATGTCAGAACATAGCTTCTAGTCCTGGATGTTGATCACAGTTGTGATTAAAGGTTCCAGTGGGCCGCAGAGACTTTTTCACATTTCAAATTGGGCCTTGGTATTCTGAAGTTTGGGAATGGCTGGTCTAAAGGAAAGCAAGACAATAAAGTATCTCTGAAACCTGCGGTTGAAGCAGAACTTCAGTCCGAGTCTGAAGGGTTCGTGGTACCATCCTACGAAAATCACAGACTGACCGTCGGGAGCCCACAGAGCCTAAAAAACACACACACACACACGGAAATATGTGAACTGATATGCCCAAAACCAAAAGAAAATTGAATTTATGCTTTTTTTTTCCTGGTGTGATTGAAGGTCAAACTGCTCAAAAAATAATCCCACAGATGAAGTAGTTAAGAGGGTCTCTGTCCCCACCTGTCCAGGTGAGACGTCCGGCGGGACCCCCTGCAACACAGCGGCCGTCCCGTAACGCAAATCCACCGCACAAATCACCGGGACGCTCCTGTTGGTCAGAGCTTCCCCCCAGTCCTCACAGTACACACTCCTGTCCTGCATGAACGCAGAACACAAGGCTCAATATGAGGGCGCGCCTCCGCGTTTCCCCGCGACTGCACCTTCATGATACCTTTCTCCAACCGCAATGGCCGTCTTGTGTTTCTGCCGAGTTCCTGCTCTTCTCTGCTACATACAGCAGTTTGTTCTCACACTCTGACCATGACAGACACCCAAACTGGCCTGGAAACACACACAAATGTTATCTAAATACAGGAACATTTGAATCGCTTTGTTGGGAAAAGCAAAAAAAATACACTGACGAGTCAGCATCCACCTCACCGTCGTCATACACTCGTCCATGTATGTTCAGAGCTGTCAGGTTGAGGCATTTTCTGAGGCCATGAGAGTCCCAAATCTAAACAGCAACAAACATGAACGGACGTCTGTCAGAGTGCTTGAACTCGGCCTTACGGGTCATGCTGTCTCCCTCGTTTCTTACCTCTAAAAGGTGGAAGCCCTCTATCGACCTGACGACAGCCCTCAGGCCCCGAACGGGAGAAACTCCACTCAAGACCCTGAAGAGCACAAATAAAAAAACACTCACTAAGACTGAGTCCAGTTGGGCGCTGGGAAGGAAATGTGCTTGAATGTGCGATGGCCCTTTTCCAGTCGTGGTATCACTCACTCTCCAGAAACAGGTGTGCATGGACCTGGTGGGAGGACGGTCCTGATGCCTTTGTGGTTGTTGCCGTCGGCGATCAGCGTCCACTGCTGCAAGGACCGAAGTCTGGAGCCTCGGACCAGGTCGCACTGACTCCACTCTGAGTGTGGACAGATTTAAAGGGGGTTAAAATCTTCACTGCAACACTCTTGATATAACTTTAATTTACAGTTTTTCTGAAATAATTACGTTTCAGTGCCGAACATCCAGTAGAAGCCAAAATAAAACCCCCAGTCCAAAAAAAAGAGAAAAAAATCTAGGTTGCCTTGTAAAATTTACATAAAACAGGATGCAATTATTTACAAATCTTATAAGCCCTCGTTTCATTCACAACAGAACATGAGAAGCATGACAAATGTTTAAAATGAGGAACTGATCCATCTTAAGAAAAGAATAAGGTCATTTTGAACTGGACAATATTTACCACTGAGCTCTTCTAACAACACTCCAGATACTGAACATCTGGGAACTGACCAGACGGGCTGATAGGAGTGTTGGGGGGGGAATCTGTCTGACCACAATCACTGCATGATGACCAAAAACCACAGTTTTACACTAAGTCGATTTAATTGCGCTTCGGCCCAGAGAAGACGGTGCCATTTCCGGATCACGTTCAGATATTTCTTCTTTTTTACATGACAGAGCTTCAACGTGCATTTTTCTAATGGCACACCCAAGTGTTCTTATACAGTCTTATCTAGCACGTGCACACGTTTACTCTAGGTGGTGCTTGAGATCCTGCCCCTTTGCCCTCAGGACTTGACAAGCACGCTTTCTGCAGAACGACCGTTGAGCAGCAATGATGTGCGAGAGGTGCGATTTTGCAAGAGTCCACATTGAGAGGAGCCAGCAGAGGTGGGTTGGACATCTGGTGAGGACGCCCCCCAGATGCCTGGTTGGGGAGGTTTTTATTGGGGGGGTTGTCAATCATGAGGAGAGCCTGAAGCAGAGGACACCATGGAGCGATTATACATCTCAGCTGGCCTGGAAACATCTCGGTATCCCGCTTAAAGAGCTGGAGGAGTCAAGATTTTTCAACCCAAAAAAAAAAAAAAAAACATGATTTTTCAAAAAACTGAGATTTTATGACAAATTTTGCTTTTTATGACAAAGCTCCAGTATGGCAACATTTGCATTTTTACAACAAAAATTGCTGGTTTTAGGACAGACAGTTACAATTATACATGAGGTCATAATATTTGTGGGTGACCCTGTTCCTGATGATTACAGAATCACGTTTTTAATGCACTGCAGGCATCCAATATGGATTTTCAGTCGTCCCCTCCAGCACACAGGGATTTCTCCAGTTTCTCTGAATCTTTTCAGAATATTGTGTAGTGTAGATGACAAGAAACTTCAAGTATTTGCAGATGCAGTTTTTAACAGACTGGTGGACTGATTAGATTATTGATCCACAAACACTAAAGTTATGTGGTGTCTTCTGTGGGAAGCAGGCAGGTTTACAGGTAAACCCTAAGGACAAGGTCACTGGTGTCAGCGGCAGAGCGTGGACAGATAATCAGATCCACGCGTGCCTTCGCTCTGCATGGTTGTGGATTTCTCTGGGATCTCTTCTCCTTTTGCAACCATCAGTCTAAAACACCAGCATTTTGCGCAAGATTTCTGGGGCTGATTGTTCCTGAAAATGGTATTAATGAATCGACCCAGAACTTTACGGACAAACATCAGAATTGTTAACTGTGCCTCATTAGTGAAGACAATTTAGATGATTAAATCAAACAAGTCAGTTGTGCTGCTGCATAGTTGGAACAAAGACATGCAGCCACCCGGCCCTTTCACAGATCAGTTTGACACCTGTGCTGTAGGGTGTCCCTTATGCCAGTGTCCTGTCAGGGTCCCTCAACTTTAGAGAGAGCTTCAGTATAGTGGGGACCCCATTGATTGTATCTGAAAGTGTGACTTCACACTCATAGTGAAGTGGTGGGTATGAGAGTCAGCACCTCCAAATCTGATGTTCATTATAATATTGTGAGGAATGCTCTAAATCATCTGGTTGTCTTTCTTTCAATGCAGCCTCCTTCAATCCAGTTCCATGAATTATTAGAACATACAACCGCAACCAGAAGTTTACATACACTGTTTAAAAAGACACATTACCTATTTTTCCTTACTTTCTGACATTTAATCAGACTAAACTTTTCCTCTTTTTTTTTATCCCTCTGAACAATTTGGAAAGGACCAGATGATGATGATGTCATGGCTTCGGAAGCTTCTGGTAAGTCACAGATGTCACACCTCAGTCCTGGAGGGCTGCTGTCCTGGGTGTCTTAGATACCTTCCTGCTTCATTGCACCTGATTCAAATGAACGGACAACCATCAGCTTGTCATCCAGGTCTGCACAGGTTTGTTAATGACCCAAACATTCATTTGAATCAGGTGCAATGAAGCACATACCAAATACTAAGAAAATGCATGTACATCTTCTGACTTCGAGGAAAGTAACAAAACAAATTCTCTCACACTACTGTTATTTAATAAATTGCAATAATTTTGGTCATCCTAACTGACGTAAAACAAAACGTTTAGTCTAAGACTAGTCTAAGGTTTAATGGAAGATTGAGAACAAAAATAAAAAGTAATGTGTCGTTTTCTACAGTGTATGTGAACTTCAGATTTTAGTTGCATCCTTCTGGGATCATCAGCAGCAGTGACGACTGCACAGGCGGGCTTGTCTGTGTGCAGGACAGATGTTTACAGCTGCTACCTCACCGACTGTAACAGTGTAGATCCGGACCTCCTCCAGCTGCTCCTCTCTCACATGAGCTGAAACAGGCGTGGGGGCGCTGCTGACCTCCGCGTACAGCCCGGTGATCTGTCCGGTCTCCATCCGGGGTTAACGAGTCTCTTTCCCTCAGTCGGTCATGTATCACCTCTTCAGATTATCAGTTAACATTTCACAGCTATGATATTTACTGTAACAGCGCCTCCATGTTGAGCTCTTCTTCGTGTATTTATTGGCGTCGTGCAGACAGGAGGCGTCACACCGCCACCTGCTGGTGTGGAGGTGAAAGCAGGATGGACGTTCTTGAACGGACACCACTTTGGTTCGATTTGGAGGTGTAATGGAGAAAAATGACCGCAAGAGGGCGACAGAGATCAGCATTTAATTCACAAAAACAAGTGTTTGAGTTTGGAGGGAAAAATAAGAACTTCATAGCCTTCTAGCTGCAGTTGACATAGGTCAAGACTTAGTTTGTAGCTGAGTTATCACATTTTTTATTTAGATGGATTTCTAGAAATTGATGCTTGGAAAGCTTTGGGAAAGATAGCCTTTCAATTTCTAGGTACCAAGACATAATTTTGATCTCAACTGTTATAGAAATCTGACTTTTTAAAAATTACTTTGTTTTTGTCCCATGCTCGATATCCTGACATAACATTTTTTTTCATCTAATTGTTTTTTTTCTTTTTTAATTAATTCTGTCTTCAATGTCCAGGTGACTTGCTGTTCACTAAATGTCTTTCCAAAGGAGAAACCACACCACCTGGCAGACATAACCTCCTGGAAGACTTTTTTTTTTTTTTAAAGAGTCCAACTGCTCTTTATTTCCTTCCATCCTCATGCCCTATTACAAAAATACTGATGAGACAATTTGATGAAACCGAGCTGCAATTCTGGAAACCTGTGTTAGCTTGTAAGGTCACTTTGTGGATATGATTTCGCCCTGAGCAAGTCATCGGAATAAATGACCAATCTGACCATCACTAAAAACAGAACCAGCAACCTCACTGATCAGCAGCTCTTATAAGGAGCTGGTATGAACTTACTGATCTTCAGTGGAAAAAAAAAAAAAAAAATCACTCTGATGCATCTTAAATTTCATATACATGTATTTCAATAAATCCCCATGATCAGTAAATCTGCAATACATACATAGACTGTATGACCCAGCCACCTGAATCAAAAATACATGTGGAAAAAAACTTTAGAAATTCTTCATCTTTATCCATAATTGTGTCTGTAAACAGTTCTCAACAGTTTCTTAAAAACCACATATTACAGCTCTTAATAAATTAGAAAGTAAAATACAATTGTTAACCAGAAACGGTTAAAATTAAAGATTTCCATTTCAAAAATATGAATACAAAGATGACAATATTAACTCCTTGATTTCATTGTTTTAGTTAGGCATCTTCTTGTTCATATGAAGTGTTTCATTTCATGGTTAAATTAATTTCAAATAAAACACACTCACACACGAACACTTTGTTTAAGGTTGCATTGTAAAGTCTGTCTCCTGTTTGGCAGCTCAAGTAGTAAGTGTGGGTGTGAAGACGGAGGACTGCTGAGGGAATAAATAAGGCGCAGGGGAGAGATGCTCCAGAATGGATTTACTAAGCTTGAGATTTTAAGCTTAGTATCCAGGAAACAAAAGCATCAGAAATTAGAATTAAAAACCCCCCACTGGCCGGTAAAAAGACACAGCAGCAATTTGAGCTGAGTATCCCCCCCCCCAAAAAAAAAAAATAAGAAACCCATTAAGCACCAAAGAGTGTCCCATTCTGATTTTTCAAGTGAGATGTAACACTTTACCATCATCGATCAAATCAATGACTTTTAATTGTGATTCCACCTTAAAAGCACAAAAAAACCCTTTTTGTTGAGTCGTTGTCTGTGAGGTGAAGAGTTGAAGGCATCGTGTCGTATCCATCTGTGCGCAGCGTCATGACTTCCTCGCCTCCTCCATCCCCCCCCCCTCGTCCCCTCACATGACGTCGGCGCGCTTGTCCCTGACTTTGTTCCTCTGTTTCGTCCTGGCTTTGAAGGCAGCCGAGTTGAAAAGATGCTGTTCAAGAAAGACGGGGAACAAAAAGACGGTGAGGTTTTTATTCTGGTGGTGTTGTAATCACACAAGCTGACTGTTCCAGGCGGATGTGACGTAAGGGCTGAATGAGGAGTGACAACTGGAAAATAGAAGCAAGATTGTTTCTACCTTCTCAAACCGAGAAATTTTGTTGCTTTTAGTGATGGCGTCCAGGATGAGAGGGGGTCCAAGGCCAAAGATGTCACGCAGTAGTGGGTTGAACTGCACCAAAGAAAAGTAAATATTCATTGTCATGAATTAGGATGTGGACAAAACTGGTAACTTTCCTATTTGATGTCAATGTTATTTAACTACTCTGTACTGTATAATTTGCACTTTGATACTAATCCAATCTTGTACTGGAGGTTTCAGGTTTCCTTAGTTGACCCCTGACAATAACGTGTAAAGGGTCCTAATCCACTGAAGTACAGCTGAATCTCAGACTTAACTGAGTTCTATGCGTCTTCACAGTCAGAGGAATAAATATGAAAAAGCTAGTAGTAAAATAAAAACAAAAACTTTGCAAAGGTCCAAATCAGAAAAGTCAATATCAGCCATTTTACAGTATATTAGTTCCTGTTTTAGTGGAGCAGCTCTATGACACCATAATAATCTACTAAAATATATAATCAAATGGAATTAACTTCAGTCTGAACCCAATGTGTCTACCAAGAGATGAACAGAATTAGCTTTCAGCAGTTTATTACATTTTACTGTATGTGCTACTTCAGTAAAATAATGTATTCCTAATTTTTAAGAGCCTTTATGCAGTATTCTTTAAATTCCTTTTGAAGAAGTAAGCTGACAGAAGAGTAGTTTTTTCCAGAACAATATTCATAGCTTATTTGTGGACGCTTTAAGTGTTTGTGACTTGACTGGCATATACATTTATAACTTTCTTCTTGCTCTCAGATTGTTAAACAGGTTCAGCTACTGAAACCAGAATCCTTGAGGTTTTTATTTAATATGACAGCTGACATGACAGACGTGACTATAAAATTACAGTCTAATATACTGCAGGTAACTATTTAAAAACAATTTCTTTTCCATTTCAAATTCTGCCACTGTGAGAACCGTATATCCAGCCAAATGTTGCTTTGGATGTGAGTTTAAGGAGGTTTTTATGAGCCGGCCCACCTGTAGATGGTGTCTGACTCCAGATTCCAGGATCTCCTTGAAGGCATCGTAGATTCGTCTCCTCTCCCAGCTGTGGATGTAAACGCTCTCCACTCCAAACCTGATTTTCTCCTCTGTGAAGTCCTCGCTCTGTGGGTCAGAAGGAGGATGTGAGTAAACTGAAGACAGAGAAGAGATGTGGTGGATATCTGCTGCATCAGGAAAACCAAACACAAACCAGCCCTTTCAGCTGGATTGACACTACCGACAAAAACTGCTCTAAAAGGTTTGTCATTCCATAAGAAAACCTTGTGTTCTCTCCTCCAGAAAAGGTGTTTTCATTAGCGGAGACTCCGGGGTAAAACTAGGAATCTGGAGTTTTAACCTTGTCCTCCGTTATTTCATTCCATTGCCTCCATTTGCAGTGAACTATCACTCCAAACCACATGGCGGCGGTACAGTACTGCTTTCACCGTTTGTCAACCTCCAAAAAAAGAAAAAACGATGGCGACAACAAAAAAAGCAGTAGAAGAAAAACGAAATTAAAATGACGTGATCAACACTGGAGGAGCTAAAAATGATTGTCATGTTTCTGTTTGCTATTAGTTTACTGCATAAAGATGGTGTGAAGTGAGCATCAGGTGGCTGATGACATCATCTCCTACCAACAGCACATTCAGTCAGTGCGTCAACACCACCATCCCCCCATCAAGAAGTTTATTTGGGCTGCAGTGAGTATTTAATTCTATCGCAGGAGCATCTTTCAGCCCTGTAGAAGTTCCAGCAGGGTTCCTCCTGGCAATGGAGTCAACAATCTGGTCCTGAAAAACTAACCTGGAGCCCCTGGAAATGCACCTAAGATCTATCCTGTCATAGCTATAACCACCTATAATGAGTCTAAATAAACTTATATAAAAAAGAAGTATCTAATAATTGGATACCTCTATGTAATGTAGCACTTCTCTGAAGATGGAGCGTTGTTTCCTTCTGTCGTTTTTGGCTCTGTGTTTATTTCCATCTGTGGCTAAACTCTTCAGACACTCACAGAGACCTTCGCTGTTCTCCACTTCAAAGTCCTGCAGACGCACACACGAGGGAGAAAGCATTAGTGTAATAACATAAAAATTAAAACTGGCATGCTGCGCATGTTAAACCAACTACATGTGCTTATTAGTAATTTCTGTGCATTTTCTGCCATTCACTCAAAAGCACACGGCTCTTGACGCTTGGATTTACCTCGTCTATATTTCGTCCCAACTCCACCAGCAGGGCGATGGTCTCTCCCACTGCAATTCTGTAGTTGACGTCGCTGCTCTGGAGACAAGCTTGCAGCTTAGGGAGGTGACTACAGGAGAACAATCAATGTTAGCTACACAAGAACTATTGAAGACATTTTACTAAACATATAATTACACAGGTATCAAAAATGTCACAGCTGATTAGAACCGAGAGGACACTTGACAGTTGGAGCTTGTTTAGCTTTTAAGTTTATAATGCATTTGTTAACAGGATTCTGTACATTTGGTATTGTTTGAAAAGTTCATTTGTTTCCAAGACATCATTTCATAAAGCAAAAGCTAGTAAATATGTGTTTTGGGTTTTTTTTGCGAAAGGCAAAGGATTCAAGTTACATCAGGTGGACTGGTTTCACTCACTGGTCCAGCAGCACAGTCAGTCTGGAAGTGGGACAGAGGGTGACGAGCAGCGTCCAGGCCTGGAGGGCTGCGCTGTGGAGGCCTGGACCTCCAGGTTTAGGCGTCGGCAGCGTTCCCTCTCTGTTGGGATAGGAAGACACGAAGACGCTCTCCAGTAGAGCCAGTGACTTGTTCAAGTCCTGCGACAATTCAGGGGAGATGAGGGTTTAAAGAGAGAGAAAAATGGAGAATGGAGGGATGAGAAAAACCTGAGGTCTGTATAAAACAGCACAAAATCCCACATCCTAATAAACACAAAATCCATATAAACGCCCACATTTTACTTGGTTATTTTTTGACATGAGGTATCTGTTGTGTTACTGTGTATTCTTTAATAATTCTTTAGTAATAAATCTCACCTCTGCTTCCTCAGCAGTTGAGATGTAGCAGCACATCCCCAAAGCTCTAGCACACTGAAGGAGACAGTGGAGACAAAGTCAAACTCCAAGAATCAGATTTAAATAAGGGCAGAGAGACAGATGTTACTGGCTGGTAGATTTCTAAAAACCATTTACAAATGTGTTTTGTGTTACCATTAAAACATGTAAATACGGTTTTATTCCTTTCAAATATAGCTGTTTTGGTTTGTATCAGTTGCCTGTGGAGCATTTTCTCAGCTGCAGATGTTTGTCCGAGGCCATAATCTCAGAAACAGCCTGACTGACACCTTTATTGAACCTTTACAGCCAGTAAAACTGACGGACAGTTCACAAATTCACATCAATTTAAGTGTTGTCCAGTCAGATCAAAGGAAATGTGTACGTTTCTAAAATGCTGGGCCGGTATTGCCTGCTTCTGTACATTCCTACTGCTACTAGAAAAGGTCTGAGAGACCTTAAATGATTTTGGCACAGACATGACATTATATAATTTAAATGGAGTTCTTCACTAGAATATGAAGTATCACTATGATGTATCAAAGGGTAATAACGAATATAGTTAGACTGTAAAAAGTCATGTTTATTTATTTATTTTTGCTCATCTTCAGCTGCTGACTCCAGGAGTTAGTGTGGTTTTTGAGACGTCTTTTTTTTTTTTTTTTACACTGTTGCTGTGGAGTCGGAGCTTTCACATGACGTCTTTTGTCTTTTTTGGGGGAACATAGCAGCTGGTCACCAGCACCAGTTTTCAGGTCTTTTACAATGTGTTCACTTCACAGTGTGGTGTTGGTGTTATGTTTCTGTTTTAGTAGAAGTGGTCTTTATTAGCCTAAAGATGAGCTTTTTCCTGTTGATTATATCATCATTTAGGAATTGAAGTGATTGGATACGGCTTTAAAAGGCGTCTGTGTCATCTGCCTCCAGTATGGGGGGGGCCTCTTTGGGAAGAGGGAAAATCTCACACTGTGAGAATAGTCAACAGGAACTTACTAATATTGTTTTTATATATATATATATATATATATATATATATATATATATATATATATATATATAGACCACCCTTGTTTTCTTCATTTCTTGTCCATTTTCATGCTGGTACAACTAAAGGTACATTTGTTTGGACAAACATAACGATAACCACAAAGATTGCTCATTTAAGAGCTGATATCTTACCATTTTCCATGGTTTTCTTGATTATAACCTAAATCACTTAAGTTTTTACATCAATAGCTATGGCGTTGTACTGCCAAAAACACTGCTTTTATGAATTCAGTGTTTTCTTTTCTGTCTGTTTTAGTCACATGATGATGTTTAGTTGTACCAGGTATTAAAATGAACAAGAAAGTGAAGAAAAAATGGTGGTCTAATAATTTTTTCCATGACTGTATATATGGTCAAACTGAACAGCTCCATGTAAAAGCAGCTACAGAGATCTGTATCATTTCCAAACCTATTCCTGCTTTCATGTCAACTGATTTCTAATCTACAACTACTTTAAATGGGACAAGCTCCAGCAAACACCCCTTATCAACCCAAATACAGAGAACTGGGTATAAATGATGGATGGATCATCTATTGTAAATGAATAAATGAAAAGAAGCTGTTGGATCATGGATGGATGTTTTGGCTTTCCTGTATTTGAGCTCCTCGCAGCTGAAAAGCCCGAAACCCAACGTTGTGCGGTTTGCGTGATCACTCACACTCTGACGAGCTGCTATACTGGCACTGTTGTCAATCAGGATGGCAGTGAGGATGGGACGAACGGTCTTGAAGCCCTCCTCTGCCTCGTCCCCACCCCCCAGCTGGATACAGAGCAGGGTGAAGAGTGTGGCTGCCGCTGCCTGCTCCTCCACACTGCCTGGACACACGAAGGAAACGTTCCTTTATTCATTACCATACAACAGAAAAATACTATTAAATAATATATTCATTTCATTTTCTATTACCTTTCTTTAGACTTCTTTCCAGGCAGTCGCTCACGGTGAGACGTCTCTTCCATCAAGAAGTCATACAGAAGTCTGGACGAGAAGGCCTGTCGCAATGACTGGAGGGCTGCGAGACGAGTTTTCGCACTGAAGGACGAGGAAAAAGAGAAGTGAGAATGTGGAGTGTGAAGGAGGATATTCACTCGTATCACTTTCTATCGTAACTGCTACCAAATCCACCTGCATTTCTTTCCTCTGTGTCTGACATTCACAGATCTTCTGTGACTGGTGAAAATCTGAAGTAAGAATATAACATTCACCTCTTGTCCATCAGGTTGTCTATGCACTGCTTTAGCTTGTCTTCTGTTTCCTCCTGGGCAGTCTGCTCATCCACTTGCTCGTTGCCTGCGTTGAACCAGGGAGAACAAATAATTGAGATGTTGATTGCTAACAGTTCACTGTTTAATACTTTGAGTAAAAGGATAAAAAAATGAACTTCGTGACATTAACTTTAACGTCACAAAATCAACTTAAACATCAAATCAACTAGGAGACTAGCTAATTAAATAACCATTCATATTATAAATGCAAGCTAAAGGCCTTATATAGTATCGTATTACCGTACAGACCTGTGCCTTCTTCCAGCACAGAGCCAGTTTCACTGGCACTGCTGTAGTGGCTCAAAATATCTGATGTCATTTCATCATCACTGGCAGCAGACTCTCCCTTCATCCCATTTTTAACTCCTAGAGAAAAGAACAAGAGAACAAAAAAATGAGACAAATAAAGAAGAGTAAATTAGGAAAGAAACTTTCCTGGATGAGGAGAGACGCCAGGAATTTTTAATCACTGGACACCCCCTTCATGACATCTGCCAGGTGGAACGGGATATAAAAACCAGCAGATGCAGACAATCCTGAGCATTTATCATGACAGGAATACGTTCACTTTTAGCAGATGCTAAGACCGTTGTCAGAGAGGACTGAGATCGTCTTGTAAAAGAATATTTTAACTACAAATAGGGTACTTAAAACATCTGTCCAGATAAAAAAAGAAGTTCTCAAATCAGCATGTTGCGATGATTTCAAAGCACCACCATCGAATCATTGATGGAACTCAATGTTACACTGGTGGTACCAAACGTTCAAACAAATTTAATATAATTAATTAGGGCTGGGCAAGCTTAACACGTTATTATCGCATGAACGCATCAATTTATTAACGCCGACATTTATTTTATCGCGCGTTAACGCATGTTGCTCACATGCTTTTGTTCTGAAAAGTCTGTTACTGGCTGCTGCGGAACTGGAAGATAATTGGCAGGTAAACATTTGGAAAGCTAAAACAGACACGAAGAATGGTTAAAAACCCATGAACTTTACAGTTCGGGTAGCAACCCAGGTAGCAATATTAACAATTCTGTCTAAAAAAGAAAAATTCTGCAACAAAACTTTCGTGTCATTCCTCCATGTTACATCAGATCTGCTCCATGTGTTCACTGTCCTGCTGTTCTCTAGCTGGTTACTTCAGTGCTGCTCCATCTAGTGGCACAGATGTGTAATGACAACAGAAAGTCCAGTCATCGATTATAAAACAAATTCAGTTCTGTGGCGCGTTTTTTAATTTCGTGTTTTTGATCCAAGTCTAAAATTGAATATAAAAAAAAACACAGGCTTTTTTTTTTTTTTTTTGGGGGGGGGGGGGGGGGGGGGGGGGGGGGGGGTGTTAGATTTAAAAAACGAAAAACGTAATAAAATGTCACTTTTCAATTTTTTTTATTTTTGAATTTTTGATTGACAATTGAAAATGGAAAGAATGAATGATACACGGATTGGTAAAGTTATTGAACTTTAACATGGACATTTTCATTTTAAAGTTCTCTCAGACGGAGGATTTGAGAGAAACAAGGTTATTTGTAACAACTGCCAAGTTGAACTCCCCGTTAAAAGTTTCTGCTGTTACCTAAGAAATTACCTGTTTTAATGTTCTGATTGTGCTGAGCCACAATCATTTTGTTCGATTTTGTTTGTAGACTTTTTTCATTTTTTATAAAAACAGGATGATATTAATGCCCTGGCAGTGGTTATTATATTTTACATTTTTTAAGATGAGATTTACACTAAATATGTGTTACTGACAAGTGCTGATGTTAAAAGTGTTTGAACAACAAATGTTATGACACTTTAGTTCATATGGCAGCAGAACATTTAAATAAAAGTGCATTTTACACTGATTTTGAATTCATTATTTGATTTTGCGTATACAATACGATTAATCGTGATTTATCAGGGAAATAATGTGATTAATTGCGATTAAAATTTTTAATCGATAATAATGTTTTAAAATTATAAATTATTATTATTATTAATGGGAGAGCTGAGAGCTGTGAAAAACAGGAAGTATGACTCATTTTCAGCAGGACAAGTCAGGACATGCACATGTGCCTGGAGGAAAAAGAGGAGAAATGGCAAACGTTTGCTACGAGTAAACAGCCTGGAATAAAACAGAATCATTACTTCTGAATGTGTTTGAAAGGAGCGAACATCAGACATTCATCCACAGATTTCTAATTATCAGAATCCAAAGTTTGTACAGAGGATTAACCATGTTCCAACCCACAGTGGATTTATTCAAATTGGCTTCTTTTTTATTATGATTATATAAGTATATTTTGGTTGGTTCCAGTACAGTTTACAGCACTCTGTATGCAGTTGTTGATGTCATGGAGGACTTTACTAGCCTTATCTTGTGGAGGAGTAGTGGTCAGCGAACAGACAGGGGTGTTGCAGTGGGGGGACTGAATACCTGAAGTCCTCGATGACCTACAAATATATGCTGAATTGTGTGTTGTTTGATGGAGCTGTGCTAGAAGGGCCCGATGGCATGGTTTTTCCACAGGGCCCAGAAATCCTGGTGGTCCCCCTGCATACAGAACTGCTCTTCTCTCCCCACCGAGGCATCATGATTTATGTTTCAGATTTAGCTCTGGGCAAGACAGAATCTGGGTTTTCTTCAGTTTAGAAGAACTTAAACTTTAAGATGATTTTTCGTATTGACCAGCATCCATTTTTAATTCATGAAGTTGTAAGACTTTCCATTGCTAAAATGCTAAACAAATAAATAACCAGCAATTAAGGTCTAAAGAAATATAATTAATAACAGTGATAAGAAGGTGTTTCACTTTTTTTTTTTTTTAAGATTTTTTTGGCACTAGTGGCCTTTATTGATAGTGGAGAGACAGGAAGGGGGGAGAGAGAACAGGGAAGACACGCGGCAAAGGGTCGACGAGCCGGGAGTCTAACCCGCGACCAGCCGCACGAGGACTGTAGCCTCTGTATATGAGCCGCCCGCCCTAACCACTGCGCCACCAGGGCGGCCTGAAGGTGTTTCACTTAAAGGTGGAGTAGGTGTTGTTTGAAAAACGGTTCCGGCAATCCAACTCAAGTGAGATTTTGAAAATATACACTCCCTCCCTCCTCCCAAAGGCTCCGCCTCCTCCTCTTAAGCTCACCCCTCGAAACCACGCCTTCACATGATTCACGACTACATGAACCACAGGGAGGGAGGGAGGGGTGGGTGGGAGTGCATTGATATTTGATGGACGTATTTATGCAGCCAATCAAAATAGCGATGATCACTATTTTGATTGGTCAGAGTTTTTCTCTGATTATACCCTCCAGACTGGACCAAAATGTTTAGTTGTTTTTGCAAACATTTTATTTCAGTGGGTGCAATGGGAATGTGAAAAGGTTTTCAGGCAATATTGTAAAAAGTGTTGCAAAAAAACAACACCTACCCCACCTTTAAGTAGTAGAAGCTTCTGAAGGGTTAATTTAGCCAATCAAGTTAGGACCCTCGGTGCAGTTACGAAGGCCATTTTACCTGTTAAGAGTCCTGATCGGTCAGAGAGGAGCTGCTGTTAATGGACCCAGCCGGCCACTTCATTAATCTCAAGGAGA
This sequence comes from Hirundichthys speculiger, assembly GCA_018398805.1. NCBI lineage: Eukaryota > Metazoa > Chordata > Actinopteri > Beloniformes > Exocoetidae > Hirundichthys > Hirundichthys speculiger. Next base: position 482,566 of record JAGFBZ010000229.1, read on the forward strand.
AACGTAGTTGTATGAGTTAATAGAAGAAGCAGGGAAGGAGCTCAAAGGTAAGCAGTTGTAGCTCGGCATGTCTCCTCACCTCCAACTTAGTTCACGAAATCTGAAACCACATCCTATACACTACGAGGACATAGCCAATCTGACTTTGCCAAAATGTATCCAATACGCAAACACCTGCACAATGTGCAGTATACAAGCAGCTGGATGGTATGCTACTTCCAGAGCAATTTGGTGTGTTTAACTGACCAGTTTATTACTACTACAAAACAAAATAAAATTCATCTAAATATGGCAGGAATTAGCTCAAAGCATTCAGTACGGTCACTGTTACAAAGATGACTGTAGACCTATTCGGGTTATAGACTTTTTGGCAGTAAATAAGCACTAGCAAAGTTCTTAATTTACTCAAACACGCAGACCCACGTGGAGATCAGAGGGTCGAAGCATCAACATGAGAACGCACGATCTTAGCAGACGTTCTCTCAACAAACACTCAGCACATAATTACAGTAAACACGAGGGAATTGCAGGATTTTCCATTTGGTAATGCCCGATTGTTGTTGGTGCATTTATTAGTACCAGCTGCCGTGTTTCAGTGCAGCTCTGCTGTGTGTTTGAGAAGCAGTAAGAGGCAGGAGTGCAGAGCTAAGCTAACCCTCAGGTTCCTGCTGGCTCAGGACTTTCTACTGTTGGTGGGATTACTGAAGACCAGAGTGGCCATTCATCTGTTCGTTCATTCAGTGTGTACGCTCCAGAATGGTCAGACCGTGCACGCGCGTGTGTGTTTATGTGTCTTCATGTTAAGGTCATCTGGGACAGTTGAAGTGATCCAGAGGTCAGTCACTTTACAGCCACACAAAATGGTAAATGACAGTTATATCCCCAGTTAGAAAACTGGTTGACCCATATTCTAATCCTTGATTTATCTCTAGTGTTTTCTGTAGACTGTACAAAACAGCATCAATTTATGTTATTCAGCTGATTTTCAATCAGCTCAAGGCTCAGGCTCAATACCTACCAAAAATCTGTAATATATACCAGCTTTAGTGATTTATTTTCTGATGTGTACCTGCGTACAGGTAGTCCTAAGATACAGCAGAGCTCATTAAAAAAAAGAATAAAAACAAGCATGTTGGATTTCAGTCATTTCAGTTGAGCATGTTTGTGGAGTTGGTTGACTGCCAATAGCTCGAATTCACATGACGCTACAACTGCCGGGCTACAAGCCTTCATAAACACTGCACACATGCAGCTTGTAGCGAGAGTATTACTTACTTTAGCTCTGGGCAAGACAGAATCTACACTGAAGACCATGTAGGGTTGTAGCGATACACTAATCTCGCGATATGATATGATACGGGATACCGACGGGATATTCAGCTGCTTCGATACGATACGGGACGGGATCCTGCTATCTGCATCTTACAATTACATTTACATCATTTTACGAAAAATTTTACCGCCAACGGGGACCCAGCCCTGTGATTTTGGTGCAGCAAACATTGTGAAAGTAAAAAATCCAATGTTACTTTGTTTGAATTATTGAACTGAAAGCATCAATTACACATTATATGGCTGACAGGCAGCTTGCAAATGCTGGACAAAATGAATAAAAGATTTGTTGAGAAAAATAGTTTCATTTATTTAAACAGTGCAAATTGTTGCTTGCAAGCTTTTAAAGGTGGGACACGGGGGTTTTGAAAGAAGCTTAGAATATCGATACTCGCGGCTGAAAAATCGATACTCTCTGGGAAAATAAAATATCGATATATATCACAGAATCGATAAAAATCGCTCAGCTGTAAATACATGCAGTACTACGGGAAGTCGAGGTGCTGGGGTGCTTCAAAGTCCGCCATGGCCTACATCACAGTCACTTCTGTTTTTAAACAGGTCAGGTCATCAAATAGAGCTCAGTTGGCTCTAGTGTCAAGCAGGAAAAGGTTGGATGCAGGAATCTATTTCCGATATGTCTGAAAACTGCTGGTGGTTGAAGGAGGGACAGGAACATTATTGTTCCTGATCTTTAAATCGGTTCTGTATCTGGCAGATAAGGTTGTCCAGAACACTGTTGTGGAGTTTCTTGTACTGTGTGCGTAACTCTCTGTGCACTGGCACCTCCTTGTGCTCGGAGCACCTGATATGCGCTGAGGGGAAAGGTACATGTCATCATACCTGTTCCTCTCTGCGCAATGGTGTCACAAAACTATACCCCTGACAGGCAGAACTGCTTATCCAATGATTTGTTCTGCAGTATTTTAAAAAGCACATCAGCTGCGCCGCGCACAACTATAAAACGCACAACTGTCTCAGACTCCCAGCACCCCCCAGCACCCCCTACTGAGAATATGTTCCCACGGCTCTTTATACATGTGTTGTTCATGGCTGCAAGAGCAGATCAGATCCATCAGTGAAACGAGGTTTCTCTAGATTTGCTAAAATTAGGGGGTACATGGTAAAATGGTGAGGCCGAGTCCAAGTACCTGGATATGTGACGTCTGAATACTATCTATCCATCCATCCATTCATCCATCATCTAGACCCGTTTAATCCTCTGCAGGGTCACAGGGGATCTGCTGGAGCCTATCCCAGCTCTCTTCGGGTGAAAGGCATGGGTACACCCTGGACAGGTCACCAGTCCATCGCAGGGCCTGAAAACCATCTACTCTTTTTTTAAAAACTGGTCAAACTGTGAAAGTGGGTTATTGCTGCCACATCATCTGAAGATTCTTCAGTCTTCTGATGGAATTGTTGGTGCCTGACAGAACAGTATTATTCACGCCAATTTTCATTTTTTTCCTTTGGCATTTCTAACAAATATGCTTTGTTTTGGCTTTAGGATTGTAACAATTCTGACAACATTTCCTACAACCCTTTAAGTAATTTAAATCAGAGTGACACAAAGGAGCTTCTTTTTTTTTTTTTTAGCTCAATGGACTCCCTTAGAGGCACAGAAGCGATACTACTTTTATGACACCATCCAGGATTAATCTTGTTTGGTTTATTACTGGGTCACTCACTAATTTTCTCTTACATCATGACTGAGTTTCTTAACCACCTCAGCCATGATCTCCACAGTAACTCTTAGGGCTGAACGATTTTGGAAAATAATCTAATTGCGATTTTTTTCCTCAAAATTGCGATTGCGATTTAATATGCGATTATTTTTAAGGTCTTCTTCTCATGTATTTTTCAAACACTGTCATAATAAACAATATCAGATTTATTTAAAGTGCAGATTACAACAATAAAGCAAACAAATCTGTGGCTTTACCTCTTCAACATCTAACTTTTCACGTTTCATGAAACATGTGTAACATTTATGTAAACATGTGGACTGGACTTCTTAAACACTGTCTGAGATTGACAAGACAGTGTATAAATAAATAAATAAAATATACAGATATAGAAAAAATAAAGCTTACTGATCTCCAGTCAGTAACATCACACAGGAAAATAAAGAACAAATATCTGCTCTAACCAATTGGACATTTTCAAAAAAAAAACTTTTTGAACACTAATAGAAATATTATATTTACTCAGTAACAGCAGCACACAACACATACTGAAGTGCAAAATGAGTATGGCACTGTTAGCCAGAAAGATTCTTCTGTATAGATCTCAGGAGCTCACAGATTTTTTGCAAGGAAAAGGCGGGGGGGGGGAGCTCGAGTTGTCTCGCGCGTCGGGCGGGGTGTTTGTGGCTGTGCACTGTGCCCGACAGAGAGAGAGAGAGAAGTGCGGTTCGCGAGGCGACCTAAACCCAGCGGTTTGAGTGCGCTTGAGTCTCTAAATCACCAGAAAAAGTCGCTAGATTTGTCGCTAGTCGCTTTCTACAACGTAAGTCGCTAGAGGGGACTGGAAAGTCGCTAAGTTGACAACACTGCTTGCCCTGTTTGCTCTGCTCAGCTCGGCTGGGCTCACTCGCAAGTCACGTGACGTCGCCAGATCACGTGACAGTAATATCGCGGCCTTTGCGGTTAGAAAATCTCGTTTTATGATATCGCGAGATTATCGCAAATGCAATTAATCGTTCAGCCCTAGTAACTCTGTGATCCAGTTTCATCGTTGTGGATATCTGACATGGTGCTGAAAGGGTACGGAGAAGAGAGAACCAGGATGGAGGCCTAAAACTTTAATATAACTTTAACCATTTATGTAAATATTTGTAAAACAAAAAACATCAATGCAGTAGCTTACGTTTCAAAACGTCAGATGGGCAGCAAAAAAATACAATTTGCAGAAATAAAAGGGCCACAGCGGGCAAAACAAAGAACTCGTTAAACCACGTGTTGCAACATTGAAGCCTTCTGACCCTCATCCCCTAAAAACAAATGTCAGTGCTGCAACTTATGTCTGAAAAAGTGAGAAGCAGAGTAACACTAAAGCAACTGCCCATCAAAGATGCTGAGTACAACCACAGCTGTGATAGCTTAAGTATCGGTCCATCTTTTTAGGCTTAAAGTTGTTTTTTTGTTTGTCTCCCCCCCCCCTTCTCATTTGGTGCATTGCATGGGTGTGATTTTAAAACGGCTTCTTTTTTCCTTTGTAATAAACACTATAACATTAACGCTATGCTATTAAACAAATGCCTTCTGCATTACATTTAAAACATGACCGTGATGAGAGAAAGAGCCTGCCTGGCTCAGAGGCTGGCAGCACTCGCTCCTGCTCACTAACTACCTCCAGAAAGGGTTAGGGTATCCTCCACGTATCCTTCCTGAAAAAGCAGACATACATATTTTTCTGCAAAAGAATTGTTAATTCTTCATAGTATTTGCAGATTTGCACTATGCTCTGTTCTGTTGTAATTGATAGTATTTATCTTTCTTTATTATTATTTTTGAGTGCTTAGTGAGTTCACATATCCTTTTAAAAGGGAGATTTTTTTTTATTTCTATTAGGAAAAATCTGTTAGTAAAATGTAACACATTCTTGTGTATTTGCACAGTTACATATTACAACAGTTAACACATTATCTAGGCTTTGGGCCTCTTTTGACCTCGCGGTTGAGTTTGTAAGGTCATGACTTCTAAGTAAAAAAAATGATGCTAATATACCTGTTCTCCTTTTTCCCCAAATTAGAATCAATAAGAGAATTGATAAAGAATCGAATCGTTAAACAGTATTGATAATGGAATCGGAATAATCTCATCAATTCCTATCCCTACCTCCACGTGGGACTTTTGGTGTGTCTTAAGCACTGAACCCTTTCATTTCAGCAGCAGGAACGATGCCAAAACAGCCCTGGATGGGAGGTAGTACCTCTAGAAGTATACCAAAATACCTTCTGGGTGAAGTAATGCTGATTATTTCTGGTTGGTGGAGGATTTCAAGCATCTTGTTTTGGCTTCACTGTCTCAGACAGCCAATCCGTGCCATAACTCAAAAACTACTTACACTTAAGTTTAAAAGCAGGAAGTAGAGCTTGCATATACAAATTTCCGACAATTTGTATATCTGCAGCCGAAGTGCCCTTCCTCCTTTTCATCATGGCTTCATTGTGGTAACTGTCATGTGTACTGTATCTCAATCTTGCATTTTATCACTAGCATGTTAATTCTACCACATACCCAGCAACCCCCAAACACAAAGCTACACACCTACCCACGCACCCCCACCTACACACAGGCTGCTTATGTGAAGTGTACACTCCTTGTCACGACTTGCGTGTCATCTCTGGTTTATTGCCTTATGGCGAGATAGCAATACCATCACGTTGCTCCAGGAGTCAGTTTGTACTCCTGGGAGGAAGGTGTGCTGACAGATAAACTGCAGTTCTGACCCGGCGTGGGAAGAGCTGTACTGAATCCTCTAGTCATAGTTGGGTAGCAGATCTATTATGTAAGACGCAGGACTCCAAACACTAAACTGATCAGCATTTTCACTGATCCTGATTTTACAATAAATCACTTTCAAGTTTTTGACAGAAGCTGTGAAATGATTTTGGTTAAATATGCACCTAAAATGGTCAGTTAAAGGTAAAAGGCAGGTTTGTATTGAGCAGGTAAAAGCTAGGATGCTGAACCAAGGTTCTTTCAGGTATTTTGACTCATTTGCAGTGATGGACCCAGAAGGACTTGGCAAACTGCTAGAGATGTCCCCAATATCATTAAATGGGCTGTGGAGCTTCAGCAGATTACAACCAACATTCAAAGCTTAATTGTACACACACGACCAAACAAATCAAGTCCAAACGCACATTTGAGAGTGGTCCACACGCACAATACCGGACAATGAAGGTTCATACATGTGATGAACAAGATATAAACCCCTTACTCACACACATATCCTGGAAGCATCTCTAGTGTGGCTCTCCATAGACCTTGAATAGCGTAGCATTAGCCAAACTGATTGGTGGATTCGGTGCATTATGGCGACTCACTTCAACACGAGCATCAGCCAATCCAACTACACCTATATAGCTACTGCAGGCCAATGAAAGTGTACATGAGGGCCAGACTATTTCAAAGCATGAGACTTATTTGTGTCGTGAGCAGGAAGAAATTTGATGGGTTGTTTTTGGTAAGACAAAGGCACGCAATAACCCCGATGCAGCTGTGAGAGCTAATGAATAATGTGTGAGAGATCCACCACGGACTGTGCAACAGAAGTACACCAGATGGAAAATAATTTGTATGCCAGTGAAAGGCATTTTCCTTCCTAGGAGTAAATGTGACAGGGAGGGAGTTTAATTATTGATTTTCATCAATGAGTCAGAGCACTGCAACTGGCTGTTTGTGTGAAATAACGAAAAAAAATAAATCTGGATACTGAAATTAAAAAACTCAAATGTTCACCTAACAGACGAATATCGAGATATCTGAGTATTTGGGCCTAGCTCGACGAACTACCAATCTAAACTACTTGGTGGCAGTAGTGCAGCAGCTTTGCTGTTTGCCAACCACCAATAAAATAGGACAGTAAAAAGAAGGGGGAATTTTTAAAAACTTGAAAAAAAAGATCAACATTAAAAAAAAGATTATTGCTCAACAAAAAAAAAAATCAATGCTGCACATGTGCAAACAGTTTATTCATGCTCACCTCTAGAACAGAAATATCTACAGTTACTTTACTGCTAGAGGAGGGAAAGAAAAAGTTTGGGGGGAGAAATTTCACCAAGATGAGATTATTTTAGCATCCAGCTACATGGAAAGTGTTGGGTCAATGGGAAGATCAGAGGTGGTGAGACTTTGTTTTTACCTCTGTATTTTAACATGAAGGTGGCAATTAATTCAAGGTGTTCAAGGAAGACATGCATTGAGGCATTTAGACTATAAAAGTGATTTTAGTGCCACTGTGCTGTAAACAAGATAGGGTATGTGGTGACTGATAACATCGGTTATGTCAAAGTTAGCAGCCAGGGCAGGTTATGTATGGAGGACTACAAGTTAAACAGCTTTCCGTGCTTTTGGAAAACAAAACACAAGGTGACTTTAGTATGGAAGTGGCTCTGGGCTGTACAGCATGCACTGCAGTGAGGCTCAAGAGCTTCTAGGAAAATATTTGAGCTAGACAAGACACTGAGGTCAAGGATAAGATGAGTTACCTTTCAGCGACGTCTTAGTCGACAGCTGCAGCTGAAGAACCTCCTGACGGAGTGAACCTGGAGGTGATGCGTGGGTGGAGGAATGAATGGATGTTTGAAATACACAGTGTGTTGATGACCAATGATGTATGGATGGACAGATAAATGAATACAAGATGTGTAAAATGCAAGGATGGCCATATGGAGAAGAAAATGTCAAAAGTGAGCTGCATTTCCCATTGATTAAGCTAAATCTTTCAATAGGTTTTGTATATAATTAACAATCCTGGACTACTCTGAAGAACATCGTCATACTAATAACATCACCAGTTTTAAAGCTACTCTTTGACAAGACAAACTCTGACCAGATGGGGGCAGCATATCCCAAGAAGGTTTATAGCTATATCTCAATACCAAGCATGCCAAGTTTGGACTTGTCACAAGTGCCAAGTACGGCTTGAAAGAAGATACTTCAGAGGACGCAGTTAGATCTTTCTGCGACTAGATTCAAGGAGCGTACTTGACGACATCAAAGTTCTGCCATCAGGCTAATGCAAATTCAAAAACATCTCCAGTTTAATTGAATATAAAGCAAAGTCTCTGAACATTAATATAACTCAAAAAGGACCACGGACTTCGATGGCCAAGTTATTCATCACCGTTACTCTAAAAACACATTAGAATCAGGTTTTGTGCTTCTGTATTTCAGCCATGTTGCGAAAAAATTTCAGCGGAGGTGAAATGAAAAACACTCAGAAAATGTTGGGGGAAATTTTCAAATAAGTTTTGTCTTGATAACCTTAGCCACAAATTTGAAGCTAGTTGAACTATATTCTCACGTAAAAACATCTTAAAAACTATATTCTGTTATACAACAACAAAGTTATAATCTCTTGAAACTTGAAATGATGCATTAATTTATGCGACTTAGTGCCATTCCACCGAAAAATGAGAATCCTAAATTGCCTCTTCTCCCTAACCACGACATTTTTTCAACACTTCCATTTTCGAGAATTTTTGGCACACACGAACATTACAAGAGCAGTTCATTTTCACCCATTTTGTTCGCTGTCAGTGCAAATGACGTACTTCTACATCCGCCCACATCTCTGCAACAGTTGTAGCCTCAAATTTAAGAAATCTCATCAACATACAGCCTGCCCTCACCATTCTTGACATCGTACTCATATTAAACAAATGCAAATTGTGCAGCATGAGATGTTATGTTATACGACTGCAGAAATTGTGCAGCGTATAGGAGTCCTACAGGAGCAGAGCCAAAAGAGCCAGACCTCCCATGACTATTCTATCAGGTCCACGTGGTTAGATGAGGCATTGTTATATAGAGTGACTTTTAATACATAAACTGATGCATAGCCTTATTTGTATATACGTCCATCCATGCATTATGCAGATTTGAGATAGATCTGAAGAAAACTACAGCACGTATTGCGTGGGTTTTTTTTCCTTTCAACACAGTGAGCTACTGTACATGCATTAAATGGCATGGCATTGCTGCTATAAATAACATACAGTCAACCTTTTCCCTACATGTGTAGCTTTAGTATACCAGGGGCCAGACTGGAAATAGAAATCTTCGAAGGCTGCACGTGTTACATCCCTTCAAAGCACAAGTGTAACACCAAATTGTGTGACCCAAATGGGAAACTTAAGCATTTATATATTGTCACATGCACTATGACATTTTAAAAATGTGACAGTAATAGATGTCAAAATCAGTTCTAAGAGCATGAACCACATGTGTACAAGCCAGACTGCAGGTAAATGTATACTGTAAAGTTGGAGGAGCAACAGGCTGCTGCGGTTCGTGTCAGATGGAAACCCAAAGTGCTGTTTTCTCTCTTATAGTATTCCCGCCTGGTTTACTGCTCGTCGGCATGGCTGCCCCTGCTACTTACCCGCTTTACTGGAGCCACGTTTCCCTCTTTTGCTCCGCGGCATGTCGAGCAGCGTTCAGATCCTCCGGCTCACAACAGAGCTAGCAGCGCTTTTAGCAGCTACGGTTAGCCCGCTTCAAGCTCGCTGGTACCACAGTCCAAGAAAGAAACAGGCCAGGAAAAGGTCTCAGTGGTTTAACTTTTCAGGTGCGTCAAAGTTGTAAAATACACTTAGATATGGATGCCAGCTCTTTTCCCGCTAGTGTTGACACTTTAGTTATCGTTGGCTAGCGTCCGCTATCAACACTCCAAAAACCACCACGTTTTACAACTCCACGCCGTCTTCGCTCCCAGAATAAAGAGTTGTCAAGTAATGGGAAAAGTGGCTCTTTTTAACGGTGTATTATCTATGATTGTCCCCCGGTAGTCTATACCTTATACCAGGTTGAGACGACAAGTATTTTCCAAAATGTTTAGGACGGAGTTCAGAGCACGCCGCTGTCGCCAAGTCCACCATCTTCCCCTCAGTAACGACTGAACAGACCGGCAGCCGGGGTTGCCAGGTTGGCTCTGGTGACTGACATCCCCCGTTTCCGGTCATGTCTGACCACAGACCGACACCAAACCGATTTAAATCACGTTATGTCAAATCCAAACGAGTCATATGTTTTATATATATATAAATATAATATATATATATATATATACATATATGTATATACATACATACATATATATATATATATATATATATATATATATATTATATATATATATATATATATATATATATATATATATATATATATATATATATATATATATATATTTCTGATGTAATACCAACTTTTTTGATGTAGATGGTTGAAATGTATCCTCAGTAGGTCCCGTATGGCCCCCTGTGGGCCTTGTATAACTTTCACCAAAGGTTCTGAGCAAGTCTGGAGGTCCAAGGATCAAGATACGTCTGGTCAACTTGGCACATTTCATCGGAATATTATAAAATATAGACATTATTTGATATAATTTAAAAATGTTGAAAATATACTGCTCAAGATAAATTAAAGGGGACAAATCATGAAAAAAAAAGTTTTCCTTTGCTTGAAAGCATGCATTTGGATGTCTGAAGTGATTACTAACTCAAATACTTCTGCAAAGCTAAACCCTGCCACCTATTTCTGAATATGTCATTCAGGATACTCTGACGTCACAGGCCCAGATCAGAGCTGAATGGAGCCTTGAGCACCACAAAAACGCTGCTATTTTTGTCCACTAGGTGGCAGGTCAGCCGTAGCCCTTTGGATTTGGGGCTTTGTGTAAATCAGAGTCAAAAGTTTTGTAACTCAAAAACAAAAATCTGAAAGTGAAAGTTGAAGTTTTGATATTGAACTTTGGGCTCTTATTTTTTTCACTGTGTTTTTTCACAGTGTTAAGAGTTTTACTCTATAGAGGAGGAGATGGTCAGGTGATGCTCAAGCTCCAGCTTTGAGCATAACCGGTGTTCAATAGCCTCATGTAGAAGTGGGAGTTTCAAAGTGTTAACCATAGTTTTTGAACAGCAAAATCAGGCAAGATCACCTCTTTATACTGCAATTGGTCCAGTCTAAGCAGCTTGCTAAATGAATGTCCGGTTTTCACTGTCAACCAAGTGAAAGTGGTATGAAGAAATCATTTGTTTGACGGTTAACAGTACAACAGTCCCTAAAGGCAACGTGTTTGAGAAAGGTTCTCAGCCTTGTCAATCATGATGTCCCGCCCCCCTGCGTGAGATCAGGGTCAAAAATCTGAACCTGAAAAAAAAAAAAGATTTGAAATTGAAAAGAAGATTTGAACCTGAAATAAAAAGATCTGAAATCTGAAAACAATAAATTTGTAAGTGAAAAAATAAGAGCCCAAAGTTCAATATCAAAACTCAGATTTTTGTTTTTGAGTTACAAACCTTTTGACCTTGATTTAGCTCCATCCATTTTTGCGGACAAGAAAGCAAACAAAGTAAAGAAAGCAACGAGCGATGGTGATAATTCATTTTACTTCATTTTCTGCCTTCAGACACCCATGAAGTACAACTGCCCTGCCGCAGCTCCAGAGCAAAGAAGCAACACATCTATACCTTCATGGATGACATGACAAGGGTAAAGTGGCCGACAGATCACTCTGCACAGAGAGGGTGGAGGGCACTGATTCAGTTTGAGGGCAAGAACAAAACAGGGAAGAATATTGATATGTTGAACGTCACAGGAAATTGGAAAAAGAAAAGAAAAAGAAAAATATGTCCCCTTCTAATGAATGTTTAATAAAGTTGGTTAAATTACTAAATAACAAGTCTTTCAAGGCCACACATGGTTCAGTGATGCAGAAACTGTCTTTTAAAGATGACAACATGATAAATTATGTCAGGAAACATTGGTAGATGTGTATATAAAGGTGATGTGTTTAAGGTATAAATCTTCACTTTTAGAACATTGATGAAAAAAAATCATATAAAGATGTTGCTTTGAATAAGGGGAACCGTATGTAGTAGTTAACTTTATTAACCAAGACGTATCACCAACCTACATGTCGAATACCAGAATAAAAACCTGTATGCTGAGTGTGAATGGAGGGCTACAAATCTGACAATTAGAAGATAACTGAGGGGGATCTCAGGAAGTCCCTTGTAAATCTTATTTATCTCAAATCTCAATTAATCTTTTTTTTCCCTGCTTAAATAAAAGACTTAAAAGAAATTAACAAACAGGAGCATCATCATAAAGGGACAGTATATTTTCCTGCAGTTTCTCATCTCTGGGTGAATGAACCTCTGTTTCAACACATCACTGATTTCAGGATTCACTGAATTACACTGAATAAACATGTCATTTTCTCAGAAAATCTTCACTGATGTGAACTTAAAGGAACCTGTTTCAAGTTCTACTTAAGGCAGCGGTTCCATGCAAAACTGAAATAATTATGATTTTGATTTTTCTTTCTCCCATTAGACGTCTTCTTGCAGACTTAATAGACTGTGGATGTTTAAAATATACATTTGGGCATTTATTTTGCAACATCCAATTTGACAGCATCTATTTTCCACAAGAGCACATAGAATTTCAGAAAAAAATGTACCTTGTGTAATTGAGAGAAATCGTCACAACATGCTGCCTGAAAACGGGTTTCCCTCCAGATTCAGAGCACAGAAACGTGAGCAACACTGCTGTAACATTTCATTTACGCAAAACTGTTGATTTCAGCGGAAAAATAACAGTTCAGAAGGAAAATAGAAAGGAAATAGCTTTTATTAAAGAGAACATATTTTCCAGTCTAATAAAAATATTTAAATTGTCCACAAACTTTCAGCAAGACATGGAAAATTTCACATAGTAGTACTGTACACCTTCAAGGCAGAAATCAGTAGTTTTTTCCTCTAGATGTGTAAACGTCATAAATTCAGAGACTCAGTCCCAGTTGAAAGAAATCAGATTTCATTAGAAGCCAAACTGAACATCTTTTCAAGTTAAAATATTATTATACTGTGCAGAGTGAACAGTCTGAGATACTGTTTAAACAAGGCTAAAAAAAATGAACACAAATTAATTTAAATGTCATGGTTAGTGATCACACCTAATAGTGGAGGGATAACAAGCAGAGGCTGTCATCCCACACAAATGACAAGATTATAAAATTGGTTCAGCAGTAACAAGACAACCACAGAGAACAAAAATGCAATTTGGAGTTTTTATTTTTTGGTCCACCAGTACGAAATTAATATTATATTTAATTAGCAACAACCAATATCCTTCTTAAAAAAGTTAATTAAATATTAGTATCAAGTAGATCTATTAGCAGGCTTCTTTTTGTTCTGACTGAAACCTGGTTGAGCCCAACTTAACTAATGAAAAAAATAAAAACAAAACTGAGTGAACAGTGTTAGTCCATACAGGGGTCACACCAACGGTCTCAACAGTACTGATAATGATTAACTTCCATGTATCTCATCAGTAAAATGCACTTGAGTCACATGTTCATCAGGCAAAACAACACGTTTCTGAAACTCATAGAAAACCGACTGTATATACGGCGATGACATGTTGAGCAAAATGTCTGGTTCTGTTCAGTCTCCACATCCTGCGTTGTAAATTAAACTGCATAATCTTTGGATCTTTTATATTTACGTGTGTTTATATTTACTGATCCCTGCTGACAAGAGCACACACTCTTTAGTTGTTTTTTCTCTCTCTGTCAGAAGACTCAAGAGTGAGGATTTGTACATCTTGTATTGCTGGAGTCAAACAGCAGGTGGCGACATTGGCAAAGACGAGACGCTGGAGGAACGCTCCACTGGGAGGCGTATCGGCGAGTGTGCTGCCTCTCTTATCCAGAATAGTAGTTACTGGGGACGAAGGGCATCTTGCTGACGGTGGCCGGGACTGCTTTCTTCCTGACTTCCACCTGGATGGCTGTGCCGTTCTTGGCGAACTCTGCATCCACGTAACCCATGGCGATGTTCTTTTTCAGGCAGGGGGAGGGGCAGCCGCTGGTCACCTCACCTATAAAAAAAAAAAAAAAAACAGAAAGCAATAGGTTAAACAGAGGCCTCAAAGAAAATCTCTAAAGCGTCTCATCGTCTGCAACCCTGCATTCATAAAATCTGTCCTGCTAAAGAAATGACATGCAGCGTTTATTATGTTGACAATGTGAATGAAAGCACACCTTCAAACAAAAGCATTTATAAACTTAAATTAGATGTTTCAAAGGCAGATTGAGCAGATGTGGAATGTGTCTGGATTTAGCAACCCCCAGTGGTAACGTCATTAAATAAAGCAGAAGCTGTCTGGTTATTTTCTTCCACTGATGCGACCCCGCTGTTGATTGAGGTTCCTCATCTCCCTCATGTCTCTGACTCCCACCCCGTTTGTTTTTCTGACCTATGACTTTTCCATCGGGGCTGAGGATGGGTGTATGTTGTCTGACTGGGGGGCCAGCGGACACCAGGCCGACTCTCTTTCTGGCCGTCTTGGCTTTGATCTGAGGTACGATGATATCAGCACCAGGGAAATCTTTGGTCTGACGCCGGCGCTTTCCTGTGTGGGAGAAGGGAAGGAACGTAAATCAGAATGAATGGGACTAAAGTTCAGATGTACACAGAAGTATCCTGCAGAACCTGAAATCCGTTGTAAAGCGGTAGTTCATAAGGTTGAAGAGAGCCTCACCTATCGTCCAGACGAGGGTGGCCTCCACGGGTGTAGTGGTCTCATCGATGTCGTTGCCATAGAGACAAAGCCCCGCCTCCAGACGAAGACTGTCCCTGGCTCCCAGACCGGCCAGCTTCACCTCACTGTTGGCCAGCAGCTTCTCTGTCAGCTCAACCACTCTGGACTGAGGGACCGATATCTGGGACACACAGACGGAGAATTAACTTTGCACATTTACTCAGAGGAACAAGCTGCATGATATCAGGAACGACACTCGTGTTACCCATCAGTGGTCAGAAAGCTCTTTTAATAGGATTAGTCTTTAAACGTAAGTACCTTAATTTCACTTACAACTAATAAGTGATAACTGAAACGAAGGTTACCCAACATTAATGATGATAAGTGTGTATGCAGCACAGATTTGGAACTATAGATAAACTGTTAGCTCCTACAATGGGAACCAGTCAGGATGAAGTACTGTCTGAGGAATAGATCAATTGAGTTAGTTTTAAATCATCAGTCCTGTCTATGTGCATTGTGGGAATTTAACAACATGTCTTAAAATGAACTTTTAGCTTTCAGTACAGAGACGCTCACCTCCACGCCGTCCTCACCGGTGTATCCACAGCGTGTGACCCTGCAGTCGGGAACCCCAAAAACGGTTGCCAGGGTGGAGGTCATGAAGGTCAGCTTGCTGAGGTCCCCCTTCAGCCCATCCTGAAGCACCCGAGACATGGTCGGACCTGATGAAACACAACTAACTTAATATCAACGTAACCTGCAGCATGGAAGTTTGAAGAAATAAAGAGGGAGTCACCTTTTTTTTTAAGCTAATAACAGATCAATAGAGGAAGGGGTGATCTAAACTACAATGAAAAGTTGAAACAACAACAAAATAAATCCAGGTGTCGGAAGGAGAAAGAAAAGGAAAGCAAATGGGGAAACTCAGTAAGTATTTTACCTTGCACAGCAATCAGTGCTTCATCAAGAAACTCAAGATCCACATCATAACCTTCAGCTTTGAACTCTGCCAGTCTGGCCTAAACACAAAGCACACATCAGACACTTTCTAACTGATCCCAGATCCATCTTTTTATACACATTCCTTCCGTTTACCTTCATATGAGCTGAGTCCTTGTCTGCACAGCCCGCGTTGGAGACAACGTAGAGGTAACCCTGGTCAGTCTTTGTCACTATGAGGTCATCAATAATCCCTCCTTTCTCATTGGTGAAGAGGGACAACGTACCCTGAGTTGAGGAAGAGGACAGAAAAAGACGAGTGGCTTAGTGAAATAAAGAAACGGATGGAGAGGAGATTTTGGGACATTTTGTTTGTTTGTTTTTCCAAAAGGGCAATGTGGGGTTCAGAGTCCTGCCCAAGAACATCTTTAGAAGATATTTTGAAAAAGAAATGGATGGAGAGAAAAATCCAAAGATGTTTTTATGCATTAAAATAGAAAACCAAGAAGGGATAAGAAACTTTGAGGACAGCTGTAATCTAATATGTGGACTTCCAAATATATTTTGAACAGCTGTCGATGGTGTAAAGTGAAAAGACCTGCAGATCCCTTGATCCCCCAATTCTAGCACGCTGCTCTCAGCAACCGTTGATCAAATGACGCCCTTAACTGAACCTGGCTTTGATTTTGATCTCGAGTGCAAAAGTGGAGATTCACAAACACGTTCTGCACGGATGCAGTGTGATCATAAAGAATAAATCTGGCTACAGACAGACATACACCTGCAGTGAACCCCCACACCCTCCTTTGTAGTAGTTCCGACTACTCCGGATGACATCTTGGGCATGTCACACACCCTTTACCCTCTACCTGGTTGTCCTTGAGCTCTGTAATATCTGCAACCACCAGAGACTCCATGAACTTCACTCGGTCCCTGCCGTGGACTTTGGTCTGACGGGGGAAAAAAACACAAAAGATATGAAGTTAAACATACCAGCAGTAACAGCTTCCAGATGGGTTGGGGCGTGCATTAAAAGGAGCACCATGCATCCAGGTTACGCTTCACCTGCAGCATGTGGCTGACATCAAAGATGGAGCAGTGCTCTCTGGTGTGCATGTGTGAGGCGATGTGGCTGTCTTTGTACTGGACAGGCATACTCCAGCCTGCAAACTCCACCATCTTTCCCCCCTGCGCCCGGTGGAAGTCAAAAAGCTGAGTCTTCTGCAAGGCGGCCTGGAGGAAAAAAAAAAAAAAACACAAGACTGAGGTTGCAGAATAAGAAAACTATCAGGAATACAGGAACCATGGCTGAAATTAAATTAAAATGAAATATGCTTGGTATTTACAGAAAAGATGTGGCAAATCTTTTTTACGGGTGCGACCCACATACGCAGCTCTGCTCCTCATCCCACAAATGCATATTACTTACAAATGTAGCACCATTTAAAACGGAAATAAACAGGCTTTCCAAATGTAAAGATTTATTACCAAGAAGCATCGCTACAACAAAGAAATAATATACCAAACACAAATATCCTCAAGTTTTCTGCTTAGTTTAATTTGCAACTTTGCAATTTTTTTTTATCCTCTTCCAAATAAAAGAAGCATAAATTTATAAATATAAAAACTCTAGGAAATGTTCAGATAGATTTTTCTCAATCAAGTTGATTAAGAAAACAATATAACATATATATATATTATTAAATGTAATGTTACAATGTGCAATATATACAATATATAAAATCCCATTTTCAACAGACATACAGCTCTGTTAGGAGCTTTTTCTATGTTCTTTCTGCCCTCCACTTGCAACCTTTGAGCCAGCTGGGAAAGAGAACTTATCAGTGCACCGACAGCAGTGCACGCTGATAATACTGAAGAGCCAGTCACCCGTGGTTTTAATAAAATCATCTCGTGCAGCTCAGTGAAGTGAAGCAGGCAGACGGAGGGAAAAGACAGTCTGCTGGGACATGTGAACATTCTGTCTGCATGAACTGACAGCTGATGATGTCATACACTCCTGTTATTTTTAAAAATACAGCAACACAGATTCAGTCTGAGCATTTCTAGAGGGAAGTGCAAGCATTTGTGTGATTTTTATTTTAATTAAATTACTCCAAAGTAGACCATGTGAGGAGGGCCCAGCGTCCAGCCAACTAAGCCAGTTTGGGTCGAGTTTTGTTTGCATGGATCAGTTGGGGCTGAGAACAGGCACGTGCAGTGGCATTTTATTCAACATGAATTTGACCAAAATGCACACACAGTTCAATTTCAGCAGGAATACAAATAAAGCCAGTTTGCTTGGGAAGGTTTCAAGCGGTTTTGCATGGCTTACTTGGGAAATCTCTCTGACCTGCTGGATTTGGGCCATTGTGGGGCTCAAACTGTGTTGACTGGTTCAGAAATTTCAAATTGGACTGGTGAAAAAAAAACTTGCACTAAGTTTAGTTGATGATCTACCATTGAAGATTATTAAGATATGCTTAATAAGCTCCAGGGTGAATCAAATCCAAAGAAGAAACGTAAGAGTATTGTATAATGTCTTTTCAAATAATTCATCATTATAAAGTTACATGACTGTAATCAAGCTCCTTCTATAATGGTGTAAAAGCATTTTTTTTTAATCCTCGTTAGTTTACCATGGACTCTTACCTCTCCGCTGGAGGCCTGTCTCTGCTGCCGCCTCTGCCCCCCACATCCACCTCCAGCGACCTGCTGTAAACCGTTCCTGGAAGCCCGCAGCCCGAGCCCCGGGCCCCCGACTCCAGCCACGTACCGAGCCCACATCACGTCGCCCGAGTCCTCCGTTCAACTACCTCACACACACGCACACACGCCCGCGAGCTCGCTGTCCCTCACGGAGCGGCACTTCCGCTGCGTTTCCAAACTCTTCTGAAGTCCACACACTGGAATTCCTGATTTCCTGGCAAAAACACATCAAGCGCAATGAATCAATGAAGGAGCGAGGACTTGTGGGAAATGTAGTTTATGAGCGATAGCGCTGCGAGGGTTTACTTTGAGACTACTCGTCTCCCCCGAGGATACAGGAAGGTGAGTGGTGTCCTCGAATTGTATAAATTGATATTGTACTTTATATAATTCTACTTTAAAAAGTACTTTATAAAGTAATATTGATAACAGTCTGTAAATATCATCTACCAAGAGTGTTGTTTTTATCATATATATATATATATATATATATATATATATATATATAGATATATATATATATATATATATATATATATATATATATAATACAGTCATGGAAAAAAATATTAGACCACCATTTTTTCTTTACTTTCTTGTTCATTTTAATACCTGGTACCACTAAACGTCATCATATGACTAAAACAGACAGAAAAAGAAAACACTAAAACACTGAATGCATAAAGCAGTGTTTTTGGCAGAACAACACCATAGCTATTGATGTAAAAACTTAAGTGATTTAGGTTATAATCAAGAAAACCATGGAAAATGGTAAGATATCAGCTCTTAAATAAAACTCTTATGAGCAATCTTTGTGGTTATCGTTATGTTTGTCCAAACAAATGTACCTTTAGTTGTACCAGGCTTTAAAATGACCAAGAAACTGAAGAAAACAAGGGTGGTCTAATAATTTTTTCCATGACTGTATATATATATGTATATACACACATATATATATATTTTTTTTTCTACTATTTATTTAAGTGCTTTATTTATGTGTGTATTATGTGTGTGCCTGCCGGGAGTCGTGCAAAATTTGAACTTGAACTTGATTATTGATAAATCCAAACAGCAGTCAAGACAAACAATGACACCATAATATAATTATTAAAGCTGTACTTAACATGTTGGCTTCTGAAATTAGTGAAGAACATTATTTTTGCCTTATATTTTTTAATTATAGATGATGCCCCCCCACTGATGACCTGACCATCGAATGCCTCAGGCAACTGAAGCCCAGCAAGGTGGAGGAACCTCAGGGGCTATCATGGCATGTACCCTGCATATACCACCAACAAATTTAAGAGGTGACTGACGCCAGAAAAACATACCAGTGGCTGGAAAAAGCTGGACATTACAAAGGCACTGATCATGCCTGCACAACAACACGCACAAGATCTACAGAGGCTACAGGGTCTACCACACCAGACAGGACCCCAGATGCAGGCTGGGCAAACAAACCCCTGGAAGGGTACAGCACATCACAGCAAGATGTAAGATGCTGGCAGGTGTAGGTTTGATGCTATACCGAAATATCTGCACAGAGTATGGACTGAAAGTCCTAGGGCCAAGATGGGAGGCACTTCCACAGGTGACTGAGAACAAGCGGGGGACAGGTAGGGGGTGTGGGTGTGTATAACATGTATATAACTCTCTCCCACATAGTAACTTTGTAGTACTGATCATTAGAAAAACATCTACTGTCAAGCATAGTACTTGTTTGGTTGTGTTAGTTTACTAAATGTTGTGTTAACATGCACATGGGTCCAGACAGAACCACATTTTCCTCAACTGTGTTCCATCCATGTAGCAGAATGACAATAAAGTTCTGTCCGAGTCTGAGTCACATATTACATGAACCTGGTAAAACATGTAATTGATCCAAACATGCACAGGCGTTCCACAGGACACTGCTCAACGTGCACTTGAGAGGCAAAGCCTGCCCTGTTAATCTTAGTCTTTTTTCTTCTTCTTCTTTCGATGGTAATATGAGATGTTCAGCTTATAGTTAGTTCCATTTGTACTTGTAAGTCAGAATCTTTGAGTTTCAAGTCAGAAGTTTCATCTTTAATGCTCAATGAAGTCAGAATTCCAACCAGAAAGGTCAGAGGAGCCTCTCCAGATAAACAGATGGGCCTAATCTGGGCTACTTTTGGCACTTCTGGCTCCGCTGCGTCTCATGAAAGTGTTATGTAGGCCAAAGTTCATGAAGTGGTCCAAATCTTGAGTCCATGCTGTCAGTCAAAGCCAAATGTGGGCCAAAGAAAACTGTGCATTATAGGCCACGTTTGGGCCACACGCTCTTTGCTATCGAGGTCACCTACCCCATCAGAATCCAACATGACTGCCGCTCACATCAACAAAGTAAACACTCAGCTAATCTGTCAGTGGATGTGTTGCAATTCTGTTTGCAAGTGGAATTTGTACATTTCACAGACGTTGTTTTTAATTTTAATTGACAGACATTTGGAAAAAGGTGCTTTTCCCAGCTTTGCAACTGGAAGAGCATCAGCTCCGGTGTGACATCGTTTGAGCTTCCAAGCTGAATGGAACTCACCATTACCTCAGAAGTTGGACCTTAGAATGATGTCACAACCAAGGTGACGTGTTGCAGCTGCAAAGTTGTGAAATGAAGCTTTCCAACCGTTGTATCAACTGTTGCGTCTGCTCGCCATGGTTGGCACCAGTGATTCATAACACCATATGTAGTATTAAGCACCTGCAATCAGGGTAGAAACACTTAAAAGCGAAGAGTATTATTTGTATATCCGGCTTAATGTGAATTAAAGAAGACAGAACCATTATTAACAATAAAATTAGCTTAGTGTTACTTTGTTGATGCGAGTATCAGCCATGTTGGATTCTGAAGTCCATGTGCTTGAGGGTTTCCTGACTTTTTGAGCCAGAGTTTCTGACTTTAGGGGCAGTGTCGTTCAAACGTCTGACTTCTGAGTTCAGCTGGACCAAACTGGACAAGCTCACATTCCGAGTGCAGTCGTCCGAGTTGAAACGGAGCGCACCGTTACCTTGGAACTCGAAACCTGGAACTATTTTTGAAATATTTCTCTTAAGGAGACCAGAAGAGTAGTACAATAATACGGTCTGTATGTAATAAAAGCTTGGCTCAGTGTCTCTGTGTTGGCTCAAGAGAGAAACGTCATATTTTGGATTTTTTTTTTCAATGGACTTAAAGAAAAATGCACTTTTTGCTAAAAATTTTAACCCAAGTCTCAAAATGAGACCTGAGTCAAAGGCTTTTTTTGGTTGATTTCTTGGACTCCAGGTGAGGTCTCGCTGTCTTACCTGGAGTTTTTCATGAGCAAGAAACCCTGACTTGTTGGAACTCCTTTAAAAAAAAAAAAAAACAATCCACAAAGAGACTTATTATGAAAACTAAATAAAATATAAGATCACTGCAAAGATAAAGTAAATTATGCATCGCAGAACCAAACTCCTGAGGACACTTGTTGTATTCATTCAAATGCAAAAGACTGGAAGAAACATGAAAGATGTTAAATGTCCTGCGTCTAAGAGCGCAGGATCACTCATCCAACATTCATTCAGTGATCATTTGAATGTTTCTGAGGTATTAGGAGTTACATTTTGTAGTTTTTCATGCTGGACTGTCCCTCACTGTTCTTTACTTGTATTTAATGTTTATCGCATGCATACATCTGCCGTTCCTGGAAAACCTTTGGAGTTGTTTTTTGTTAGATGAGGTTGCCAATCTGAGTTGTCTGTGGGACTATTTGTGTTTATCCCTATGTACCCCATCATGCCTTTCACCCGGGTCATTGAGTCATCCTTTGGCCGGAGCAACTAATAATAACTCCATGTCTCTGCTGCTATTCTCGGCCCTGGTGGGCCTGCGAAGCCGAGCATGTGTACCTTCATGTTAGGAGGGGGCTAACAGGACCGATAAGACTTCTTCTCTCTGTCCGTGCCCCAAGCTTTCTCTTCGTCTCTCACAGGACAGCTGGGGTGGGCTACACGAGATTATTTTGACACAAACATAGTTAGCATTGGCCAGGACTGGCCGTGGGTTTTCTCACAGTTGCTCGGTGACTCCTGAAGAGAAGGACCCCAACACAAAAACATGTGCTTTTTCTTTTTTTGATCTCTGAACATCTGAGGATTTGACTGGAATCACACATTTCATGAACAGGATAACACTGGACTTGGTGTGAGTGGCCCCTGGAGGACGTATTTGGATATTTGGTTCCCCTTTTCTGCTGCTCTTGTTGTACAGACACATATCTGCCTCCATGTGAAGAAGTGATCAAGAGGTGTCACTGACAACAGAAACAATCAGCCTCATAAAATCTAGCGGAGCCTTTACTGACGGTGACTGAAGGTGGGTAAAACACAATTGTATTCTACGAGTTACGCCCAGTAAAGATCATACATGTACGATGTGGTCTGTCTGCTGTTATGAGTCTAGTCAGGTGGGTGGTAGCTGAGGGCGTCGGGCAGATCCAGAGAGTAAATAATCTATTCATTCATTCTGTTAGTTATTAGGTAGGCTTCCGCTCTCTCCTTTGACCCTTGGTTCAAATTCCAGCAGCATTGTGCCTTTATGGCTTTGATAACCAGCTCTATTAATAGCTCAGATAAATCAGCTATCCCTGTATTTTGTCATCAAGTAGACCGAGCTGATCTTTCGTAAGATATATGCTGCCAAACTTGATGTATTTCTTTATTTTAACATCGTGATTTAGATTATTCTCCTCATTTCTTGTAATTGCTCTTGAACAGCAAAATGAAAGTTTCATTTTTATTTTGGACCTGCTTTATGAGTTACAATATATAATGATTATTCATACTGCACAGCTGCCCTCCTAATCACTATCTATCTAATATATACTGCTTGTCAAATAAAGTAAACCGCTGCCTGGACTTCCAATAGGAGTTTTTATTTTAATTTTCTTGGTGATTTTCCGACTGGGGGCGAGTTATTTAATCTTAAATTATGTGGTGAGTCGCCTCAGAATCCTTCAAGATATGATTTATTGTTTGCTAAAACATTTGGACTCTGGAGCATTTGCAAAAGGCTGTGTGGTCTGAAGAGGCTGGATTTACCCTGATAAAGAGTGATGTACACACGGTGGAAGAAAAACAGCAGATCAGGTGATGCAGCCCTAACGCATGGTACCTACTCTACAAGCAAAATTAATGTGGCTCTGTCAGGAAATACATGTTGGTGTTGGATGACAGTATCAAAACGATATCAGCCATACTCAAAGCAAAATGTTTGTCCAAGTAAATATTGTAAAATTATATATAGCCACAAAGTTTTGCATAATTCCAGGAATAGTCTTTTGATTGATGGCTGGCCATAACTAATAGTGGCCTTTCATCACTTTAGTTACTTATCACTTAGCAGTATCTTAACTTGATTTCTGAGCTGTGAATAAAGACCTGCCAGAGCATAGTCTTGTTTTTTTTTTTTTTTTTTTTTTAGATTTTGTGGCTCTAGTGATCCTCATTGACAGTGTGCAGAGATAAGAATGGGGCATAGAGCGAATGGGGAAGACATGCAGCAAAAAGTTGCAGTGGTGGGAGTCAAACCTACAACTGCCACAGGAGGGCTGTCACTAGATGACCACTAGTCCTTTTTATTTAAAATCAATATGGCTTTCTGGGTTGACTTTACTAAGATACCATTGTGACTGGTTTTGGGTTGACCTGGAAGGGTTCAGGGGCAAAGCTTAGCAAAGCAGCCTGAAGCAGTCATTGCCCCTGGTTGAAGACCGCTGGCCAGGGCTAACCAGAGGACGCCTCTAGCTAGTCAGCTTCCAGCTCCCGCTGCAGCTGGGTCATCTGCTTCAGTTACCTTTGCTGTGGATCATTTACGGACCCATCCAAGCTGACTAACAAGACCACTACCCAACAACATAAAAAAAAACTGCTGCCAGAGTTGAAGGGCTACTTGGGGGCTTGGTTGACGCACAAGTGACCACAAAAGGACCAGGGAGGACTGAGCGACTGCAGGTCCTAGCGGAGCTCTGCTAGACTTCGCTTCAGTTCTGGCAGCAAGCACTTGTTTTAGACGAGGCTTCAGGTAGCAGGTGTACAGGTGTAATAAGCATGAATGTAAGGTAACATTAGTCTGCACCAGAGGCCGACATAAGCCAAGCCAGACAAGCTAAAACAGCTGACTTGCGGTAACTGAACTAAAGTGGGTGTGCTCCAGGTGGGCTTTAGAGCTTCTTGCTCTGCCCATTTTTGGATTAACCGGGTTTGTGGATGTCAGTCCCTCCCAACACGGTGCCACAGATCTCTTCAGATGAAAAAACTCCCACAGCAGGAGAAAAAAAAAACCTTTAAGCCAAACAGTGTCAAGGAAAAACTCCACTTTGAGGAAGAAACCTTGAGCAGGACCCGGCTCATATGGGGGGACCTTCCAGCCGAAGGCCAGCCGGGTAAAGAAAGAAAAAGAGAGGGAGACAGGACAGAGACCCTGGCAACGCTACACTAGATTTATACAAAATGTATCAATAGTTATCATCCATTAGCACTAAGAATTCCAGCACTTATATTCTGACTGGTTCATTGTTAGTACATGAAATACAGAGATGATTATATAAACAGATGTAGGCAGCTGCACTGGTCAGAGGACTACGCTTACACTTTTGTTTTCATTGAAGGAGGGCCAGGTTGAGTTGGTCCAGAGTCCGGTCCCGGCCCTCAGGCCATATTTTGCCCATGTGTGCTTTCGGTCCACCAGGCCAGCAAACATCTCTTCATCTTTACTTTTCCCTCACAACAGGAAGAGATGTCGAGGGCCTCGTCGGCCCAGACCACCCCTCAGTTCTACAGGGTCAGCGAAAGAGATCTCACAGAGATCGAGCTACATTCTGTGGACTCCATCAATGACCTCCATCGAACACACGTTGAACACGGCCACAAAGGTACACACACAACCCTAACACAGCCTGTAAGCTAAAACATATGATCCACAAACGTGCCTGTACTGACTGATTCTGCCGCCGTTGATTTCAGGAGTAAGGCCTCCTCGTCCTGCGTACACACCCTCCCCAAATGGGAACCTTTACACACATGGCACAACAGGCGTCAATCAAAGAGGCCAGCAACTCAACAGCAAATGGCAGAGCCGCCTGCAGGATATGTTGACGCCAAGTTCATCCCGCGCCTACGCCATGGGTTGCGCCATTATCACGTTGCTTCTGCTAACAGTGTTGCTCATCTTCTACTTCTTAGGTGAGATTTCATGTCTGGTGTTTTTAAGCATTTTTTTTAAGGCTATTGAAATGATGAAACAATTGTGTTTGTTGCTCCTGCAGTCCACCAGAGCGGTGCAGTCCGAATGCTGACTGACGCCATGAAGGAGAAGGAGGCGGCAGCCGCGGAGCTGTCGCTACTGATCCAAGAACTGCAGGCTCTGAGACGAAACCTGACAGCTATGAGAGGAGGGACATGATGGCGGCATGCAAAGACTACCGAGCGTTGTTCACATGTACTCTACTCACATACACTTGATTCACACAGGCAGCGGAGAGCTTGAAAAGTGATGTCAGACTGTGTTTCCTTAAAAAGTTTGTTCAAATTGCCTCTGAATGTCATCTGTGTTTCATGTAACTGCCAGATTTTCCATTGTGTCAGTGATTTATAGAAATGGACTTTTGAGGATATATTTTGTTTAAATCCTATTTCATGATGTGAAGTGATATGTAGTGTCATTGTGTACCGTACACACAACAAAACTGTTGCGGACAGAAAGCAAAATAGAATGAATTAAAACTATAAGTGCAGAAAATATTGGTTTTCCGAGTGAATTTGTTAATTTTATGAACCAAAAAACAAAAACAGGTTTAGAGAGATTTTCAGTCAGAATTTATTAGCACAGATCCAGCAGTCCAATTATGTTATGTCCTGTGGCAAAACACTCCGATTAATGCAGCTCGGGAAAAAAATAAATACAAGAAAAAGGAAAATATTAAGAAGACACTAATAATTTCCTATTATGTTACATCCCTGTCCCTAAAAAGACTGAAAGCTGTAACTACTAAAAACAGAAGGTAATGCTTCACCAGTCAGTGAACCCCTTGATTGTCCAAAGAAAACAAAAGAGTAGAAAATAAACAGCAGAAATTGCTTTATGGACTCAAAAACAAACCACAAACAGTAATCAGTTTGTTGCAACTTCTTGAATTATAACACAAATTATAGCTCTATCCTGTACAGCATACTCTGGACTCTGTCTCATTTAAAGGTAGGGTAAGCAATTTCTTGATGATGTTATATCTGTTGATACATCAGTTGAAGGAAAAAAGCATTACCAAATCATGAGCGCTAGCTCCTCCCTCCCCCTCCCTACACTGCTCCCAGAGAAAACACGCCCCATCACGAACTCTCCTGAGCCTCTCCCTGTCATACTTTATGCGCATAAGCACAAACCCCCCTTCCATTGGTCATTGGCTGGGGCAATATTTGTTCTGGTTTTCATAGCCAGGGATGTGCATGAAGACAGTGTACTCACAAAATGGTCCCTCTAGTGGACAGTGAGGAGATATTAACTGAATGTGACATAAAGCGCTCTGGGTTAGAAATCATGTAGGATCACTTATCCTACCTTTACTTGACCTCTTCCACAGCGTTCCACATTTTTTTTTTAAAATTAGGGTTGTAATAAATAAATTTGCAAGTGTTTAAGACTAAGGGGTAAAACATAAATTATGTTACATAATATTTAATATTTGTGTTAATTACAGATTTTCTTTATACCCATTTCACAATTCACATATTTTTTCCAGTTTACTTTGGTGAACTTTATAGTTGGAGGTGGGACTTCAGAGATCTGGATGCCTTACATATAAGGAAATACACTTTCTAACCTGAATGCTGACAGAAAGGTCTGCGTCAATCATCCTGTCTGCTCTCATCCTCCATCTCTTGACAGTCCTGTCCAGTCCAGCCTGGGTAGCACTGGCACAGGAAGTGTTTTTGAAAATATCCGGTGTTGGAGGTGCTTGTAGATGTTGAGGACAGCCTGTGAGCACAGCCTAGGTGTTTCCTTGCGCAGCGGCCGTTACCGTGACAAAGGTGGAGGCTGCAGCGTTTTGTGTCAGACCTCAATGACTGAACGAAGGGACCCAAGACGTTGTGAATGTAGTCTTTGAGAATAGTGCACTGTTGCTGGAATATGGAGGAAGAGGAGGAGATGGTTACACACACAGACAGGCATATTGATAGGTTTTCTCACAGTCACATACCTTATTTTTGGCAAATTTTAGCTCTCCCCACAGAACAACTCCAGCTGCTCCGAGTGATGCGCTCTCTCCAAGTGTGTGCTCCAGGTCTGTCTGCACTCACACACACAGATTGTGTCATAAATCAAATCTGAATTGCAATGAAATGAAAAAGAAAGCACCTAATTGTAACTATGAACACATCAGAACATAATAAATCAATCTGTCCCTACCGGCCCCTAACATGTGACTTACTACACTGTGTCATTATCTTTTCAACAACTACGTCAAAATGAAAATGAAATGTGTAAAAGTACATCCTAACCGCTTCCATAAAAATTAAAATGGCAAGTAATTATCTTTTCAACAACTACGTCAAAATGAAAATTAAATGTGTAAAAGTACATCCTAACTGCTTCCATAAAAATTAAAATGGCAAGTAGAGGTAATTTTCTGCTAAGAAAATACACTTCATCAGCAAATAAGACCAATTCTATAAAAGCATAAACTTTGGCAGTTCACTGGTCTGCAGCAACCACGTGTGTTAACACAATGCCAAAGAGGAAAGACACCTGCAAGGATCTTAGAGAAGCGTTTTTTGTTTTTTTTTTGTTTTTTTTGTTGCAAATCAATCTGGGAAAGGTTATAAGGTCATTTTGAAATGTGGAGTCAGGTAGCATGTTGAGCTTTAAAGTTCACAACAGTAAACTCAAGTTTGTTTTATATTAATTGAAGTGAATTTGAACATTATCAGCTGCTACCTTATTGAGAAAGTCGAGAGTGTGTGTGAAAGCCAGCCTGGCATAGGGAAGAACAGGCGTAGGATGGTTGCTGTAGTTGTCACGACGCCACCGTGATGCCACCCTCAAAGATTCCAGCAGTCTGTATCTGGGTGTTGAAGGCAAAAAATGCACCCATGATGCATCAGTAATCGCAATCTAACAGGATCATAAACGCTGGCAATGTTGGTTTTCGGACAATGTTATGACCAAGCAAAAAACGGCTGAGTATTTTCTCATATATTGTCCGTACCTGACCATCAGAGCTGCATCTTCAGACCCTGCTAGCCTCTGTGGCAGGTAGATGCTTGGGTACAGCGCAGTGGACCGAGCCCAGAGCCAGGACAGCTGGTCGTTCTGCTGCTTGGTCCCCTTGTGGCAGCGCCCCGTGTAAGTTTCATCTAATCACACACACCACACAAAAACTTTAGATACAATTTAAATCACCACAAATAAACACAGCTAATAGTTGTTCTACCTGTCTTTCTCTTGTGTTTATTAAAGCAGGAGGGAAAACCATAAAAACCCCAGAATCCTTTGGGATGCTGCCTGACCGCCACCCGCAGAGTCTCCTCCATGAACATCCGAGCACTCTCCTCAAACTGTTGCTTCGCCAACAAAGTCAGAGCCTTGTTCGACAGATCCGGCCTCTCCCGCCTCGCCAGCATCTTGGACATCCTCCTGTAGTCCTTCTTGGATCCAAAGTTGTTCCACCACAAGGGATGCCACTCCTCCCAGTCGATGACGGCCATACCGGAGAAGTCTGGACGCAGTAAGGTGGACAGCTGCGTCACTGTGTCGGAGAGGTGAGCAGCGAGGTCGCCGAGCTGAGGAATTCCTCCGTTCACCATCTCGCCTCCATGGGAGATGTATGGATACTCCCCCAGGCGGTCTCGGTAGAAGATGCTCATTTTCTGGAAAATTGTACATTTACTCATAGGAAGCAATAGCAAAACTCCCCACTCTTGACATAATCTTTAGCCCGTTTTAGCAAATTGTCTTGCTTTTACACCTCATTTTTTCAGCCCATCAATCTGTATGAAATACGGTACATGCCCATGCGAATGTTGCTCATGTTTCTAAAGCTAACTTGTCGCTGCTCTGGGAGTGAAAACTATCTGAAAGTTTCATTTCAGAAGAAGTTAATTTGCTCTGTGCTCGATAGTATTCGATGCTAGCACAGTGTGTACGTTTGTGCCAACATCTACAGCACAAGTTGAATTTTTCAATAGACGCAAGCCAAATAATACTTGGGAGAGAAACAAAAACAAAAAACAAAAACACACACACACATACACAAGAAAGAGGAGTTTTGCAACTGCATCAGAGATTATGGAGGTTCCCATACGAATGAATGCATTTACTGACGGATCACTTGACTGCACTGAAACAAGAAGCAAGTGGAAAAGCAGCATTATTGCACGGTTATTATACAGTGACTGCTTTTGCAACCCCACTTGAAATATATTTGAAGAGTTTATGGTTTAAAAAAAGTTTTAAAAACATCAAGTGATGAAATATTCTCATATAGGGAAACAGTTACAACCAGAATTTACATTCAGTTTAAAAAAGAAAAACATTTTTCCTTCACGTCTGACAGAGAGTTGACTGTTTTTTTCTGTTTTAGGTCAATTAAGATTTTTCAATCTTTTCTTTGTTTGCAAAGATGCCATCATGATGATTTCAAGAAAAATTTTACTTCTTTCTTCAAATTATACATTTATACTTCACTAATTTGACTGCAGCCAGAAACAGCTTGGAGAATTCCACATGAATGGTGTTTTAGCATTAGCTAGCATTTAGCTTCAGATAGCCCAACAGCCAACATCTGAGTTAAGTGCTGGACACCTACACTGTAACGAATTTCTGTAATTTCTACAGTAAAAAACTACAGTATCTACTTGTTTTATCATTTTACAAGGTATAACTGTATATTGCAATGCATTATGGGTCAAAAATAATTACAGTAACTTAAAGCAGAAGTTTACAATAGCACATTGTAAAATTACAGGATGGTTTTGTTTTCAATTGGTTCTGACTGTAAACGATACATATTACAGTTAAATACTGTTAGTATTTAACTATAATATGTATCGTTTACAGTTAAATACTGTTAGTATTAAGGCGGTTTGAAAGAGGACGTTATGGCGGACGCAGGAAAGAAAACCTCCACATCTACTCAATAAAGTGTAAGTAAGACATTTTTACCCTACAAAAGTAAAATGTGACTCAAGTAGTAGGCATAACTTCTTGCAATTTAGTTACTCAGTAACGCATGTCATGTCTCGTCATGTTGCTGACAGGAACAAAGAAAGTGAGAGGAGGAGGAGAGAAAACTGCAAAACCAGCATTTCGGTAAGAAGGATGCTTATTTCTTTGTGTGAGTGACTGTATTTGACATTATTTTGTTCATCTTGCTCGTGTTTTATACGGAATATACGGGCTGTGGGACTCAGACTGCACATGTCTAACAAAAAATACTTTAAGTTAAGCTAGCGCGAACTTCTGCATTAGCCCTGTCACCGGAATGCGAGGAAATGTAGCCTGTATGAAATATAATGAAACGATAGCAGCGGTATAATGGGTTTCTATCAAAATTAACTAGGGCTGTCAAAGTTAACGCAAATTCCTTTTAACGCTGCTATTTTTTTTAAACTCGCGTTAACGCACGTTCTGTAATTGGCCTGATCAATAGTTTGAATCAGCAGCTGGAAATGAATCCGCGTGCATGTAAACAGGCTTGACTGTGTGAGCGACTGGCTCAGTGCACAGAAAAAGAAGTATCTGAGGAGGAAGGTGAGAGTGATGATCGAGCTGCAGCTCCACCTGAAACCAGGTGAAAGTAGAAATAAGTCTGAGCAGAGAGAGAGTAAATGGACAAATGTGTCGACTTGATATAAAAACATTTTATGATCATGAATCATGTTATTAACGTACACGTCTGTGGTGCATGATTTTTTTTTTATTCCAAGTCCAATTTATGTACTTTAAAATTCTTAATTATTTCATGCCGATCAATCATAACAGGAGTGAGGAGAGACGAGCTGCAGAGAGGAGGGAGGGAGGAAGAGAGGGAGGGGGAGCACGTGAAGTGCCAACCGATTAAAAAAACTTTACTGATGATGAATCCTGATGTTAGTGTCCAGTTCTGTGGTTTAAAACACTACAGATAAAATATAGGCCTCTCTAAAGACCAGACTGACGCTGGTCTCCTCCACAAAGTGTTTGTCACTGCGCTGTGTTATTATAAGTGATGATGAAGAGTCCAGACTGTCTCCTCTTCATCTCCTTGGTGTGTGTCTGTGTGCAGTTTGTTGTCTGCTGTGGTCTAAAACATCCTCACTGATGGAAACTGTCAGAGTGACAGTTTACATCACATTACTGCTGCATTAATACAAAAACATGAATATCACGCACCGTTTCCTCATGATATAGACTGAGCTGAATAGAGGTGACGATTTTTCTCATCAGAGGACAATTACAGAAATAAACTATTATTAAGGATAATAATAGTAAATAATAAATAAATGCATATAAATAGTAGCCTTTTCCTAAATTTTAAATCTGAAGCCTGCAGTTCTATAGAAAGTTCAACTGACTTTTCTATTTAAGTTTTTAATGTGTTAATATTAATTTGAGCAGGTCAGTATCATCTGTGTGACTTAGGTTTGAGCTTTTCTTATGCTAAATGTAGTGCTTTTGAGAGGTTCTTTTGGTTAATATCCCTTTGATCCTTAGGTTCTTCCATCACAAAACAGGAGGGACCAGTGCAGATGAAGTTGAGCGCATCCTGGTCAAGTACAACAAAGAACTTGACCATGGATCACATGCATCATGTGATCCATGCCCATGTGTGATTCTGCTGCTGATGGCCCATTTCAAGGAGAAATCTGAGGGCCTCATTTTACAGGCCGATGTAAGTGTAAAATTATTATACTGTATGTTGAAGCTTCTGAAAATGATATCAGTTTGATCATGTTACCCTCAACAGTTGAGCTGAGGGTGAAGATAATGCCTTCAATTCGAAATGGTGATAAAGTTTTTTTGTTTATTTTTTTCTTTTTCTTACAGGTGTTCTCAACAGCAGCTGACATTGAGAGAACAATGCTGCTTCCCGAGTCTCCAAGACTCATCATCTCAGGTGGTGTATTATTTTAGTCTGTTGCAATTGACCACTTGTATATAAATGACACATTAATTTAAAGGTTGAGGTTGAGGAGAGGAGAGGAGAGGTGTGTGGGGTGTGTTTGTGTCATGGACTCGCGGTTCCACCAAGATGAGTGTTTTTTTTTTGTTTTTTTTTTTTTGATGAGAGCTGTGACACCGGGACAGAGGTTCTGATCCTGCAGGTTTTCAGCAGCGGTGTGGAAGGAGAGGAGCCTCCACTCTCCCTGTAGCAAGCTGCAAGTCAAAACTCACAATTAGTCTAAAGTTGTTTATTGATTCTTCTCTGGGCTACTCTGATCAGAATGGCGTCCCTAGCAACGGTGTGTTACACTTAGCAACTGCCTGACAACCAACTGCAGGAATTATGTTTCTGTTATTGTTGTTGCCTATCTTGATCAATATATGGTGGTATTCTGGTAATTCTCCATATTCAACCTTTTACCCGTGGTTATGTTCCTGTGGAAGGCAACAGAAAGAACATGCATCTAAAAATGCCAGAAGAACAATAATAAATCATATGTGTACAAAAAAGTGCTGTGTACCAAAAGACACAAAGCAGACTCAGGTCCTTTGACACAGGTAATGTAAGGGTGCACATGGTAATGCACTAGGTAATGGTGCACATAGGTAATGTAATGGTGCACATAGGTAATGTAATGGTGCACATAGGTAATGTAATGGTGCACATAGGTAATGTAATGGTGCACATAGGTAATGTAATGGTGCACATAGGTAATGTAATGGTGCACATGTTGCCATGAAAATGCACTGCGCCATTTGTGGTTAAATGGTAAATGGACTGGACTTATATACCGCTTTATCAGCACCAAGGTGCCCTCAAAGCGGTTTACATTTTGGCCTCACATTCACCCATTCACGCACAGACTGATGGCTGAGGCTACCACGCAAGGTGCCACATGCTCACCAGGAGCAACTTGGGGTTCAGTATCTTGCTCAGGGATACTTCGACATGTAGCCAGGGGAGCATGGGAATTGAACCAGCAACTTTCCGGTTACCGGACCACCCTCCCTCCCTCCCACCTGAGCCACAGCCGCCCCAGGCCGTTAAGTGGAGGATGGGGTGTAAGCTGAAGGCATTTAAATCATTTGTCGTTATATTTGACATTTATATAATTTTAGGTTTTGTAAGCTACTGGATGATTTGAATTAACTACTGGGGATGAATAAAGTATTTTTTTTCCTTTCCTTCTTTCTTAGGTGATGTTCGCATGGCAACAAATTGGATGCTGAGCACTGAGGGGCATGTGGTTGTGGGTCCACACCTGAATGTTGTGGCTGGATTGGCAGCACTTTTCGCATGCTACTACATTTTCAACCTGGTGTACCAAACAGAGGCGGCAAGCACGCTGGATTTCATCCAAAGGTATGTGCTTGAAGGTGACGCTAGTGGAATATTATTTTGTTACATATTCCATTATGAATAACATATGGTCAGTGTTATTTTTATTCAACTCCCTGCATTTCCATAGTATTGCATTGCAAAGCCACTTTCTGCTTCAGTTTCATCAGCCCCTACTAACATTTCTATGTTTCCATATTCTGTCTTATAAACTGTTTAGTCTGTATACAACATTTATTGCACTTCTGCCCGTCCTGGGTGAGGGATCCCTCCTTTTTTCCCTGGTAAAAAGGTTTCTGGGAGATTTTCCTCAGTCAGTGTGAGGGTCTAAGGGCAGAGGATGTTGTTTTGATGCTATGTAAAGCCCTTTGAGGAAACTGTTTGTAAAAATGGGCAATACTAATAAATTGCCTTGCCTTGCACATGTGCAGTCAAAGCAAATATTGGTTTTGTAGTTTTGCATATTTGGGTTTTACTGTCTCTTGTAAACAATGCATTTCATTAAGTGTCCTTTCTTCTGATTTTGTGACTTCAGATGCTTCATTGGGATCAACCCAACCTCTGGCACCAAGACAATCAAGTGGATCGGACTCATGTTTCTGCACCTCTCAAAAGATTAATGGACTTTGAATGGCTTTGAGCCTGTCGTAAAAGAAAGGGCAATGGTACACTGTATTTCATTACATTTCAAAAGTAGTTCAAATATATGTTTAGATTTTACATGTTACACGTTTGACTGTGTTGCTATTTGAGGTTTCATACACATCTGCTGTATTATACCTTAATAAAAGGTTTTGTTTTTGCAGCACTGACTCTTGTTTTATTTAACAGCAGAAGATAATCTAATGTAGTGTTGATACATTTTGGATTATCAGCGATCACAGTGCTTAATTTGCTAATTTGCTTAATTTGATCAACTGTAAAAACATTCTACAAAAAAATATTGTATTATGAAGACACAGCTATTTACTGGAACATTTAATTGCCAGGTAACACATGTAATTTGAATGGATTACAAGATAATGTTGTAAACTAAAAATACAATTAATGGTTGTTTCTAATATAAAATAACAACACATTACTGTAATTTATATACGGCAAAAACCTGTAAACAGTATCCAATAATATACTGTAATTATTTTTTACAGTAATTGACAGTAATTTTACAGCGCTTGATTGGCAACTTTTTTGCCTGTTATTTACTGTAGATTCTACAGGAAATTTGTTACAGTGTATGAATGTATTCTGAAGCAGAATTTTATCCCATGATATCATGGGAAAATCAAAAGAAATCAGCTCAAGGTTCAACCTTGAACTTTGAACCTTGTCTTGAACCAATTTCTAGATGCCTGAAGGTCCCACATTCATCTATTCAAATCAGTAATATGTCAACAGCTTGGAAGCACACAACAATAAACAGCATGGGGGCACACAGACATCATACTGCTCAGGAAGGGGACGGCTCCTAAAGACAAACATGCGTTGGTGCAAAATGTGCAACTGAACCCCCATAACAACAGTATGCAGCTGCATGAGATGTGTCTGGTAGTCTGATGAGACAAATAGAGCCGTGTGTTCATGATCATCGTTTTAAGTGAAGGAAAAGGGAGTAAGACTTATGGTCTCTGAAAACCTTTCCAGCTGTGAAGTATGGTGGTGGCAGCATCATGTTGTGGGTTCCTTATGTATGACTATGTATTCATATATGAAGCAAAATCTTAGGACATCAGCTAAAAGGTTCAAGCTTGAGCATGTCCATCGCCCAAATGGACAATCACCCCAAACATTCTTCTAAATCAGTGCAACGTGTTTATGAACATAAGTGAAGATATTGGAGTGGCCTTTACCTCAGTCTTATAGATCTTATCTGTGGGCGGCACTGAAAAGTCTCATGTGAGTAAGAAGGCCCACAAACCTGACTGAGCTCCACCACTTCTGCCGGGAAGAACTGTTCAGAACTTCAGCTAGTTATTGTGAGAAGCTTGTGGAGGACTAGAAAAATGTTTGAACCAAATTAAACTATCTAGAGAAGATTAATCCTAACCAGGGGCGCCGCTAGGGATTTTGGGCCCTATGAAGAGAATCTTTACCGGGCCCCCCAACACAGCGGCAAAATTTGTTGATGCTATTTTTGATCATCATTAGGGGCCTCTCTGGGCCCCCCTCAATCATGGGCCCCTATGATACGTATCCTTTACCCCCCCCTTTTCGGCACCCCAGATCCTAACCAAAGTGTATGTAGCCTTCTGACTTTGAAGAAAGTCACATAAAAATACTCTCTTATAATTCTGACATTTTATAAAAGAAAAAAAAAAGAAAAATCCTAAAAGACACACAGCGGGAAACGTTTCCTCAGTTTTACTATCAGGAGTGGAGAAAAAAAAGTTCACGTGTCCTGTTCTAAACTTGATATGCAAACTATACCAGGAAAGTGACAACATCACAGAGGTGACACCGTGGTCCACCTGAATCATCAATCACCTCTCCCTGGAAGCGCTGCTTTCGGTTCACCACAATATCAAAGTCCTC
Source organism: Hirundichthys speculiger (assembly GCA_018398805.1). Taxonomy (NCBI): domain Eukaryota; kingdom Metazoa; phylum Chordata; class Actinopteri; order Beloniformes; family Exocoetidae; genus Hirundichthys; species Hirundichthys speculiger. The sequence continues at coordinate 518,876 of JAGFBZ010000229.1, forward strand.
CAGGTCCAGCTGGATGTCGTGCTTTTTCTCACAGTTCGCCGTGGGCATGTTCCACACGACAACGAAGGGCTGGTCCTGCGGGAATGGACCCGCCGCAGCCACAGAGGGCCGGGGGCTGCCTGACTCCGTGGGCGGGGGTCTGCGACAGGGAGGTGCAGCAGGACAGAGGCATGAGGAGGAGGAGGAGGAGCAGAGGGAGTGAGACAGCACCATGGCTGCTGACCTGCTGACACGTCCTTCCTGACAGAAAAAACAAAAAATCATCCTCCTATTTATGTGCTGATAGAAATAGAAGAAATATGGTCTTTTATTGGTCAACAGAGTCGACACACATACTGCAAATTATAAGTATAAATTGGCAGCTTTTTAATGAACTTGAATCTCTTCAAGCAAAGACAACAAATACTTTAGATTTAATTTCCAAAATCCACAGGAAATCCAAATTAACCAATAAATTATGATTTTACAACATGAAAAGGGGCCGAATGATTCCAGCTTCTTCCTCATAGTGGTGAAGAGAGCTGTTGTGTGAACAAAGATGCTGTTATCAGAAAATGTATCAGAGAAAGGCTCTGCAGGCCGAGGATTAAAGGGAGGATCACTGAAAAGCACATTTTTATCAGTAAGTGTTTTTAGCCGATTATCAGACAACTACAATGTGATCACCCAAAACATTGCAATCACCAACAGACAGTGTAATTTTTTAACCAACAAAATGAACCCTTTGGACAAAAGAAAGCCCTACCAACAGTAAAACATGGGGGAGGTTTTATCATACTGTGGGGCTGCTTGGCTGTCTGTAGTCGTAAAGGCCTTGGGGACTGATGAGATAAAGAGATTACCAAGAATTGAGTGGCTGATGAATGTTTTCTAAAAATACAAAACATTGGTTTATCTACATTTTTTTTAAAGATGTCCTTCATTCTGTGCAGATCGTTCCTATTACTGTAGACTGACAAATATCTTCCCAATAACAGAAGCAAAAATATACACCAGGAAATGTACACCCTCTTTATTTCCATAATTCTTCACTTGTCTCTTTCATAACAAATCTTCAATTTATAACTTTAAGGCATCAGTTCTTTCATCGTCACATGATTAGACAACAGCAGCTGAGCAGGTGGTTCAAACTGCAAAAAAAGTTAGATGGTGAAATTTTATTGTGCTTAAAAACATCATGTTTGAAAGTCGAATTTAAGAGTAAACAAAACCTTTGACATTTTCAGGTGGCAAAAGTAAAAACAGCATCAAACTGCATAAAGATTCTTCAGCACAGTAGAGGTCAAACATCGACAACCGAGGACTCGACAGAAACATGTTGATCATGAACGCCTCACTGCTGCACTACAGATAAACAGAGATGCATCCAGTCCGGGTGGATGTGAGCACTTATAAAAGTTCAATTTAATGTGTGTAAAGAAGAACTCAACTGACTTTACACAGTAGGGTCTTCATAAGTGCTTCTGCATATTTAGTGATGGAAACAAAAAGTAGTAAAACATCGTGTACGTGTCCAAAATGTGAAGTCTGATGGCTGTTAGAGAGACGTGAGCCCTCTGTATCCTCAGCAACGGTGGTTCTAGATACAGGACTGATGAGGTTTCCTCACCTCCGCCAATAAAAGCAGGCTGATGCTGACTGAGAGGGGAAGTTATGCCTTTTAGAGCCATTTCACATACAGCAGCTGTGCTGTCACCACATATTCTCTACTTGTTGCCGTCAGAACAGTTTTTTGAGAATTTTGTGTCTTTTTTTCTCTTTTCTTTTAATTTAGCTCCTTGAACCCCAAGGTGCTGTGAGGACCCATTTATTAGTAGTATTAGTCATTTTAACTCTTTTTGCAGTCCTTCATAATCAAGTCTCCCTGTAGCTGTTTGTCTTCCTGGTTGTTTTGCCACCTTCTTCTTCCCCTTTTTTTGAGTGACACTTAGAAGCTGAAGCTCAGATGAGCCGGTCAGTAGATGTAAAACTGCATGCTTTCTTTGGTTTGGTGACTAGAGTACATCTCAACATGTGTGGTAGTGCTTTATGTGGGCTCTTCCATCCTTTGGTGTACTCCCAAGTGTATCAGAGTGTTTGTCAAATGTCTTGTGCATCCAAAAGATGGGAACTCCTTTGGCGTCCCTGTAGGGTGTTTCAGTCAAAGTCTGAACTACAAGCTGTCCTCCTGACTGAGGAGGGGCGGGAGGGGGGTGAGGGATGGATGGTGGTGGGGGAGGAATGGAGGAGGTAGGAGGTGGAGGAGGAGGTGGAGGGGGAGGAGGAGAGGTAGACCAGATGATGGAGGTGATCTCTCAACAGAAGCACCTTTTGGGTCTCCGTTCTCCTGCGGTATCTTCACAGCCACGTCTGTCAGCGTTTGTTTCTGTGAGGAAAACCTCTTCATCAGGAAGTCTGGAGAGCTTCATGAGCATCGTCATGGGAACGAGCGCCATCACGGCGCCCGTGCTCTGCACCGGCGTGGACAGTCCGTAGCCCAGGTGGGCGTAGAAGCGCTGCTTATCGTGGGTGGTCAAGCACAGGCGCTTGAACCCTCTGCGTGTGGCGTAGCGTTCGGGTCTCCTCCATGAGAGTCCGGCCGTAGCCTTTACCCCGCTCAGCCGTGGACACGACTACAGACTCCACGAACAGGCTGCTGCTGTGGCCCACTACCCGGGAAAGCCGGGCGTGGCCAATCAGCCTCTCCGCCCCTCTGCGCCCCTCCAGGAGGACCAGGCAGACGGGGAACTCTGAGCAGGACTTCTGAAGGGAGTGGACCCGGGCGGCCTGGCTCCTCCGCCACTCAGAGTTTACCAGGTCTGCGCAGGGAACAAGCAAGTCCGGGCGCTGGTGGATCGGAACCGCACGGATCCTCTCCGTTTCCTCAGAGTCTGCGTGTAGCGTCTCCTCAGCTTCTTCCCTCGCACGCCGTCCGACAGTCGGAAGTAGAGAGGAGGTGTAGGTCAACTTTCAGCTCATCTGCGCTCTTCAGTTTGGAGTTTGAGGATGTTGTGGGTTCAGACCTGTGACGATCAGGATTTGCGTCAGACTTCTTTCAAGTTCTACAGCTGAGTGTGACAATAGTGGCAAAAGTTTGCAATGTGCAGGTTTCTGGTTAATTTGATCACGCACAACAGGTTACACAACAGGAAGGAGGATGCACTCTAAGACCAAACTGTCTATTAAAAAAAAAATCTGAAAGATAAACCTGACATCTGCAGTCAGATGTGCAACTGTCCTGCCATCTTGTGTCTTCATCTCCATCTAGTTCACATAAAGAGATGCATAGAGTGGAGCTCCAATTTGGAGTATTATTTATTTTAATCAACTTCTGAATCTGTTACTCTCTTAATTCATTTCAAGTTATGGTTTGAATTTAGGGGGGATAAAGGTACTGTAGGAAAACTGCTTTTGAATGAGAAGGTGACAAAAAATTATTAATACAAACATTATCACAGGGAACAAAACACATCTGAGAATCTAGATCCAGCGAACCCTTGGCGTCTGTAAAACTGATTCGAGCAGTTAATCATTCACTTCTTGATGCAACATGGAGAAGTGCTTTGTGTTAAAATATCATTTTCAATTTAATTTGAAAGATTATTTAATTATTTTCAGGAGGTGATGTCCAGCTCTCATCGTCTTCTATCCTTACTAAACATAAAAACACCAAAAGTAACTTTGCACTCCCGTCCTGGCAGTCTCTCACGAGAACCTGTGTGTCACTTTATGACCCGATGCCACACATCAATAATGAAGATCAATGGTGGCTATAAGATGAAATGAGCTCACAGAGCTACAGCTTAAAGTTATGACAGAAGAAGCGGGGAAGAGAAAACAAGAGGGTGACCCTGACTGAACAACAGAGCTTTAATCAAGGTTCTGTTGATGATTTTTAGGGCAGGTCTGAAATTAGGGCTCCGTTATGCAGCGGTGTGGGTTTTAAGTGCAAGTAAAATCCAACCCTCTCCCCACTAAAGCTATAAGTAGGTCTATTACCATGTATTTGATCACAGAGAAGCAAACTATGAACAGAAATGCATCTTCCCCAGGTGTCAGAACTTGGAGAAGACCTGGAACTTTTGGAACTTGTGGAGACTGGGGATGAGCCTCCAGTCTTTTTTACCTTCGAAATACGTTGGTTATTTCACATCTAAGGAGCTCAGTTTAGTTAAAACCAACTCTTCTCCACTTCCCTGGTAAGTTCCATTCATAGGGGTTGGTTTAATTATAACTATTTTCTTTTTGAAACCTAATTAGATGACTATTTTAGTCAATGTTCGTGTGTTTGGGGCATCAAACGTTCCTGTCAAAGCTTGCATTAGTGTAAGATGACATGCACTTCCACTCAGTGCACCCTCATGAGGAATATATGTGCATCATGCTGATTCATTACAGGCTTGACAGTAACCGTAGATGTCATCAGGAACACCTTCCACATGAAAAATATCACCTCTCATTATAGAAGTTACCAACCAACATGCACGCCTGAGTAGCATTTATCTCAGAAACATATCAATGAAGGATCTAATTATTGGTTTCAGTGACAATGTACAGAAGGAGAAAGAGTTTTCTCCCATTACTTTCCTCGTGCTGTAACTATATACCACACAGGTGCAGCGTTGTGTCCACAGTGTCATTACAACAAGGGGTTGAGGACAGAAGGTGTCTGATTCAGTAATAAAAGCTGTAATTTTCTCTATGTTCGTCCCGTAATTCCATGTTGACTGCTGAAATATCTTATTTTTGGCTGAACTCAAATGTTTTGATTGGTGCCTTAAACAACGAAGGCAAAAGTTTAAATTATATCACGACATGACTGTTTGGTGCATCAAGAGGTTTTTTTTTTAGACAAACAAAATCGTGCATGAAACGTCTTTGAAGTCTTCAAGTCTCTGACACTTAAAACAAATTTCACTTGTGGCCTTGCAGCTGATGTCTCCTTCAGATCACTGCTGTGGTTTTTCACTGTTTAAATGCTGTCATCATCCTTAATGGGGAAGTAGTAGTTATCTAAAATACTCTTACAACACAGCTGCTTGAGAAAGGCAGCTACTTTTCAGTGAGTTCTAATGAAATCCATAAAGTATACGATCACCCGGACTGGTTCTTGCTCATTGTTCAGGCTTATCTGAGCAATATGCACATATTGATGCCTATATTCAGTACTTTAGTCCAGGAAAACCCAACTGGGTTGATACTGAAGTATCAAATATTATCATTTAACGTCATTTTGTTGGCCCATAATGCCAAATGTTGACAGCAGAAGTAAACGTGTTATGAGATAGTCATGCTATTAAAATAATTATTATTGTAAAACTATTGCCAAAAGCAGTTAAAATGAAAATCCAGCATGCAGTTTCTTTTTCTAATTTTCAGGTTTAGAGTCAAAAAAATCGTTAATGTCTAAAAATGACCGTAAAATCGTGATAAAATATGTCTCTTTCTCTCTTAGAGTCAATAAAGATTCAAAGAAGATGCATTTAGACTATTTAAAAAGTCCAGATAATTTGGAATTGTTTGCTTGGTGAGTGAATGAAATAATAAACAAGAGACATCGCATTAGAAAACACCAACAAGCAAATAATAATAACTCACCGAGAGAGAGAGGATGAAGCGTAACGCTGAGGCTGGCTGTCAAAGCGCTATGAGCCCATCACTGACAGCACAGCCCAACTTCACTTCTGTCTCGCAACAGGAAACTGGTCGTTGACTAATTATCACACTGAAGATGAAAAACTCCTCTTCCCTAATTTGCCCGCTCAGATTCACTGGTCATTTTAGTTTTAAAAACTAAACTACTCTTTCTTCTGAATAATTTTAAGGAATGCTTCACTGCAGAAAATAACTAATTCCAGGACTAAATCCACATCAAACTTTAAACCATGTCTGCATCTGTCACCCTGCTGCTGCTGTTTTCTTTCCGTTTTTACTAAAATCCCCAAAGGCACTAGCATCCTGTATATGGATATGAGGGCTTGACTATGCTTTAATCTTGTATTATTTTTAACAAATAGTTTTCTATCTTTTTTTTTTTCTATCTCCCCCCCAGCTTTTTCTGCTGTGGGGAAAATGATTGATCACTGCTCACTGCTCACTTTGGATTAGGGCTAGCTGTAGATGGATAAATGACATCATCACTGTCAACACCTGCAAAGATTCAACACCAGAATCAATTCTAATATTAGTCATACTCATATCACTAAGCACAAAAAATGTGCAAGCTGTAAAAAATTATTATAAATTAATGTTATATTCTACTTTCACTGAGATCTTTTCTTCACCTACATATGACATAATTATTTATATTAATTTTAAATCTTTAAATGCCAATTTTTGTCATGATGCCACCATGTTCATAGATGAAAAATTAATTATATCTAATAAACTTCATTCAAAGCAATTATTTGTGTTGAATTATTACTGCCTGGGATGTCACACATCCTCCTCAAGGTGGCAAGTTTTTTTTTTTCTCAATATACCGAATATGGTCAAAATAGCGCCATCTGGTGGAGAGTAGGATCAACGCCAAGGCAAAAGCCCAAATAGACACCCGATATAATCAAACGCATGATGTTATATTGAAAGTCAAAAAATGTAGTAAGAATTGGTTTCAATGGCATGTTTTTGCAGGTAAACAGCATGAGTGCAATTTGTTTGTGCACAGTGTACTTCAGACTTTCTGTAGCAGTCAAGCTAAAAATAAAATCGAATAAAACACTCAACGCCTTCAAAACGCCAATACATAAAGAAGCGTAGAATGAGGTTCGAGCACGCAGATAGTCATGAAAAAGATATGGTATTCTCTTCTAAGATAAGTTATATTTTTTTGAACATTAGAGAAAGCCCCACGTGAGTAGGGCATCAAAAAATTGAGTCAAACTCTTGTTGTTCCTCTCCACGGAAATCTTTAGTAAAAGGCGAAAGATTTATACGATCTGAAGAGAAACAAGAGTGGATGAACTGGAAAAGGGGCTCATCGGGGGTTCACTATGTCCGCCACAGCTTCTTCTATTACGGTTGCAGTACTTAGCCAACATAACATGAGCATAACCGATGTTAAGTACGTGCATTATATATTAATGTGACTAATATGTGTTATACTCAAATATACGGGTAAATTATACTATTTTAATAAAGAAAAACGGTTGCGTGCGCGCTATGAATTGTGGGAGCCTGGCGACATGGTCTGGTCGTATACGCCTGCGCATTCGTTTTTTTTTTTTTTTTTTTGTCCTCTTCTTCATCGGGTATTTTTTGAGCAACACTTGTCAGGAGGAATCTTTTTTTTTGGACAGCATTTTCCAACTTTTCTAAGTTTATAACATTTTTCGACCTCATCTTTCTTTTTTTTTTCTCTCGTATTATTTCCCACGAGTAGCGTTCCAAGTAACATTTACAAACCGGCTTGGTTGAGATTAGAATACTGACGGGGAACCTAGAAGAGAGGAGTGATGTAATGTGTAACAGCTGCCCTGCTCAGAGTCAATCCTGGCCGGCGTCAGTAGTTTTTTCCCCCTTGTTTGTTTGATTTTAGAGACACGTGTGCTTGTGTTTTAGATGGGTTTCCGCTCGGAACACAATAATTTGGATAAAACGTCCCAGATAACGCTGACATCCAAAATAAATCACTTCATGTGTCAGTTGAACTTCTGTTTTAAAGCCTCACACATTGACACACTGCTTTTGGGAATATACAGTTCTGTTGGCAAGTATAAAATCATAATATTGGGATTCCTCACAGGCAGCAAATTGCTGTTACAAACAGTAAATTGCTCCTGTCGCCTCGGCTTTCCACTTCCATGTATGGCAAGACAGCAAAAGCTTGCAGCTACATGACTGTTAGCTTCCTCTTCGCTTACACATAGTTAGGGCGGTGAGAACTGCTATAAATTCAGAGAAAGTACTTGTGTAACGTTTATTTTACAGTCAAATAACATCCTTTGCTGCCTCTTACCACCATAACGTTACCTACATTTTACTTTCGTTGCCAGGCGCAGTTGTTCGTCAGGTTGAGATGGTTACGGGTTTGATTGACGGCTGATCTGGTAAGGCACAACAGCCAATAGCGCTCCACGGTTCAGTGCGTCTTCTTCGGTGTCAGTTCCCGACACCAACTAGTGATTCTGGTGTTCTCACGACTGCCCCCATGCGGGGGGGAGTGGTATTATGCAAACTACCACTTGAACATGGTTTGTAAAATCACATTTTTTGAAGAATTGCACGTTTTTGTTTTAAAACAGCAGCGTTTGCAAAATGGTGAATTTATGTAAAATTGTGACTTTTCATCCCAAAGTGACTGCTCAACTGTCTTCTGGGTTTTTTGTTTAATCCAGGACCTGAGTTATTCTAGTTTTTAATGTCAATGCTGAATCAAACCAAGTCAAATAGACACCCTTTGAAATTTTCTTCAGAAACCTTTAAGTTATACATATATGAATGTTTTAGCATGCTCTTGTGAGCCAGATAAAAGAAAGTGGTGGGCTGGATTTGGCCTGCAACCTTTGAGTTTATCACATGCAGTACAAAGATTACTAACCCTCCGCAATAAAGGGAAAAATGAAATATTAAATGCTCTGATTTAACTGGATTGAAATGATCTTTAAAACAGTAATCTCAAATCCTTTGAGTCCTCCTCAACCTGTTTTTCAAATATAACCGTCTTGCCAAAAATTGGGAGGAAATTTGTATAAACTTCTAAAAGGTGCCATATTGAACTGTATTACATCTGTTTTTTTGAATCGCCGTCAATTAACGTAATCTGATTGGCTCACAGCAGTTTGATTTGGGAATAAATTAAATTCCACTACTCTGAACAGCAAGTTCCCTCCCTTTTTTCAGGCAATCACAAGCATGCAGCTAAATACAACAGGTAATCGTATTTCTGAACTGTGAACTGGCCCTGGACCAGACTGCAGAAAAATAACAGGTCAGAAAAGCCATTCTGGAAATACTTCAGAGAAGAATTCTTAATTTTCAATCTGAAATTTCAGTCACATGATGAGATTTTAATATTAAATAGATGTACAAGCATCTCAATTTCCGCTCGTCAATAAACCAGATCAATAGAAATGTGTATTTTGACCATTTATCGTTTGTGATTTCAAAACAATAGAACTCTGCATTGCGCACTTTTGGTCTGAAATCCGACATGAATTTAGACCAAACTGTACTCCGTTCAGCTATATAACTATTACTCAAATGTTACTAAGACCAAGGGAATAAATACTAAATTTAGAAAGATCAGAGCACAAGAGGGCATACCATTCATATTTTCATCAAGTCATTAGTTGAAAATGTGCAGAAGGAAAACATCAGAGGTATTCTGGGTGAACGCAATTGCGGGATTTAGATAATTCAAGCTTGGAAGTAAATATCTCTGTGCTAAAATCTTAAGAGGAAGAGCACGAAAATATCTACATTTTACAAAACAAATTGTCAATAAAAATAGCATGTGTGTGGTTCTGAGAAAAACCTAATTTGTATTAATGCACCGCAACGAAAGGTATTATTTTTGTTCATCCATTGCACAACAGTATGACTGTGTGATCCAAACGCACACGTTTGACTGAAGCATGGCCAGCCATTCACATTCACTTCACAAAACTCTCTTTTGTGAAAAGGTCTTGAACTTGTCCCATTTTCACCATTACAGAATATACTGAACCAGTCGCAGAAGGGAAGTGTCCAGGTTTCATTCTGCCTTGGCCTCGTGCTTTATCCGATTTGTTCCTCTGTATCTGTTCATACTGCGCCCCAGAAATCTAAGTTTACATGTTTTTGTATCGAAGAGAGGGGGAGAAGAAAAAGCATAAAGATGGCTGGCCCAGCTGCTTTTACGTTAACACTGAAACTTGAACTTGAGTAGAAATTTAACAAAGAGACCAAGACTTTTACCAAAATGTTCACTTTATTTTTTTTTAATAACTTTTTTTGTTTAATCCAGGACAACTCATTCAAGGATAATCAAGGTGAATTAAGCACTAATATTTTTTATTGTTTTATTTTTTTTGTCTTTACATTTTGTCAGAGATGGAGGGTGAATTTTATCAAGAACTGGTGAAAGTAAAACAAAAAACAAAACAAAAAAAAACCAAACAAACAAAAAAAGAATATATAATATCAATACCTTAATAATTAATTCAGTACAATGAAGTGTTGCATCAATGACAGAATAACAACGGCCCAGAAAATATAGGGTTATTGTTTTTACGTCTTCCTCTTGGTACTGCAATACTCACCAGCACTAACTCAACTCAATCAACAACGGAGAGGAAGAAAATGGAGCGCGCTCACAAAGTTCTGCACCCCAGCCTCCCAAAGAGGAAACACTTTTTTTTATTTAAATAATATTTTATCAAAGCTTCTGTTTTCATTTTCATAAAATGTTTCTAAAACTTATGTCTTATTTAAACTTTCCTCTTTTTTTTTTTTTTTTTGCATTTTTGTTTTTAATTTTTCTGAGATTTTTTTTCTTTTTTAGTTTTTAGTTTTTCTTCTTCACAATGTGTCTGTTTTTGCACATGTGGATGTGTTTTTGAGAATCTGTACCTGTAACCCCGTGTGTGTGCCTGTATGTGGATGTGTCCTTGGCTGAGGCTCGGAACAAACGAGTTGTTCAAGAGCTCACGTGAATGTAAAGCCTGAAACGTGGAGCACGAGGATGTGTTTTTCAATGTGTGTATGGAGTGTGTGTGTGTGTGCGTACTTCATGTCTTTATACTGCTTTACCAACATTAAGATCACTGCAGCAAAGACATTCATACTGAGAGGCTGAAGCTGGCTCAAACAAAAGGATGCGTGGCCTTCAGCTGACTGTGTACATGTTTGGTTTGATCATTGTCTGCTTGTCGATGAATTTGTTGAGCTCGGAGGTGCTCCAGGGTGAGCAGACCAAGTGGAGTGTGCGTCTCTCAGTGCCTACCAAAGGTGTGTCTGTGTGTGAGAGGGTGAATATGTTTATACTCGATGTATTTTTGTACCTGCAGGTGAGGCAAATACACTTTCCCATGCGTTTGCACCATCTGTGTAAAGCTTATGGGTCCATTTAGCCGCTGCATGATGTGAGAGAGGACATATGTTTGTCTGTGTGTGCATGTGTGTATGGATGTTAAAGGCACGGAGGGCGGTGTGGGAGGCTCAGTCTCTCAGGTCCATGCTGGAGCCGAACAGAGCCACCAGCTGTTCCTCGTAGTGGGCGATGTTCCTCTTCATGATCTCCTTACAAGAACCCAGGAGGCGCTCAAATGCCTGCACGTCGATTACTGCAGAGACACATATGTCACATGATTTATTACAGTTTCTCCAGGTTTTAAATTAATTAATCTAAAAAAATCTAAAGAATCACTAAATGTGTTTCACACATGGGCCAATCCATGACAACCGATCTAACCTCCTCATTCATGTTACTCATCTTCTCAAAAAAACAAAGGCCCCAGGCTGTAGGGGCAAAATGTGAACTTAAAGGCTCCTTAAGCTCTACTAAAAAAAATACTTGCAGCTGCTTTCTGTAAAATTTTACACTTTAAAATATTTTTATAATCTGAGTAAAATGGGTTTGTCCAGACATTGTTTAGAAGAACAATGTACATTAATTTAAAAAGTTGATTGTAGTAGGGAAAAACATAAAGAAGTGCAAAAAACTGATAGGGCTGCTGCAACTAAAATAATCTGAAATGTTTAAAAAAAAAAAGGGCAACCGAAACCAAAAAGATGTGGAAGAAAACAGAAAACTCCCACTTGAATGGATGGAAGAATAGCCAAACTGACAAAGACTCATCCAATGATCAGCTCCAGGGTGATCAAAAGAAGATCTAAAGTTACCTCTGAGGACTGGAACAAATAGATGACACCTATGTGAACCCAAGGTATCGGTAAGAAGCCCCTGAAAAATCTCATTGTTGAAAAATCAACATGTGCTGAGGAAGTTACAATTTGTGACAGAACACACCGAAGGCCGTATAGAGCAACGGTGCAACATTTTGTGGACTGATGAAAGCAAGATTGTTCTTTTTGGGTCTCGGGACCACAGACGGCTTGTCAGATGACTCCCAAACACTTGGCTCCAGACCAAAAAGATGAATGTTTTGGAGTAGCCAGCTCAGTCCCTGGACCTTGACCCAGTAGAAAGAATGTGGGGTGACATCAGAAATGAAGTTTCTGAGGTAAAACCAAGAAATGCAGATGAATTGTGGAATGTGGTCCAATCGTCCTGAGGTACCACTGGTACCAGAAATTCGCCAACTTCATGCAACACAGATATGAAGCAGTTCTCAAAGCAGTGATTATACAACTAATATTAGTTCAGTGATTCGGAGGAAAGCGTAAACCTTCAAGCATTTCTTAGTTAATACAATAAATATTTGTGTTGAAGATGAAAGAGCCTCCTGTTGGCATAATGGATTACATTCCTTTTTTTCTATTATTTTTAGCCTCTCATTCATATGACTGTAACTGAGATGATCAGCAGAGCTGTTACTGAAGGGCTCATAAGACAAGTTGACTGTCACTATACGTGGTCAAAGATTCTACAGAAGAATCAAGATGATTTATCATCCAAACATGGCGACATGCTGAGATATGTGGCTTTTCCTCAGAATACATAAGAAAGACCAGTAGAGCAACGACAGCTGGGGCAGGATACAGACCAGAATGACTGGGGTAAACCCAGTTGGATCAAAGATGCCCTGCTCTAAGACCAGGGCGTCCATGGAAGCTGATCTACAGACACATGCTCTTTTACAAACAGAAAAATGTTTTCTATGGAACATTAATTAAGCAGTCGGGTTGATTTCTCGAGATTTAAATTATTATAGTAAATGTCTATAAAAGGTCCTGAAGGGGCCCTCAGGCAGCCATGAAGTCCCGCTCATCTTTCACAACAGCAGAGAGAATAGTGAGAAAACAACAGACATGCTTGTGTTGCTGGAGTACGGCTGAATGTTGGCTGAAAAGCCACATTGTTGCTGGAGTCAGGCATGCGGTTCTGTCAGTAAACAAAGTCCACTGAAAGACAAGACTGACAGGTATGCTCTGTGTACAGACAGCATGAGCATGATTCTACATGGCACCGAAGAGGAGAACACGGTCCAACACATGGCATGACATGGCATTCAACAACAAAAAAACCTATTTGTGTGCTGAAAACAAATAAAAGCTTTGTGTTGGGAGCTTTGCATGCATACATAAAAGAGTAAACAGCTTTCATAACAAAAGAAGAGAGGTAAAAATCCTTTTCATTTTCAGAAGTGAGGATTCACTGATTCACTGTAGAGCCTTAATTATTACGCCCACTTTCAAAACAAAATAATTGTAGAAGATCCTTCAGTCAACAAAAGCTACAGTGTGATAACAGATGAGCTCAACGCCAAACAAGAATTAATTATAACTCAAATGCCACTTGATATCACATGGCGCGGTGCTTATAACAGTTCAATTAGAGGAAAATATACGCGGGTATTACTGAAGGGATGAGCGGCTTACTCATTTGCTGCTTATTAAAGCAATTTAGCACTTAAGCTTCAGATTTGAGATATCACTTCCCTTTCCATAGGTGGAAGTCTAATGTCGACATGAAGCTACTGCACACACGCCTTCATGATCAGTCTTCTTAAGGGCAGGACAAGCAGAGATGGAGATCCGTGTTTAACGAGCGTCTCCAAGTGTATTTTGTCTTACCCAAACACTTTACAGCTCCAACTGCGTAGGCTGAGGCGGCCCGGGGCTTGTTGGTGACCAAGGCCAGCTCCCCAAAGTACTGACCCCTGCTACAGCGCGTTAACTCCACCTCCGCATTGTCTGCATGGTCTGCCTTTGTCTGTAGGGAGGGAAGAGAGCGGAGAACAGGAATAAAGATTAGAAACCCCCAAGTACCTTCTGCCACCCCCCCAATGACACTCAGCAGAGGAGCAGACAACTGTGATTCCTGCTGTTGCTAGGCAAAAATCAGGCAACGCTTCTACGGAGCCCGGTGAATTTTCATGACATGAGTGTGTTGTCTTTGTCAAAATGTCCTTAACACAAACTAGCTGATAAAAGACTGAAATGAGCTATTGCACAACTCTTTTTTTCCCTCTTCATCCAAAAGGATCACAAATGGGTGTAAATCCAAATCTGGAGCAGTGGAAAAACCAAAAAGGTGAAGATGAGCTTCTTACTTTACTCTTCATCATGATTTTGACCTCTCCAGACTCTACGATGTAGAAGCAGTCAGCCTTGTCTCCCTGGGGAGAAAATAAATGAGTTAATAAATGTACTGAAAATCTAATTATGCATTACATTTACATACGGAAACTTGAAACACCGCAATGTCCCACCTGCACGATGATGCGCTCGCCATCTGAGAACTGCTTCATTCCTAATACGTCCACTATCTTCATCCTCTCTGTCGCCTGAGAAGAGAAAAAGAAAACAGAGAGGTCAAGGGAAGAAAAATTAAACCATGTGTTCGGTGAAGACTGTCTCACTGACCACCTGTGGTGATTCTTTTACTTCCAGTCCTAACAGACTGACTTCCAGCTGTTCAGGGTTAAATTATTCAGCCTTTCATTCGATTTCAAGATCACTGAACTAAGCCGTCTAATTGAACCTAAAACTACTGAGTTTTGATTCAAATGGATGGATCCCAAATCTCGTGAGCACAGGCAATGTGTGGTTTGTAACCGTGACAAAGTTTATGGCCTAAACTCACCTCCAGTGTTTTGAGTAAGGGCACGGATTCAATGAAAGACTCGTACATCCTCCTCTTCTTGGCATTGTTCTTTAGAATGAGCCTACGAAATGTAGCACGGTCCTACAGGCGGAGGGGACACAAGTTAACAAAAACCAACCAAAGGCAGATACGCAGGCTGCTTGTGTGTTGTTTCGCTCAGCTCAACCACTGGTAGGCGCTGCAGCAGCACAGATTATTGAATTAGAGTCGTGGCTTCATTCATAGACTACAGAGCTTCATTCTTAACATGTCTGAGCTTCACAGCTCACTAGATGTGGCGACAGAAACTCTTCCTCTGCACAACAATAAATTATCTGAATATAAGGATACAGTCATAAAAACAAAGGGCTCAGTACAGATCCTTTACGCTTTATATGAGCGAAACATTAATAGAAAATGATAAAACATTGTCTAAACAAAATTGTTATTGACTGAAATAAAACTGAAAATACACTAAATGACTACTTTGATCATTTACAGCATTAAATCATGCAACATTCTTTAAATGCATAATTTTTCCTGGTTTTGCCATTATGTGTGTGTGAGAATCTTACCAGGCCCCATAGTGCCCCCTCCTGCGTAGCTATGATAGTGGCTGCACGTGGTGTGTTGTACATGAGTGCCAGCTCTCCAAAGCTGCCCTTGTTATTGTACTGACCCACGCATGTTCCTGATACCACAATGTCATACACACCCCTGCAGAGTGGGAGAGAGTAAACAAAAAAAAACAGAGAATGATCAACAATTTATTGAACCAGAAGTTCAGAAATTTATTTACTAACATACTATCTGATTTCAACACTTAGCCAATTAAAGATCATTATATCAGGGAAAAAAGAAAGTAAAACAACTTATTCACTTCAGCTAAATGTCATTTCAGGGCACTTTACATTGAAAGAACCTCCACAAAGGACAGAGGTGTTCTCGGCTTAATAGAGTGCAACACTTCAACAGAGCGGCTCTGTCTGTCCCCCCCCCCCCGTCTCAGGATTATACATAGGGAAGGTACTTTGCATTGATAAAGCTTGGCAGGATTAACCAGTCATTTTGCAAGAAAGCCTGTTCTCTCATTGGCTACATTGAGGGGCTAAAACCCCTGCCACTGGTGGAGTATTAACTTACTTTGAATGGATTACCATGACGATAGTGACAGTGATCACTTGTCGGTGAGCTGAAGCGAGGAAAGACTGTTAGTGTGCTGCTCACTTTTTATTCAACACGCAAAGCCGGTGTGAAAGCAGTGGTCAGTGGCAAACCTCACACTATAACTCTGGTTCAAAACCCAGCTTTTTTAGAAAACACTTGGACTTCTCATACAAACAAGATAACGACTTTGAGACAATTTAGGCGCAAACCCATCGACACCAAACAACCATCCCCTTAAAGTTTCAATTTTAACTCCTAAACCAGTGAATGCACCCCGCACTCTGCAACTCTCCTCAATACTGTGCTTGTACATCCTGCCTTGCACAGCAGCAGCTTCTTCTTCTATGGTGCCTAATGAGTTATTCTCTTCTTTAACAGCACTGCTGTCCCTTTCCAGAAAGATCAATTCAAATTCAAAAATACTTTATTCTTCCCTGAAGGGAAGTTAACTGTACAGTAGTTGCCATGATTTAAGTCTCTTCAAAGTTTCATTATAGATGGTTATAGCTGTGGGCAGGAAGGATCTTCTGTCTGTGTTGCAGCAGATCAGAAGAAACCTCTGACTGAAGACGCACTGTTGCTGAATCATTGTGGATTCTCAAGTTGTCGACGATGTTCTTCATCTCATGAAGTACCCTCCTTTGCACCATCAGCACCAGAACAGTCCCTAGAACAGGGCCAGTCTTCTTCATTAGTTTGTTCATTCTTTTTAAGTCACTGGTTCGGATGTTGCTCCCGCAACCAATGACTGCAGATGAGATTGCACTCTCCACAACTTATAGAAGATATGCAACATCTTGCTGCAAACACTGAAGGATCCTAAGCTTCCTTGAAAAAGTCAAGTTTGCTCTGTCCCTTCTTATTAACAGCATCAGTGTTGCGTCTCTAGTCCAGACTGCTTGTCCAGGTGAACAGAGAGATATTTATACTTCTCCACTTCTTCTCTCATGTTGGAAACGCTGTTCGATTTAATCCTGGTTCACATTTAAGATAAGATGATTGTTTCCCACACGATGCCACAAAACGGCCCACCAGTTCACCCCACAACCCGCAAGTCATCGGAGTATCTTTGCAGATGGCAGGTCTCTGATTTGTACTGGAAGTCAGAGGTGTACAGAGGGAAGAGAAATGGGGAGAGTACAGTCCCCTGTGGTGCTCCTGTGCTGCCGACCACTTAGACACACATTCATTCAGTTTCACAAACTTTGGTCTGCTAGTCAGGTAGTCAGTGATCCAGGTGATTGTGGAGACGTGCATCTATATCTTCTTGACTTTTTACGTACCAAATCAGGTCTTAATGGAGTTAAATGCACTGAAGAAATCAAAGAACATGATCCTCACACTTTTGCCTGTTTTGTCCAGATGACTCTGGGTTCACTGAAGCAGGTGTATGATTGCGTCTTCAACTCCAACACCACAATGATCAGCAAACTGCAGTGGGTCCTGGCAGGTGCTTGTTTGCTTATTCAAGTGGACCAATAAAAGTCTCTCCAGGACTTCCATAATGTTAGGACTCCAGGTCTATAGTCATTTGGAGAAGATGAATGAGATCTTTTTGGTGCTGGAACAAGGCAGGTTGTCTTCTGCAGCACAAGGCCCTTCCTCTTGCTGAAGCTGAGGTTGAAGAGGTGCTGCAGAATCCAAGTAGGAATCATGATCAAGCACAGTCAAGGCCAGAGCAATGTGGTCCTTGGTGGCTGGGCACAGCACAGTACAACTCTCAGTGAAAGTATACCTTTATTAGACAGCAGCGTTCTGACAGCGCTCCGAGGGGTGCTTAAGATGTGCCTTTGTCAAAATTAAAATAGATACATTTTCTTCTCACAATACAAATAAGTTGCGTGCTCAAACAGTTCTGTCACCATGTTATGACTTCACTGGTTAGCTCCAGCTGTATAGCCGCAATGTGATTGGCCGACGCTCATGCCGAAGTGTGAACGCTTGACGTCATCTCAGTCAAAGTCTATGGAGAGCGATGCCTGGGGTTTGTGGAGGATTTCCAGTTCTTCAATTAAATGTGATAGTAGGACTAAATCCAACAAGACAAAAGTTTCAAGAAATGCTTATTTGAATCAACCAACAACAAAAGTTTTTTACTTATAAGCTGGTGAACATTTTGAAACAATGAGATAAGGTGGAGATGTGGAAATATGGTTCACTGACTTTAAAGAATGAACAAGAAAGTAATTCAATAAGGAGGTACAGTAGTTTTCCTTCCTACTTTTCTCTTTTGTTAATTCTTTCATCGCTCTGTATCCCAATGTTGATATTGGCATACCCAAGTAATGACATTAGCCACTACTTGCCCTCTGCACAAACCATGGAAAACCCCCAGAGTACCATATAATCAGGCATGTGTGGTGCTCTTAAAGGTCATCACGTGTTGTACAAGGACCAGGAGCACAATGTGTTGCACAATATGACAGCAGAGGGAGGGATAGTGGAGCTAAAACATGGTACTTAACATGGTACAAATGAGGGATGAAAGATTCACCAGCCATGTGTAAAGCTGTTCTCTATTCAGTGTGAGATGTTAAAAACCTTTAGGTATATTTTTTGGAAAAGCAACCACTTAAAGTTATGCGAAACATATTTGAAGTTTTGCCTGTTAGGCAAGATCATAAATCATGTGATTGAAATAGGGACCCAATGACCTGGAAGTACAGCATGATATGGTAAAATGGGGATAAACAAACAGGTGGGGAAAAATAAACATGACCAAAAGCTCCCCTGAACTCAGCTGACATTTAAGATGCTTGTGAAATTAAGTTGATCATACCTTGTCAACATCTTTATTTTGTGAATGGTATTATTATTATTATCTTTATTGACTGGTGCCTGTTGCTTAAAGCAGTTAACTGGGACAGTGCTTTGCTAGTTCATTGTGACAAATCAATAACGGACACTAAGATTATTATATTTATGCTATACGGTGAAGGGTAATTTAGCAGGGCAGGGTTGCTTCCAGCCTTAGATGACACTGCCAACATTGCCCGGCTGTTGATTATCACCAGGAAATTCCTCCCTGTACAGCATGCTACTGTTATCCAAGAGTTGATGTTGTTCAAGGAACGTGCCCTCTGGAGCGTTTGAGATTGACTAAAATATTTTTTTGAATTTTGTGTTGTTAAGAATCACTTAAATCACACTTAAAATTTGCAGAGATTAATTCTTTGTAAATCGGAATTTCATGATGAGATTTTTTTTTCTATTTTGTGTCAACTCTGTTGCATTCTGGTGGGACAAAAGCCAAGGAGTAATTATGGACCAGCTGGCCAGTGAATATGATGAGTGGGCAGCTCTCCACCTTTCCCCAGCCCAACTGGCTGCTGACGCTGGTCATCCCAGGGTCAAGTGTAAATTGTAAACCAGACTTACTAATGAAGAGTAAGTGATTTAAAGCATAATGCGACAGCACAGTGTGGACGTTTTTTTTTTAATTTTCTCTTGTGTCACCTTACAAAATGGTTATGGCAGTTTGTTTCTTTTTCAGATTGCATGTGACCTGCAAAACAAACGTCAAGGAGAGCATCTTGCTGCATGCTTGAGAATAAGTAGGAATGAGCCGGCTCCCCTTTTCCCCTGCCAAAGCAAAGAAAGGCTTGATGCTCAGATACCGACAACTTTGTGAATAGTTTAACCATTGCATTTCTGGCAATAAATAAGAGTCAATAAATCCTTGTTGAACCACATCTTATGATGAAGAATGAGTCGTTTATCCACATAAAAAAAAAAAAACTTGTGAACAATTTTAGATTCATCGCACATGATTTCTCCAAAAGATTTGTTTATGCTGAAGGAAGTGCTTTTTTTTTTTTTTATAACTCGGAGAAACCTCAGTACCTCCACTTTCAGGGTAGCTGTGGAGTCAAATGCTGTTCAGAGATCTGTTGTTGTGGTTTTACTGTGGAAGGTGAAGGTGGGAGGGCTAGGAGAATTACAATCAACCAGGCGTTTATTGCTTGGATTTTCATATTCTGTTTTCTCAGCCCTGATTCCCGTTGTATCCAGTTAAAGGAACTTCTTACACAAACCACAGCGAGTCTCATATCCAATGGCTCGAGTAGGTTTCAACAAGAACAATGCAAACATTAGGATGTTCAGCCATTTTTTGATAAATTTGCACTCTCCTATGACTAATTATTTATGGCACTGACTGCCAACTGTACCAACTTTCCTGTAATTGAAACTCCCTATACATACACTACACTATCTAGGAAGCAGAGCTTTAATTTAATTCTGTCTCACCACTAAGAACCTCAAATAACACCAAACCGAGCTGACATACAAATGACTAATCAACAACTATCTAATCAGATACCATCATAATCAGATACTGCAGGGATATGGTATTGCATTACCACAGACACCGTAAATTCCATGTCAGTGAGCATAAGCAATAAAATGACTCTAATCACTCTTAATATGCATCCTTTCAACACTGTTTTGGGATTTGATGAAATCATAAACAATATCACATCTAGTCAAACAGGTGGTATATGAGTAGAGAAGCTGCTCCAACTTTAATGACTCAATAGAGATGCCCGCTTCCTACCTCTCTATGACATAGAAGTTGTCTCCATCGTCTCCCTGGTCGATGACGTGTTCCTGGGGCTGAACCTTCAATTCAAACATGGCGTCCAGCACCTGTGAGAACTGCTCCTAGATGCCAAACAAGAGCAGTAATGTCAGAATCAAACCAACAGGAGAAATAAGAAGCAACACTGAAAGCTACTGAAGTTCCATTATGTCATGTGAGCACCGTACTGAATGTACACAGGATGGAATTTAATTATCAGAAGAAGACAAAGCATACAAGGAAAAGAAGAGAGACATTTATAGGTCCATGAGTCACTTAAATATATAATAAAAGATAATAGTGTACAGTAACATCATAGAGAAGATGTTTGGATTTGACCAAAGTAGTTTAACCAAGAAAACATATTGAGCATTACAGTATTATTTCAAGAGCATTGGCTACTTAATGACTAGATTTCTATCCCAGTGTCCCTCAGTCCAGGTCCCCAGGTCCAAAGATGTCTAATATTAGATGCTGCACGTGCTACAGAGGCCAATGGACAAGCAGGCGTTATGGCCACCGCCATATTGAGAAGGTATTGGTGAGGGTTGTCAAGCATGGCAAATATATGAAAACAAGTCTCTTCTAGTGTAATGACAGTTTCTGCATAAAGTGAGTAATTTTGTTTTTCTCCAATTAAGTATATACCCTAGACTAAAGACTTACTTTCAAAATATATAAGTATTTTAATATCAATATTTATTCTTTTTGGTTTAGCTTAGGTGACTGCAAACTGATATCTGATTATGTTTTTTTTTTTTTTTTTCAGAGGAGAGCTGATTTCTTGAATAGTTACCATCTAAAATCTCCATCCCCTTCTGAACCAAAATTGTTCACCAGGACAGCCATGTTATACATTTGTTTAATCCAAATGAAAAGAGGTTCTTTGGTTTCATATCGGCATTTTCATGAGAATAACTCCAGAAATAATACATTTAAGAACCAGATAATACTTATCTATATACAACTATCTTGGCAAAATATTACTCTAATATAGCTAATCTAGTACTGGAAGGTATTTCATAGGAACAAATTGTCCAACACTGATGACAGTACCCTTCCAAGATACCTATGCCCAGGACCCTGTGTCCTGCATATTTTAGACATTTCTCTGCTCAAACACACCTGACTGGATCACCATCAGCTTGTCCTTGAAGTTCACACAAGTCTGCCATGACCCACTATTTGGTGTATTTGAGCAGGAGAACGTCTAAAACATACAGGGCAGTGGTTCCCGAGAACCAGGACTGAAGGAAACTGTGATCGAAGTCAATAAGATAAGCAGATAAAACTGAACAGAGGCTTTTTGCTTAATGAGAGAAAGACTCTGTCAATTTTTTCTGCAGTAAAATGTGCTCATTCCAATTTCATTTGACCCCCAAGTGCAAAGATTTTTAAGATGGCCCAAAGCGTATAGATTAAACGCACAAACAACTACAGTAGTTATCTCAACAGCATGCATGAATGCTGCGCATGTCTTTTTCTTATTTCTGTCCCCAGTCTGTACATTAACCATTTTTGCCACTGTTCCATCTACAGATCTGTATGTTTTGGAAATAACTTTACCTGATCTAGTGTTTTGAAGAGTAGGATGTCTCGGCAGGCCTCTTGCAGTCTGCAGCGCTGTTCATCTGTTTTTGGGTGAACCACTCTGGGCTCAGTGTCCTCATCGTCCTCATCTGGGTTGAACGCCTCCGCGCACACTAACAAAAACACATCAATCAGCGTTGAACAGTTACACGTCCTGTATGATTACAGTGTACACAAAGCAATCCAGGTAAGAGAGTACTCTACTCTGGGGAATCTCGAAATACAATCTCTGCAAACTCCACTTAACGGAGAGCATCTGTGGTAGTTAATATTTAACATTCAAACGCAATGTAAAAGGTTTTCAAGAATTTCATTATGTTTTGAAACAAGTAAATAAGTAAAGACCACAAAAACACTAACATGAAATGCTGAGAAACTACTGTATCTGCCTCATCTTGGCAAGAGTAAAGGGAAAGGTAAGTTGTTAAACGGTACAAAGAGGAGAAACTGTGCATTACAAAATGAGGCGACAGCCTGCAAGGCAAAGAAAGAGAAGGGGCACCTCAGGAAACTGGAGGAGCCCAGAGGAGGAAATGGCACGCACTGTGACATGTTTTACCACACTAGAACACAAACACTGACAAGGTCATTTTGAATTGTCACTATGCATCTGCGTTTCCCCAACTCTGTAAACTCACTCTAGTATAAAATGTCAAGTGAAAACTAAACACATCGATGCCTAAAACTGTGCGCGCGCACACTCTCATGCAAAATCATGCAAGTTATGTCTTATCTCTCAGAAGATACCAGCAATGTCTGCAGCAGTGTGACCTCTAGTGTCAATATGCCAACTCCTTTAGTTAAGCTTGATCAGGTAGTTGAATTCAATAGAGCAAAGAAAAATACAGCTAAAAGTATAAGTCCCAATGGTCTGCCAACCAGTTAATAGAATAAATAAAATCTAAAACAAGAACCAAGCTTTTCCAAGCTTCCTTTTAGGACCATGAAGAGAGTGATGTTAGAATAAATACTCGGGGATGTTTGTCCTCTCTGGTATGAACACCATTTGATCTGATAAAAACAGGAGTGCAGGCAGGTCCATCATGCTTAGCTAAAGATGTTAAAATAGAATATTATTTATTTTGTTTGCCTGATGCTGTCAAAACCTTTATCCCTGAAGACACGGCATTAAAAAAATCATTTAATTCACTAGCAGCATGTTAGTTTGATCAAATGTAATGCAAATATGAAAAAGCTACCACTTCCTCTCTGTTTTCAACCAAAGAATATAACTCGATCATCATCTCCTGTATTTCTCATGTAAGAAAATATACCCCCCCCCCTCCTTAAAATAATACACATAGAGCCCTCTTTCCTCAGAAGGAGAGGGAATACCTTTTTTGGTTCAAGCAAAATCTTCAGTAAATCTGTCATTCCTGTTAATGGTTATGTTTCACAGAATCCCATCTGGTGCAAACTGTCGCGTTTCAACAGGGCTTTTATTCTAAATAAAGAACTACTATGTCATTCTAATGATGTAACTAAACTTTTATTAGATATAAGGATATTAAATTTAATTGCTTTAAAAGTCAAAGACTCAGATCATTCTGCCGTCATCTGGAGGATTTCTTTTTGTATATTTGCCACACGATGTTGTGTTTGTGGTTAGACACTTGATAGAGAATGACATGCGAGTATGATTAACAACAGGAATGTGCACTCATTAGGGCTGCATGATCGAGTGTTTCAGCTTCAGCTTTGATGTGTGCACACAGGACATGCCATGTCGGCTAAGGAAAATTAAAACACGTCATGCCACAAGCTCTTTGGCTGTGAGATTCAGAGACAAAACTTGAACAGTGCATTTTTCCACAAATGTTTCACTCTGCAGCGAAGGTCTGCATTTCTGAAGTGGACCTCCACCTTTTAAAAGGTGTTCATTGCACAACTTTCAAACACTGCTGACAGAGCAGCATTGAAAGCAGAAGCAGCCTCACTCCTGGGGGGGAGAGCAATAATGATGGTCTCTCACTCAGACACATGGGGCCAATAGCAATTCTGCAAGCTTACCTGAGGTTTAGAGTTGGACCTTCTGTTAAACCCGTATTACGTAAGAAAGCCGAGTGACCTCTTAAACCCTGTTACACTGCACCTGTGGTTTAAGCTGCAGCTGAAGATTAGCATGGTCTCAGTTTCTACAACCATAACCCACACTGACCACTAGAGGTCTCTCTTCCTGTGCATTTGCTCTAAAGCTGATACAGGTATGTTTTAACGAGAGATTAAGCAATTTCCTTAATAGTGTGTGTAATATAAATTAGAAGGCAACTCAAGCTTCGTGAGCCCTTCTGTTTTCCAGAAATTTAACTGTGAATCAGCTGAACCTGTGCACTGTGTAATTGAAACTAGATTTGGACTATATGATCAGTCCAGTTATTGGCAATTTCTAATAACTGGCATCGGCCAACGCTTGAGAATTTCTAGGTAAAGTCAACAGACAGTTCTGTGTAGTTCAACATGTGGCACAGATCCTTGGCTTATTCAATAACTTTCATCTTAAAACTGACTTTATACCTTACAGGCATTTTGTCTGAACATTTTTCCAAGACCAAGGCATGAGCTGTTCACCGTCTGCCTTTTCATTTCACCCCTTCTGGGGTCACTTTGAGTTTTAATGTAAAACAAGGTGGGTATAGTTAAGAAACGTGGGTATTGTGAGTATCTTCTTCACCCGCTGAGCGAGATTATATTTCAGTTCCACCCTGCTCAACGACGCGTTCCCATCATTTCCTAATGGAGGCATCATATTGTAGAAATGTTTTACTATACACTCTATTAAAATACTTCAGGCCGCAAATCATTATAATAGCAACTGCTCTATTGTTTTTTTCTATTGCTTTTACATAATTCAAAATCAAATATATCAAATTAATGACTACTTTTTGAAAGACTTCATTTTACTGAAACAACTTTTCAGTGCCAAGGTAGAGGCATGCCTATCTTTGGTTAAAGTGCTACAGTGAGAAATTATGCATTATTGCCACAACATGGCATTGGAGACGGACAAAAGAGAAAAAAAAAGGGGGGGGGGGGGGGGGGGGTCTGCACTGGCATATCCCTCGACTCCTAATGTCTGGGTCCTACTGGGCAAAGAAGCACTGAGAAATGGAAGTGACTCGCCAGCTGCAGTGAATCACGACCATTGTAGTCATTGATAATGGTCCCACCAGAGGTACTGTGGCACAATTAGAAATGACTGTGCCCTCCACTTGAGTTTTTTAGGCACTTGACTGCAGCTAAGCTGGATCAATTTCTGCACAGCAAGGTGAGCTGGCAGAACGTCAGACACAGGAACAGCATAGAATCCAGGGAATTTTCAAAATAAAAGACCACGAGTAGGACCTGACTTGTATATTAACAATTAGTCAATTTGTGGTGGCTGTGGGTAAACAATTCAGGGGATAGGGGTGCACGATAACTATCGGGCCGATAACTATCAGGCCGATAACGGGAAATTATGACGTCATCCCGATAACTCCGATATCACGACGAATAGCCCAGATAACATATATTTTTGTCAACACGGCAGTGCCTCGCTCCCTCTGAGCCTTGAATGACCGGCAGTGAATGTTATGTTCAAGTAATGTCGGCATATTCAAAAAAACGATTACTTAATAACGAAAATCAAGAATATCCCCTCATGCCAGAAAACAACTCGTTAACTCGGTCATAATTTTGGTAGTTGCTGACTTGAATTGATATTCGCAGTATTCTCCCACATGTTACACATAAAAAAAGAAAAAAATAAAAAAGGCTGAAAGAACGACTAGCAAACGAGGGAACGTCGGAATTTACGTTACACCTTGAATGCAGTCTGCAGTACAGTGTACTGATCACAACAACCATGGCGGTGTGGAACTTTGTTAAAGTTTCAGAAGAAGATAATTTGGTGGTTATTTGTGATGAAACCTCCGAGCGAATTCTACGGGGAGGGAAGCACAAGCTTTAATACGTTAAACCCGATCGGCCACCTACAACATAATCGCTTCCATGGAGATTTGAAATCGCGCTAACGTGAGCTAACGGAAGCCAATGCTAACGGCCCCCATTCTTCTCATCTAAAGCTTCCATGAGATTAAAAAATAAAAAAATAAAAACTACTGAACCTCATTTATTTTAATTAAAGGTATTAATTTAAATGGAATCACAAGCCAAAATCCTTTAAATGTTAATCTTTTTCAGTTTGTAATTTTGATGCATGTATGTCCATCAGTTCAAGGAGCCTTCATTTTTTTTATATCAGTCAGTAATGAACCTTATTTAAGTTGATGTGAGATATCAAGTAGGTTTGTTTGATAGCTTTAAGAAAATGTTTGAGAGGCTTGCCAATAGTTTTTCATTGGAAAAAATAAATATCTGTTCATTTAAAAAGTCAAAACTATTTTTTTAATTTTGTTCATAGTATTGATGTAATGATCTTAGGTATATGTGGTGTGTTATCGGTTTATTGGTATCGGCCTTTAGGAGCTGAAAGTTATCGATATCAGTTTTTAAAAAATAGTTATCGTGCATCCCTATCAGGGGGTTTTGCAAGACATTTGAACCACTACAAGAGAGAGGTTAAGTTTAGAAGTCGAAAGAAGCACTTTATTTGACACCACGCGTATTTTTTAAACGTTTACTTCCAGGAAGGACTTGGCAAGATATACTAACAGATTACAGCGTGATTCTCACATGATCTTGAAACCTTCAGGCAAACTTGTAATCTCATAAATCCATCTGAACAGGGAAATGCTCTGCTCCTGAAATGCTCCCAGTGGGAGCCCAGTTCACACTACAGACGGAGCAATGCCAGACCATGTTGCCTCCGCTCCCAGTGGGACCCTGAGTTAACTCTGACGTTCTACATGTCACATCTAGAGAAACTTGATGACTGGCTATATCTTTTGCATTTTACTTCACTAGCTTTCTGGGGAAATTCTTTTTCAGAATAACTTTTGAAGGACATTTTGTGGTACTCGCTGAGAAACAAAATGAGAAAAAAAAGGATCACTGTGTCTTACAATATAAACAGAACACACAGCTGTTAAAGTCACACTGAGTCACTTGGTTTACCACATTATAGCAACATGGACTCCTATAAAACTAGATTCTACAATTTCAATACAAAGTGGTAGTGTACGCATTAACAATATAGCCCAGAAGAAACCCCAGTGAAGCTGTGGCAGAGGCAACAGGTGCAACCACGATAGCAGGACGTCAGAAAAGATAAACATCAGCTGACCCACCCAGAGCCTAATCAAAGTGCAGAGCTCTGTGACGGCTGACGACATTCAATCACTCATATGTAAACACTACATGGGGACAACGGAGCGTGAGAAAACAAGAGTGCCAACCACACAAGACAAGTGACACCAGCACAGAAAACAAAACAGACGCATAAAACCCAAAACATTAAACAGAGATTTTTAATCCTACAGTGCAAACACACTCATTATCGAAGATTGCCTCAACAAGGTAAGCAAGGCTGCTACTTGTCCTCAACTGCATTTCTGAAGCACGAGACACAGAAACGCAGAAAACTAGACGTGGGTGAGCCACTGAGACAGTGATGTATGCAATGTTATCCCCTGGTGTAGATTACATTTAAGGAACATGACGTCAAAGACACACACGGACACACACGGACACACACACACACTTAGTCTTACCTGACACTCTCCTATTGAATCTGCTGGGTGGTGGAGCTGTGGAGAAAGAGGAAAAAAAAGTGAAATCAACGTTAGTTTTTTCACATTTAACTCAAGTTATTGTTCAGAAATTCTTCTAAAGCAATTTAGAAAAGTAAAAAAAAAAAAAGCCAGAGAGTTAGAATGAAAAAGCTTCAGTCAGACAGATGAAGGTAACAAGAGGTGATAAGATAAGAGGAAGGTCACCAACAGCATAACGAGGAAAGATCTAACGCCACAGATGAACTGAGAAAACGAGACGGTGGGTTTAGTCAACCGAAGGTGTTCTTTGCAGACATGAACGTCAGTGTGAGAACCAGCTACAGATGTGTGAACAGGTCAATGAGATGCCCACTGTAAAATGCTTTACGCCTCTTAAATGTTAAAATAGTGGCAGATAAGTTGGGCCATTTTACAAATCAGTTTTCAATGCTGTAATGGAGGGTGCCACATAAAAACAACTTTCATTTTCTCCTTTCTTTTTGGTCTTAAAGCAAAATCAAAGACTTCCATGAAACCAGACAACGGTTGCACAAGACATGTTTAAAACCAACAAGTAAACTACAACGTGCTGGAGTTGAGCCGTAAAGAAATATTTGATCAATTTCTAGTTAGAATTTCTAAGTTGGGTGTGAAATCAGCGTTCTGACACTGATAAACATTTGATATGGAGATGTGCCAACTGTATCAACTTAAATCAACAATTGCAGGCAGCAGTGGCTGTAGGCTGTGTGCTCTACTGACTTTGGTTTTAGCCTCCTAACCTTTGCTACCTTGATAGCACTGAGCACAGCAGGGTGATTCTGTGTTATAAAGAACTAACAGCACAGCAGAGGGCTGCGCACCAAAGGAACCAGTTATAGGATTTACTACTTCAGTGTAGTAAATCATAGATTTATTTTGTAAAAAGCCACAAATAGAAAAACAAAGGTGGTGTTGGCATCAAATCCAGTACACGCGTGAACTAGGAACCATTACATTCAAACAAACAACAGGTTTTTGTGTTAAGAGATTAGCATTCCTGTGAAAGTGGGGTGTTTATTTTCTCAATTTCCTTCAGAAATGTTGACAGGAAAAGTGATCTGTTCCAGTGAAGCTGGCTACAAGCGGTTTAAATGCTAAGGTTTTCCTGGGGGCACATTAAAGTAACTTTCAGTGTGATGTCTCTAAGCAATAAATAAGTGTTCAAGTAATTACAACACCAGGTTTAAACTCTGCCATGGTATTTTATTGAGCAAAACATGGAATTAGCAGAGTTGCTGTGAAGCCAGTTACAATTCCTCAGCAGATTTCTGGTCGAGAGGCTACGTATAAAAGTAAAATATAATCAAGATGTCTCCTCTGTAAAAACCTGCTATTAGTGAGCCCAGACACTGTCTTTTCAGACCTGATGGGCCAGAAAAGATCAGAACCTGTATTTATAATAAAAAAATATATAATAAAATCTTTGTCTCTAAAAAACTGACCACATTTACTTACCGTACTTGGTAACCTGGGTCATGCATATACAAATCAAGACATAAAACACCAAAATACATTTTCAAGCAGTGATGATGATTTTGTCAAAGTATATATATATATATATATGGCTATATTATGATTCTCTCTAAATATAAATTATATTTATAGAAAATACTACACACACACACACACACATATGCACATACACAACCTTGCAGAGTCTTTACAAGTTAAATCTGCCAGATAAACAATAATCTGAAAATAAAGTAAAAAAACAAAACAAAAAAAACCTCAGAAATAATTCTTCTTCTTCGTTATTCCAGAGCTCTAGACCCAACTGCAGGCCCGGCCTGAGGAGGCTCTACAACAGTGTAATAGTTGTCCATTCTTAGTAATTTATAAGGTAGTTTGCTCTTGAAAGGAAATGTAGCTAATATAACCTCTATGCTATCAATCATTACAATATTTAATCAACGAATGTTGATAATATTAAATGAAACAGCAAAACATCCGGTGCAAAGCAGAAGATGATTCCAGGAAATGTTTAAATGGTGTCTGTAACTGACCAAGTTTTGCTCATGATTTCAGTGTTGTGTATTTCACATTAAATAATTGTCAGATTGAGAAGTATGCACATAAAGCACCTCAGTCATATTAAAGTTAAAGTCTAGACAGAGGAAACTTTGCCTTTAAAGGGAGAATCGAAAGAGCTTTTTACATTGTCAGAAAGAAGAGACAGCGGTGGCTCAAGAGCTACAGAGATCATCTCTTAATCAGATAGCCGCTCGTTCCATCACCATTTTCCCAAGTTACCACGTAAAAGTGTACTTTTGCTAGACACTGAGCATCACAGTGTAAGAACAAGTTCCTCATTTTAAAGTCTTTCAGGACAAAAGTTTTTGCTGTATAAATGTAATGCAATTATCATAATTTAGTGATGTGCCATCCTAACATCCACTATCCCTATCTGCTTTAAAGTTTGAATTGGCGATGATGTGAAAACCAGTAAGAGTCTGCGAGATTTTGAAAACAAAAAGAACATCTATGGAGCTAACTCAGGTATATTAGCTTTGAGATATATATATAAAAAACAAACAACTT
This sequence comes from Hirundichthys speculiger, assembly GCA_018398805.1. Lineage (NCBI taxonomy): Eukaryota > Metazoa > Chordata > Actinopteri > Beloniformes > Exocoetidae > Hirundichthys > Hirundichthys speculiger. Next base: position 549,111 of record JAGFBZ010000229.1, read on the forward strand.
GCCAATGGAAAAAAAAAATGAAATTTTGGAACTTTGTAAAATACAACAATATGAACTACTCAAAAAAAAATAAATGAAAGAAGGAAAAGCTTTTTTAATATAATTATGATTTTGATTCATAATTAAATAGAATCAAATGTACACAATCTGGAAAAATGGCATCTGGTTCACAAGGACAACCTTCTGACTCGAACAGGTAAGAAACGTCAGCCCCTCTTTCTGACATTTCTTACCACACTAGCCAAGCTGTACCATGCTCAGGTACGTTTGACCCCACCCCCTCCTCCTGATTCCCCCACTGGCCAATTATCCAGCTCCAGCACAACTGCAGCCTGCACAAACCTTTTCAGTTTTTCTGGACAGATACAGCCCTCTCACATCCCTGAATTTCTGGACTATGCTGCTGTGTTGTTAAATGACTGTCATGAGGAACTGCTGCATCTACATGCCTTTTTTCCACATACGTGTTTAACCACACCAGGCTTAAGCACACTAGCATCTGTGTTTGAGCACCACTGTGAGTGCTCAACACATACAAACCAGTTTGGGGTCAACTGTGCTTGGGAACAATATGGCTTTGCTTAGAGTGAGTGCACCCGTATTGCCAAGACTGACATATTGCAACACCTCTACTCAGCACATGATAATAAGCAGATAACAGGCAGCGACATACCAACTCAATGGTCGGCTGCCTGGAATATCTACACTGATCTTTGTCACCGATTGTTCTTGATGTCAGGGTGTTTACAGTATCTGTCTTAGCACACGTATGTCTGCATGAAACATAGCATCCATTTACAGGCAGAATGTGAGGTCAGGTTACGCACAACCTGTTTTCTAACACAGGGCTGTCATTCACAGCTGCCATACACACAGTGTGCCCATCGCTACCTTATTACCATCACGTCAAAGCCCATTAGATCCAGGCTGCAAGCACAAGAACATAGGAACAATTCACACGTTAGATACCATTTTTATCTCAAGTTAGACATTCTGCTCTCTCTGGAGATCAGTATCACTGGACAGATAATGACACAGAATGGTCTTAGTTACCAGTTCACAGAAGTAGAAATCACTCAAGCAAAGTTTGCTTCCTTTGTAAAGTGATTGACCACAAAAACCCAGCAGTAATTGACTGAAAAGTGTTTTCACTGTGCAAAAAGGATTCAAAAGGAATGACATCAGCATTTCAAATCCATTTGTAAGTACGTGCGACCTCTCACATACATATCAGGTATTTGGACCTGTTGGGCAACAGTTTTACCTGAAATCTCATTCAGTGTGCAAGTATGTCTGTAGAATTTACAGCAAAGCATGTTTCTCAAAAATTATGAAAGAGTTACAAGTCCAGCTAAACTTGTTATTGGCAGATAATGGTTCTCATGAAGGTTTCTGAACACTAACCAATCTAACGAGCTGATCAAGCTCCTGAGTAAAACCTAAGAGCTTTTACAAAACAGATACTTAAAACAAATGAGGTCTCACCTGCACTTTCCTATTGTGCCCAATTCCGATTTTATTTTGTAACTTTTGTTTTAACTGAACATTCAACAGTAAACTGTAGCTTCAAAATTTTAGGGCATGTTCAGCAGCGTGTTGAATCAAGAGCGTTGACCCAAATATTTCGTTTGTTGTTCCTCCACGATTTCTTTTGTCAGATTACAAATTGTTTACTTTGGTTATTCTGCGGCACAAAAGATTCACCCAGACAAGAACACAACAGGTCATGTATGGGAACACTGATGTGTTGTGTTATTCTTTTCTCACACAATCCAACTGTGGCAATAATAATTTTATGCATTTACAGTTACATATCCAGTTATGTATAAATAAATTCCATGGCCCAGTGTCTTAATCCTTCCCGTCTCCCTCATTCATGTCTTTGGAAGCTGTCGCGCTGCTTCAAAATTTCTTTACCATTTCACTGAAGAAGCAGTGGTCAAGTCCATCTATTTGGAGCGCTGTCGTATACAAATCATTACAGTAATTCAATAACGCAAGCTCTATCTTTGCTGTGTCTGCAGCAGGAACAGGCAGCCTGGAGTTGCAGTGTCCAGACGCTTTCTTGGGGGGAAAAAGTTGCTTCATGTATCTCAAAAGGCTTCAAATGCAGAGACAAAGGCACTCAGGTAGCAACAGCATAAATCAACGCAACTTCCTTCAGCACACAATCATTTATTGATTCAGCGGGTGCACAGAGAGGGGAGAATACGATGTAGTGTGCGTCTGTGTGAGTGCCCTTTGCCAGGGACAGTGAGAAAGACTGGAGCTGACTGGATGTGCTGCATGCAGTTCTACAGTAAAAGAAAAACAAAAATTGAATGAGCGGCCAAATAAAAGTGGGCGGCCATTAATAAACATAGTTAGTCTGCTTAAGTAGCAACAGTGAATTCGGGATGTTCAGAGAAGCTACTGGTTAACTGACATGGTACAGTCAGAAGTAGTAAATTATCTGTGCACCCCCCTGTGTGTTGATTTCACTATAGTCCTCTTCAGGGACAAAATTAATTTCTGCCAGTCTGGAGCGTGTGGAGATGATAAAAGCCCACGTGTGTCTATATGATTTTGTTCATTTCAATGAGTAGGAGCAGGAGTCTGAGTGTGAAACGTGTGAAGCGTTCTCAGTCATATGGCTGAGGGGTTTGGGGGTGGGGTGGTAGTGGTGGCTGTATCAATTGTATGCCTGAAGTTGCCTTGGTAACCTAACATAAAGGAGATCTCATTGCCATAACAACGCTACCCCCTTTACCCTCCCTACCCCCCCCCCCCCCCCCCCCCCCCCCCCACCCCCCCCCGACCATCTACCACCCTTCACTTCTATCCGGTTTGTAACAAGTGGAAAACAAGCCCCCACACCACCGCTGCCACCGCCACCCTCCCCTGACAGACACACACACATTTACTCTCTCTCTCCATTCCTTCCTATACACCCACTCATTGCTGTGACAGTATCAACAGATGGAGGGAAGCGAAAGCGGGGGAGCGAAAAAGAGATGGGACAACAGAGGAAGAATCTGAAGGGGAGAGACAAAAAGAGCAGAATGAGTGAGAAAAAGATCAACAGCAACGAGGCAAACAAGAAGGGAGAAGGGGAAATGATATAATTTGATAATTGACGAGTGCTATGCGACTGTATATGCCGAGCAATACGGAAACAGAAAGGAACGCACAAGGGAATTAGAGATAAAGCGTCCTCTGGCAAGAGATTGGCTGTGTGTGTATACATACGAAGAGAAGGATAAACAGACAACACAGTGAAGGGAAAAAAAAACCCTCAAGTGAATACATAAATGAGAGAAAAGGGAAGTGCGTGAAGTATTCCCTGCCTAGTGTTATGTATTGATTCCCCTTTCAGCGGTTCTCACCATCACTGTCTGGCCCGTCAATATATCATCTAGTTAGCTGGAGGGGAGATCAAAGCATAAATGTTCTAATGTGCCTCAAAAATGCATCAAACATTTTAAATTTTGCTATCTTTTTGCATGACAGTGATTAAATAATGATGAGGCTGTCGAAATGGATGAGACAGTTACAGATTAAGTAAGAACAGCACATAGCTGGGAATACCGTTAATAAGGATAAATGGCATTGATTACTTGCAATTTTACAACAGTGAAGATGTGAGAACAGCTACAGGGGTGGAAGGCATTAACAAATGAAATGACAAATAAATAAATGCCTTTATTAAATACATTTCAAAGAAATGCATTTTTAAGTCGAGCAATTTTTTTTCCATCAATAGACAAGGTGGCCAAAAAAAAAATGAAAAAATAATAATTTGGAAATCAGCTGCCACTGATTTCCACAATGGGCGTTTGCAAAAGGAAAACCCATATTGGTTGACCCTAACCCACTCTAAAAACTGTGGAAGCAAGTTTTTTGGTGACCTAAACTGTGGCTCCATCCTAAAAAATCCAATCACAAGTGGCTAGCACTGTGTGTTGACACCTAGCATTAAAATTTGTTTCAAAATATAGTAAGTAATTTGATCCGACCTTCCCACTTAGTGTTTGAATAAATGTTTGTTATTTCCCTTTAACCACTCTACTTTCATTTTTGCTTCCAAGCACCAAGATAAAAATTAAATTAGACAAATAAATAAATAGAATGGATTAACATAATTTCCCACAGTTTGTAATTTTGTTCTAATTTTTTGCTCTCATATTTTCTAAGCAATTTACAAAACATAATTTTCAATTGCATAATTTAATAATAAAATATTATTCAAATGAGTTGGAATTTAAGATGATGGCTTTAATTCAGTAGGCAGTCTCTGAATCCACCCTACCTGCTTTTATATACAAAGAATGTGGACACATGTGTCCCAGTCCACCTTGGAATTCACCCTGCATGATACGATCTGAATGTATTCAGACCTTACATTAGCATTGGCCACTTGTGCTCAGATCTCCCAGGGTGCATTTTAATGCCAAGCCTAAAATGGGACAGCAGTTTTGACAGTCTGCTATATTTCTGCCCACCTCTTTCAGTTCACACCTCCTTGTTTACCTTTAACCACTGTACTTTCAGGAAAAGATTAGGATGAAAGAAAATTTTGGCCTTTGAAAAGACCTGCATGTTCGTTGCATTAGCCTTTCCTTCCAGAAAGGCTAATGTGGTTGACAATCATATAAGGACAAGATCTATATAGTGTATAGCATGTATTGTATTTGACTTGCTTAACTGCATTAAACATAATATGTTAAAAGTATTGAGATTATATCATTTCATAGAATGCACACACTGTTGTTTTAAACTGCATAAATTCCAAGTCTGTGAAGAGTAAACACAATCCTATTGTTTCAGCAGCTGTGACATTTCAGTCATGTAAATGGCCAATTTCTGCCTGACACGGGTTCCTCGACACTCCAGGAAAAAGGGGAGACTTCTATTAACAGAAAAAAAAATATGTGAGGTTTTAGCTCCTCAATCCAGCAGACTGCAAAAATGTAATGCCATTTTTTATTTTATTTTTTTTTACTTTGGTTACTTTGCAAGAGGGTCTAATTTTGTTAGCCTGGCTCCTTCCACAACAGCTTCATTTGTCCTTTGCCTCACTAAACCTCTTCCATTCACCTTCCCCTCTCAAGGCCTGATTGATAACAGCAGTGTCATGCGGAGCAGGGAGCTTCTCTCACGTGTCGTCTCTCCCTCCAGAGCTTCCAGCCCTGCAGATCACCGTCAGTCAGCTTACACTGACATGCAAGCAAACATGCTTGCATGCACAAAACACTCTAATTAGTGCTGGGCGATATGGAAAAAATCATATATAACGATATGGACTATTTTATATCACGATAACGATATATATCACGATATACCATAATAAAGTATGTTTTCAGTTGTTCTCTGAAAAGTTTGACAAAAATGTCATTGCTTACTTTTCAACTTTATTTTGAAAGGTTCCACCGCGGAGACCCTGCTCCACCACCACCACGGAGACCCTGCTCGCGGTGCTCCACCACGGAGAACATGGTCCACCGCGGAGACCCTGCTCCACCACCACCAAGGAGACCCTGCTCCAACACGGAGATCCCGCTCCAATGCGGAGATCCCGCTCCACCACGGAGAACATGGTCAACCGCGGAGACCCTGCTCCACCACCACCACGGAGAACATGGTCCACCGCGGAGACCCTGCTCCACCACCACGGAGAACATGGTCCACCGCGGAGACCCTGCTCCACCACCACCGCGGAGACCCCGCTCCACCGCGGAGACCCTGCTCCACCACCACCGCGGAGACCCTGCTCCACCACGGAGACCCTGTTCCACCACGGAAAACATGGTCCACCACGGAGAACATGGTCCACCACGGAGAACCTGCTCCAACACGGAGACCGTGCTCCAACACGGAGATCCTGCTCCAACACGGAGACCCCGCTCCACCACGGAGAACATGGTCCACCGTGGAGACCCTGCTCCACCACCACGGAGAACATGGTCCACCGCGGAGACCCTGTTCCACCACCACCGCGGAGACCCTGCTCCAACACGGAGACCCCGCTCCACCACGGAGAACATGGTCCACCGTGGAGACCCTGCTCCACTAGTGCTGGGCGATATGGAAAAAATCTATTCTATTTTATATCACGATAACGATATATATCACGACATACCATAATAAAGTATGTTTTCATTGCTTACTTTTCAACTTTATTTCAAAAGGACATTTAGCTGAACTGTCAGAAACATACATTTTAGTGTAGTGCAAACATAAAAATTTATCGTTGCAGGTTATTTAATTACATATTTGCTGTAATAATTGATAAAATTAGGTTAGAAACGATAGAAGAGAAATGGCACGATACACACTTTTCTATCCTCCCCACGATATGTATCGTCATATTGCCCAGCACTAACTCTAATCATGAAAATATACAGATGGTAATTATATCATGTCAAACGTATAATAAAAGATGTGTTCGCAGCCCCTTACAGACACACAATGAAAGGCTTAAAAACAATAAACCAAATCATCAGCCTCACGGAAATCCAAATTCCCCACAAATCAAGCCCTCACAGCTTATGTGCAGTCTGTTCATAAAGAAGGAAAAGTCAGCTACTGTATAAAACAATGGTGCCTGCAGAACAATAAAAATAAATTAAGCTCCTTAAAAGTGGCACAGAGATGACTGATGAAATTATTTTCTCCAGCAATAATGACACTTGTTATAACTTCCCACAAGTCTGAGCCACTCAGTCCTTTTGAACTGCAAGAACCATTTCAATGTTTTAATAATGCTTAGATTAATTTATAGAATTAAAAAGACTTTCTTAGAAATTAACTACTTCTATCTATGGTTTATTTATTTTGTGTGTGCTCACATTGTAGGAACAAGAGCAATTTGTATTTTTATAAAATTGAATTAGGATCTAAAAAAGCAGAGTAGAAGCCTAAGGGAGACAATTTTTACAGGGTTTATGCAGGTAAAAAGAAATCTTATTTAATGCTTTTTAATGCCATTTTTAATGCTGTTTTTAAACAATTTAATGCCACAGGGGCTTTAAGTGGAATATGACTTGGTTGCCCTCGCGACATCAGCGCCACTCACACTCCCATTAGATGATTTATGTTAATATAATGATTAAATATTATCAATTATTAAAAAAAAATAATAAATAACAGTTTACAATGCCAACTTTAATGAGCCACGAGAGATAGAGGGCAATAGGAAACATAATATTTTCAGCAGAGAAAAAGGATGTTATGGACCAATAAAATATTGTCCAGATTAAAGGTCTAAATAAATCTAAATCTAATCTAATCCTATGGCCAGCTACATGAATCTGTGTGTGAAAGACACGACGTGATTAGTGCAAGCTGAGCGAGCGACTCTGGTGCGGATCAGGGTGGGGGGCAACACCTACACGTCTACAGGTGGATTAGCAGCGCATGGTGGAGTTCACGTGAGGTGTTCATACCACAAATTAGGAGCGACTAAAGCGTGTCGTCGTAACCGGTCTGCACGAGCCTTTAGACCCACAGTCTGAACTATGATTTGGACCTCCAGAACATGCTGATTTCAGGTAAACTCTAATTCAGACAAACTTAAACACTGCACATGTTTGATAAAAGGCTCCTTGGCCTCGACAGAAATTACGCCTATTGTATTCTACAATTAGAAAACTGTGGTTAACACTCTTAATATTTTGGCCCAGCCACCATATTTTTTTATTTTGGCCATAATAAAGATTAAATGTTAGTATAGAGCGGTAACCCATTTTAAATGGCAACATAAATGGAACCTGCAAATTAAGTGGCAAATCAATTAATAACAGTTCAAAGTTGCTACTTGTTCTGCTGCTGTTGCTGTGGTGGATGCAAACTATCATGTTGTAGCTCCATGTTGACATAACATGCATGCCCTGTTCTATAGCCTGTCAACATTCAAAAGCAAAGAAATAACTTAATCACAATCTAGAGCAAATTTACTAATCACCACATCTCTCATAATGATACGAAATGTTTGAAAGAGCAAAGAAAATTTAAGAAAGATAATGCAAGTAATTATGTGTATCTTTGCCAGGACAGCTTATTTTTTAATGCCAATTACAATCAAATTTAATCTAATATCTAATCTAATATAGCTTTATTGTGTTTTAAATAATGGTTAATAGAGCACAGTTTGAGGCTTCTAAAGATTAAGAAAAAAAAATAAAAATAAATCAGACTTCTTATCCATAGTTCTTAAGCCCAGCCAGCAACTTCCATTCACTTAGTTAATGTGTGGCATGCCTTACATTCATAGCCATTTCCATCAGTACAGAACATACCGAACCAATGGCAGCGAGGAGATAGTGGGCTTTATGCAGTGACTCATGCATAAGTGTCCAAGAGCCACAAAAACCAAGATGGCTGCAGAACTGCTAACACTACCTTGTATCAAAATGTTTCCCCCAACACACCATGTTGGCTGTCTTGTGTTGACATTAATTAGGCTGTTCGTCTGCCTATGTCTCATGCTTTGTTTCTCTGATTGGTTAAATGTCTAAGAGAATTCAGAAGCAGTTACTACTATGTCTGTTGGTACTGCCCCCTGGAAATCAAAGTCAAATCCAGAGGGACCAGACTAATTATTTGTAACTAACAAGAAAAGTCTTTTCTGTCTGTGATGTCATCTCAGCATTCCTACCAGTGGTGTGGGGAAAAAAAAGAAAGAAAAAATAGATTAAAAAAAAAAATCAATGAAGACTGCCTTCAGAAAGCCTTTAAATGGTTTGGTCTGAACGCGTTTTTTTGTTTTGTTTTTTTGCATAATCGTTTACCAATACAACATTCTTTCCAAGCATCTCTCCTCGTTTCGTCTCTCTCAAACACAGAGAAGCAAACATGAATCCTATCCTTGCATGTTCTCCTCCTGGAGGAGATATATGCACTTTGGCTCTCTATATGACAGAAGTCGATGCATGCTGAAGTGCTGAGATGAGCAAAATGAATTCAAGCCTCTGCAGCTTACACTACAATATGAGGATGATGTGGGAATTAATCAAAAAACAATAAATGTCTGCACTATAGAACTGAACATAAGTCATGTGCGAGTAATAGCAATAAGTAAAAGATGACTTTACAGGTCACTGGTTAAAAAATAAATAAATAAATAAATAAATAAAAAAAGATTGCCTTTCTTCCAAACTTGGTGTGTCTAATCGACTCATGGAGGACTAAAGAAAAAATATGAATAAATAAAAAATCCCTGTGTTAGGAATAGGCCTATTAAGCAATTCAGGTTTTTCATAATCAAAAACAAAAAAACTTAAAATATACTATGTATACTAACGTCTACTATCTACTTAATGTAACCAGTAACTAGTAAAGCTGTGCGACTGTGTGCATCAATCTCACCCCACACAGAGTGAAGAATTTTCTCTTTTCCGACAAGCGCAGACAAGCTTGACTGCACTCAATGCCAAGAGCATGTTGTTTTCTGACATGATGTCACTTTCAGGTAAAATGCTGTGTGGTTAAAAGTTCGCTTGAGACGGGAGAGGTCCAAAAACAACCAATTTAATCACAATGAGGGCAAAGCGCCAACACTAAAATCAGAGTGAAGACGCACGGGTGAAAAGCCCAGGAGAAAGAAGCACCAGCGGTTCTGCAAGTGGTTGCAGAATCATGCAACAGCTTGCCTTTTATGTTAGTGAGGGACGTGGGAGAGTCTCCAAATTTGCATATAATTTCTCATCATAAACAAACTTAAACAAAAGAACGAAATTGCAGATACAAGCAACTGAAATTAGTTCCTTTCATGGGGTGGCTGAACTTTGCAATTCAGGAGAGACTGAGTCCCTGCACCTCCACATCAAGAGGAGGTAGTTGAGGTTTTGCGGGCATGTAGTTAGGACACCTCCCTGGAGAGGTGTTTCAAGCATGTTAGGACTGGGTGGAGGCCAATGGTAGACCCAGTGGTAGAGGCCAATGGTAGACCCAGGACACGCTGTAGAGACTCCATTACTCAGCTGGCTCTCCCCGACCATCCCTTCCAGCTCGTCAGGTGGTATACTGAGGTGTATACCACCTGACGAGCTGGAAGGGATGGTCGGGGAGAGCGAGGTCTGGGCCTCTTTATTTAGACTACTGCCCTGCAAGAACTGCAAGAAACTTCAACAGCATGCTACCAATGACTGCTTCACCATCATGTACTTCGTGATGAGAGGAAAAATAAATAAATAAATAGGTGATTTTAATCACCAGCCAACAGGCACCTATGTTGTCGGCCCAATAGAAAGACCTGTCAAAATTTGAAATGTGTTGGACAAATCAAGGCCATTCTTCTGCAGTCTAACTTTTGAGTTGTGTTTGACCTGCAAACCAACTCTCAGAAGACAGCTAAAAGTCAAGAAGAAGGAGAAAAAAAGAAAAAAGGGAGTGAGGACTGAAAACAAAGGATTTACAGTATGCTTCAAGCACACTATATTAATTTTTGAAGTCTATTTTGCTCTATACATCAGCACCTGCAAGACATCATGATGCACTCACACACCACCTTAGAAAATTTAAGTACACAGTGAATCATTTAGCTAACCTTTTATTCAAAAGAAGAACCAATGTTTCATATAATTTTTTTTTGGGATATTTTTCCTTCAGTGGTGTCTGAATCTGCAGTAAAAGAGGAAGCAGACAGCAGATTATCATCTTGTTGGTATCTTTTGTGACAGTCTGAGTAAAATATGCAGTGCAATGCTGGCATCAGGTTTGCTGACGTGTGTCTGCTCGTTGCAGTGCGTCACACCTCAGTCAAATTATGAGTGTTTAACAACATGCCAATTATTGCTGCTTGCAAATTGAGGCCTTACCATGTGAATTGAGCACTCAAAATTCCAGATATTTCAACAGTAGTCTAGATAACATCTGTAGGATTGTTTCGAGCTGTGGAATTCTCCTTTATTGTACCATCAGAAAGGTAATATGTTCCAACAAGCCAGTACAAGCCAACAACGGCATCACATTAGAGCCAGGTAATAAAACAGATGACAACTGGATATGAGTGTCAAACACAACAAGGTAAGGTGGGTGCCACTAGCACAGTACAGGCTGCAGTCTTCTGACCATTTGTCCTGGTTCACATCTGAATGTACACAGGGAAAAAAATACAGCAATTTTGTCTGTCTACCTTCAAAAAAAAAAAAGGTTCAAGTGAAATACATAATATTGGTTGAATACTACTTTTCCGAATCAACACACGTTTCAAATAAAGTAGGTAAGAAAAAAAAGTTACCCCAAAGTATTGATTAATAAGAAATGAAAGCTTCAAGCCTGGTTTGATTTCCAAAAATGATGAATATTTAACTTGATATTTTTTAATCAATCCAGAGACAGCAGAAGCGATGCTGCAGCCTCCTGGGTGTCTGCCAAGTCCCAGGTTTGTTCATCGATGTTAGTTAAAATGCTACCAGGGATCTGTTTTGCAGAGTTCTGTCCCGTATGTTGTTATGTTGTTCCATGATGTTTAACAGCTTATTTGCTTCGGTGTCATTTGATTTACCTGCACATTAGAAGTCCAAAGCTGCAGCATCATGAGTGTAGTGGGTGGCTGGATAGATCACCAGCCCTGTGTTTGCATCAAAAAGCATAATTACTGAGATATACTCTGTATTTATAATAGAGGGGCACTGACAGGCACCTTAGGCTGTTTTTATGAGAATTCCTGTTGCCAGTTGCTGTTCAGAATACAACACCACATTCCATAATGTGCTAAATTAAAATTAAAGTTATTGCTGTAGTTTCTAGATATTGTATTGAAAATAGGACTAGACAGTTGATCGAAATCGACATTCAGAACCAACAATCTATGTAATCTTGTTCCTGTCATTTATTTTAATTATTTCTCTTCTTTGAAATCTTCATTGAATGACATTATGTAGTTACCCCATGTGTTTTTCCTTTCACTCCTTTTAAAATCAAAGATATGTCCTCTTTTGTGAGAAAATATCCAAGTCAACTTAGTCGCCAATTTACCATTTCGCGCCAAGTCGCCCATTAAACGTAATCAAAGCAATTTGTTCAATTAATTGGGATATTAATTTGAGGTCATATTGCACAGCTCTAAATGGATATGCTCCAAAGATTCATAAATTGTTTAATATTGCAACTCAGTACAAATGTTGACTCCTTTTTCATAAAGAAATTAGCTACTGAATATGAAAAGGGTAAAAAAAAAAAAATAATAAAGGAATGAATAAAGAAATACAATAATTGGAGACTTGGGGAGAACTGACGGGAAGCCATCTAAAAGCCAGGTGAATTTTTACCATCTAAAACAACTCGAGCCTCATAAATGTAATCTTATACTGTATAACACTGCACAACATGGAGCTCAAATGTGAGCATAAATAACTTGAATTGGCAGGAATTTTGTACAAACCCACCTGTGGGTTCCTGTAATAATTCAACATTTTTCCATTAGATTACCCGAACATTAGAGTTATCTTTCTGATAGAACGCCGTATCCGTCATGTCCCACCCCTGCTTTATTTCATCTCTTCCCCCAAATCTAACAAAGCTGACACATTCCTTCACTTTTCAAGTCTTAACTCTAATCTTGCACCAGTCCTTTGCCGTTCTCTCCTTTGCCTGCTCCTTCCCATTTTTTCTACAGTATTGTTCGCTTTTTCATTTACTGTTACGTTTTGTTTCTTCTCTGTCTGAACCCATTTCATTCTGTCTAACATTTTCACGCAAAAATAACATTCTCTAAAAGCTTATATTCTCTTCCACATCAAGCTTTCTGGTATTATTCTCATGCCTCGCAGTTGTTCTTTCAGTCCATGTTTCCCACGATCCAACTTCCCTCACTTATGATATATTTCTCATAAGTCCTATACATTTCATTCCCACTAAAAATGCCTTATTCTTTCCATCTCCTTGATCCAGATGTGGCTCACTACTTTTCCCAGTACTTCAACCCCACTACTGCTCTCACCATGAACTTAGGCCCTTAAAAGGAAGAAGCTCCATCCTGTTTATAACTGCATTTGTGTTAATCCTTCCCCTTCAACACCAGTTTTGCTGACGTCCCTTAACCCCTTTAAGCCTGAACTGACTTGTCACTGCGTTCTTCGTATCACAATCTAAGCATGTTGCAAGCAGAGCTCAATGCAACGTCACTGACTAGTCTCAAAGTTGTAAATAACCACAAAAAGTATGTGTTTCCACAAGGTCAGTTGCAGGGCAAAAATGTCCCAGCAAGTCTCAGAATGTTAGTGAATACACTAAAGAAACAGAAAAAGTGCCCCGAGGTTTAGAGAGAACGTACCATTATCAACTGGCAGGGGAATAAATATATGATAATGAAAAATAAATAAATAACCTTCTTAAAAGAACTTAACATATGAAAAGCACCTTGAATGTATGCACCTACAGATGTATATAAAGAACCTTGAATTGTCTTGTACACGAAAAGTGCTATACAAATAAACTTGCATTGCCTATGAAAACATAATGCTTGTGTGCTAACCCTGAAGTAACAAAGTTGCCTAATTGAATCAACATTTTTGTTTGTCACCAGACAGGCACAATGTGACCCCTGAAATGTCTGCTGAGGCTACAAATGGAGTGTCATTTGATAAAAATCCCATTTGACATCATCTACTTTTGTAATTTTGGGTGTGTGCATGTAAAAGAAGACTAAGAATGTTAGTCAACATGTGCAGCTAGAAGCTGAACTCAGCGGGGCAGACAGAGGTGAGGAAGAGAAGAGTGAACACTCTGGGCTGTCCTGGTGTGACAATATAGCAACAGTTTATTCAACATGTAGCTTTATGTAGCTACAAGCTCCTTTTTTTCAAATATTAAAATGAACAAATCTGCTAAATCAATAATAGTGTAGAGAAAAACTAAGTAAATGGACAGGTTTTCCTTGAAAGTTCTGTGGTTAAGTTTCATCAAAGTGAGTGAGCTGATCACCAACTTTTCAAACATATTCTCTCAAAGTATCATTCATGTATTTTTCATGAATCATTCACTCATGTATTTTATGAAGGGCATATCCAAGAAGTTGCACTTTATCTTAACACCTCAAAGAGGTCTTCTTTTGCTCTTGTACATAAAATTTCCAAACACACCCTTTAGAAGGCAATTCATACTCCAATTATGTTCTTTACTAAAGAGCAAAGGGCCACAATATTCAAACTGAAATTTGACAGTGTGTAAACTATATATTCTAACTACAGCAGTTACTCTACATGCTTTGGTAGCAGCAGTAATGGTAATAGAAATGTTAAAAAAAAATTAATTTAATTCAAAAGTGCTTATTTAAGGTCTGTTAAAACAGGTATACAGACAAATCATGCCACATGAACGCAAGACTGATCGGCTTTTAGTGTTACCTTAATTCACTAATCAGGTTAAAGTCTGACCTGGCCGTTCCTCTTTCTTACAGAGGAAATATACACAATAAGCCTGGTTGAGATCCAGGTTTACTGATGCTGCTGACTTTGATATTTGGTTAAAAAGTCAAAAGCTATTGTTTATGTTCATGCATCAGTTCAAATAATTTATAAGAAGTACAAATACATGATAGAAATAATACTCTTCTAAACCAAATTTTCCACAGCCTTTGGGCAAACGGAGTGACTAGTCAAAAGAAATGTACTGTAGTTCGTTGTGGGTTGATTTTCCCAGACCTCTTTCCTCAGGGGGAAATGAGCAGTTCCTCAGGAAAAAAAAAATAAAATAAAACAAAAAATTCTTGGAGGCAGCACATTTGGGGAAAAACTAGTTGGCACTGGGTACTGCTGATGATTGCTTTATGATGACGTCAATGCTGATGTACAGTGTAATGTGAACTTGTGCCTCTGCTTAGAGATGTGTAGAAAGAACTTTCTGGATACGAGGCTAGTGTTTTAACACTGGAAAACACCTAAAAGCCTGTATTACAGCTCTGCATTTCTATGCACATCTTGGGAACTGTTTTGAAAAGATAAATATGGACCATGAATTAGATCCATCTTGCACATGTCAGGTAAACATTTAAATAAATCAGCAGATGAAAGGTATTTGGATTTGGGTAGAATGAAACTTCACAGTCTTGTTCACGGGAGGGAATTAACTGTTAAAATACGTGGCAATTCATCTTCTATGTAATTCATCATAGACTAAGAACAAATGCACCAAGCTAACAGAAATCACATGAATTGTGGGAAATTTGCATTGGACAGGAAAAAGAAATGTATGCGTCAAAATTGACGTTATAGTGGCATTCTTCAGCCCATGTCACTGAGCTGAAAGCAGCCCAATGAGCAGGCTGGGAAAAAGAAGTAACTGACTCAAAACTACTGACGGGAGATAATATTTATGGTTCCAAAAACTTGATCCAAGGAAATAAAAAAGATGCAGTGATTCTAAATTTTCTCACCTGATTCCAATTTCCCATATCCTGAAAGGCCTGACCTTCCTAATTTGATTTTGGTAATAGAGCTGTAATGAACCACTTTTTTTCCCTTTAATTTTAAGATTTATTGTTTAAAAAAATATATGTATATAAAAAAAAAAAGAAAAAACAACCATTCACAACTGGAGCAGGCTACAAAGTCTTCTCTTTGTCACCATTTTCTAACAAATCTTGTACAAATATAGACATCAAGCTGAGAACAGTTGTCTGTTGTCTAACTAACAGCCACACAGCAACTGGCTTTTGGAAATTTGTGTGTGCATATAATATAAATAGTTTACAAAATTCTGAAAACCCAATTTCAGAGAAATATCTCCTGCCGGGTATTGTGCATTTGGGGGCTCAAGTGATGCATCAAGTTTCTGAAAACACTACAGAAAATGACTGATCATGTGGCGTCAGGAATGTCATAACTTCATTCCTAATGGCTTTGCCGCCCCCTCCCCATTGGTAATCAATGTTTCCCACAGAATCAGTTATACACATATATGAGGTCTGGCTCCCTGTGCTTGAAACAGAAGAGAAGCACATTTCTCCTTCATACATACATAAATAGAGCATATATCTCCCATGAAAAAAGATTTTTGTTCTGCTGAATCTACTTGATGATGATGCAACCTGGAGGGTCTTCCTCTTGTGGGTGATCATGCATCTAACCCTGTTGCGTGTGCGTGCAAGATATGAAGTGTTGATGTTATGTGCGTGTGAGGTAGCGAGTGATGACAGGCTGAAAATAAGTGTTTCTCAAAGCTACCAGTAGTGGATTTCATTATTTTGGAAAGAACATAAAAATGTGAATGTTGGATCACCTATTAATAGAATGTGAGACCCACCCAAATATTAACACTGTGTGGAAAACTCTGGTGCTATCAGTGGGCTACTGACTGATTGAATACCTTTATCTTTTTTTTTGTTTTGTTTTTTTGAATACCACACATTTAGAAATGGTAGATGATAATTTAAATCCATAATGGTGTTGATCTGGGGCACCGAACAAAATGAGCTATTCGGCGCTCCAAGTACAGAGGCTTATAGACTTTCTGCAGCTGGCCTCAGTCCCTTTGCTTTGCTTTTCCATGAATCTAGCTGATGAAACTGAAAAGTACACAAGCATAGTAGGATATTCAGTCTCTGTGAGGCAGTAAAACATCAAACCGCAGAACAACATCTGTGATAATTGGCCTATTTAGCCCAGTTAGCAAGTGCAACATGTTCTCATCAAAGCACTGACGTGTAATATAAGGCTAATCGGGTGTGTCATTAAATTACCATAAAAGTACTCCAAACTTCCATATTCTTAGGGCCAGACTTCAGAGTTGAGTCAGAAAATACAGTTCTATTTGATTTGTAGCTCACATGCATGAAAGCTGTGCTACTTAGCTACCATGGATTTCTGGCATTAATTAATTCTGATTTCAAGCAAACAGGCTTCTATACAGGTGACAGCTCTTGGACTCCCATTAACTACTTTCCTCTCCCAACAACAACTTTATTTCTCACTAACAGTAAACAGTCCAGCTCCCACTTAAGAAGATAACTTAAAAGAGGATGAGGCAAGACACATCATCAAACCTGCAATACAAGGAGCGATATGAAATTCTGTCAAATCAAAGCTATGCAAATTTGCTGATGATAGTTGTTAAAGAAGAGGGCAGCATCTACTTGTGGCCTCCCAACTTTCTTTATCTCAAATGTAATTAGCTGAGGCTTCTACCTAGGGCTGGGCGATTTTATCGATTCTGCGATATATATCGATATTTTATTTCCCAGAGAGTATCGATATTTCCGCCGCGGGTATCGATATTCTAAGCTCCCTTCAAAACCCCCGTGTCTCGCACGGGTGCTCTTCCTGCAATGTGCCATTTAGTCCTCCAGCCGCTAGTGTCGCTGTAGAGCGTTTCTAACAGGTTATCCAGAAGCAGCTTCTTACTCTTCCAGGTAGAGCTGAGCCGAGCCAGTCAGGAGGATGGCGGCGAGTATAAACGCAGCGCCTGCGTGCTTAAAAGCAGATGTGTGGGAGCAGTTTGGGTTGAAAAAGAAAAAAGAAAGCGACGATTTAGACAAAGGTATGGCAGTTTGCAAGCTGTGTCACTCAAACGTAAAGTACTCTGGAAATACCACCAACCTGCGAAGCGAGCCCACCTGAAACGTCACCCCCCCCGGACAAGGTAATGCTAACTGAGAGCGAGCCAAACTTTATTTGTCAGGATTTGAGACCGTATTCAGTGGTGGAAAACGCTGGCTTTAAGGGCTGTGTTTACTCTCGCGGCAACGTGTCGCAGTTATCTTGTCCCCGGTATGCCGCAGTTATTTTTGATATATGTTAATGTTGAAGCGCGTCTGCGCTGTTATTCAATGCCACAACGGAGAGGGACAATCACGAACTAGCTAAACTTACTTAACGTATCTCTTGCGTTTTTCCACTTCCTCACTGTCTCGGCCGTTTCTAGATCCACATTCATCGCTATCTTCCTCCATGAATTACTAGAATATGTGCTGTCTTTGTAGTGTGGAGAACAAGATCGTACAGATGTGGGTTCTTCCTCATTTTCGATGACGTGGATGTAGAATTGACCAATCAGAGGCTCCTTCTCTCCTCTCTGCGACATTTTTTGCAGTCACCTACCTTTCAGTTCAGTTAATTCAAACAAATTGGAACACTCACAAGATGTCAACAAAATCACTTTGTCCTGTTAAAATCTTTCAGAAAATGATGTAAATGTATTGTTAGAAAAATATCATATAATATCGTATCGTGAGCCGATGCTTCTACCCGTCATTGTTGTGTCCAGAAGCAATTGGCTGAAACTAGTTTAAAGGGCAGTGTTTTTTAGGGACAATCAATGGCTGTGTCCGTTTGGAGCGGTATGTTAAAAAGGTCCATGGGTTAAAATACATTTTAAGGTGGCTGGTAAATAGTAAAAAAACAGTGTCAGATTTTTATGATTCCTTGCTACGACTGGTTGGCCATTTTCTCAGCTTTATGCACTGTACTTAGTGATCTAAGTGCAGTATTTAAGATTCTCCACCAGCAAATGTCAAAAAAGTTACAGGACTGATGCAGAATTAATGACCATTTTCCACCTACACTTACTGGAGTTATGAAATGCTCCAAGGTTTCAAAGGGACATCATGTGAGTATAGAAATTCTTGCAGCATTTGCATCAAACTTCTTGATGAGATTTTTCATTCTGACCACAGATAAAATGTCCAAAAGTTAAGTAGTTGAGACAAAGTGAAAATATAGTCCAGCAGACATAAAGGTAAATACTAAAGTTTTCCTTTAAGCTGTTCACGTGAGAAACATATTAATGTAATACTTCTGTGCTGTATTTAGATCCTGTCTGCCAAAGATGCTAAAAGGGTAGATAAATTCATCAGGCAAGTTAAAACTGAACAGCATTTGGCTGGCATTTAATACTGGCTCCAACCCACTAGTTCCTCATTCAGTTTCTTTTCTTCATTCATGTTTCCCTTCTTTCCCTGCACTTCTTCCCCTTGTTAATTCTCTTTCTTACCATGCCAAAGACATTCAGCCAAACCACCCTAATGACCCCTTCTCTCTAAGCCATCTAGTCTAATGAGATTGGGCCTGCACATCGAGACAAACACATGCAGAGCAAGTAAGACAGCAGGGCAGGGAGGACTGTGACAGCAAGTCAGTTGAGAGGAAAAAGCAGGAGAGTGATGATTTGTACAAATAAAGAACTAAGTAATCCGCATTGTTCAAAAATGTGGGAGAGAAAATATCAGACATAAATGTGTTCTGAAACTAAGATATAGGCAAACAACCAAAGACTGGACAGCTTCACAAGTTTGTTTTTTGTAGAAATGTTGGGTTGAAATGTTAATGTATGTTAGGTAAGCCTGCACCTTAAAACACTGGTCAATTTACTCTTATCTCACATTTATGGGTTTAGAAATGTAAAAAAGTGTCTTTGCCCAGTTTATGCGAAAAAGCCACTATATTAGGTAACCAGCCATTAAGAGCTGGAGAATATGAGGTTGATACATTTTTAATGATATTTACACCGCCTAAGAGGACCCACTGATTAATCTTCAGTACGTTCAGCCACAAGCTTTTTCAGCTACGCTGTACTAAGCCCCGGTAAAGCAGATCACTCCTGCCCACTGAAATAAACTTTCACAATGACTATCCCCAAAGAGGATCTTCCTTTCCTATGTTTCTCCTCTCTTTACCCTCTCAATGATTTACTTTCTTCATGTAAATTATTTTCTCCATTTACATTGTAACAATTTAATTTTCCTTTAGGATTAATAAAGCACTATTCAATTTAACTCAATACAATGGCAACTGATATAATGTATACTTTCATATTTGTATATGGATCTTAGGTTACATCCACACACACATGTATTCTGCCTTGCTGCAGCTAACCTTCATTCCTCTCCTTTCCAGGGCAAACCTCCACCTTTATAGATTTTCCTCCACCTGCTCTCCGCTCCCACTACAGATCACAATGTCATCTGCAATCATCATCAGATGCCCATCTAACCTCATCTGTCAGTGTCCATCACCATAGAAAAACAAGAGGGGGCTCAGAGCCAGCCCAGTCCTTGATGCAGTCCCATCTCCACCTTGAACTCATCTTTCACACCTACACCATAGTCTTACTCTCATGCATGTCCTGCACCACCAACATATTTGTCTGCTACTCCAGACTTCCTCATACAATACCATAGCCCCTACCTTGGCACCCCTCTCATATGCTTTCTCAAGGTCTGCAAAGACACAATGCAACTCACTCTCTTGTTAAATGTTCTAGTCACAAACTATTGCCACTTCTCCTGCCACCAACTGCCTTTCCACTCTTCACCCTCTTTAATGCCCTCGTCACTTCGGTCTTACTAACCCTTGCCGCCTCCTGGTCCATAACAGTCACCTCTTCTACTCTTTGTTCTCTTTCATTTTTCTCATTCATCAATTCTTCAAAGTACTCTTTCCATCTTCCTGTCACATTCCTAGCATTTGTCAATACATTTCCACCTCCATCCTTAATCACCCTAGCCTGTTGCACATCCTTCCCATCTCCATCTCTCTGCCTCACCAACCTGTATAAGTCAGTTTCTCCCTCCTTCCTGTCCATCCTAGCATACAAATCATCATACGTCCTTTGGCTGACCACATTACACCACTGTAAACACATCTCACACATTCCTTCATGCTAACTGGGCGTGTGCCTATGCGAAAACAGGCTGAAATTCAGCTGGACATAACATTTACTGCAGATTAGTGTTGTGATAACTTATAATTTCTTTCCCCATTACGCATGTAGTCAGTTATGGTATTATAAATGCAGACCATGGCTACATAATAGCTGATATCAAGGACAACAAAGTCTGCAGCTAGGGCTGTTCCAACTCCACAGTGCTTTTTACATCTTTGTTACATCTTGCATTCTTTAAGTTTTATTGGCAGTTGGCAAAGGGCTTAAAGGTGCATACTGGGCTCTATGTTGGTCACAAGATACAGGCTTGGCACTATTACATTGTTTCCAACATTTCTATAGTTTTTTTTTCCCCCATCCATATTGATTCTGTGTCCCACCAGGTGACAAAGCGCTGTGCTAACCGCTATCAATCACTACCATTCTAGTCAGTGGGAGTGGTCCCACCTAACGGCCCCCAGACATCTGATCTACTCCACAAAAGATTCAAGCTGCAGATAAGCCATGTCAATTTACACAAGGCAGATGCACGGGGTGGGAAGTCCGACAAGAATGGCACAGAGAATCAGGTCACTTTCAAAACAAAACAATGCGAGGAGGTTCCCCATTGTACATCAACATTACCCACAGCTTCCACGGGTTAATGTAAACAGGAGAGATTTCAACCATGAATGGAACCAAGGAGAGGTTTATTTCAGAAATCAAGAAAGCACATGTATTTGATACCACTCATCCTTTTAAAATGTATGAATTGCAGATATGACTAGATATGGCAAGAAATGCATCCTTAAACGTGCAGATTACTGCGCAATTCTCACATCATCTTGAAACCTTTGGTTAGATTTCTGGGATTACAAGTTTACCCAAACTGACAGCTGCATTGCAGTGTATAGTGTCAACAGAGAGCTGTCACTTTAGTTTCAGTTAACTAGACTTTCGAGTTATGAATAAAGAGCAAAAAGAAAATATTCATTCTTATGATGTGCTGTTAACTCTGCTTAGAGACTGACAGAATTTGCTCTGGGTTGGTCTGAAAGGGTCCTGGGACAAAAGCTTAGCTAAGCAGCAGGCAGCAGCTACCTTCGCCCCCAGCTCCTCCACATTGATTAACTGGACTACTAGCCAACAAACAGCTGGCTACCTTCGCCTGGATCTCTGCTAGGACCTTACATCTGCTGAGACTGTGCTCTTAAAAAGCACAAGGTCGACCCTTAGCTAGTCTGGTCAAGGGTCGGCAGAACTCCAGAAGCCCTCTTCTCAGCTTCAGCTGTCCTCATTTCAGATGTCACTAACAAAATGACATCTAAAATGAGAATGGATGGACAGATTCAATCAGAATAAATGTAAGCTGAAATTAGTTGGCCTCATAGGATGGTATTGCCCAGAGGCCCGACAAAACAGGCTTCAAAAGCACTCTTTTGGCTGATATCACAGAGGGTTTGTCCATAATTTTTTTGCAGTCTATGCTCTAAGCTTGGGTGCCCTAACATTGCTATCAGGTTTCAAAATAAAATCAATATTAAAAGATGACACAGTTTGTCATAGACGGGTTAAAAAAAAAGTGATGGCAAAAGAGAAAAGTATAGCGCCCATTTGAGTAGGCACTCTATGTCTGCATATATAATTCAGCTATTTGGTAATTATATGTTTACATTTCTATATGATTTATTTGGCTATCAAATGCAGCTGCAGTCTGGGATAAGAACAGGTTGATGCCTGCATTGAGAATGAGTCCAACATGGATCTAATTTTCACTGAAAAGACTGGTCTCATACACCAGCCTGTCTGAAAGTGTATCAGAATAACAAATTTACACAGATGTCAGTGAAGATGATCTAGATGAGGGGTGGGCAACTCCAGTCCTCGAGGGCTGCTGTCCTGCAGGTCTTAGAAGTTTCCCTGCTTCAGCACACCTGATTCTAATGAATGGAACAACATTCCAGGTCTGCACAGGACCGTTAAAGATACTCTGCTGCAGTGAGGAGAATGTACACTCATTCACAAAAGGTCTGTCATCTACCATCATTTCCTCATTTTTCTATAGCGCCACTAAAGATGGCTTTAGGAGAAAGAACGAGGAAGTACCAAAGTTCAAATGATGGCAGTAAACAAAAGCAAACAAAATTTTACCACAGCCTCTTATGCCAAGTCTCATCTTCTCTTTCTCAACGTGGTTTTGGACCTTTGTATTCATGTATTTAGAAGACCCTTCCTGCTTTTCTGGTTTCACTAAAGGGTGTTCACAGTTGTGATTGTGGTGTTCAGACTTGATGCTTTCCATGAAAATCAAACAAAGATGGAAACATTAAGCCCGACAAAAGTTTTTCATATTTCTGATGAAAGGCAATCCATTTTATTTATGGCAGATTACAAAACACCAAATTTGGTGTCTTTGGTTGACAAAAGATACATAATCAAATTTTGCGTTTTTATGCATGTCCAAATCATTCATACCCCATGATTAATAATCATGCATTGCCTTTATTTGCAAGACAGCTTGCAAATGATTTCGGTACTGATCAGGTTTCCAGACTTCAGCAGGATTTTTGCCCACCTCTTTGAGAAGGTTCCAAAATCCTTGAGAAGAAGGTCTTCTTGCTGAAACTCGTGTCTGAGCTCCCTCCACAATTTTCAATCGGGTTCAGGTCTGGGCTCTGGCTTGGCCACTCCAAAACATTCACATTTGTCCTTGAACCATTTTTGACTACTTTCGTTGAGGAAATGTCTGCTGAAGAACTGCTGCCCCAATCAAGTTTTTGCAGACTGCTTGAAATATCTCGATGTACTGTTCCTTTTTCAGAATTCAAGAAGGCCCACTGGCAAAAACATCCCAAAGATAATGCTTCACCACAGACTGTCGGGAATTCTTTGGTTGGAACGCTTATTTTCTTCTCCAAACGAGGCCACATCCCTGTGGCCAAAAAGCATCAGAAAAGACCAAAAGCTTGAAAATTGTCGAGTCTTTTGCAAAGGCTAGTCTGGCTTTTACATGTCTAAGGAGTGGAGTCATCCAAGTCTTGTGCAATGTGCGCTGGAGGTCTGCCTGATATTTTGGTTCAGAGTCGCTTAAATTTTCAGGTAGCTTGGTGGTGATCAGGATTGTTGCTGACCTCTCTTACGAACACTTGGTGTCATCTTTGGTTTCCGGCCAAGATTCTCTACAGTGTGGAACTTCTTGAACTTGGAAATGCGTACTGTAGCTGGCACTTGAAATGCTTGGCTATAGATTTATAGCTTACCATCCTTGTGTGCATTCACAATTCGCAAACCGCAGGTAACTTCCTTTCTTCGCCATGTCAATGGTTTGAACTAGATCTCGTAGATATCATTAATATGGACATAAATTAGTGAATATGAATTGCATAGGGTATGAATAATTTCAACACACTCTTTTCCAATGAAAAGGCCGACTCAAGAGACAGATGACGTTAAAAAAAAGCCACATTGATATCTTTGTTGACAAAAAGAATGCAGAAAAATACAGAAACATGCAAAGATAAAGGTGTTAAAAAAAGGTTAACAGAAAAACTAGTTAGACGTGGATAAAACACAAAAAAGTAAAGATGAATAACAGCAGCTAACTAAGAAATCGAATAGTTCTCAGAGTAATATCTAAATTCATTTTATACTACATTCTATAGAATAAAATATTGTACAGAATAATTTGTTTCACACTAATCTACATACACGGTGAATGGAGAAGGGTATAACCACACATTTATTATAACAACAATAACAACAACAACAACAAACATTGCTCACACATTTATTATAGCCATATTGTAATGGTCCATAAAGGAACTGCAAACAAAATTGATTTCCTGCTAGGAATCAACCTGGAAGTGAAGATGTTGGTGCTTGGTCATGTGCTCATATGCTCATCCACTGCTCTGTAGGTCATGTGGCATCTAGTGTTTAATATCTATGGAAAATTCTGGTGGCAGGTCAGATAAAGATGAGCTGCTGGCCTTACCCTTTCACTCAGCTATATTTAATTTCTGTATGGTTCAATAATTCATCATAATTTCTCATCCTTACTGTTGCCATAGGACTTAAGAGGACAAATAACAGCTAGTCTCTGCTAATCATTAGCATTTGATTTAAAGATCTTCAGGACATGAGGCACTATGTATAAAAGCAGAAGTTTTGGCATTTTGTTTGTCTAGAGGACTGAATACACAATGCCAGTGTGGAAAAACATCAGTAACATCTATCTTAGAAAAGGAGTTGCTGTTGCCCATCAATCTGGGAATTCGCTGTAAGACCATTTTCCAAACATCATTCTATGCCAATTTTCCCAGGGGTGGATATCCCAGTGAGTTCACCCTGGGGTCAGACCTTGTAGTGACAATAAAAAACTGAAACAGCCCAAGAGTATCATCTCAAACTCTACAGACCTCAGTTAACATGCCGAATGTTAACGCTCATGACAGTACAAGCAGAAAAGGACTGTACAAATATACCATGTTTGGAAGAGCTACCAAAAAGAAACCTTATCTGGAAAGAAAGAACACACACACACTGCAACATGGTTTGTGTTTGCAAACTGCATCTGAACAAACCCAAAGAACTCTAAACTGCTGACATTCGGACAGGCAAGATCACAATGGAAATGTTTGACAAAAACCAAAACAGACAACACATACAAAAGACAGACAGACAACACAAAACGAGTAGAATTTAAGAGAATTGATATAGTTCATTGGAGCTCATAAATGCTGAACAGTATCATAATTGAACTGTGTCTAAGAAGAAGGAGAATTCTGGACGGGTGGTGTGTATAGAAATTGAACTATGAACTGAGCTAATACGCAAATTGTCATCACCTTCAAAAAAACAAAAAGAGAATAATCCTGTAGATTAAATGGCATATAATCCTTTGTTTTACAACAGTATTATCACTGCGCAAAACAATATGCAGTGTAAACAAATCATGCAAAGCAGCTACAACTTTAAAAAGTGGGGGACTGATGAGTTCTGTTGTGAAAACAGGAAAAAAGAAAAGCTTGTTATTGAAAAAAAAACACTCCTTTTCTAATACGGGACTTTAATTTATCGTGCATTTTAGCAATACCAAATCACATAGAGATGCATCTTTCTCTGAGAAACAGACTGCTTAAAAATATATATAATAATAATAAAAAAAAATTTTTTTAACTTTTTTAAACACTAATTATCATCTCAGTGGGTCCCCTTGCAGCCGTGGAGGGTCAGTTGCTTTTACAACACTGTCCAGCATTTACTCTTGTTTGGTCACTCTCCCATATCCTCTTATGTCATTACTCTCTTGAGTCTATTAGTTGCCTCTAGAATACACAGACAATGTTAATGCCTGCTGCTAGAGGTGCCACAATTGTTTTGCATATTATCTGCAGAAACCTCAAACAACCAGAACAGAACATTTACTTTTGCTTTCCAGCTTTTAGTTCATCTCTTATTGCCAAAAATATATTATGATACCAAAGCAGAGTCCCCATATACTCATTTCAAATACTCAAGTATGGGTTGATTTTCAAAAGCAACTACTAGTCAGTCATTGTTAAGCTATGCGTCTTCTTAAAATTCTATTTGAAAAAATGAGTGCATCAGATTTACTGTCACTGAGAAATTTGACAAGTAGCTTTTTTTGGTTAGCTAAAAAAGGTAAAAGAAAAAAAGGGGGGGGGTTAAGTCAAAAACCGAAAGTTAAAAAATGTAAATATCTTAACTTGTTAAATGTCATTGTTTTGCAAGAATAAAGAAAGAAAGAAAGAGAGGGGAGCAAAAAGAAAAGCCAGCCAGACTGAGAACTATGAGCCGTCTGAGAGCTTTTTCACTTAGTATTGTCAGTCTGCCAGTCTGGCAGCATTAGATTTGCCCACAGGCTAAAGGCCCATTGGACACACTGTTGCATACTAATCAGGTCACCTGTTGCAAGCATTGCATTGAAACCAGCACCATGCAAGCAAACAGAGATAGTGATACAAAGTACATACACTGTATGTCGTATCTCAATATATTTTGACAAGTGACCTTGTTCTGAATATGAAGCAACTTCATAAAAGGATACTGAAATTAAATCCCAATCTACATATCGCAGTGTACAGTCTGACTCATTACTCTTTCCTCTGCTCATCTAAATCTTTATTATATCCAAATGCCTTAAAACAAAGAATTCCTTGAGTTTCCTCCTCATCAGAAGTGTCTTTTTTTTCCCTCTGCAGATGCCTTTTCCTGCAGTGACTCTCCCTGAGCCTAGAACATCTGTAAACCAAAAAAAGCTACAATGTATGATTACACCTCATTTCTCCATAATCTCTGACAGAGTTGCAAAAGTTCTTTAGGAGAAAAAGTGTTTTTGGAGTGTCATTTGCCTCGATTTGTGCTGGTTTTTGGAGAGAGTATATAAACTGTGCTAGCATCCAGTGGTAGCCAGCACAGTTCCGAAAAAAAAAAGAAAAAAAGACTAAGTTGGCTAAGTCGTAAAACTGTACAGGTTATAAATTAGAGCTCAGGGATGTGACCTCAAGTAGGGCTGGGCGATTTTATTGATTCTGCGATATATATCAATATTTTATTTGATTTTGTATTGATTTTTTAGCCGCGGGTATCGATATTCTAAGCTCCCTTCATAACCCCCATGTCCCGCACGGGTGCTCTTCCTGCAAAGTGCAGGAAGGGCCATTAAGTCCTCCAGCCGCTAGTGTCGCTGTAGAGCATTTCTAACAAGCTATCCAGAAGCAGCTTCTTCCTCTTCCAGCTAGAGCTGAGCCAGTCAGGAGAATGGCAGCGAGTATAAATCCAGTGCTTGCGTGCTTAAAAGCAGATGTGCGGGAGCAGTTCGGGTTTAAAAAGAAAAAGAAAAACCAAGATTTAGACAAAAGTATGGTGGTTTGCAAGCTGTGTCACACAAACGTGAAGTACTCTGGAA
Source organism: Hirundichthys speculiger (assembly GCA_018398805.1). Taxonomy (NCBI): domain Eukaryota; kingdom Metazoa; phylum Chordata; class Actinopteri; order Beloniformes; family Exocoetidae; genus Hirundichthys; species Hirundichthys speculiger. Next base: position 576,601 of record JAGFBZ010000229.1, read on the forward strand.
ATACCACCAACCTGCGAGCCCACCTGGAACATCACCACCCGGACAAGGTAATGCTAACTGAGAGCGAGCCAAACTTTATTTGATTTGAGTGGTGGAAAACGCCGGCATTAAGTGCTGTGTATATTCTCGCGGCAATGTGTCGCAGTTATCTTGTCGCCGGTATGCTGCAGTTACTTTTGATTTATGCTCAATTTTGAAGCGCGTCTCCACTATGTTATTCCACGCCACAACGCAAGAGGGACAATCACGAGCTAGCTAAACTTATGAAACGTATCTCTTGTGTTTTTCCACTTCCTCACTGTCTCAGCCGTATCCAGACCCACATTCATCGCTATCTCCCTCCATGAATTACTAGAATATGTGCTGTCTATGTAGTGTGGAGAACGAGAATCGTACAGATGTGGGTACTTCCTCATTTTTTCGATGACGCGAATGTAGAATTGACCAATCAGAGGCCTCCTTTCTCTCGACGCCGTGTGCGGTCACCTACCTTTCAGTTCAGTTAATTCAAACAAAGTCATTGGAACACTCACAAGATGTCACCAAAATCACTTTGTCCCATTAAAATCTTTCAGAAAATGATGTAAATGTATCTTAAGACAAATATCGATATATATCGTATCGTGAGCCGAGTATCTTGTATCGTATCACGAGATTAGTGTATCGCTACAGCCCTAACCTCAAGTAAACAAGATTGACTGAACATTTTAATTGATGGCAATTAATGAGCAATTATTTTTCCCTTCATGCATCACTGATTAGGTTTTTAAATGTAAAGTATAGATAAACACTGGGATATTTTTCTAACGGAAGAGTTAATTTTAAAATGTGTGAAGGGTAATGCACACACATGGTAAGTTATTAAATATTCTTAACAACTGAAAGCTAAGCACAATTGCTTGAAAAGTTCATGAATGTACACACCAGGGAAAGTAATAACTCAAAAATTAAAAACTGAAATGACTGGCAGGGGCAGAATACATTGGTTATAAGTTCTAAAGGTCAATTCATGACCCGACCCTACAATAAAAATACTCTATAAGTTGTAAACTACAGAATAAGTGTCCTTTCCATGGCAGCGGTGAGATGGCATTAGCAATATTAGCACTGTTACCATTAGAGTCAAGCCAACCTTGAGTTTATCTCCAGGGGTTACAATCCGTATTTCATAAAGCCTGACAAAGGGCAAGTAGAAGAGGGGCTTTAAGGTGCACACGTCGACATCATTTAACTAATACCTGCTGCTTACTCTATTCTAAAGGTAGGGTTGTTTACATCAAAATATAACCATATTCGGCCTTATATGTCTTATTCAGACTAGTCTTAATCAGGTTAATATAGGAATACTCTCGTTCAGCAGCATGAGGACACATGCACTCCCTCTAAATTTTTTAATCACTCAACCAACTGTGTGCGTGCACATACTAAGAGCCCCAGAGGTTAATGTATAGGGACATGCAACCTCTGCATTTTGCACCAATTATCAGAACCCAGAGGAATTGAGCACAATGTTCATTTATTCCAAACAACAGGAAATAAATGTCACTAAGCAAAAAAACTGAAGGCGCACATAGGTTGCAGCTGACTAAAGCAGTCGTTGGTTCAATCCCTGCCCTCTGCAGTCTACCTGTACAAGCGTCCTTGGGCAAAACATGTAACTCTGAATGTGAGAGTATGTGATGGAGAAGAGGAAAAAAAGCATTATATATAGTTAAGAGGTTCTGCATGAATATGAATGAGTGAACAGGTGAATGTTGCTTGTACTATCAAAGATCTTTCAACAGTCAAGATGAGATAAGTAGGTGGAAAATAGGTGGAAACAGAAGAAAGATGTCTCTCTACAATCTATAGTACTTTACGACATTTATAAAAGTTACTGATCTACTCAGCATAGAATAAATCACCGCCATACCTTTGGGTATAAAGGTAAAGAGGTAATGCAGAGAAAGGATACAGGGAAAAGTGAAAAAGGCAAATCAATATGGGCCAAGAATGTGCCAGGGGAAGATGACAAGATGCAAGAAAGAACAATGATGAGAAAAAGATGATCAAGTGGATGATGGAGACAAAAAGTGGCCAGAGATCAAATTTCAACTCGTCATTTATGATCATTCCCTGAACTGCATAGAGTGTAGGCTTTAACTGACACTCTACATCTAGGGAGCATGATTATCTGTCCAATGCAAAAGAAAGTTGTGGTTGGCAGAAATTGATATGTTCGAACATTTGTCAGCAGATACGTGCAACACAAACTCAGAATGTGTAATCATGTGTCTAGTTAGAGCCCTGGGGTAGACGTCAGTAGGACTTTGCCAAAGAAAGCAAAAAAGAAGGACAAAGGGCAAAACTGAAAAAGAAACATGATCAGGCAAAAGTAAAGCGCTGCATTAATGCTGACATGGGGAATTCAACAGTGGAACATCCTTAGAATTCAAAAACCTTTTAAGATTACAGTGACCTCTTTATTTAATAGGAAAGGGTTAGTTTTGCTATTTTTCACAAAACTGTGACATTAATGAATTATATATGTAATCTAATTTGAAATGACAGGGTCTGAGAATTTATCGGGAAAAAAAACAGCAATTATGTCTTGAATTAGTAACAAACTAAAGCAACCCTTTAGAAATCCATCTTTATACTTGAATCAACATTTTGTTCAGTCTGCAAAATGATAAACCATGGATAACCTGAGGGATCTAAAAACCTTTTCAATGCACCAAAATACCACATGTATTGGATTTGTGTGCACTCGATCAAAAAGTTATCCATATGTGATCACAGTTTTCAAGGATATATTTAGTAATGGTCTTATTCACTCAGCGATGGCCTGCTGTCGAATTAATTCAAGTGTTTATCTGTGACAAAAGACGTGGAGTCCAAAATGAAAACCCACCATCTGGGAAATTTTGCATGTACTGATGTAAGAGGGCTATTTTGATGAAAATGGAGCACTTTTACTGGTCTCTGATGATGCTACGAGCCTTCTCGAGGCTTCTGCTTTCAAAATACTAGTGTTTATACATAATCAAAACAACATGCCTTGGTAGGATTTTGAAAACACTTGCTGATTACTTTTTAGGAGAAAAACACACCTTTAAGTAGATTTCATGGATTTGAAGGAAAATCCAGCAATATTGCTTGATAAGGTTGTTTGAAATTTCCCATTAATATACAGAAAAGCAGCAATCTTCCAAATTAATACAAGTGATACCTCATGCCTTATGCATGCAAGTGATTGTCAACTATCTCCAAAGCTTTGTCCTGTTCCTAGGAGTTAACCTTAGTCATTTTTTCTTCTTTTTCCTCTTTTTAATTAGACTTTGAGCCTCTTTGCTCCCGTTATAAAAGGATGTTCTATTCATTTTTGTTATCAGAGCTGGGACTCTGTCTCTCCATTCAAATAATTATAAATAGGTCCACTTTTTTCAGCCAAACAGACATCCATTCATTCTCTTCTGTTTTTCTTGGTTAGCATACAGACATTGCCAAAATGACACCGCACAGGCCAGCTCCAAAGAAAACGATGTACGTAGTAGAAAGATGCAAAGATTATGCAATTTGATCTGGATACCCACAAGTAAGTCTACTTTAACACAAGAGATAATCCTAACATTTTGAGCACTTGGTTTTAGTCTCAATACATTTCTTAAAATGTAGTGAGACTTGAATTCCCCGGCAGAGCCTCCACTTTAATGTCCTAGTGAACTTTACAGCAATACACATATTTGCAGTGACGTAAAGATAATTTCTAACAATAAACCAGCGCTTAAAAGCTACTCAGCCTTAACACAGTTGCATCACATATGGAAATACAACAGTTTGTACTGAAAACATCTCCTTTTGTTTAGCAGCTTAGGTCTGTGTAGCGAGTTTGTTGTGGATTTAAGGAGTAATAGTTAAAGAAACAAAGCCTGTAACATATGACATCATGCTTTTATGAGCATACTGTGCCAACCATGGGAATACAAAACCCATCAGCTGAGTTCATTTACATATTAGGCGTTCAGCTGTCACACTCATACACAATGTTTCCTGCAGCATAATGTAAAAGGTTGAGAACAAACTGGTGAATCATCATGACTGTAAGGGGCCTAATAAATAAAAACCAAGAAGTGTGAAGAATTTCTACACATAACAGACACAGATTACACTCAGCCTCATATACCATGGCTTTACAATCTCAAGACAGTCTTCAAGTTTCAGTAAAACTCCCTACATGCTGGAACAGCTCAACACAGTCAACTCAATAAAATTTTACAACAGCTATATTTCCTTATCACCAAGTGTCAACACCCCCCAAAAATGCGTCAATGACATACTTTAGTACTTTACAGTACCCTGGCCAGTCCCAATCATTTTCCTCTTTGATACAAGGAATTATTGTGGTTCCTCTGAATTTGACTTTGATTTCCAGAAGATAGTAGCAACAGATGTGGAAGAAAATGCCTCTGGATGGCGCTGGATAGGCATACTAGCAATCCAAGAGACAAAACATGTGAAGTAGGCAGAGTGACAAACTAGCATCAGCAAAGGGCATCCAAAATGGTGAGCAGTGGAGTAGGAATACTGGAGAATAACAGCTGTTGGATTTGTAGTAAAAATGTTTTCGATCCAAGATATTATTAGCAATTCTGCAACCATATTGGTTGCTTTCCATAATGGGTATTGGTCGCTCCTGTATGAGTCATCACATAAAGCCTGCCTCCACCTGTTGACATTGGTTCGGTACTTTTAGGGGTAACAGACCCATTTGTGATTGACTTTACTGTATAGAAAACTGTATGAAGAAAAAAAAAACATTTGTCATCTGCACTATAAAAGGTAAGGTAATCATCTCCCCTTCAGAGGTCAAAGAGTGAATCAAATTCAAGTTTTCAAGAACATAGCACTGTAGTCATCCAGCCAGGTATGATGTCATACAGTACAGAGTATCACATCCCATAACACTGTATGACTTATGCACTTTGATTTAGGTTAATTACAGAGGTAAATTATTTACACTCTAAAATTATTGTCTACAGACTGTTCAGTGTTAGAAAGAGTGAAATAAACTCAAGTGGCCAGTGTGTGTCGCTGGCATAAATACTGTAAGAGAATCAGCCCGCCCTTTGAATATTTAAATCCATATATTTCCAAGTTTAAAATGTTTTGTTTTCCCCTTCTTTTACAGAAGACATCTATTCTTTGTACCTATGAGGGAACAGTGGTCTAGCAAGTGCACATGATTTTATTCAATATACAGGGCTGTGTTGTTCCCATCATAAGTGAACGTCCCCTAGGGGCAGTGCACACGAGCCTGGTTGGATAATTTAATGTCATGGAAGTCATGTGTGTCACCTCCAGCATCTAGGCGGAAGCTGCTCCCTGAAGCTAAGCTGTATGAACTCTGTCCTTTATTTCCCACATGGATGAGGTGTGGAAAATACTCAAATGATAGTTAATCAGGACGTACTGGGGAAGAACCGCTTCATGACGTCAACAGGGTGGAATTTGAACTGATGTGAAATAAACTCCGACAAGACTGTTTGCTTTCACATTCACTAGCAGGCACTAGTAGATAAAGCATGTGCGAGGACACACACATGCAACACACAAGCACACAACTTCATCAATTGAGGCCACAGCTGTCTGACAGAAGCCAAGCTTCACTTGTGTGAATGTAGAAACAGAATCTGTAATCTCCCTATCGCCATAAGCCAGCTTGCACCAAAAGTACAAGGTAAATTTGCAAACGTGACAAAATAGACAAAAGTGAAACACGGTAAAACTAGAGATGAAGTTTATAACAAGAAAGACTAATCAGGTCCAAAAAAGAGGTGTAATGGACTCCAAAATTCCCTTGGATGCTTTACTTTCTCCGAATCATTAGACAAAACCAAAACTGCAACAGATAAACTTCTGCAGAGTTTAAACATTCTCATTTAACATTTAAGCACATAAAAAAGTTCAACTTTGCTTTCGTATCACTGAATTTTAGAAATTCATTTTACAGATCAGAGTAGATCAGTACACTAAAAGGACACAACCTACCCCATTCACAGTGTACTACGCTAATGGGATCTAGGCCACACTTCTGAGCAGAACAGCTCAACTATGGAGAAACTCGCATGTTTTGCCAATCCGTCCAACACAGGGGAGTGATGCACCAGAGATGTGGCATCGGTACGACTGAGGGTGACCTAACGTGGAACCTTTAAGGCTTCACCGTACTGGGTTACATATGTGCACAGATGACTGGAGGCTCCACAGATGTGTAGCTCTTCCTTTTATACACCCTGCTCCTGAGATTGTCTGACACATATGCAGCAGTCGGGCATATACATAAAGAGGTATTCTGTGCAAACATTCTATGAATAAATATTGAGGACAAGTCTGTACAGACTCAACAACTTGGCAGTTTAGGCAAGCTGTCCTAAATGAGTGCATAAAACATTAGATGGTGACATGTATCTCAAAGAGACCATATTAGGCCCCACATCATCTTGGACACACAAAGCATTTAACCTCCATAACCCCTCACTCGCATTGTATGAGATGGAAGCATAAACATCATTACTGTCTACCGACATTAAATGGATGACATCAAGGCCTGCCAAACTGAATTGTGGGCCCATTGCTTCTGTCAGAACATGAGAAGGGCTCAACTTTTCAGGTGTCAACACAAATGTCAACCAATCACACAACCCACGGGGCAGGACTGCGTGCAAGCACCCGGCTTTATTCCATACCTAGAGGGAAGAATTTTGATATGCGATTTATTGGTTTGACAAAGGTGTCAGCAAGGGATAACCGAAAGTGTCAGACACCAACTGTCAAGCTTTTTCCACAACGCTTGTATGAGTGCACAGTAACAGTTAGAGCTGAACATTAAAGTTTATTCATTGTATGAAATTAAGCACAAATGTTTGAGAAAACATTTTTATGAATGTATGTACGTGTGTCTAAAGCTGTACTTGTGTTTCTTCATTGACTACACACAGGACCTATGTTGTAGATGCCATTATACTTGTTTCTTGTTTGTGTGACTGTACAACTACACCACCAAAAGCAAGCTGGTAATGGGGGGGGGTTCTTTTCTGCAGCACTGTAGCTTGCAGTAACGAGCTTCCTTTTGTTTACTTCCTATACGTAGGTTAGACAAGGCAACGGAGCAAATAAAGCATTTCTTACAAGAACTGGATCTGATAAATGTTGAGCAACAGTGACTTTTACTGGCATTACTGCAATCCATCTTTCTATTCGAAAATGACAGAAGAAGAAGAAGTAGTGGGAAATACACATACGGAAGTATAATGCAACCAAGCAAACCAACCTCATATATTGGATGAAGTCACACCAAAATACAGTTACATTTGCTGACATGCAGCACGTAGATGCATAAATCCTCCATACTAATTCTACTTTACTTTCACAATTCCTTCACTGAACTGTTTTAACTTTAGGAGCATGTTTGTTAAAAGCAGTCCATAAAGCACTCCAGTATTCCACCTCTCATGAGGAGATGACAGCTTCTGGCCAAGACCTCAGGTCTCACATGCTCTCTCTCCTTCTTAAAAACATCTGGTATCACAGTCTCTTTCATTCTGTCCCATTTCACACAAAAATACTTTCAACACAACAGTTGACAATATTAAAAAAAAAAAAAAAATGAACCTACGCTCAAAGTCCGAATCGTCATCTTCATCATCATCTCCGTTAGACTCTGTTTGCATTGGCTCCCCATCAAACATCACTCCTTTCCCTGGCTTGCCACCTGCGCTGGACCCATCCTGACTTCTGGAATCTCTCAAACGGGTGAAGTACTGTACTGCAAATTCCACCAAGTCTGACGGCCTTTGTCGCAGGACCTCCACGGTGTAGCCCTGCAGGAGTTCCGTCAGCCCCATTGGTATCTCAATACTCATGGCTGCGTTCAGCTCGGTGGTGGCGTTTATCTATGTGAACAGAGAAAAGGGGTAGGGGGGTCAAAAATAATAAAAATAATATCCTGCTCTAATGCAGCTTAACAGGGGACTGGAGCTCCTTCAGATCTTGACGAAATAGCTCCATGCATACTCTACTCACAAAATGTTAAGGATATTTGGCTTTTGGATTAGAGAATGCACTATAACCTTTACATGTGAACAGAGAAACAAAAAAGACTAGAAGAGTCACAGAAACGCATAGAAGTGGACGTCCTTCGGCCACATCCCGTGCTGATGACCGCTTCAGTGTTAATAGTGCTCTGCAGACATTATTTTTTGTGCTATACCCACCACTGCTATTAGTTTTTGTTTCAATTAATTATTGCAATGAAGATGCAATGCATTTTCCATACATTTCGCCTGCAAGTCAAATATCTCTAACTTTTTCTGACTATGGCAGATTAACATGTAAGCTACACTCTTTTACTAAAGTATTTACCTCTTTTCCTATTAAGCCAAAAAGGAAAGTGGTAGGACAGTAAAAAAAAAAAAACAAGTGATCCCCTTTTTTATGGAAGTACCCTGGAAAAGAATCACAGCTAGATTTGGGTAATGGCATATGAAGTGAATAATAACTAATAGACGGTTGAAAAAAATAAATAAATGAAGTGCAAAACTGAATGAACACTAGTTGATGACAGCTGAGTACAGGAAGAGAATGGGCGATTTAAAGATGCAAGTTTGACAGCCAATAACACACCACACTGCAGTGTAATAAGTCTGCATGAAGTCTGTTCGTGGCAACTTTATCTCGAACCCGTGACGCGAAATGCCGACTTATCGCAGCTGTGAGAGACAGATACGGCTTTTCTGGGGTGTGGAAATATATTAATACAGAGTCTCAATAACATGACCGCTTAGCATCGCCGCGACCCTGCTGTCAAGTTGAGTGGGTAGCCGGCTGGAACTAGCTACCAAAGCAGCTAATGAGCTAATCCTAATGACAAATAACTGCTTGACGTTGCCGGTCGGTTTAAGGTCCGTACGCGTTAGTTAACATAAGGGTTAACTAACGACGAATAACTGCAGCTAAAGTAGCCCAGCTGTGATACGAGCACTTTTTCACTTTCAACCCATCAGTCGTTAGCTGTCGTGCTAGCTGCTGAGGCACCTTCAAGGAAGCCTGTACCGTTAGCTCACGGCTGTAGGCGCTAAGCTACAGAAAATAAGCCGCCTGGGTGAACGCTGCTGCGCGCGTCCTGCAGAGCGTCCGAGCCCGGTAAGCCGTTTAAAGAAGCCCCCCGTGAACGACACCAAACCACGAGTCACTTACGTGCGGTTCTGTCTCCCCGGCTGTACTAGCCAGTCGCCTCCTTCTCCGTGTCTTCCTTGTTCTTTCTTGTTTCGTCTCTTCTTCTTAGCCAGTCTCTTTGCCAGTGTAGCGATCGTGTCCCTCCACGGAATGCACTTTTTTAAATGTTAGCGTCACTTAACTTTGCTAACTGAAGATTGAGGCTGGAGGAGAGGGTGCGATTTTTTTCCCCTTCGCCAGCCAGATGTACAAGGATGCTGGCTAAGTTTAGAGAGAGAGGGGGGGAGAAATATACTCGACTTCACCGCTGCAGCCCGATGTCCACGCACTTGGCGAGGGTGGGACTTACTGGCTGACTTGCTAACTAGCACTTGCTAGTTTTCGCTCTGACAACTGTCTGGCAGCTCCGCTCTCCGCAAGACACAAGTCAGCTGCTCCGCCAGGTGACAAACCCCGCTATGAGCTCGGCGTTTACAATCGTTGCGCCAGACCACCGTTTTTTTTTTTAAGCCCAGCCTGGAGTACCGTCGGGTGGAGGGCGGGGAGGGGGGAGAAAAAAAATTTAAACCGTTAACCTTGTAATAAGACAGGCAACAACGTGAAAAGCCTGCCACATTAACTAATAACAGGTTTCCTCCCTCCCTGCGAGGTAATCCACTGATCTTTACGCGCGAATGAATCGTTGGCTCTCCGGAAAGCGTGAGGGGGTGGGGCTACTACTGAGCTGAAAGCGTTTGGAGAAGATTGACGGAAGCCTCGACCAATCAAAGTAAAACGTCATAATCTAATAGCCAATTGAGTACAAGAATGGGCGTAAAGGCGGAATTTAAGCGTGCCAAATATATACACTTTGAAAAGGGCCACACCCACAAAGGTGGCCTTGACAGTTCCCTTTTAAAAAAATAAACTTTATTTAAATATCGGCCAGTACAATAAATTCGACATCTCTGAACACATGAATAACAGGTAATGCCAAAGGATCTGGATTGTAACTTCAAAGTAATAAAAATGTAAGGCCACAAGCTTTTGAAAGTACAAAATTGGGGATAAAGTTCCAGGTTGAAAACGAGTTTCTGAGAAACTATTTAATCCAATTTAGTTTAAACGAATTGTTTCGAATCAACAAATCAAGAAATTTCAAGCCACCATGTTCACAAGAGTTCATTAAAATTGATTTCCTAATATAATATATCACATTATACTATTCATCCAAATTTATAAAGCATTTTATCAATAGAACCTGTGGTCTGTTTATTTACAGCAAGAGACAAGGCTGCATAGGTCTGACTGGAAATGCCCTCTGCTTTGAGTAGTAATATTATAATAGATCTAAAACAGTTTTTATTGTGATGGCAAAAATTCAAGGTAAAATTTTCTAATCATCATTGAGAAGGTGGCCTTGGCAGTTGCTACAGTTACAGTTCTGAAGACATGTCAGGTAGGGATGGGGCAAGACCAAGTAATGCCAGGGCCAGTATCCATCTATCCATCATCCATACCCATTCAGTGGGGTATCACGGGGATCTGCTGGAGCCTATCCCAGCTCTCTTTGAGCGAAAGGCAGGGGTACACCCTGGACAGGTCGCCAGTCCATCGCAGGGCCACATGTCGACAAACAACCATGCACACTCATAATCACTCCAACGGGATTTAGAACCACCAATTAACCTGGCATACATGTTTTTGGACTGTGGGAGGAAGCCGGAGTAGACGGAGAAAACCTACGCAAGTACGGACAGAACATGCAAACTCCACACAGAAAGGCCCCTGCCGAGGTTGCTATCCCGATATCGATATTTTTTATAAGCCTTTTAGTGTACACAAGAACATAGGTTACTTGTAATTTTTACTTTGAAGTTCAACACTATAAAAATAAATAATCTCTAAAAGTACACAAACAGGAAGTACACAAACAGGAAACAACATGTATTCACATTTGGCAGGAATTGCACGATTCTATGGCAGGTATTGCACATTTTCAGTTTGAGTATTTAGCAGTTTTAAGTGTAGTTATGGCTCTGGCATAGAAACTGTTCTTGAGTCTGTTTGTGCGTGATTTCACGCACAAACAGTAATTTTACTTTGAAGTTCCATCAAAAATACGGGTAACTGCTCACTTTTAAGACATTCCTTCAAAGTTCAAGGTATCTTTATTATCCCCAAAGGGCAATTTGCTTTACAGCCAGCAGTCCACACTTACATCACTTAACAAATAAATACAACAATACCCGTCAACTAAAAGGAAACATTAAAGCGTGCTATTGACCAGGCTGATGGCAACAGGAAGGAATGGTATTTTTAATCTTTTGGTTTTGTATTGAGGTGCGTTCTGGAGGCAGCATGTTAAAATCAGTCCATAAAGGACCGGCTCGGATCAGCCAGCGTGGCTGGAGATCTTCTCAATGATCTGATCCTGTTGATCAATTTTTCTGCAAATCTTAACAATAACACTGTAGGTGACCTTTCAGTTTTAGAGAAAGTGACCACATCCACAACTGTTACTTTCTCTCGTACACGGGTTGATTTTGTATATCATTTTAATCTATTTTCTAGGGTTTTGATTTTATGTCTGGACTGCTCTAATTAGGAGTAGGGGAAAGCAGCTTTTTGATTCTTCTGTATGTCCTGTACATATAGAAAATTGTCAATCTTTGGAATTCTGAACTGTTGATGGACAGATGACTCACAGGAACGTAAAGATTTGCTCTAACTTTTCCCCTTCCTATTAAACTTGGCGTTTTCTTATGTTAAGGCTTCACTTGTTCCTTAATGAGTGAGTGAAATACAGCGAGGTAGAGAAAAATGCCAGAGGTAATCTACGCCCACTATGGTTTTATACAATATATATCCTGCTTACATTTTACTTGGTTAACAGTTATATTAGCACTAGTTACCTGGGTAATTCTTGCCTTTCTGAAATGCCTCCACTATAAAGCTTTGCCTCAGTGAAGAGGGGGGTCATCATACTCTGAGCAGAGTTGCTTCTGTGGGCCTCATTACAACCGCTGTTCGACATGGAGTGAGCATGCGCAAGGAAAAGCAGCTCCTATCCAAACTAAACATTAAAAATGAGGAAAAAAACTATGAAAATAAATGATTGAATTTAGATGTTAAAGCATTACCTAATATTGACTTTTTTTTTTTTTTAACATGATGATTGATCCTTAAAACAGAACCACCAGGATTGAAATTTGGATATTTTTAGTTTCAATCCGCATCAGATCACAAAATAAATTCAAATGAAGATACGTAAAACTGTTTTTGAAAAATTCTGGAAATGAAATTTGTGCCAGTCAGGAATCTTTTAGCGAGGAAGTCTCCAACAGTGTTTCATGTACATCCAAGACAACGTCACCTCCTGCCCTCATAACTTTCTCATTTTCTCTCATAACATGTCAGCCATCGTTCTTTCATTTTATTTGAACGCTGAACTGAAAATGTCCTGACTTTGCACAAAAATATCTTTGTTTACTTTTTTTTGTTCGCTCTTATAGAATTATGTGATTAATGCTCCTTCTGCACATCAAATTGTGTGTTTTTCGCGCAGGCGCAGATCACCTGTCCCAGCTGGCAACGGGCTGTGTGTCCTCTCAGCCGGTGGGCTTCCGACGCAGCTGGATTTTTATTTATTTATTGACAACTTTTGGCTATTAAAGGGCTTCATTTCCCCGTCGGAGCGGGGTCACTGAGGTAAAACCTAAATGGAGCCATCATGAGAAGTTTGCTAATGACCGCACGGGCCGCGCACGAGCTCCTCCTCCATCTCTCACCTTGTATCTGTCACTGAGTTAAAGCTGTTGCCATGGTCACAACGAGCCCTGATTTAATTCTCTCTGAACAGATTTCTGATTGGCTTAGGTCTTTGTTTTCCAGGCGCAGGGGAAAAGAAGACCTCCAGGCTCCCCCTGCTGGGAGCAGAAACCTGAAAACCCCACTAAAATCAGTTAACATAAGGTAGGAAAGATGATTTACTGTCAGGATATATGAACACGGATATTAAGAATCAACTCCAAGATGAATAAGCAATCCTTTCTTCTTCTTTTTTCTCACCATCATTTGGCCACACTGGAGACATGAGGGTTATCATGAGATATTATGAGCCTGGAGGGAGCGCGCTGAAAATAAGCCATATCATCGCTGTGACACTTCTCATTGTGGCAGTTTAGATGATGGAGGTTGGTCACACCGCTGAAATCGGTTCGCCTTGAAACCTGCTGTCACGAACAATCGCCTCTGTGTTCGCCGTATCTGTGCATTCCCAGTGGGGGTTCATCTTTCCGAGGAAGGATTTCCCCCTGGAACACAGGAACATGAACGAATGAAAGGGCGTCCTTAACGGAAGGTGACAGATTAATTTTCACACGTGCAGAGCGGATTGAGGCCTTGGCTTTCCTGGAAGTGTCATCCTTTGGGAACCGCTGCTAATGTGGTTCCAGCCCTTTACCCAAATCTGGTACATGTCCTTCCCAGACACCTCATTTCCCATTAGGTCACAGGTGTTAAACACAAGGCCCGCGGGCCAAATGTGGCCCGCCACTTCATTTTATGTGGCCCTGAGAGCTTGTGCACTATTGGCTTCAAATTTTAAACCGATACTTTAAGACTTAAAGTAAGATTACGCCGCTTTAAAGCGCACATTAACAATAAACTACATCTCTCATAATGCATTTTGTCATTACCCACAAGATAACAGTACAGCGAGCCCTTATTTTCCGCTGTTAATGGGTACCGGCACCCCCCTGCAAAAATCAAAATCCGCGATCTGGAGCCGGAGCCCCCCAAGCCTCAATAATATGTTTAAAATATGTTTAAAAAACCCAAAAAAGTAGCAAGGCACTGCAGCGAAACAAGACAAAGGCTCAACTGTGGTCTTTGTGTTACCTTCACAGCCTCTGGTCTCTGAACCGTAGTAAAGAAACTGCTGGTATTGTGCTATTTTTGGCTCATGATTAGCAGCTAACACGCTAACAACAACAAAAGAAAAAGTCTGGTTTTCTCTGCATGGTTATGTTAACTTGTCGGTTAACATAGAATGCAAATCTATACTCGTTGAGCTGCTGTTTATGCTCACTCCACTTTTCATCTAACCCTGTTTTCTTCTGCCATCCCACGACACACACACTCCATTACCCATAAGGCCACACCATTACCCATAAGGCTACCTTCTTAAAGGGGCCAGGCTGGCTCACAGCATTTCTTCACTGTGAGAGAAGGCACACAAAATCCTGTGATGTTTCTGCGATTAAAACATTTTTTTTTTAAATTATATTATATATTTCTGAAAAAAATGCGCGAAGCACTCAAACCGCAGTACTCAAACCGCGAAGAGGCAAGGGATCACTGTATATCACTATGAGCAAGAACTCAAGACGATTTTCAGAACTGATGGACTTGAGAAAAACCTCTACAAACTAGTCCCAACATGTCAAAGAAAAGAGAAATTGATGCACAAGGAAGGCAGTTTCATCAACAACGGGAAAACGAATACAAGTTTGTATCTCAAGGTGAAAAAACAGTATGTCTTTTGTGTTATGAGGCGGTGTCAGTCGTTAAAAGAATATAATCTACGTCGGCATTTTGACAGAAAACATGGAAATAAATACAGAATCTGTTATTTAACAATATAATAAGGTGTAGTTTAATATATTTTGATTTACATTGCATTTTGTTACACTCATGCATTAGGTGTTACGGAATATTTCCTATGGAAAAATGCATAGAAAATGCACAACAATGGAAATATGTTGGCAGTAAGAGAGTCGAATAAATATTTGCTGAAATATAGCCTCATTAGTTTGACCAGTGCAAAGTCAGGGCAAAAATTACACATACCCATATGAGAGTAAAGAGAAATTCTCGGTTCATTCATGCCTTGCATTCTTGTGCATTAAATTCTTCAAACAAACTCAAGCACCACATTCATACAAAACAGGTTGTCATCAAATGGTTTTTATGACTCAATGCTGCCACCTACTGGTCAACGTGGACACAGTCAAAGCAACTGACCCGCTGCTTGGAACATTTTATCCTCTCAATGATGTTTTTCTGCGTTAGTGTTCAGTTTATGCCTGAAGAATCCAGGTCCGGCAGGTCTACAGTAAACCGAAGCGTAATCTTCCTGGGCTGTGCACGTTACTGCATGAGAATTACCATTCAAAACGTTTTTCATCCCGACTTGCATGTCTGTGTGGCAAAACGTTTTATCTTTTAGTTTTGAATCACCATATCTATATTTTTCAATATACTGTTGTACATGTAGAATTAAACTCTTAAATCTTTCATTTGATAAAGAAAACGAGCTTCAAATACAGCAAAGAAGCAGCCGTTTTCTTTTATAATCACATATAAGCTCCTTTTCGTCAAAGTATGAAAATATATTGTTAAAATATGTTCTAAAAAACAAACAAATATAATAACAAAGCAAACAGAATCTTTCACCTTCACTCAAGGCAAAGGATGGAATAAAGAAGTCAGTCAAATCCAGCTGGACACTTAAACAGTCATATACTTTATTCTGGGACATTATGATCTATTTATTAATAAGTATTTTGACATTCAGAGATTCAGTTGACATCATTATCACATTTTATAAACATCTTATATACAATATTTTGTCAAAAAATGTAAGTAAATTACTAAATGCCTATCCTCAACTTATGAAGTGATCTTTGAAAGGTAAAAAGACTAAACTTTTACTTCCTGAATTTGAGTCAAGTTAGGACTTGGATTCCCCTGTCTTTTAGTTGATGGATAAATGTCAGTACTGGATTATCAAAATAAAGTGTCATTCAGTACTCAGTAACCAGTTAAGACGAGCAGCACAGAACTTTACAAGGAAGACTGGAGAGAGTAAAGAGGCCAAATAAAAGGTCAGGACGTCATTGGAGCAACGTGACTGACGTCAGTCCGTGACGTGTCAGCATTTGCTTTATTTTTGATCCTCGCCAATTTCTCGAAAAATTGCCGCATGCTGTGCGCTCTCTCACGGCAGCACGGAATGAATAATTCACACCTCGTCTCTGTTGATTTCATTTTACATTTGTTTGTCTCCTGCTGATCTCATTTCAAACACAGACCTTCCCCAGCTGCTGCGACCAGTATCTGTTAATATAATGGAGACTGTGTTCTCTGACAAAAGTGCAGAAAATGGTACATTACAAGGAATCACATCAATGTGAACATGACCTTGTGAAGGTTCATCTCAAACTCTGCCCAGCGCTCACACAGCAGCGACCTTCTCCGTCAGTCATTTCATGCATTTGTTTTTTTTTTTTTTATAAACACTTCTACAGTGACCCCAAAAGTCTATAGCAATGCAGCCCTTGAACATAACAGTCTTGAGTCACTGAGAAAAAAAACCATCTGCATTACAGATCTCTGTTGTTATTATGCAACAGAATACTTCTCCTGTATATAATTATACAGCAATTATATATAAAAATCCTCTGACTGTAGCAGGACAAAGCCCCGTCTTTAGTGTCAAGCATCGTTTCTCTGCGTGTCTAAAAGATGACAGGTGGGTAACGCAGCTGGGAGGCGTTTACGTGAAGTAACTCAGGCTGCGCGGAAAGACATGGAGGCCGCGTTTGACCTACATCTGCTTGGACTCGTGTTTGCACATGAACTTGGACAAATGGACATAAATGGGATGAGACAGACGGGAGGAAGTCAAACAGACAAGATTACTGAACCAGAAGTGGAAACAAACTGGTTTGTCTTTTGACAAACAGACACATACAGAGATGGATTCATGGAAACATTTTGAGAAACATTCATCAGAGTAATAAGGCACAAAAAAACAAAACAAAACACTAAATCACAATTCGATTATTCAAAACAAATGGTCTCAAATGACTCTTAAAATGAATGGAACTGTTTCAACAGATCAGAGGCTCCTGATCCTGTTGAAGAACCCATTAAAACTCAGATTCAGTGTTATGTGACTCCCTTCATCAGGCATCAAATCTCTGCAACATTTGTCATCATCAACACACTACACAAACAATTTCTGTATGCAAAGTCACCTCAGAAACACCGTCACACAGCCTCGAGCTGATATCTGAAAGTGTTACGAAGCCTCACACAGCCGAGCAGCAGCGGGGACGTGACGGGTTCTGGTGGGAAAAAAGTGCCTCGTCATAGTGTGTAGTCCACATATACGCTCCAGTACGTGGAATTATCCTCTAAAAATACACAGGCTAAATAAAAAACATGTAAAATACAATACAATCCTGATTTTTTTTTTGAATTTTTACAAGCATATATATAGAAATATTGTTATTGTACAGTGTATTACAATTGATTATGAAAATAAAATCACATCAGTCAACAGTGTTTACAAGAACAGCTGGATTTGAAGTCGTCTTTGTTCCGAAATGCAACAACGACCGCAGAGAAAGACTCGAACTTGATTGTAGCATTTGGGAGAAAACCTTTTTCAGCTCCCGCTTCAGACGGGATTCATGAAAACGCTGCACTTTATAGGACATGTTAATCTCATAAAACCATAAAAAGACTGGCCCGTGCCCCTTAGTCCTCCATCATCTAGAGCAATTCTCTTCTTAGAAACAGTCATATAGTCTAGAAAGAAAAAACAAAACAAAACAATGGCTCTGTTGACAAACCAGAGGGACAATTGGATTTGGCTTCGTAACGAAAGCTGCAACTCAATTAAAATTCAGTCGTTTGCCCTCGCTGACCTCATTATTTTCTCTCCCTTACTTAATATAGAACGTCTGTCCTAACTAAGAAGGATCGCAACAGTCGGGTGGATTATCAGTAATTAACTGAGCATTTGTACATGGCTTTCTCTCTCGTATATAAAATCTGGACAATGTATGCTAGTGCGCTGGAACATCGGCCTGGAAATGGCTTTTAAATGTCAAGATTGCGTCAGGGATTGCACATTAGGAATGGGAATACAAGTGCAAAAGTGGTGGACCCCCCCCTTCCCCCTCCTAATTTTATTTTCTTCACCACTGTTTAATCAAGATGTGGAATGGCTGGTGGAAAATAGCACAAACGGAGGAGGAAAAATGGAAAAGAAGGTGGTTACAGAATGTTCAAGAAAATCCTTCTTTTCCAAGACGGAAATGGTTTGTTTTCAGGAGGAGCAGCAGAGCGGGCAGTTTGGGATTCAGCGCACGCATCTCTCATCGTGCACCGCCAGCTGATGATGCTGCTCATTCACCGTGTTATCTGCACGCTCACACTAAAGGGAATCCTCGGAGCGGTAAACGGACAGCAGGCTCTGAAGCTGCAAGACATGTGTGCCATGCGTCCTGCGGAGATAATGAACACGTCTCTTTCACTGGATGAATGTGCAGAAGAATGAAGCGCTGCCATGGTTACGGCCAGCTTCTCTCCTCTCCACCCCCCCCAGAGGTGACGACAGCTGAAATCTCCTCTCCTGTGGTGTGACAGGTAGAGCTTTCGAATTCAAGCCGCGAGTTCGTGCAGTGCAGCAGGGGGACCATGAGGGGTCTGAACACAGTTGGGACTGTGCAGCCATGAATGACTGTGCAGCCTTTGTGTGTGCCGAGCCTGCTGCAGCCTGATCAGGAGTAGATTGTGTCCTGGTTGGCGTTAAGGGTCTGACTCCCACTTGGAATGATGAATCTGTTGCATTTGCACTTGCACGTGGAAGCCACTGTGATGTCATTTTGATATTTATTCAATTTGTATTTCAGGCATTTTTTTCTGAAAAGGATGCAAAGCTCTTTCCCTCGTGTATGTTTGTCCAGCTCGTAGCAGCTCATCAACCGACTATTTTGCTCACAGAATTTATTTCAAAGAATATGTGTCCAAAAAAAACATCTAAACACCTCAGAAATTCAAGGTTAATAACTTTAGGTTCCACTCCTGACACAGAGTGGTGAAGTACGGCATTCACTGAGATAAAAGGAGATGAGAGGAGCCGCCAGGCCACAGGACCAGAGGACATCACTACAGCGTATCATCACCTGTCATTGACCCGATAGCTGACAGTACAAGATGTTGGAATCTGCCCGTGTGAAGGACGGAAGAAAAAGCGCAGGTTCTCACGTGAAAAAGCAAGAAAGAAACAAAAAGCGCCGAGGCAGCGAGACAGAGCGGCGGGGTGAGACGACGGAGGGACAGGCAGAATCCAGAAATTCATCTCATTCTATCGGTGTTGCTCATGATCACCCAGGTGATCACACACGTTAGAAAAAAAAAAAAAAAAACCTGGTGCTGAACTGCTGCCGTGGTTACATGTGAGGAATGATCACCATGGATACCACACCGTGCCATGTCCCCTATACTCTCTGCAAGACTCCCTTTGAACTTTGAGCGATTAAAAAAAAAAAAAGAAACAAACCAAAAAGCCTGGATGCATTTTCTGTTCTTATTCTGTTCCGCGGGACGTAAATGAAGCTGGCAGATGCAGACGGCGTTTGCTTCTTTCCTCTGTGTGATCCCGTGGGTGGTGCAACTGTAGCAACACAGACTCCTGAAAGTTTCACATGCTGGAGTAGCATCACCTGCTGATTACAGTCTGTACGGTGAGGTCGGTGCGTGTCTGCCGAGCTTGTAATTAATGAGCTATTAACGACAAAAGCCACTGTGATATTATTGCTAAAGTATTTCAACCGGGGTTGACTCCAGGTATGACACACTGCTGTTCCAAAACATCCTGCACTCGCAGCTATTTATCACCAGTCACCCTAACAGCTGAGGGTACAACAACTGTTGCAAAGCCTTCTTTAAAGCACCAGAAAAAACATGCTCATAGCAAGAAACTCAAAGTCCTCCTTTACTTAAATAGAATATATTTAAACTTAATATATATATATATACATGCATGGTACTGATGAGGATTTGACTGCAGTGTGTTTTCTAGAAGAGGCAGCTTTCCCAAAGAGAATCACAGGATTCTGAGTTTGGGTTTTATTCCTGCTCTGGATATGCTTGTTGAACTGTGCAAACAGGTGCTACATGAACAGAGAGAATTTTCTCTTTTGTCCACACTAACAGTGGGTTGTTTTTCAGCTGGGCCCCACAGTTTACTGTCTGACCTTAATGAAGGTATAAATTAATAAATGAGGGTATAAATCTGACAACTTCAACAGTGTCGTCAACTGTCTTAGAGCTTTTCTATGTAGCAGTACCGCTTCTGACCACATGGGGGTGTATAGTCATTGACAATAATGAGTGTGGTTGTTCCAGCAAGTCTTGTAATACCACTTTGTCCCACTAGAGGTGCACTTAGTTGTGTCCTTTGCCAGGGGCTGACACATGAGCTTTCTGGTGAAATGCTACCCCCGTGTGGTCAGAAGCAGAATTGCTACACAAAGTGGCTATAAAGGTTGGAGACCACAGAAAATAGAAAGCATTTGACCCTTGACCTCTCACCCACCTGCAGAGAGAGTCAAAGAAGGTCCAGCTGGTTAATTTTCCTCATCCCCTACACAGATGTCAAGTATGGGATATGAATGAGCTCCTGGCCAATAAATTTAAGTGCTTTAAAATAACTCAATTTGGCTAATACAAAAAAAAAAAACAACAAAACAAAACATAACTTCTTTATATAAAATATGACCTTAAATTATTCATCGACTAGTTAAAAACATTAGGACTAGATCTTAAGCTCTACCTCAGGCTGGATTTAAATGGTATACACTGATCTCGAAATAATGCATCTGTGCTTACCATCTGTCTTTAGGTCATCCATCTGTCTTCAAACCAAACAATAGAGACATATGGGAGGAAGTCATGAGGAGACTGCACTCATAAATACAAAGAGTGCTAATTGTAGACTTTTATGTCCTAATAAAAGAAAATAATAATTCGTAAAACTGTGCAATAGGCAAATATTCAGGGAAACAAGACAAGATGGGTTAAGATCTGAGCAAATAGGGAATAAACTACTGAAAGTATTCGAAGACAGCTTCTCTCGAGTGGTCCCACTCAGCATCGATCTGACAGCAGTTCCAGACGTTCTGTCCTCTCGCTGTCCCTGACCTCTGACCTCTTTGTAAATAGTGGCTGAACAAAGAGGAAATGCTCATTTGCAGATCACTAACATATTGTGTTGTTAGTTCTATAAATACTGAACCTGCTTTTGGGAATGAGGAAATGAAAACCTGGAACCCTGACATATTGTTATTACAATTCAACCTGCACGCGAGACGTGATTGGTTAGGAAACGGGAAGAGCATCATTAGTTCTGCATCATCCAACTTAAATCAATGGCCTGATTGACAGGTACACACAAGAGGGAGGTGGCCTTTGTTATAGAGGAGATGCCTGAAGGACTGCGTGCAGGAGTGTTATTATGCTTCACAGGCTTAGTTAGCAGGCCTGCTGCGACAAAGTCGGTGGTGTCCTTGGAGCGCTGACTGAACTGAGAAAGTTACACGTCTACGAGCCTTGCTGCTGCGGTGGCGTCGTTGCAGGAAGTCGTTCTGTGATCCAGCCGGTCACGTCCTTCAGCACGGACTCGGCCACCTCAGGGAGGTCGTGGTGGAGGGCGTGGTAGGCTCCTTCGAAGACCTGGGAAGACGTTTAGGAATAAGTCAGAGAGATGATATTCATCCAACAAACAAGCTAAGAGAAGGTTGATTTAAGCTTTGGGAAGGTTTTTTAAGTTTGAAGATCAGTACAGATGGTCAATACCAACAAGATTCACATTTCAAGCTTTGCTATTATATGGTCTGGACTTCAATGTGTGTTACAACTTTATATGGATAAAAGTTCACATCCAGAGTGCACGTAAAAGCGGCTGGACCACTTGACTGTCTCAGGGTGCTGCAGGAGAAACAAGCATCCATCACCTTTTTTCACCCTATTTTCTTTGTCTCCTGTTCGCCCACATTTTAACCTCATTGTAACGCCCATATTTTAACAGAACCTGTAAATGAGAAAGTCTGTTGACATCCGTCTTTTTCTTTTTCTTTCAGTCAGTAATATTTTAGACTTCAGTGACTATATATATATATATATATATATATATATATATATATATATATATATATATATATATATATATATATATTATATATATATATATATATATATACAGTCATGGAAAAAATTATTAGACCACCATTTTTTCTTCACTTTCTTGTTCATTTTAATACCTGGTACCACTAAACGTCATCATGTGACTAAAACAGACAGAAAAGAAAACACTGAATGCATAAAAGCAGTGTTTTTGGCAGTACAACACCATAGCTATTGATGTAAAAACTTAAGTGATTTAGGTTATAATCAAGAAAACCATGGAAAATGGTAAGATATCAGCTCTTAAATAAAACTCTTATGAGCAATCTTTGTGGTTATCATTATGTTTGTCCAAACAATGTACCTTTAGTTGTACCAGGCATTAAAATGAACAAGACACTGAAGAAAACAAGGGTGGTCTAATCAATTTTTTCCATGACTGTATATATATATGACAACTGTCATATGTCAAAAACTGTCAGCAAGGCTTATTTTAGGAATACTGAAACTAGGCTGAGAGAAAAAGAAAAAAAACTTCTAAAATGATCCTGATAAATTCAGTCAGTCTGCCGTAAAAGAGATAATAATAATAATTAAAAAAAAGCCTCCCCACCTTGATTTTCTTGTCTGAACTCACGGCGTTCTCGTACATCAACTTGGAGCCTCTGATGTCGCAGAGCTTGTCAGCATCACCGTGAAGGAGCAGGAAAGGCCAGCTGATGGATGGGATCTCCCTCTCGATGCGCGCCGCCGCCCCCATCAGCTGCATGCCAAATGACACCCGAACCCTGCCGTGGTAGTTCAGCTCATCAGTGTCGTACGCTTCCACCTGCCGGGACACACAGACGCAGAAGAGTTACTTTTTTTTTTTCATTTGTTTTTCATGTCTTGTTATATTGTGTTTTTTAAAATTGCGAGGTGTGGTTTTTTTTTTTTTTTTTGGCTGCCATTTGACTTCCTTCTTCGCATAAATCCACTCAACACGCCATGTAAACACAGTCCCCTAAAAGTCATTTAGGAAGAACCCTCTCGTGAGTTTAAAATGGCTCTGCTTGCTCTACAGCTTTTCCTTTAATCAGTGACTGAGGATCTATGATTGTGCTGAATGGCCCCTGCGTAGCTCTGTTCATCAGTGGACGTCGCTGGCCAAGGCCCATTTTCTGATGGAACTGAAGAAACAGTACAGATCATCTGAACGAGGTAGATTAAGAAATACAAGAACACATGTTATGGGAATATCTACATGGCTGAAGACTTTATTTTTTAAGTCATACAAAGGGTTCAATACTAATACTAATTACTGGTAATGCCAAAAATGTTTAGGTTTTATTTCTTTCATTCTGAACATTTATTTGGACATCTATGTTTTAACGTGCCAACATTTTTACTTTTAGCTTTCTCCAAAAAAGAGAATAAATACATTTGAAGGAGTGGTTTCATGGAGGGCTTCTCAAAGAACCACAAATGCAAGTGGGACTGAGGATTAAGTGCATGAGGGGGATAAATGTCCCTGTGAGAGAGGGCTGAAGATAAACGGCTAATGACGCTTGAAAAAAAGGGTTTAATGTAGTTTAAAGGAAAAGCAGAAACCACACCCAGGCTTTAAGGACATTAAACAAGTTCTGTGCTCGCTCTTGTGCACAGTAAGACAAACCTACATATCACGCACATCTGAACACATCTGAGGTCAACTCAACATGACCTCCGCTACTCAGAAGTCTTTTTTTTTTTTTTCTTCTTCTTATTCAAACAGTTCAGTGATCTCTTGTGCTGGGGCAGACTCGTCCTGCAGGATACCACTCCCATCAGAATGGTATTCATGACAGATATTCATCAGCATCAGCGCCTAGCTGTAGAAAAAAAACAACAACACATTCTCGCAGGAGTGGAAAGGATACCACATTTTCTGCCAGGTCATGGTCTAAAGGCAGATTAGCCCTTTTAGTGTCAACGTGACCAGACTACGAGACGCTACAGCTTCTCCAAGGTCTGATTGTGACTTCCCAGATCACTGCTGGAGTTGTGATTTCTTTTCCTTCTCCACTTTATTCCACATCCTGCCACATTTTTTTTTTTTTGTTGCCCCCAGTCCTGTCCCATCAGATCCACCTCCTCCCGCTGCAGAAACCTGAGCTGCTCGTCCGGATTCAGTTGCACTGATTATCTACACCTGTAACTGATTAGTTTCTATCTAAGCTCACTCTCTCACTCTCTCACTGTCTCAGGTATGCTGCTGCTGCTGCAGTGTTTCTCCCCAGTCCTCACTGTCAGTGTTTGACCCCGCCTGTTAAGAAGTTATCACCTCCTATGTGACCAGAGGGGTATACTACGAAGCGAGATTAGAGGGTTAGCGAGGTATGTTGAGTCTAAAACCAGGATTTCCGGTACCACGAAGGTGGCTCTCTTTCAACTCTGCAAGCTTTAGCCCACTTTAATAGGTACCCTATCACCCTGGAGAATTCTATGAATGAATTATATTAAACATTTAACATGAAATTCCACGTCACACTGATTATCAATATAATGGACTATTCATTTATGTAACCTGCGATTTTGTAAAACGCTTCTTTTATTTGAAGTGTGGGCAGATGGCCAGGGAATGCTACAAACATATTCAGCAGTTTAGTAAGAGTAAGTACAACCTTGTGAATAGCGGCATCCAGTATTCTTGCTCAGATTTTCTGCATCACCAACTGAATGCATGTAGGTTCCCGTGGCAAAGAAACGCAAAGAAACGCACACCGTTTGCGCTACTGTGAGTGCACAGCTGCGTTTGGTAGTGCTGCTAATATATTGCTCTAGCAGATTACAAATGTAACGTATTCCCTCAGCTGGAAATCTATAGTGTTCATAGAGAATATGGTCATGGGAAGCCAGCGGATCAGTCCGGTCTCTGAATACTCTCCCTCCATTGCACAATCCTGGTGCTCAGGTCAACAGGATTGGGTGAAAGTGAAAGGGTGGCGCTTGTTTATAGCCGATTTGAGCCTAAACTCTGCACATAACCTGCTCCGGACCAGGTTAAGCTTGCAGAGTAAGTTACCATGGTGATCTAGCCAGGTTAAAAGAGAGCCACCTTCGTGGTACCGGAAATCCTGGCTTTAGACTCAATGTACCTTGCTAACCCTCTAATCTTGCTTCGTAGTACACCCCTCTGGTGTGCACCAAGCCCTTCAGGTTACCCTTTGGACTTGGAAGACCTCTTTCTCTAATGAAGCGCCAAACTTTTATTTGACTCCTTTCTTGCCTTTTGTGTTGTCTTCATCCGAAAGATTTTGTTACTCTAATTAGCAATTCACCCACTTCCTGGTCCCCGTCGGTGGTGGTTGGACATTACGCACGCTTTTCTAAGTAGACCCAAAATGTCCACGTAAACTGACACTCAAGATCAAACACCTTTGACATTGTCCTCTCCACACTTATAGGGAGAATATGTGCTAAAAATTCATTTGTGTTGCTTTAAAAATGTATTGTTGTCATATAAAGCAGCCATTCCCAAACTTCAGAATACCAAGGCCCAGTTTGAAATGTGAAAAATCTCCGCGGCCCACCCAAACCTTTAATCCCGACTGTGATCAACATACAGGACTAGAAGCTATGTTCTGATGTTAATGCAAATAAGGTGACACTTGTCAAATTAAGTTCAGATGACAGTAGAATAACAATGAATTGGTTTGTTTTATTACTTATTAATCTTTTATAAAATCATTTCATTAATATTTGACTGTAATTAAAAACATATTTGAAAAAGATCGAGGAATTTAAAACATATTTGTTTAATTTTAATGACTGCTCATGGCCCACCTGCAGTACCACGGCGGCCCACCAGGGGGGCCGCGGCCCACACTTTTAGAAACACTGATATAAATTTACGTGGTGAACTTCATCCTTATGTTTATTATATTATAATTATAATTATTAGCCCACTTTGTAGCTGTACTATAACATTAACAGTAGCTCATGTGGACCACCTTAAAGAAAAAAAAAAAAAAAAGTGGTGCATTTTCACTGTGAATGAAAGTACCTGGTGGTGCGGTGTCGGGCGCTATCACCTCACTGCAGGTTCCAGGTTCAAATCCCAGGTGGGACCTTTGTGCGTGAGGTTTGCAGTTTATCTTTGCTACGCATACTCCGGCTTTATCTTACAGTTCAAAAGCCTGCACAGTCAGTAGACTGCTGATCCTATATTAACTGTAGGAGTGGGAGTGTTGGCAGGCGTGGTCGTTTCAAGTGTGAACCCCACTGGGTTAGGCTCCAGTCCTCTTCTTCTCTCTTTTTTTCTCCCCATGGGAAGAAAATGCATCAGTGGTTCCCATACTGGGTGTCAAACACTGACTGTTTTGTGAAGCAGCATACAATGTACTATACATTATAGTCTGAGCCTGAGTCTGAAAAGTGAAACGAATAACACAATATCTTGCAGACATTTTCTTACGAGGGGAACGCTCACTCTGACAGCTCCTCAAAATAAACAGTAGATGAGACGACTGCATTTTTAAGTGTCATTCAGGATTCAACCGCATGAAAGTACACATGTACTTCTAGTTTTACTTCACAAACGCCAGAACAGGAACTTTTGCTTCTATCTATTGTTATACCTCTGAGAACAGAAGAAGCAGGATGTGGGACAGCTGAAGTACGTGCACACACAACCAAACAGGCAGAGTTTAGTGACAAACACCTGCTGCCAAAGGTATGTGGACGTGACCGCGTGTCTGTTTTTAGCTCTCCTCTGGTTAATACACTCGTTATACAAGATATAAGGGAGTGTGACGTAATTCCGCCATGTTTATGGCTATGAATAACACAATAAGACACAGCTTCTGGAAAATAAATTCAAAGTACCGCTGGGGGAGGTCTTCATCCTGAGATTGTCCAAAAATGCATTACTTGTCACGCATGACGGGGCGCACATTTTACCCTCGGGACCTCAGAAACGCTATCTCCTGCAACATCTGTCCCCGTTGTCTCAACAACAAAGTCACACGCCCAGCAACATCTGCCTCTCACCTGCTTTTGATCCCGTGAGACCCACTTGGACTCGATGGCGCCCAGAGTCAGGCTGGGCAGTATGTGGTTCAGAAGCTTTGCCACGAAAACCTGCAAACGTGGAAAACACGACACATTAAGAATGAGGTTTTGGTAAGTGTTTTGCCCGTGCCTGGCCTTGACAATGTCATACACCTGCAGCGGTGATTGTGATAAGACAAGAGTAGGTGCAAGTGCAGCGGCAGGAACACTAGAGCTGGAAACACACGGCGTTATCAGTATTGTCTTTCACAGTGGGTCTAACTGGAGGGAGACCGTGTGCTACCTTGAACGGTGTGGCCGACTCTGGGTTCATCTGGACCAGCGGAGCGATCAGAACCACGCCACTAAAGTCACTGGGTCTCTCACAGGCGGTCAGGATAGAGATAGCGCCCCCCTAAGTTGGGAAAAAAAAAAAACAAACACAATCAAAACAGATCATGCAAAGAAACGTATTTATTATATGTATGGTGTCATTAGTTTTTCAGCAATGCACATCTTTTTAGTTTAAGAATAAATGAGATTATCTAGACAGAGGGCCAAAAAAAACCTCCAGCCTAACACAATTTAGTAAAAATATATATTATTTTACTTCTCCACCCTTCATTCCTCCAGACTGGTTCTAGCTGGATTTGTTATAAAGATATATATATATATATATATATATATATAATATATATATATATATATATATATATATATATATATATATATATATATATATATATAATATATATTATATTTTTAAACTGAGGTGAAAAAGTTGAGGTTCAATGACATAAGCATTACCGGCTAAATATTATGCAGCTATCCAATGCTCTCTACATGTCTGATTAGGCTGAATTAACTGAAAAAAAAAGTTTTTTTCCCTAACAATTCGTAGTCTGTCATGTTTTTTAAAGAAGAAATTGATTTCTCTGTTGTGGTGAAGCGAGAGCTGAGCCAGAGGGCAGGACTCTGTTTACCATCAATCCATGTTCCCACCTTCACAAATTGTCACAAATTGTTGACGGTGACCAAAAGAACAAGATAGCAAATACAAGCAGTTCCTCTGGGTTTCCACCACAGGATGGTGGAGCCTCCCTGAGAGACAGGGTGAGAAGTTCAGTCATCTGGGAGGGACGCGGAGTACAGCTGCTGCTGCTCCATACTGAGAGGAGACAAATGAGGTGGTCTGGGCATCTGGTTAGGATGCCTGCTGGACCCCCTCTGGGGAGGTGTTTCAGGCATGTTCAACCAGGAGAAGGTCCCTGAGGCAGACCCAGGATACTCTGAGATTACCTCTCTTGACTGGCTTGAGGCGCACCTTGGCGTCCATCTGGAGGAGCGAGAGGAGGTGGCTGAGGAGAGAGACACCTGGATGGATGGATGGTTCTCCTTGTCTCTGGCCTCTTAATTGTGGGACCGTTACTGACTGCATTTGAGGATGATTTGTTGATGGAAGCTTTGCCAAAAAAAAAAATGCTTCGGGCTTAAAGTGGCAAAAGCTGTTGAAAAATCTGTGTGATATGAGAAACCTAAAGCTGAATAAAGTATGTTTTCATCCG
The DNA here is from genome assembly GCA_018398805.1 of Hirundichthys speculiger. Lineage (NCBI taxonomy): Eukaryota > Metazoa > Chordata > Actinopteri > Beloniformes > Exocoetidae > Hirundichthys > Hirundichthys speculiger. The sequence goes on from JAGFBZ010000229.1 coordinate 605,355, forward strand.
TGATCACTTGTAAAAACAGCTAAAACTGGTTCAAACTGAATGATTTTTCATTTGAAGAATTTGATCCATCAAACAGCTGCTAACCTTCATCTTATGCTGTAGTGCTGGGCGATATGACAATACATATCGTGGGGACGATAGAAAAGTGTGTATCATGCCATTTCTCTTCTATCGTTTCTATCATGTTTCTAACCTAATTTTATCAGTTATTACAGCAAATATGTAATTAAATAACCTGCTATGATAAATTTGATAGAATCATATCTACACTGCAAAAACTCAAAATCTTACCAAGTGTATTTTTCTAATTTCTAGTCAAAATATCTCATCACACTTAATATAAGACAAAATCACCTAAAGAGTAACATTTCAGTGAGATATAGGAGCTTGTTTTTAGACAGTGCATCTTGAATTAGGCGAATTTTCACTGTTCCATTGGCAGATTTTTTTGCTTATTACAAGCAAAAATATCTTGTATTAAGTTTTTTTTTTACTTATTTTTTGAGTGGCCATTTTCCAGTGTACTTCTACAAAGTAGCCTTTTATGTTTGCACTTGTATTCATGGTTAATGCCCTAAACAGAGTTCTCTTCAACCCTGATGTTTACTTTAGACACTTTACATTGGTTTGCAAACTTTGCACAACAAGGTTACAGATTTCAGAAAGTTGAAAAATAATTTGTGTTTATTTTTTATAGCTGAACTTCAGTGCAAAAATGTGTTTTTCCTCTCAGAAACTGTTGTGCACTTTAAAAAAAATGTGAAAGCTACTGTACCTCTGTACCTACCTATTTTTGCAGCACTAAAATGTATGTTTGTGACAGTTCAGCTAAATGTCCTTTCAAAATAAAGTTGAAAAGTAAGCAATGAAATTTTTGTCAAACTTTTCAGAGAATAACTGAAAACATACTTTATTATGGTATATCGTGATATATATCGTTATCGTGATATAAAATAGTCCATATCGTGATATATGATTTTTTCCATATCGCCCAGCACTATTATGCTGGTGAGCTAAGATGCAAAATGTAATAAAATGTCAAATCAGCCAACAGCAAGGAGGAGAAAAGAGCTTGAACGTCCCAGAAAAAATGGTGGAAAAAAAACCCCAGTAAGAGCTAGTGATTTCACTTTGATAAGTCAGTTTATGGGAGAAACAGCAAAATCCAGCAAGTTAAAGTTCATAAAAGGGTATGTTTCCGGGCGGGGAGGACGATAAGATTAGTCTTTCATATGGAACAGAGGAGGGTGTCTCTCGGTAGGTGAGATGCTCTGGTGCGAAGAGCAGTGGGAAAACCTGTCAAAGTTCGTGTCTAGCATGAAGACAATCCATCTTTTGTGCAGCTGGGTGTGAGTTTCCACCCTGCTCTTTTGTTGCTGAGATCAGGAGGGAAATGCGTTAAAGCCACAGCACACGGGGCACGGCATGCGCCATACGACCGCAGCGGACGTCAACATGTGACCACACCTCAGCCTTCAGGTTGACATCTACTGATTGTGATTTAAAAATGTGATGTAGGGCCATGATAATTAGCAGCTCCGCAGCAGCCAGGGCTTAAATTAATTCTCTGCGGTGGACTGTGGGACGCTTCCACTTGTTGTGCACAGGAAGAGCAGGATGCACACACAAGGACCTGGATTCTGCACGGGTCAGTTCCTCCCCCTCGTGCTTTCTTGCTCACTCTCTCTTTTAGGAAACCAACTGGCTTCGACTTTGGTTACGTGAACACTCTTTGTCAGTTGTATGAATATTCATCAGCTTGTGCCAATGACAGGCCCGCTTCATGAAAAGAGGCACTGCAGGAAGACAGAACATTTCCCACCAGAAAGCTTTACTTTCTAAAAGACACGCACACACTCCTGTAATGGCATGTTTGAGGTTGAAAAAGGAGGCTCGCCACTTCTGTCTCAGTTTCCTGTCATTTCTCTGATTTTTCCCTCCTCAAACGAAGCCTCCCAATGAGACACCCAATCTGCAAACACCACACATCTATAGAACAAACTCGATCAAAGGGTTAAAATGAGTTTTGCAGACGCAAGCTGTCAGATCACTTCAGCATATTTAATTCTTGTTATTATTATTATTCTTTTTTAATGAGTGTGATTTTGGCCACTGGTGTGCAGTGGCAGTGTGAGCCATGTGTGAATGGGGAGAGGGACAGACGGAGGAGTGAGACAGTGAGGCTCTTTGAGTCGCTGATTAGAGGCAGCTTTCCACTTTCTGACTCTGAACTTTGCTTCCAAGGATGAATGCTGGTATTGTCCAGCTGAACTCTGGCAGTGGGTGGACTTGAACTGTCAAAAATGGCCTGAGGAACTACCATACAGACGTCGCATGTACTATACAGCTATCATACTCATATTGTATGGTCTAAGTTCAGAGTTCACTGACATCATTTGAACTGAACGGCTTGTTCACTGGAATTAAATGAGGCAGAGTGATGGTTATGCAAGATTCATATAGTCTGAATAAACCGCTAACAGACAAATGAAATATGACCAAAAAAAAAGTAACATGAAATATTTTGGGTTCATGTATGTATGTACATACTGAGATTCAATACCATTTATGGAAAGATCTGCCTCCGTTGGATTTTACATATTGGACCAAGTGAGGTCGAAAAAGTCTGCAAACACAGGCCCTTACATACATAAAACCAGCTTTCCAGAAACTGAAGTGTGACTTTGACGTTGTCGGCATCGTATGTGACATAACCTGTTGCATACGGTTGTGCATCGACCAAGCCCAAACAACAAGAACAACAAAAAAAAAAAAGAGAGTTGCTGTTTACTTGGTGGAACATCTTCCATAACATTTGAATCGGACCGCGATGTAGCACCTGAGTTTCATCTTCTGTTTGAAGATTCAGAAGTTCTTATTTTTCTATATTTCCCCGTTTCAACATTGTTAAGTTATTTAACGCGAGTGAAGAAAAATATATGAAGATAGACGTGTCTGCTCCGTTTTCTTGCAGTGATGGTGTCGAGCATGTGAGACGTGACCAGAAAGCTGTTGGAAAAATTTCTGATGAATTGAGGGGGGGGGGTCTTACACGCACAACCTTTATCCTCCTTTTCAACCTTTTTTGTCTACACCGAGAGGTAGAAAAAAGGGGTTATCTGAATTTTTTGCCTTTCTGGAAAGTGGTTATAAACATACACACACCCACACAGGGAGAAGATAGGAAGGAGGAAGCCAGTGTGGAAGGAGTTACTGGGAAACAGCCTTTTTTTCAGACTTCAGCAGCCCCACAAACAAAGTGCCATAATTATGTTATGTTGCCGTTTTTGCTTTGCTAATCACTTCAGGCAGTCAAATACATCCTCTCTGGAATCCCCCCCCCCCCCCCCCCCCAGAATGAAAATGAAAATTACATAGTATGTCTGTGGCTAAATTTATATCCCTGGGCCTATATATATATTTTTTTTTTTTGTCCTTTCCAATAAAAATTTCACAACAGTTTTAGCACATATTCAGTCTTTGGCAGATTAGTAACAGTTATATTCGGTTCAATAAAAACAGATAATGGGCTTTTATCACATCAAAATGCTGAATCTGGAGGTAGAGGCCTACAGAGCTGAGTAAACAGACCTCTAACAGGGATGAACTGTCACATTAAAACCAGGCTCTTAGAAAGTAGGACAAATTAACCTGCATCAGAAATACTTCAGGGGAGGAATAGAAATGAGGAGGAGAACAAGCCAAATCTGGAGGGATTTGTCAGCTTTCCCATGAGCTCATTCAGCACTGAACAACTTCTGAAATGCTTGACTGACTGCTGAACCATGTAAGGTGGAGAAAACTGAATTCTTTCTTATCCTACGGGTTACTAAAATTCACTTATCAAAAACATTTTCATTTTACATGTAACAAAAGGGGGACACCTTATCTAAAATCTTACAAGAAAACGATTACATCGATCTTGCTGCGTTAACTGTTTAGTAAGGCCGTCTTTTTGTATTTTTCTGGAGGACACTTATCAGCAAAGTCAGTGAGAAACATTGGAGATGTAGAAAGGATGGTTTTGATGCTCTCTGCACACGCAGACGGGCTCAAATCAATGATGTTCTTTGTAGTTCAGCGCTGGGCACAATCCATTTGAGTCTGATAGAAAGGTCAGGGGTTTCGCATAAATCCATGCACAATTTTCTGGGAGTTATAATAGCCAGGACAGCATTTTGCACCAATCCTTTCATGATATGTCAGCATGTAGTATCACTAAGAAGTAAAGGCAGTATTAAGTGAAAAATGAACATAGACAGATTCTTCTTCTGGAGATCATCAATGTCTGTAAAAAGAAAAAAAAAATACAGTGGACTTTTTCTTGGTTCTTTAAGATGTTTCATATTTTATTCAGAAGGTTAGGAAGTCTTAAGTATTTGAACTGAGGAAACATGATGAATGGAAGGTGAAAACGCCTTCAAGAGCTGAGGAACAGAGGTCTAGTTTCCTTGATTTGAGCCTTTGACAATGACCATGACCTTGACGACTGAGAGTCTGCACCAGCATATCCTTAGAGCCAACGTGACTAACGACAAATAAACCAACGTTTACTGTACGTTCCAGTATCGTACAAGACAAAAACTCACTGATGCTCTAAATTTAAACTCGTTTGAAGAGACATCAGACAGCGATGCAGGTATGACAGCAGGACATCTCTATTTCCTGTAACTATTATGGCCTCCTTTAACTACCACGCCATCTCCGCAGGATATTATCATGATACAGTATTCTTTTTTTTTTTTTTTGCGTCATCGAGACTCTTTTAAACAGAGATTTATTCAAACAGAGGAGCAGAGGAACAAACAAATGGAAACAGGATGCTGAGTTACAACACTGGGAAGCTGGGAAATGAGGCCTGTAAAAACACAGTAACACAACATTGCATCTGGGCTACGTTTCCAAAAACACACAGTCTGGGTTTCATGTGTTTCTATGAAAAAGAAATTGAAGACAGGAAATGAATGGAACGGAAAGGCCAGGGCGGGGAAGAAGAAACTGAAAGGCTTGTTTACAAATGCCTCGAGCAACTGATGGAGTCTCAGCAGAGCGAAGGAGGAATAACTGATGGAATGTAAACGTTGAAGGGATAATGCAAAAGAATTAAGACAGACACTATGAAAAACCTGGGTGGAAAAGAAGAAAGACGGGACAGTCTACTGTCCTAAAAGGCCTGTCTTAACATTTACAAAGTCTAATGTCTAAACATGCACTTGGTGAAGACTTATGACTGCGTGGTCCTTTGGTTCGGGCCGTTCAGTCACTGTACAAGCAGAGTGAGAGCTCGGTTCACGTTGCTGACCAGACATTTATCCGATGGGCATTAAACTCAGTCAAGGCTGCCCTTCGTTGATAGTTGTGCTTCATCTCTAGGACTTTGAAAAAGCTTACAACCGTGTCATCATCTGATGTCAGGCCCTTCGGGAATATGGGTTATGCTGGTCTTTACTATGGGCCAGACCCTGCACAACCAAAGTGAGAGCTTGGTTTGACTCTCTGACAGTAAGTCAGACTCATTTCCAGTAGATGCTGGATTAAGCCAAGGTTTCTCTTTGTCAATGGCTCTGTTCATTAGCCAGCTATATCACAAAAATTCTCTTTTCTGGAAAAGGGTCGGGAACCCCTCTCATTCACAAGTAAATACCGGTAAAAAACACACCACACCAGAGAAGAGAAGAGAGAAAATGCGACACTTCAGACAGACATTCAAATATCAATGAAATCATGTGAAATTCAGACTTGTTTGTGCGAAACAGGATATTTAAGAACATATGTTGTGAAATTTTTTTCAAAGTGATTACAATTTATTACTCAATTGTGATGACCGTTTTAACATTTTTACCAGAGATGGCTGCACCCCTGGACATTGCCACTAATCCGACGGGACAGTTCGTCCCTGGCACAAGCAGCCGACGGTTCCTTAATTTTATTTTCACTCTAAGTTCCTGCCTCTAAAGGATTAAGCCGTGCACAGGTTGTGAGCTGTGCCCGCTCTGCCAGTTTGGACACATTTAGATGGATGCGGCACATTTGCAGATCTCCACTGTTCTCTGCTTGATAACAGTTTTCAGCAGTGACCTCTAAGACTAGTAACACTGTATGAATTTACAGAGAGAATAAAACGTTCCTGACTTGTACAGGAGGTTCTGGCTGCAAGAAGAAAACAAGTATCTTCTTCCAAAAAAAAAAAGTGATAAAGTGTGACATTACATTTACAAATGTAACAAAATGTACAAATTCTGAGCGGTTTATTCATCCAACAAGTTCAATGAAGTGCAAATTGACTCAGCCCGCAAACAGTGACATTATCCATCCGTTACATAACTCATCAGTAATGCTTGTGTTCTTTTCGCCGTACTCAGAATTAGTGGGTCACAGATCACAACAATGAGAGGCTGTAATGTTTGATGCAGCTCTGGGAATATCTGACTAAACCAACCACTTCAAAAAAGTTTAGCTGCCAGCCGTGATGCTTTTTGTATGAAAATGTCACTGGCTCAGTCTTTCACAAAGCTAACCTGAAGATGATTTGCTCGTTTATTCATTGTCTTTACTTCGCAATTTACACCAAGCTTCAACTAAATTAATGTAAAACCAATTAAACATCAGGGGAATTAAAAGGTAGCTGAAGTAAATGGGAAATCAGCTTCCTTCTCTTTCAGGCGCTCAGTTAAACCCTACTCCTATATACTTCTGAACAGACGGTAATGGCACCGCTGGTTCTTGCAGAGGTTTTGCTTCTCATCTAAGAGGCTTTTTCAGTTCTGTGTGACCCGTGGTGAGTTTCAGGCTCACGGCGGGTCCCCCGAGGTCTCGCTGACCTCGCCGCCCATCCTGTGAGTCATTGTTAACTGTGAGCTGTTTCAAAATGAACAGAGCAGTCGCTCAGTGACACACACTGAAACCTCTGCAAGTACAGTTGCCCTTTATTCATTGATTTAAGATGATCACGACCTGGATAATAGAGAATATGCACAGACCTAACTGTTCTTTAATGTATGAAACCAATACATTGTATATTACACTTTCCCAAGAGTCTTTTGTTCTCTTTGAGATAATCTATCCGTCTACTCCAAGAATCTGAGGAAACTGAACTACAACACCTCTAAAATTAACTATCTTAGAAATTAGCACTGATCCAAAGATTGACAGGTAACTATTTTAGCTTTTCATAAAACTGGCCACCCAGGAAAGAAAGTTATATTCGTAAGGAAACACTATGCTAGCCTTTTCTCACAGGTGTCAAATCTAGATAGTTTTAGAAAGAGTTGGACTTATTTAAAAAAAAAAACAGAGAAAAAAAAAACAGCAAGCCGTTAGCTTAGCTTAGCTAACAAGTGGAGGACAGGGGTAGAATACAGACACATCAAGATGACAACACCTCTAAAGTAAAGAGCTGTGTTATTTTGCTAAAAATTGACTGTATTACAGGATAGCTGAATTTAAACCCTAACCCTTAACCCTAACCCTAACCCGAATTTATAGATAGCCCATAACAAACAACAATTATTTGTTTTAGGGCACAAACCATTTAATGAACTCTGGAACTTTGGCTGAAAATTACTACAATTATTCCAAGTTCCTCCTTTTTTTTCATAGGAGGTGTTCTTTCCTTCCCAGGTTGCTGCGTGGAACGATGCCCCGAACGAGTGCACGAGCTGCAACGAGTGTAGCCCGCACGCGCGTGACCGACTGTGTGTCGTCCAAATGCGTGAAACCAAGCGAGAGAAATCCCCGTGTCGCACGTAGGCACTGTGAGCAGGCTCACTGTCGCTGTCTGTTCTCCATGAATGTGACGATGTAATTGGTTAGTTGCCGGATTGAATTGTGGGTTCTGGTAGTCGTGCCGCGGTAGCGTAGCTTCCATTAAATGTGTATAACCCTTTACACCAATGTTGTACTAAAAATAGGGTCAGGTGGCGTCAATCGATGGACTAGGGCTGATGGATGGTCATTATGTTTGCTCGACTCTGTCTCATTTCACTGTTAACTCGTTTCCGCTTGTTCACCTCCTAGTTATTTACTGCGGTAGAGACTTGGGGGTGTTAGTAATGGTCATGGAGGAGTGCTAAGAACGCAGTTCAAGATGCGGATCTGAGAGCTGAGGACGTTTCGGACGGGTCGAAATAAATGCAATGTGTCTATTCTGGATTATTCTGTAGTGCGGTTCACAGGTAACACCGGTCGGATTTAAAGTCTGAAAGGGTTTCCTTTTGCTTTATGACTTATGAGGCCTGTTTGTTTCTATCAGGTCACGTGTGCTCTTAGGAGGTAGCAGTTTAGGACTCACTAGGGAAAGCCACGTGCAGGGTTTGGGTGCTCGCAGGGGTCGTCTGTGATAAACACGTTTATCAGTCTTAACCTCGGACTAGTGTGGGACGTGCTATTTGGCTATGCTTCTTCCATGTGTGGGTGTTTATGATCCAGTATCCTGCCATCGTGTTAACAGGCAAATTATCCATGATGTCTGTTGTAGGTGAGGCCTGCTGCGATCATGTTAACGTCTCCCATGTGGTTTCCATTGCAAATTTGGTCATTCAATCATCTAGTTAGATAGGAATTCTGGCCTTTTTTCCACTGGGTTTTTTGGCTGTAGTCTAGAGTAGTTAGCCTCCAAGGGGTCTTTTGCTGTTCCTCTTATTTTCGGGAATCTGGCAATCCAAATTAAACTAATCAAAATTCAATCAAAAAACCAATTCCAATCTGAGCCAACCATTTGTGGGCATAGTGGGGAACATCGTGCTCTACTGCTGTGATCTAGATAAGCTTGTCACATGTACAACAAGAAGTGGGTTGCAAAACAAAAGGTGGGGAGTGTTGTACTGAAAATAGGGTCACGGACTGTTTATTGAGTGATATTATTTTTCTAATGTGCAATATCTAATCCAATGTGGGATATTGCTCAGGCGTCATCATATGATTTTTGGGACAAGTAGCTGTCGGGGGAAATTAGATTAAAGGCTCAACGTATTGATGAACAGTGTTTAAGAATGACTGCATTTGCTCTGCTCATTGTCTTGTGCTGACAACGGCTGTCTGTGAGTTTACCTGACTATCTCTGTTTCTATACAAAATGGAGATCAAATCCAATTGCATCCTCGTCAGATTGTCAAGTACTTTGTTAAGTGTTGTATAACTGCCTCACTAGAACCTCAATCAATTATTGGTAAACTACTAATACAAAATTAGTAATATTTTTACAACAAGCAACAAGCATATTTCCACAACAAAAAATAGCAAGAATAAAACATAAAATACAGTAAAATTTAAATTATGCATAAAATCACAGAGGGAAAATGCTATAGTGCTCAAATGTATTAATTCACTCTGAATGCCGTGGATATGCTTGAAGTTTGGATTTGAAAAGAGTCCCGTCTGTGGCAGAGTCGATATCAGGAGGCAGCAGTTGCAGAGACACCATCACCCCACCGTTCGTACGTTGACCCTTGGAGCTTCTACAACACCCTGGCTGGATGACCGCGATGACCCCGTCCATTCACAGAGTTTTAAAACCGTAGCCAGATCACTAACGTCACAAACACTTTAATGTAAACTGAGGCGCAAAGTGAGCGTCAGTAATAAATAATAATACTGTCGACTAGCTGTGGATGGTGTGCACTTTCAGATTTCCATCCAGCAGGTAACCTGTTATTTGCTCTGTTGGGGTTTTTTTTTTTTCTTTCTCTGTAGCCAGGAGCAACGGCAGGCTTTGCTGAATGTGTGCCACTGTGTTAAAGGTACGCAGCAGGTTACTGAAAAAGAGGCTAACTTGGCAAACCTCCACTGTAGATGACGTGGCTTTTGCCCCTCATGCAGAAATGAAGTACGTGGCGCTGTTATTGAGCCACAGCAAAGAAAACGTCATTGAAAGGGAGAAAAAACACGACCCTTGTACATTCCTTTAGAAAAATAATTCCCACTGAACTGTAGAAGTATCAAACTTGGAAGTTCTTTTTGCCAGTTTGTCCATATTACATTCAGTTCTGGGCAGGAGAACATTATTGATCTGGCCTTACTAAAGGACACAATTTCCCTCTTCTATTTCGATTGTAGCCGAAAACCTCTCATGATTGTAAGCTTTCATTTGTATGCTCAGCTGCTCTACAATTTGAAGCACTCGTGAACTTGTTCTTGTGAAGTACACATACACGGGAGGCTCAAACTCATTATGTAACTTCACAAAAAGCAAAACGGGCAAACAGACCTGAGCAAGAGCAACTGTTTTACAATCCCCACTGACATTATCTGAGAGAGATTTATGCCACCGAAAACAAAGCAAAACCCAAAAGCTTCATTTCTCCGTGAACAGCAAACCAGTGAACCAACAGACCACCGGCTTATTCAAAGCACTGAAACAGATTGTGTAAAGTGACCTACCATGGAGTGGCCCACGATGAAGACGGGGAGGTCAGGGTGGCTGGACTTCATCAGGTCAATGTGCTGCAGGGCGTCCCTGATGTAAACCTGAAAGTCTCTGATGGTCATCCTGTCTCCTTCACTCTGACCGTGACCAACTGGAATGGGAGGAATATTTGTTAGCTTTTTAAATACAGACCTTCCACTGGATTAAGGATTTTTTAATTTTGGACTTGGCTCTTTTCAGGACACTCTCCCACTGATGATGATTTCCAATCATTGTTATTCACGACCCCCCTCCTCAATCTCTCAGAGTGACTAGAACTTAATTCAAGTACTGGAGAGAGAGAGTGAAATTAAGAAAGAGTGGAAGAATGCAGAGGGGAGGAAAAAAAAAAAAGAATGAGAAAGACTTCAGAGAAAGAAGTGACAAGGACAAGAGGGTTAAAATGGAGATAGAGAGAGGAAAAAGAGGGAGTGGATGATGAATGCACGGAGTCTGCAGAAGAAAAAAATGAGAGGCAAGAAGAGGGACAGCAGCCCACAGGAGGGGGGAAAAAAGAAAAGCAAGGAAAGAACTATGGAAAAGGAAAGAAAAGGATGGCAAGAGGAAGAAATTGTTAGAAAACGGAGATAGACGTGAAAATGAATCACTCAAGAGAAAGAAGAAAAAAGATGACAGAAGCAGAAGACACTGCAGAAATAAGTGCGAATGACACACACGGGGGGGGGGGGGTTATGAATATGTATGTACATAAACATATATATTCTATATAAGTGTTCCTGAAGCTTTGTGGAGCAGTAACTGAAAAGATGAAGGCTGCCATGGCAACCACAGGACCAATTACACCAGCTCTTCTACAGTGGCGCTCACACCTTCTCATGTTTGCTCTGTGGCCCACATACATGTGTACAGGAGTGCCTTCATCTTATTTTGTTTTTCCTTTCTTCTCTCTTTTATTCTCATCGCAGCACAGTGACAGAGTGGAAGTCAGCATCCATCCGTTAGTGTCGGAGCCCTGCAGCCTTTCAGGCGTTTCATCGTTGATAACACAATTTAAGCAGGAAATGTCCCAGCTAAAAAGGTTCATTAGTGGCAAGTTTTTGAGAACTCTGTGGACTTATGCTCAGGAGGTTGCGCAGCCTGATAAAGGTGGACCAAATTTTCAGAATAAATATACAGTATTTGTACTTTTTAATTGCTTGTGAATGTAACATCGGCCATGTTAACATCTGGCATTAATAGTCATGTTGGATGATCCATTTACCTTGAAGTCCCCGTGAATGCTACTCCACATGTATCCAAACTAAGAACTTGTGACTGGAGTTCCCTAATTCTACAAATAACTACATACATACTTCCATTTGCAAAAACCAAATGAGTTGTGTTTTTTACTACAGAGAAACCTCAACTCATTTGGTCTTACAAGAATCAATATAAGAAGAAAGCCCTTTGCTTTGTAAACAATTGTGATAATACTGATACAAAATAAGAACATACTTGAGTACTACAAGTCTATGACTTGGACTCAAGTCCGACTTAAATCTGACTTGACCAGTCGTGCATTATCTGCATTCAGACTCCGAGATGTGTCCTCAGATTTTACGTATTGGCCCGATGAACCTCAAGATGAGGTTTGAACACATCTGAAAATGTTGGTTCGCCTCATATTCAGGGTCTAGACTTTTGAACACCAGGACGGTTACGTCCACAACAACTGGTGGTGCAGAGCCAGCGACCTCCATGTGCCTGTTATGACTAGAGACTCAACCATAACATCCAAACAGTTCCAGAAAGGTGCAGAAAGATGGTGAAATCCAGAAGAGGGCGGGTTAAAAGTTGGGGGTGAGTGAGGAAACTAATGAAAAGCTTTGATGCTAACTTTAAGATGATGGTGACTGCCAAGCAACATCAAATAATGACGTTAACACAATGTAATACAACTGCAAGCCCAAAAATGAGGCTAAAAAGAAACAGACTGCCCATTAATTGAGCCGTTATTCTACTTATTTGAGAGCTTCAGAAATTTCCAGACAGTTGGACAAGGCCACCACCAAGTTTAAATCCAGCCTCAGCGAGAGCAAATTAATGTTTCAGTGGAACAGAGAGCATCTCTGTGTTGGAGAAATCTTGCCAGTGCTTGATCCAGGCTTTTTTTTTTTTCCCAAGTATGGGGTCATCAAGGGGCCCCATTCTCACAGAGGGGACAGACATTTGTCCAATATCCCTGCACACAATCTCATTTTACTGGTACGGGATTCACACATTTAACAAGTCACAGCTTCTTCGAACAAAACATGTCAATAAAATAAATAATTAAACCTAAATAAAAGTTAGATCATAAAACACCTTACCACCTTTGCTTTTTTTTGACTGTGCAAAGTACAAAACATCTGCCTGGCACTGGCCCTCAGACTGTTTTTTCATAACTGTGTCATAAACTTATGGAAATATATCTGGTATCATATCTGTTTTTAAAAAAAATTATCTTTACTCAGGCAAGACAAGAATTAGTGCTTCTAAGTTTATGTAAACTTTAATAATTTCACTGTCGCTTTGGACAAAAAAAAAAAGAAAAAGAAAAAAAATGATAACCCACTTTATATACAGGTCATGGAAAAAATTATTAGACCACCATTTTTTCTTCACTTTCCTGTTCATTTTAAAACCTGGTACCACTAAACGTCATCATGTGACTAAAACAGACAGAAAAGAAAACACTGAATGCATAAAAGCAGTGTTTTTGGCAGTACAACGCCATAGCTATTGATGTAAAAACTTAAGTGATTTAGGTTATAATCAAGAAAACCGTGGAAAATGGTAAGATATCAGCTCTTAAATAAAACTCTTATGAGCAATCTTTGTGGTTATGTTTGTCCAAACAAATGTACCTTTAGTTGTACCAGGCATTAAAATGAACAAGAAACTGAAGAAAACAAGTGTGGTCTAATAATTTTTTCCATGACTGTATGTATCAGGGCTGTCAAAGTTAGCACGTTAATAATGCGTTAACGCATTCTGTTTAACACCACTATTTATTTGTGCGATTAATCGCGAGTTAACAGTAAACATTAAAAAATGTAATCGACTGACAGCCCTAATATGTATATACAGTAGAATATAAATATGCAGTCAAGTTTGCTGATTTAGTTATTAGGTAATCAGAGAAGAGGTGCTGCACGGACTCATAAACATTTCCATGATAACACTGAGCTGCTCCAAAATCAGACAGTTCTGAAATACTTCACGGCAGAAAAAACAGCAGTAACGTCGGTAAGACAGTTTGTTTACCAGATGCCAGCGATTTACAGATGCACGTGTTTTAAAGCTGATTGCTGGATCGGATTCCACTCAGATTTTTCCTTTATGACTTGGATTCAACCTGAAAGCTAGTATCGTGGACTTAAGACTAAACTTGGACTCAACACTTCCAGAGGACGTCATTTGATGTCTGCGATGTTTCTGCATGTGTTCCTGAAATACATTTGCACACTATGTGATGCAGCTCCCCCCAGAAGTGGTCTCAGTAATTAGACTGCAGCCTGTCCTTGTGTTGGTTTCTTGATTTTTGTCTAATCCCTCTTGATTTTTTTTTTTTAAATCTGCTTAATTTATCTTTCAGTTCTATTTGAAGAGTAAAAGTGGACTCGAGAATGGCATTTTCTTGCCTTAGCAAGTATCCTTTTCCCCTTATTCAAAGACATCAAATCAGATCTGCATCTGAATTTTAATGAGCTCATCCTTTGCCCACAACTCACTTCTCCACCATGTTACAATATATTCAGAACATTATTTTAGAAAATTCTTCAAACATGCAAACCTTTTAATTATTCTGATGGCAAACTGAACACGTTGGTGACATGTCTGAATGAGCATCCCAGTGCTTTTTTGCTCCAAAAGAGCACTACTATTTCCAACTCAGCAATTTTGCTCAGTAACTATATATATGGCTTTTCAGCCTCACACAAATGAAGTTATGAAATGATTAAATAACATGTTGTTGAAACTGCTCAACTCCAGGCTTTTTCCAACTATTATTAGTTTCACCACAAGCATTTTGTTCCTCGAACCCTTAAGTCTCATGACCTAAAAACAGCTATGCTCATTTTGGGATCAACCCATCCATGTACTCGACCACAAAGAGGCGGTGGTGAAGACAGCAAGCCCAGGCAAAAAAATTAATTTTCCCAGAGCTGAGTTAAACTGCTCTTGTTACTGTAAGCGCAAAAAAACCTCCCTTTCTATGCTTCTATGTAACAACTATGCATATACCCTACGTATAAGTCAGTGTCAGTCATTTTTACAGACATCGTAGCAATCTAACTTTCCACCTGGCTTGAAAATGATGAAAAAAGAGTAGTAGAACAAGTGCTTTCAAGCAGACCAGCGGCATTTGTTGCTGTCCAGATTGACCCGATGCGTGGCGACAATTTGTGGAGAGGTAATGGTCCCCCGCTACAGCGTGCATATGCCGTTGGTTCGGCGTTGAAGCATACATCAATCTTTCAAAGTCTCATAGTTCTTGTTCAACAAGCTGAACCGTGTAGAAAGCTGTTCTTTCAAATTTCTACCATCCAGTGGGAAAAAGAAAAGTCACAATGTGACATGCTGTTTTCCAAAGATTTTCATTGTATCGGGACCTTTGGCCACCTGTCCAAGATCTACCCTTCCCTTCTGGCCTTTAGACAGCTGGACGAGGCTCGAGCAGATTCTCATCACCTAGGAATAGGACTGAGGTGGGTATTGATGATGGTTGGATGCTTTTTGCTCAATCTCATGCTCATACTTGAGCTCTCTGTAACTCCTACAGACAGTTTCCATTATACAGTGGTCCCTTGCCAATTTGCGCTTTAAGTTTCACGGTTTTAGTTATTCGCGGATTTTTCAGAAATATATAATATTAAAAAAAATCAAGAAAAAATTGAGGAAACATCACAGGAGGTTGTGCGTGTTCTCTCACAGTGAAGAAATGTTGTGAGCCAGCCTGGCCCCTTTAAGAAGGTGGTCTTATGGGTAATGGTGTGGCCTTATGGGTAATGTAGTGTGTGTGTCGTGGGACGGCAGAACGAAAACGGGGTTAGATAAAAAGTGGAGTGAGCATAAAAAGCAGCCCAGCGTGTATAGATTTACATTCTCTGTTTATTTTTTTTATTTTACCTTTGTTTATACAGGTAAGACACATTGAGATCAAGATCTCATTTTCAAGTGTAACCTGTTCAATAATAAATCACAATGAAATACATATAAAACAATCAATATAGTTATATATATATATCTATATATATATAGATATATATATCTATATATATATATTAAAAAAAACATAAAATTATAAATATGTTAACAAATACAGTTAAAAGTGGGAGAGATTCAGCATGATCACACCATAGAGGCTCTCTCTAAGTCTCTTAACAGTACTTTAAAACTAGCAAGGGAAATCAAACTGGACAGTTTTAGGCGCTCTCTGTTAACCGACAGGAGCCCAACAATACAACCTGTATGATGTTACAAGTTCCTGCAGTGCCAGAATAAAGTGCCTGTTCCATGCAGAGAAAATTGGACTTTTTCTTTTGATGTTGTTAGCTTGTTACCCGCTAATTACGAGCCAAAAATAGCACAATACCAGCAGTTTCTTTACTACGGTTCGGAGACCAGAGGCTGTGAAGGTAACAGAAAGACCACAATTGAGCCTTTGTCTTGTTTCACTGCGGTGCCTCGCCACTTTTTTTTGCGGTTTTTAAGCATATTTTAATATCTTAAACACATTATTTAGGCTTGAGGGGCTCTGGCTCCAGTTCGTGGACTTTAATTTTCGCAGGGGGGGGGTTCCCATTAACCGCGAAAAAAAAAAGGGATCACTGTATACGACGAATCACATGGATCCCATTAATTTTCCATGGAAAGCAGGGAGGCATGATTGTTGTCTATGCAAACGAATCTCAGACAGGATGTCTGAGCAGACCGTTGAAAAGATGAGCTCTGCCCAACTTTATGCAGATAAGGGTGTCCAGCATGGGGGCATTATGTTGTTGCAAGTTTCTTCTATTGTTCATCAGACAGTGTCTGAGAATTACAGTTACCTTTGGCAGTTTGATCCATAAAAAATATAGACTTCTAACAGACAGAAGGAACAACCCTCCACTCTGTGCTGCATCTGAACAACAGACTTCATTTAGAAAGGAATACACATGAAACAGAATAAAATCAAGAGCTGCTGAAGGCAGTTTCTGTGAGTCTCTTGTGTACATGTTAGTACGAGAGAAAGCAGAGAAAACTGGTGTCTACAGGGACTTGTTCCAGTTGAGTATTTCTTATTTAACAGGGAGACATTTTACTACACGTTACTGAACAAACTGCTCCTGTGTGAGGCGCCTCAGTTATTCTCTCTTTTATTGTCTCCGTCAGACTTTCATTGAGCTCTTCACTGCTGTAAATATTTCCACAGTTGAGACTTCATTACTTCAGCATCCCAGAGTCGCTGTCTCTCTCTCTGCTCTATTATCGGCCTGCAGAAGAGTATCCTGAATGCAGCTATTTAACAGTGGGGCTCTGATGCACAGTCACGTGACTTCACACATTCCTGCTGTATCTAAGACCCTCACAGCGCAACCGCAAACATTAAATGATCAGCACTAATGAATGGCCATTAACCTTGCCTAAGTTCTATAAAGTATTATAAAGTTTTTTTTTTTTTATTCATGTACGCTCATACAGCATTTCCTCAGCAGCTAATCTTACACTAATTTCACCAAAGATTTAATCTCAGAGCAACCAGGTATGTCTCTTTGCCTTTCACTGTGTTGTCTTGTCTCAGGTGGAAATATGGCAGGAAAGTGTAAATGGTAAAAAAAAAAACGCAGGCTTGGTTAAAGGTAGGGTAAGGGATTCTACACCGTTTCTAACCCTGAATACTTTTTTGTCACATTCATTGAACATTTCTTTACTATCAGTGAGCTGCTGATCTTTTAAGAACAAAGGAGAGGGAGGGAAAAAAAAACAAGAGTGTTCATACACAGTCCTGGCTCCATATATTTAAAATAAAACCCCTCAAACCAGAACAAACATTGCTCCAGCCAGTCACTGACAGCGGCAGCTGGTGGACGGTGAGGAGATGGTCCACTGGATATAACAAAATTTCCCTAGAAGTTCTTACCCTTCCTTTAAACAATGCTGATTATGTGGAAATCAGGAGATGTGCAAGTGGCTGAATATACGCATCATTTTGAAAATAAGAGGAAAAAAAAAGCAGAACTAGTGCAAAACTATGAAGCAAGTCCATTATAAGAGCTGCACATAAGGAACTGTGGACATCACTCCTGTGCAATTTAACAATAACTGGGGCAACTCTGTTTTCATTTCCTGCAATTTTTCAGCTCCACAACAGAGATTCAACAGCAGCTTGGGAAAAAAGGAAAAAAACTTTTTTAAATTGCCTCTTGTGAGCTTTTATCCTGCTTTGGCCTCCAGCCACAGCTGTCACAGGCATGGAGGCATTATGTTGTCAGGCACTCGCTCCTATTCTCACAAATGCAAAAGGGATCTTTTTTCCCCTTCAAATTTGGCAGAAATCTGCGAGGACCAGATAATCTGAGCAATTTCTGCTGGCCATACATTTGAACATGGTCTGTACAAAGAATGTGAATTTGCCTTTTCTTATTGAACCTAAACACTTATACAGGAGATATACAGAAAAACAAAGCAGTCAAATCAAATTCATCATATTTAATATATCCCTGTAATGTAAATCAAAAACTTGCATAAGGAGATTCATAGTGTTTATAGTGAATTACTCTGTCCTTTAAAGCTTGAATAGAATAACAAACAACTCTTACTTTTGGTTAAAATGAGAGCTCAAATATAAACTGGGAGACAAGAGTAAAACTGTGAGACTGGTTTCATAATAAACTGGGAATTTGGGACTGTTTCCTTTGTTTTAGAAATGTTGTCCTTTTAAGTCTCTTGAAGAAAATGTGTTATTTGGAAAAATTATAATTAATCTTGACTTAATAGGCTGTTAAACCTAAGCCTACAGTCTAAAACACTGTGCCCTGTTCAGACTTCGCCTTAACGTGCATCCTATGAAATCCGAGCACAAGTAGCCGGTGGTTCATGTGTTTTTATACCTGGCATTAAAATGTGTTCCCAAATACGTCTGAGTTATTGGTCCAGTTCGTCCCAAGATGGTTTCATGCTCAAATTATGAAGAGAACGTGGACACAAGTGTCCCAGACCACCTTCAAGGTGTGATCAGTGAATCTGTCCTGGACTGTGTTCAGACTTTGCATTTGCCCCTTGTGAGCTCATTTCCTAGAATACATTTTAATGTTGGGTCTGAACGGTACATGAGTGAGTGTGTGTTTGCTCTGTGTGGTGTCCAAGTTCAGGACCTGTTCCTTTGTTGATGCTAGTCTGGTTGTTGTACTGCTTACGTCACATGCTATTTGTTTTTTCTCTGATTGGTTGTATGTATATATATATGTATGGCACCTAGAGGACACTTCTGTGCTTGTTCTTAGAAATCAAAGCTGAATCCAGAGAAACCAGATATTTATTTTTTTGTATTGGAAAGGAAACAAATTAGGATGGATTACTAGGGTAAAGAGGTACTGCTGCAGAACAAAAAAGCCACATAATTAGTTGCTTTATCAGGATTACTTCATTGAACAATTAACAAAGTCTGAAGAAATTTATGAAGCTCTATGTGAACCTCAGATTAAACATGAGGTACAGTTTGAGCACAGGTGGAAATGTGTGCATGGATTGCAGTCCTGCAACATGTCTTTGTAACTCACCGTGGTCATGTGCAAATACAAGCAAGGGACAGTTCCTTCAATCTCTGTGCTATCTCATCATAAGGCCCACAATGCTCTCCAGCTCCATGAGCAATAAACACCAGAGCCCTGAAAGGAGAAAATAGGAGAGGAAATCTGTTAACCCAGCCTCTAACAAAAGCAGAGCTTCACATAACCTCTTTTCTCTCTCTCTCTCTGTCTCTCTCTCTCTCTCTTTTATCACACATGCAGAGAGAAACAAACAGGAAAAGTTTGCATTTTCTGCAAGGGAGTGTCCTGTTTTTACAATTTACAGATAAAGTACTGTAATATCTTCAAATTAGACACAAGCAGAAATGTTTATAGATGGGATAGATCAGACAAATTCATCTTTGACAGAGCACTGGGTTGGAATGACTGTGGGTGATTTTGTAAAATGACTACATTGTATGCAACCTCCGCATCACTGACTTGACTCAGGCTGCTGTATTTATGAGTGGGGATGACAGAAATGATGGAAAAATAAATGAAGGAAGAAAAGACTGAGAGCGAAGCAGATAACAGCTATCATCCATCTGGCTGCATAAATACAGCAGCGACCATGATGTTCCAGTGACATTTCAGGGGTGTTCATATGTTGAGTTGCGCTCTTGGAGAATATAAAAAAATGATGAATGTATCTTTTTTTTCCACTCAAGTGCACTTGTGATTAAATAGCCTTGAAGATTTCACTCTGGTTCGAGACGTAACAATGTTGTTGAAGGGTAAATTATGTCATAGACTGGACTGCTATTCTATTTGCCCTCTAAACTGAAGGATTTTATTTTAATTTATTTCAGATAAATGACCAGCGTATATGTGTATTTGCCTTGAATAGATCAACAGAATTTTCTGCAAGAATGTTAAAGGTGAAGGCTTTTGCTTTTATCATGCTGACATTTTCATTATGAAAGACATTCATAGGTGTAAGACATTTAACATAATTCTATTTCGCTTAAACAGAATACAATAGATCAGTGGTTCTTAACCTTGTTGGAGGTACTGAACCCCACCGGTTTCATATGGAGATTGAAAAATAAAACATGATTACTTTTTTTTTTTCCAAATCAAAATTTTCAAATTCAAGACATATGTTTTACTGGTGCAAAAAATGAAGCGTACATTAACATCACTGTGTCCAAAGAACAAAACCAATACAATACATGAACTCCCATTAATTAGATATCTAACTTATTATTTATTGTATTTATCATTCATTTTCTGAACCCGCTTTATCCTCACTAGGGTCACGAAATAAAATATGATTTTATTTGTTTCACCAATGGTATGTGGTTTGCCCTGCTTTGCGATCAGGTAAGCAACTTCGTACGAGGACCAGTTTGTTGATTGGTGCAAAGCCGAGAGCAGGCAGAGGAGCCTTTTCATCAAATCTGGCAAATCACCTTGAATTCAGCAAGTGTTGTGTTCTTGTATTCCCCATCTCCATGCAGTTTAAGGAAGTGTTCCTTTATTTTGCTGGTGCTGGACTAGAAGTGCTTAACTTGGCATTGCAAATCACGCATAGGAAGCTGACTCCCATCACGTTCCGTTATACGTGTGAATCCATATCGTTCATAGTCGTCCAACCACTTTCTTTTTTTTGCTTGACATAGTTAGTATGGTTTAAAATATTAAAGAAATCACACAATGTACCATCACTACAGTCATAAGGTCAAAACCAAATTCCCTGATTGGCCAAGCAATGTAAGATGATCACCTGTAGCCAGTGATGGCCAAGCGAGGCGTGTCATCATGAATCATATGAGTCAGGTGCGTGTCTTGACCTCCACCAAACCCCTGAGACTGACTCACCGAACCCCTGGGGTTCGATCAAACCCAGGTTAAGAACCACTGCAATAGATGGACACAGGCATGTGGTGACAAATGTGAGGCCAATGTGAAGTGGTTTAAAGTGCAATGCCACTGGTGACCACTGGGGGCAGACTTCTAAACATTTCTGACTCCAAGATACTGAAAAAGTGTCGGTCGCTCTCATGATCCCATTTGGCTCTTATAACTGTGACAACTGTCCTTCTGAAAATCATTTCCTTTCTCTTTTCTCTTAAGTATGCTAGGCCTGAAAATCTGTGTTTATGGACACGACTGGCATGACACACTTTCATTTGTTTCTTTGTCAAGACTGCCGTGTAATTGACTGGCCACCTGACCAGGGCAGCTTTGATGACGCAGAAAATCAATCAATCAATCAACATGGCGCTGATAAAGAATATCATCAAGTCACATTTTATTAAAATCCTCCTGGCTCTCTCCCCACTGGAGTTTGTAATTTATTAGATTTTGCTTTCTTGTACTTCATATCCAGGACAATCACTCCACTAATGCCACTAAGATGCCTCTGACACGACTGGAGTCTTTAAACATTCAACCCTGAAATGATCCTGCAGTTCACACTGAAATGTAAAGTGGAGGTTAGATGGCTTTCCATGTTAGTGTACTCATCTAACGATAGACTCTTGTCTTACATCACAGTAAGCTGAAAGAAGAGAGATATAAAAGGGGCTGTTGCATTTCTATGTAAAATAAACACAGAATAGCCGAGTCATGCAAACTCGACTGTGCGAAGATTTTATTTTTGTACTTCACATAACTGTCCTAAAGTGGGGATTGCCTTGAGTGTCCTGATGAGAAGGACAGCCTCCGACCAGCCAGTGGGGAACTGGTCTGGACTTGAAGCTATATATGGACATGGCATTCATTTTAAAAGTTTTTGACAGCACACTAAGGAAGGAGTGATGAGCTGAGTGATAAGTATTTTGTTTTTGTTTCCATAATGTCTAGGAAGAAGTGTGCATATTATCGTGAGGAACGAGCAAACGTTTTTCAAACTGAAGAATCCAACTAAAGCTGGTTCCTCCAGTTAATGACTTTCATGCTCCGAAGCCAGTTCTAGCTGGATTTCTGAACTTGCCATTGTTGGAAACATAAGTAATCTCTCAAAGTTTAGGTTATTGTAGCTTTGTTAGGAGCTCTGTGTTCTGTTCCTGACTGGGATCAGGAGTTGTGTGCGCTCATGAGGCACTCTGCCCCTCAGAGAGAGCTAACAGACATTCAGTCCGTCAGAAGACGCTGAAGAACCTCCAGACATTTATCCATCCATGAACTTGTCCAAGTCTGAGTCACGAGTGCAGCAGCCTAAGCAAAGAGGCCTAGACTTCCATTTCCACAGCCACCTTCAAGTTCAAGTTCAAGTTCAAGTTCAAGTTGACTTTATTGATACCCATAGGTAGATTTGTTTTGCAGTAGGAGAAGGCATCTCACACACAACCTTTACCGTCATTAATTCAACACAGGACAAAAAACATTGAACAGGTTTTACAACAGCACAAGACAGACATGGCAGGTACTCACAATGCTCACTGAACAGGATAAAAGTAGATTTTGCTAACAAGGCCATGAACAATAAATAGAAGTAAAAAACCAAGGGTTTCTAAAATAGAAATAAATAAATTAAAAGCAGGATAGACCTCATCAATAAATAAAATACGTTAAGATTTCATATCGTTTAAATACGTTCAGACCTTCTAGCACACCTGAGGAAATACCAAGGTGCTCCCATGCCAGCCGAGAGATATAGGCCCCGATCGTACACTTCCCACTAGCCACTACCCGCAAATTATGGGTTGAGGAACCTCCGCTAACCACTAATGCAATCTTCCGCTCCCTAAAGCCGCTACCCATTATACCATTATACGTGCAAAAATGGCTCTACCTTTCGAATTAACTCTTGTATAAAAAGCGTGATTTGGCCTCTGTTGAACCCCTGAGAAAATAGCAGAGATCCTCTTAAACGGCTTGCGTGCCAGTTAAACCATAGACGACCAGAGCGTGTTGACTGGGAGCGCATCGACTATCTGGGACTTTCAGGAAGTCGATAGGAATTTGTCTGTGTAAAGATATTTTTATGTACATATCAGTGCAGAGGAAGAGGTGGAAGGAAGAGGAGGAAGCTCTACAGCAGAGTCCCAGACGAGCTGCGGACAAGAGCTGCTCTGATCTGGATGAAAGACACGCCATAGCAGTTTGCAGGTAGCGCAACCAGCTCTTAAAGGCAATGGTTGTTGACGCACTGATTGGTTTAACAGGTGGAACGCCCTAACCACTCCTATGTATGATATAGCGGGTAGCGCAGGTGGGATAGCGGGTTTGGCAAGGTGGAAGATTGCATTCTTTGCGGGGGAAACGCCCCTCCCGCTACCCGCTATCCCTAAATAGTGGCTTCAGGAGATTTGGCGGAAGATCAGGCCCTTAATCTCTCCAGCAGGTCCTGGGTCTAGCCTTGGGCCTTCTCAAGAAGGTTTACTAACCCCCGAACCTGTGTTTATCATATCTGGTGCACTGTAATTGTGGCTAGTCTTTAATTAACTAGATGAACAGGTCCTGAAAGAACTCTGGTTAACATTTAAAAAATAAAGGACTTTTGTAGTAATTTTAACATGTGTACAAGCCCCTACAGGGTCCTTTCATAGTATAATATATACCGTGATTTGGTAGTCAGTTCATCATATGTTTATATGTCCTTATAATATACTTCACACCTTTTTGCTAATTCATGGTTTTGATTCTGTGTTCTGAAAAAAAAAAAATCTTTATATTCTTATATCTAAGCAAGACTGACTGATCTGACTGAACTTTAATTTCATTGCACGCAAAGGGAGGTCACACAATTGATCTGTTCAGCAAGTTGCAGATGATGGTAATGACCATAGCAACAATATGGCATCATGGACTTCAGCATGAGCAGAAAGGTTACAGCAGGGGTCACCAATCTCGGTCCTCGAGGGCTGGTGTCCAGCAGGTTTTTGATGTTTCCCTCCTTCTTCACACCCTGATACAAGTGACTGTGTCATTAACAGACAAGTGCTGACCTTGATGACAAGATGATGATGGTCATTAATTAGGATCAGGAGTGTTAAAGCAGGGAAACATCTAAAACCTGCAGGACACCGGCCCTTCAGGACTGAGATGTTGGAGACCCCTGGGTTACAGGAATGAAAAAAAAAAACAAAAAAAATAGGACAATAATATCTGACTGACACATGTCAAGACTTTGGAGCTGCTGAGAGACATCTTGTCTTGAGGAGCAGGTGTCTGGAACCATGATGACGGATATTTCTCTGTCTAGTTATAAAAACAAAGTTATCTTCTTTTTTTTCCCTTTTATCTTCTTTTTCTTTTTTTCGGCATAATCTATAATTAATTTCACTCGTTAAAAGGATTTAAACGCTCAGTCAAATTTAATTTAATGCTCTGAGAAATGGGTAATACAATTCATATCTTTTGCTAATAAATAGTCTAGAGTCTGCCAGCCAGCCCGGCAATAAGTTGTTTTATGTTTTTCTTATGCCTTCTCGGTGCATATTAAACAGGGGAGCAGAACTGAAATGTTTCAGCGTTCAGAAAGAAGCAACAGCAGTTCTGAGGAGCCTGCAAGAGCTTCAGTAAGCAGCTGTGCAGCAATCAGCCCAAATGCATTCAGCAACGCAGAGAAAGAACGGAGTGGAGTGAAGTGAAACAAGGAGAGAGCAAGTGAAAATGTGGGCAAGCTGAGGTGGTGGCGCGCATGTGTGGGAGAACAGAGGTAGCTGTTCATCAAGCCTCTTAAGCAAATTTCATTCACAGCACCCTCCTCCTTTTGCAGAAAGCCATTGCCTGGGGCTGAGACTTCCTCTGCACTCAAAGCGAGGGTGCATGTGTGTGAATGATGGCCTTTGTGGAAGCATAATATTCTGCAACACACGACCAGAGGAGCTGCAGAAGCAACTCGGGTTTGCTGCAAAAGGAACTTAACAGTGAGCAACACGTTTCACGGTGTGCTTGCAATTTCCTGTCTTTCTTCATTTCCAAGATTCTCTCCATCCATCATGTCCCAAAATAGCTCTTTGGTCGACTGGATGTCCTCACTTTCAGTTTCTCTCCGCGAACTCTTTCCTTCCTGTTAGTGTCTGCTGATAGCTACAAACAGATGTGAGTCCTGTGATGTGTTTTTTTTTTTAAAGCTTGAAGTGTTGGAATACTAAGAAATTCAATCTAAATGAGCACGGCGTTCTTTGAATTACGGGCATCTGCAGACAAGGGACAGCGCTCAGGCATCATCAGTATGTTGGCTCGGGCGTACAAAGCCGGCCCATGTTTTCCATTTGCTAAAAGCAGCCTGGCGAGGCTTGGGAGGCATTTGTTTGGAGCAAGTGTTATTTCAACGCCCTGACATATTTTGGCACATTTCTCCTTGACCTCTTCCATCACTCCGTGAGCTATTATGTTCTTTCAACAGAAACAGAAGACCAGTGACAGTTTGACAATAACAAATGTAACTTAAGCATCCCAACTTCCAGAAAGTTGGTTTCTGGAAGCAGTTCAGGCTAAAGTTGGCCCTTGAACAGTGTACCCCTGCAAAGTGGGAGTAAAGGCACATTTTTTTTCCATAACGATCAAGTGAGAATAAGCTTTATCTTTGGTAGGAGCAGTGATGCTCAGAAAAGGATGACTTGAAAGGGAAGTGTTAAACCCCCTTCAGACTGCCGTCAGGTGACGCAGCATCACTTGCCAGATTAATTCCTGTGTAGAGATGCAATGATTACTTTATTTACTCGAACCTGAAATACTTGGAGAAATTTCACTTCCTTTGTTGCATTTCTTTTCTCTTCACTTTGCCTTTTCTCTCATGGGAACGAGAGACAGGCTTGTCTCTCACACAGTTTCAATTGCCGGAACAGCACGGCTTATAACCGGCCTTATTAAAACACCCAGAGAGTAAACTAGACAGTTTATGCCTCCCACTGGCTTTAACCAGAGCTACTCCAAACAACTACAGGCCCGGAACAAAGCCAAGACCCTAATCCCTTTCACGCAGTGCTGGTGGGCTACTGAATACGTGTAGACCTTATGAACCTCTCAGGGATGCTCAAAGTTGTACACCTTTAATTGTGAAGCTTACAGGGGAAATTCACATGGGATAAAGCTCAGGCTGCCACTTACAGACTCTTGGAAATTAGACAGTCTTTGTAGGATTAAAAGATTTGTGCAGGCGATGTGTTGGAGTAGGGGAATATCTAAAATACAGAGGGCAGCCAGCTTCAAGGATCAGACTTACGGAGCACAGCTGTAAGTGGAGACACGACTCGCTGAAAGGACCGAGGAGACGGTTGCCCTGTTACAACGCTTTCATCTGCTTCAGAGATACTACTGTATATGGGCCCTTTTTGACCCGCTAGCCTTCTTATTTATTCATTGTTTTGTTTTCTTTGACACTTTTTATGTGGATATCATCCTTTCTTTACTCTTCCTGTGTAGGTTTAATTATCTTTGATGGTATAGTGAGCAGGCAGCACTGTGGCTTGGTGGTTAGCACTGTTGCCTCATAGCAAGAAGGTTCCTGGTTCAAACCTCTGTGGGGGCCTTTCTGTGTGGAGTTTGCATGTTCTCCCTGTGCTTGCATGGGTTTCCTCCAGGTACTCCAGCCTTCCTCCCACAGTCCAAAGATATAAATGTTAAGTTAAATGGTGGTTCTAAATTGCCGTACTGACCCTGCAGAGGATTTAGCGAGCATAGATAATGCATGCATGGTATGGTGAGCTTATATCCCATTATTTAACGCCACTCTGTGGAGCGACATTACCTCTGAGCGCAAGGGGACTACATATCACACATAAAGTGCTTGTGGCAGCCATAGGTATCAGCCCATGATCCAAGACGCAATGAAATTCACCTGTAAGGGCCAAAGAAATTACAAGATGTGCCAGGCTGCCCCCACAGCAGATCTATTTGCTCCCATGTGGTCAGAAGTGGTTTTTCTATGTGGGGTGGCTTTAACAGATCTGTATAGAAAGAAAGACTATTGAAGTAATTGATTCTCGTTTGTATGCTTTGAATATCTCACCCAGTTTCAATGTTATGGCTGCAGCTGTTGATGTACTTAGGTGGGAATCATTTCTTACAACTGTAACGGACTTAAAATCAGTTCTCGTCTGAATCTTTTCCTCTCTAATTTACGGTGAACGATCACAGCTGGCACCTGGAATCGCCCACTGAGTGGATTTTATGGAAATACAAAGGGTCCCTCATATTTTATGCATTCAGCCGCTCAACTCTAATTGACTCCTGAGCGCGAGCATGATGGGTACGGTTGCTCTGAGGGCTTTTTGTCTTTGTAAAGTGTCCTCCGCAGACACAGTGGACACGAGCAGCTGGGAAATTAAACAGAAATGCAAGGAAACTCCTCCAGGACCACCATGAATGAGTTTTTATAATCTGTGAGTGCACATTTGTCACCGTGTCCGTGAGAGCGCACAAATGGCTGGACGGTCTGTCAGTGATCATGAAAACCATGTTTCTTAGTCATCACTTTGACAAGCCTATAAAAGTCATAATGGGAAAACTGGTTCCTACTTTAAAATGACTCTTATTGTTGTTCATCAACATGTGAGAGATGGTTTTAGTAATAGTGTTAGTGTTTCACAGGCGAGGTATGTGGCAGTTATGTCCGTCTACCACCGAAACCACAACAGTCAAATGCCAACAAGGGTTTATAGGTTCTCTGACCATAACAGCCCATTTAAGGAAGTTTATTCTGATGTTTTCCCACACGCAGTGTGTGTCAGCTGTTTATTTTTTTCTTAAGAGTCATCATTCTTCCTGAAAGATTCTTTCAAATTTCAAATTTTAAAGAGGCGCTTGAGAAAAAGTTTTAATCCTTTACTTGTCGTCATCCTGTTTTGTGCCTGACCTGTGTCTGAGGTGCTTCCTTGTTCAGATCATTTGGATTTCTGTCAGAACTAGACAAACATATGGGAAGAGCTACTTCCTTTTAGCACTCTTTGTCTGCAGGTGCTTTCCCCTCCTTCTGGCCTGTTATCTGATTTCATACCTCATGTCTCACTCGTTGTGTAAAGTCACCAAACAGCCCCGCTGGTTCACACAAAGGTCACGCTCTGCATGGGTCCTCGCTCAATGTCGGGCTTTGTTTGACCCACTTCCACTTTCTTGTTAAATAAACCGTGCGTGCAATAAACTGCTGGTCCACTGTTAAACTGTCAACAGTCAGCGTCACACTGTAGTTACAGTACAAACAGCACCATTGTCGACTTAATTAGAAGTAAATTACTTAGTTAGCACTAATAATGATAAACTGTTAATACTGAGAGCAAAAATGCATTTATTTATTTTTTCTTCAGGATCTGAACTTTAAGAAAGTGCAAATTTTCTTAATTTAATGTGACATGATATTATTCATCTCTGGGTTTTACAGTATTGTTAATGTTCAGATAAAACTTCTCTTCCTGCTTCATACAATTCAGATTTTCACTATTTATTACTTGTTTATATATAAAAATATATTATTTATTCTATTTTTTCAAGTGCACAGGATTAGAAAAGGACTTACCGACAGCTGCAGTTATACTGTGATCATTAGAGGTGCAATGACAGAAAATAGCTGCTTAATGTGCATTAGTAATGATATGTTAATGAAACCATGCAGTCTGTGAAGATAATTGGCCGTGTGTTGCTAGAAGGATGCTTCTTTGGTAAAATTTGGTTTTGTTAAAAAGGTTTTGTTTTTGTTTCTTTAGGTTTTGAGTTGACTGGAACAACATTTGAATAAGTAGGTTTACTTTTAATCCCGACTGAGTGATCCAGAACGATGGATCTAGAGAACAGTTATGCACATACAGAGGAAAGGAAAAGTAAATTAATGCACTGAATTAACTGGTTTTCTGCATTAATTATCTGAACTTCATCAAAGTCACAGTAATATGCAAACACAATGTGCTTCAGCTGATAACATACAAAGCACTGGAATTTATTCAGTGGGGTCTTTATTCAGCACCCATTAAACATTCACAGTGTTGGTGGGAAAAATAAGTGAACCTTTGTAGATGATAACTGGTCAAACCTCCTTTGACTTCAGGAAAGCCCTTCGGGCAGCTCTGTATCAGAGAAGCACAACTCTCGGGGGGAACTTTTTTCTTCCTCTTTACAGAACTGCTTCAGCTCAGACACAATCGTACAATGACCCCAACCTCACCCCACTGGGGTTTGAATGTCTTTGCTATGATGGATATTAAAGTCTTTGACATTATCTTTAATCTCTCTCCAGCCTGATCGAGATCTCTAGATCAAGTACTATTAGTCTTCATCACACATCTTCAGCTATCTGGTTTCTCCAAGACGTCGTTCACATCATCAGATCTTTATTACTGACAGCAAACTCAAAATATTTCCTCCTCTTTCATAAATCATCAGCTTAATCACATTGCGTTTGTCTATCATCGTGACTTAGATGAAGATCAGCTCATATTTCATAGTAAATTAAAGCAGGAAAACCAATTAATTCACAATCTTTTTGTAGTTAGCACACATAAATGCTATTATAATCACAGGCAACTGTTCAATCCCTCAGAGTTCTGTCTGAATTTCAGAAATGCTTCTGCTTCAAGTTCTTTATCTCACTCCTCTTGTAATTGAAAAACTGCTTGCAAGTTGCTGATTAAGCTTCTTCTGTAAAAGGCTGGATTTCATACATTCGAGTTTTGATCTGCTCACAGCAGTCGACCGTAGCTGAGATTACGTGGAGCCACGGCGCAGAGTGCAGAAAATGTTTTCTTGTGAATAACAAAAGTTTATGTTAAAAACTGGAGGAAAATATCGCAGGAGTTTAACGCGAAAAGCAAATGCTGTGTGCTTTCTGTTCTCAGCAGGTAAATGTTATTATGGATTGTGTGAAACTTAAGAGATGCTGTAATGTTCAGACATTTTACTCTGAACCACTACCTTCTGATAAAATTTGAAACAAACGCACATTAAAGCCAACCAGACTGATTTTGCAGATTGCTTGAACGTCAGGTATGCTGTATTTGTGAGTCAGTGTGGAACAGCTACTGGTTTTACAGGTAGTAAAACGTGCAATAAACCAGCTTCACGCAGTTAACAAGAGCTGCTGGCTCAGCAAACGGAATTTCATGAGTCTCAGTTCGGACGGCGATTAACGAATGAATGCAGCTTTTGAGCTTTTTCCACTCTGAATCCATTTTTGTGAAGCCTCTACATCTGATCTTGGCAGCTTCGCTGCACGATACTGAGCCAGACCTGAGCAGAGAAATGTGCATGCAGTCATGTCAACATCATGATGCACATCATAAAAACTCCCGAGCGTCTCTCCTCTACTACGTCTGCTTTCACTTTTACAATGTTGAGTAGTCGAGCTCCAGTGAAAAAGCTCTTACATAACCCATCCAAGGCTACAGCTAAAAAAAGGTTACAACAGAGACTCGGGAGATATTTTAATCCAGCAGCGATTCAGCTTCTTTACATCTAAATAGCTCACAGCTGGTGCAGAGTGCTGCTAAAATTTCATTAGTTAGTTGGTGAATCAATTGTCACGGATGATGGGGGAAATTTTTGGACCTGTTATATAACCCCGACACCCTTTGGTGATACAGTTTAAATATATGCTGGGTGGATGGGTAGTTTTTATCTGATGCAGGAATATCACGCATCAACTAAAGCATTTCTGTGTTGATTGTAAGCAACTATGAGGTCTAATTTATGTTTCGTGAACTCAAAACAGATGTGTACTTACAGGTATACAAACAGCTTCATGTACAAACACAAAGTCAAGAACGACTGCGAAATAAACACACACGTACACACACAGGTTGTTGTAAACTGTTAGCCGGGGGTTTACAGGACAGTTGCACAGTCTCAGTTAATAAGTCACTGCCTTCCTGTAATGTCTGAGCCTGCACGTGCATGTGTGTGCTGTGGGTGATCATTGATATCTTGACTCCAGATGTTTCTTTGGGTCGCCGGTTTCTCTCACCCCGGCGTGCAGCCATGGGGCTTGTAAGCGAGCGGGACATCTGTGTTGCGTTTCGCTCTGCGCTGTGTTTCCTGCGCAGCCACGTGTCTGGAGACCACAAAGCGAACTTAAAAAGCATGAGCGCAAATACCGCAGGGGCCTCCAACACGGCGGGGGGGAAAATATCAGTCACTGTAAGCCACTCAGATGTCTTTTTATAATATAAACTCCACCCAGTATTAACTAGCCGCGGTGCTTGACGTCAGTTTGGCAGGAAGACATTTACGCAACAGAATGCCGGATGATTCGGGACATGAATTACAACGCTGCTCACTGGTGTAATGAGGACAGAACCCAAAAACATGGCTGCCTTCATCACTCTTGGAAAGCGCAGTTTCATCAGAGAGGGATCTTCTGGACTGATACTCATATTTATCTGCTTCCTTATGTGTCACTCTAAACTGTGAGCTGCATGATGTTCCTGTCACTGTCCTAGTTGTCTTGTTACATTCATGTCGAGCGCTGATTTATACACAGGGTATGAATCCTGCAACTGCAGGGTCTATGGAGCAGTTTATGAGGTAAAATGATGAGCTTTGTTCTTGAAAATTCAGAATATATACAAAATAGAATAGCAATTACTATGAAATAAACCATGACAAACTTTAACTTAAAGCATGGACTCAAAAAGAAATTAATCCTATTTTTTCTTTTTTTTTTTAATCGGGTCATGACCCAGTATCAGTCGCTTGTGCATCTGGTAGTCACCACAATGAGGAGATTTCCATAATTAGTGTTTTTTGTTGTTTATTTTTTTAACTAAGAATGGGCCAAACAATGAAACTAAGCTTTCTGTAAATGTTACACATTACAGCAGTTTATTTATCTATTTATTCAATACTCAACTTTTCAATTTTCCTTCAGTCTTGGCGTTAAGAACGACAAAGTTCTCATCAGCCAGCACAATGACATGCTTCAAAAGAATCTGAAAAGACTGTTAAAGCTACTCTCTGTAGTAATACCACTTCTGACCACAAGGGTGCATATAGATCTGCTGTGTTGACAGAAGCGCCACTGTGCTAATAAGTGGGGACATCCATAAAGGGGGGGGGGGGGGGGGGGGGGTGGCACATTTCGTAATTTCACTTTATCCAACTACAGGTGCAGTGGTTGTCTTACACCGGGAGCTGACGAGTAAACTATCTTGTGATATGCTTAAGCATGAAAGTTATTATTTCGTTGTCCCTAATAAATTGAATACTAGTCCACGTGTTTCTCGTCTTGTGCTTAGTGTGTATCTGTGTCATGTGCTGTGTCTATTTTGTCTATGCACAGTAAAAAAAAGAAAAAAAGTGGAAGTGTAAAACCTTTAGAGTGTTTACTGTCTAAGCTTTATATATATATATATATATATATATATATATATATATATTATATATATATATATATGTATTATATATATACATATATATATATACAGTCATGGAAAAAATTATTAGACCACCCTTGTTTTCTTCAGTTTCTTGTTCATTTTAATGCCTGGTACAACTAAAGGTACATTTGTTTGGACAAACATAACGATAACCACAAAGATT
Organism: Hirundichthys speculiger; assembly: GCA_018398805.1. NCBI lineage: Eukaryota > Metazoa > Chordata > Actinopteri > Beloniformes > Exocoetidae > Hirundichthys > Hirundichthys speculiger. The sequence goes on from JAGFBZ010000229.1 coordinate 637,932, forward strand.
GCTCATAAGAGTTTTATTTAAGAGCTGATATCTTACCATTTTCCATGGTTTTCTTGATTATAACCTAAATCACTTAAGTTTTTACATCAATAGCTATGGCGTTGTACTGCCAAAAATACTGCTTTTATGCATTCAGTGTTTTCTTTTCTGTCTGTTTTAGTCACATGATGACGTTTAGTGGTACCAGGTATTAAAATGAACAAGAAAGTGAAGAAAAAATGGTGGTCTAATAATTTTTTCCATGACTGTATATCAGTCACGTGCAGAGGGGGGGGGCTTAGGGTGCTTGAGCACCTGCCCCTTTGCCCCCTTGATGGGCAAGTGCCCTTTTGTCAAGGCATTTTTTTTTATTTTTTTTTTTGGGTGCGTGTGTGTAGGCCTGCCTGTGCCCTTTAACAATAACATTTAAGAATTAATAAGAATTTAGCTAAATAAAATGATGACCTTTAACGTTGTTCATCCTTGACGTGCCCCGACACGCCCCCACGTGCCCTCACTTGCCCTCCCTGCTCTGACCCCGTCGCGACTGATGACACCTGGATGCTGCAGTGCAAACTCTGTCTGCAGGAGAAAAACTGACAAGCTTACAGGAGTATTTATCTTCAATTGCCGGTAAGTAGGGTTTGCAGCATGTGCACGTTGTTTGGTGTATTGTAAGGCAAAACCGACGAAGTGAAATGAGCATGCTGTGTGCAACGTTACCTGTTACCAGAGTCAGATACTCTGCTGTTACTGACTTGACAAGTAGTGGCCATTAGCCGCTAGCTAACCGAGGGGGGCGGAGGGGAGTATGATAGGCTTCTTGTTTCTGTCTTTCTTTTGTCATGGGCGAAGTGTAGTTCTGTCCACCGTTTTAGAGAACATATGATTAAAGGGCTTTCCCCACCTTTCTGGAGGGCTTATATTTCACTAAAACTGTGCAAATATGCATATTTACATAATGTTGGACTATTATAATTACAATATTGTTTTAAACACGCACTGTATTTCTATATTTTGTAAAGAAAATGCATTCAGAACAGGATTAGAATAGATGTATATTTTAAATATTACAAAATATGGATTTTACAGCAGCAAAGTTAATGTTTACAACAGCAAAATTATTATATAAACTGAACAATATCTCACTAGGAAGAAATAGGAAAATGTCAGTGAAAAAAATGTAATTTTAACTAACTAATATATTGTGTGTGTACGTATACATCTATAAGTATATGTGTATATCTGCGCAATTTAAACATTTAATTAGCTTTCTGCCTTGCCCAAAGTGGATAGTCAAACAAATTGAATGTAAGCATAAATACATTATGTTATATTGATTACGTTATTACTTTATTCTTCTACTTATTATCACTTTATTATTATAGCATTAGGAATAAATAATTAAGGACAGATTCTGGATCAGCACCATGAAGCAAACTTGTGGCCATAGTATACAGTATTTCTGGAAAAGGAATGAAAAGTCACTATGTGTGTACATGTGTGTGTGTATGTGTAAGTGTGTATGGGGGAATCAGATTTTCTTTTATTAATCATGATATTTCATTCTGCAGACATGCCTCGTAAGGAGAGGAGGTGGAAGAAAAAACAAAAGGAGCTGCGTGAGGCTGCTAAAGGCAGTGGATCCCTCACTAGCTGGGTGAAGAGCACAACAGGTAAGAATAACACATGTACCAGTTGTTTACATTGCAGAGGTATTCGGGTATAAAATACAACAATAATAAACACAATTGCAATGTTTTAGTTCTATAACATTTTTGTATCATTACCTTATTAGGTGCAACAGTTGTCAAGTATGAATAATGAAATAATAGATTAATGCAATAGCAAATTGTGCCTTGTTCTCAGATGGACAGCGAGTGGACACACACACACACACACACACACCTCTGACCATATAGATTTTTTTGTAGCACTCTTACCCCTGCCATGACCACCCCAATCTCCCCACCTAATGTTCTCTTTTCAGTTTATTTCCCACACTTTCTTGAAACTGTTGCCTTATTTTCTCTACTTGCAGCAGCTCTTGGTGTGCAGCAGCCATCAGTCCTGTCTCCTGCAAACCATCAGCACTACAGCAGGTCAGTCACAGTGAGCCAGTTGCATGCACTGTCAAAAATCTTTGCATCTTGTTATTATCACATGTTCACTTGTTTAATCAGCTACCATCTCTCCCATGTTTGTTTTAATGTCTACAGTCTCAGATCAACACAGCCCTCCAACACTTAAAGCAGCAGCAGCCCAAGAACCCGTCAACAGCAACTGTATACCCCATCAGGTAAAACACAGGCTACTTCTGCTCCCCACCTGATGAAATGGGATGGGGACAATGATATAGTATGATGCAATTTCATGTTACATTCTTTATGAATATAGGTTGCTATAATTCAGCTAGTTATGCTATAAGTTATGTCGTCATAAGCTGTTTTAAAGTCTTGTTCCATGTGCCCCTTTTTTAACTTTCAGCACCTGCCCCTCCAAAGGTCTCTGCACGGCCCTGCTGTATATATATTATTATTATTATTACAAAAACCATTTGAGCAGTATGTGACTGGTGAACTGTACTGCTTACCAAAACAAAATGAGTGTGTGTAAGGATGTTGAAAAATATCCTTAAAAAAATAAATGGCCCCTAACTTCCACTGGTGTTGATAGAATACAGGCATTTGCACTAATAGGTAGAGTTGAACCGCACACATCCAGACACGTAGGGCCTCTCTGCTGAAGTCACGTGACTCCCGGACAGGGAACAAGCATGTGGCCGCTATTCCGTGCAACATCAGAGGATCATATGACAGCACTTTAAATTAAGCCATGTCTTTAATTAGTAGTTAGTAGTTTATAGAATACCCATCACTGAACACATATACAGAGTTAAACACAAACACTTTTCTCTCACTCTCTCTCCACTGACCTTGGCGGACCGGCGGGCTCCCAGTAGCGGCAGAACAGGTGCAGCCCGTCGGCATTAACTATGTGCGGCAGCTCGGAGTAGGGGACTCCCTGCGGACTCCTCCGCGGAGCGACTCCCGGCTCGGGCATGGAGGGGTCGTCTGCAAGAGAGACGCGGAGCGACGTCAGAAAGTCGCCGCTGTAGAGGTACCAGCTCAGAGCGGCGGCGAGCACGCAGGCTGCGGCGGTCACGGCGTTCATCGTTTGTTGTTGTTTGTTTGTTTGTTTGGCGCGTGTTCCGGCCATGTATCGGCGATGACAGTATATGTGGGTCGGTGCAGATCTAATCCTGAGCGCGCGGCATAAGCGATGTTGTCAGAGCGCCCCGCGACCGGTGTTACGTCATCAGACCATATGCTCCGGTATCCACAAGGTCTCTCTACCAGTCTCTCTCTTTTTACACCTCTCCCCCGTCCAATTCAAATCAGGTTCGTTGTCAGGCCATAAAAGCCACCGTTCACTGCCTGGGACTGAAAGAAGCACATTGTTCCTACTGTCTTTAAAGGATAAAAGTCAGATAAAGGAAATGATCTATCACACATAATGATTATGATTATTATACACACAGGGCTCTTTCTGTTTGGTGTGCCTGCGCATTATCCTCTTTGGGGGGCCTTATTTTGTAAAACTGCAGTGCAGTAGGGGCTTTCAAACCCTTTAAGATGATCAATGGTGATGCCCTAATGTTTTGTACCTTAGGACCCCCGTTACACTGCATGATTTTGGGGCTGTCACAGACTAAAGAGTACCATCATGAAGGAATCATGGGGATATCTTTTGTCAAAATCAGCTGTTTTGTTGTTTGTTTACGGTCAGTGGATAATGATGATGCACTTATCAGCTGTGATCTCTGCAGGGGCTCATCACATACCACTCTTGACCTTGTACCCAAGATTAAGCATATGCAAATTGTATAGTGTGAGATGTTATAATCTTTTACAACCTCAGTAATCGCGCAGTGTATAGGAGTTCTTAAGAATAAAACGGGGCAGATTTGTGAATATAAAATTCAAATTCAAGCTTAAATGGCATAAAAATTGTCTAAAGGCACCTGAGCTAGTGCGACAGCAAATTAAAGTTGATTTATGCTTCTATACGGAGGGGACTCTGTTGCCATAACCTGACGTGCTCCTCCCCAGAAATGTAACTACGCTTTGGATCGATGAAGACAGCAAACAAATTTCCTTCAACATACACATCTTCTTTGAAATTTTCAAGCCAGATATAATCTGGTTTTACTGACAATACACCAATATATTTATCTGGCAGATACATAGGTGAATTGGCGTAGAGTCAGTTATGCCTGATTTATGCCTGATGCGTTGCAAATATGCATGTAGGCTCTGCATGTTCCCCCTGTAATTACACCACCAGCCACTAGAAGGCGGTGCAGGTTTTTAAGTGGACCAATCACATTTGTTTGCATTGATGCGACACGTAGTTACATTTAGAAAGAGGTCCACATCAGAGTCTGGCACAGCTTATAGTGTAGGGCTCTGTCCTACGATGTAGATATGCCATTGCTTTGACGCTGAACCATAAAAGCTCCTTAAAAGCTTATGTTATTCAGCATTTATCAGCTCCAACTCACATAAGAAGTGCTTTACTTGCTACCTCGGTATGTCTGAGCTACATAAAGTAAGTAAATTATGGTAATGGTGGTGTAATTAGAGCAACATAAAACATATTATAGAGCAACATAAACAACAATAAATTAGTATAAATACCAACTACAACATGTGTCCTGCATTTTGGCTATTTGTGTTGTTGCTACTTGTACATGTAACATGCTTTAAGCCCATTAAGATCCTTCAAGAAGAAATTTTCTGCTCCTACTTCTTCTTTGTCATTAGCCAGATCAATAGATAGACTGCTGTGATGTCAGTAAAAGATGTGCTTTAATTGCTCCGTTTCCATATCAGAGGTAGAACCATTAAGGAAGCGCATAAAAGCAAGCCCAGCACAGAAAGCTACAGCGCTGCAGAAAAGAACCTGCACCACCATTTAGCCTTTTGGCGTAATTACAGAGTGACACAAATGACAACAGACAAGCATAAATACCAACACTGATGTGCGTCCTGTACGTAGGCTATGTGAAGAAAGAAGAGGAAGAAGAAAGCAAGCTAGATTTTTTTAATTTAGAGTTCAAATTCAAGTTTAGCTATCAAAATTAACCTTTCTCGGTAACATAAATTTAGCTGAGGCTAACTGAGCTAGCAAAACAGCTCTTTATGGGCAATTTTTGCTTCTATATTGAACCAATGACTGTGCAGTCTGCTGTGAACTTCCCATGTGTCTGTTCAAAGCGGACAACAATAGAAATGACTGGTCTGTTTGGTATCATTTCCTTTTATGTATTTTCCTTTTCTGCTACTTCCTCTTTGCAATTTTCAAGCCAAATAGAAAGACACATTGTCATAAGGCCAGTAAAGGTTACTGTTGCTCAACATTTATCTGCTCTAACTCACATAAGAGGTGGTTTATTTGCTCCATTACCATATCATAGCCTACAAGAAGGAAGTAAACAAAAGGAAGCTCGCCACAGCAGAAAAGAACCTGCATCACCAGTAAGCATTTTGTGGTGTAACTAGTGACACAAACAACTAACAAGTCATGAAACACCAGTTATGACACGGGTCCTGTGTGATGGCTAGGTGTGTTTTTTCTACATGTACTCGTAAAGCTTTATACTTTAAGATGAAAACAGGCTAGACTGTAAATCTAAAATTCAAATTCAAGTTTAGCAAGCCAAAGTAGCATAGCTAGCTATGGATTTGACAGAGCAAGCTGAGCTAGCACAGTGACGCATCAGGGTCATTTGAGGAACAAAAAAGTTATTCAGTGGTTGAGGAGGAAATGAAAAAAAAGAAAAATGAATAAAGAAAATAAATAAAATGAATTTTAATGAAAAAAAAAAAAACATCAGAACTCTTGACTTTTTAGACTGTTATCAAAATTCTGACTTCCTGGCTTAAGAAGCTCACAAATTTAAACTAGTATTTTTTTTTTTTATCACTGTGAAGTACTTAATTGTGCTTACAATTGAAAACAGCTAATTTTATTTCTCCCCAAATGGTTTACTGTATATAGGATGACCTTGTAGCTTGAGGCTGCCCCCAGTGGAGAGAGGAGCCATACTCATCTGCATATGCTTAAAAATGGCCCTTCACACACATAGCTGTTTATTGGACCTAAACGAAAAAAACACTCAGGACCACAATTTCCTTTTTAATTGATTTCTACGTCTCCACAAATGTGAATAGACTTTCTTCAGCAACGTGAAGCACAACAAACACACTTCCCTCTCCAACTCTCGCATCAGCCCCGAGCCTCCTCTGGCACCAGGTCCAGCTGGATACAGGCTCGGAGAGGCTGCGCAACACTGATGCGCGCATCCTTACCATGAAGAGGAACCATGTGTGCTCCACCTGTCACACATCCACCCTGAGGTAGAAAATAGCCCCAGAGCGAAGCTATTTCCCTCTGATAGGGTGTCGTCTTTCAGGTTTAGTGACCTAACAGCTCGTTTATTTTTTTTTATAGGCTAAAGGTTATAGTCAATGACAACTAATAAATATTTGTAGAACTGCCTTTGCTGCCATATGTAAAGCGTTAGGTTTATGTCAGTCAGCGTTGTGTCGATAAACCCGGACATCAAAGTGCAGAAAAAGGTGGTTCGCGTCCGTGCCGGATCACGACAGAGCCCATCAGTTCATTTCCATGAACTGAAAAATTATGAAATCATGTCATATGGAAATGATATTTATGTACTATAACCCCTTCGCAAGGGGAAAATCCTCTCATGGCAAGCGTGCGTAAAGACGCGCTTTTGTTTGTGGTGCAATCAAACATCTCCACCTTCACTGGCAGACTTCTCGCAACTGGACAGTAGATTGATAGTGGCTCGTTTTTTTTAAAAATTCAATAAACGACTGGTATACAAGTGTGCCTCTACTTCGAATGACATAATAGCCTTTTAATAACAGACACCTATGACTTGGCTGCCTCGTTAACGGTGCCCGCAGAGTTGAGGGAGAGGAGCGCGCTGCTCCAGTACCAGCACACTGATGCTCAGATCTGGGGGGTTTACAAGGAAATTACCATAGAAAACAGAAGAGACATGCGAATTTTACTGTACTAAATATGCGTTTCAGAATGGTTTGAAAAATAATTTAATAGAAGTGATGACAGAAATTAAACAATTTGGTCTTTAATTTGGTGTCTGTCCCGGACGCGCACTTCAAGTCCGTATCGGTAGAACTATCACGAGAATATTGTAAAATTATGAAGATAAACCAACCTGCACAGGCGAGTCTGCAGCAAACTTTCAGGTTCAATTTCTTCCTCCTTCTCCTTGACTGAAGGACTCCCTGACTGTAACACTCTCCCAACCCAAGAGAAAAATGCAGTCGGCGATGTTTGGGAAGAAACTAAGTAAGTCTTCCCATTCACACACACCCTTTTGTATTCTCTCTCTCTCTCTCTCTCTCTCTTTCTCTCTCTGTCTCTGATGCAGCTCTCGTATCACTCACAGCTTAGTTGTCATTCACTGTTCAGGAGAACAAAAAAAAAAAAAAAAGAAAAAAACATGCCCAGTCCACATGGTTTACATTTGTGCATACCAGTCTTATGATACGTGTATATTAATAGCAGCCAGTCATGACTTTCTCTCAACTTTAAATTTAATTTTTATATAGTTATTTTCCGTAAAGCTCTAGAATCCAAATTAATCAATTTTTAATACTCAAACGCAGTGTTGCCCCCTTTTTCCATCCACATCTCATTTTTGGCTTTTATAGGCTTGATTGAGAAAATAAGTTAATACAATATATTTGCCACCCTCAAAGTAATAATCATTCATAGTGTATGTAAGAAAAAAGTGTCACCTTGGTCTGGAAAATGAAGTAATTTGTGGAAATGTTTTTGAACTGCTACCCAGCTACTGGCCAGTAGGGGGCGACACGTGTGCAAAACCGGATTGTGAAGTCAGGTTGCTGTGCACCTGCATCCGAGGAGCAAAAATGCAGTGCTCATCCCGCTTAGTTTGGCTCTTGGACAAGTTAAGATAAATTAAATGAATGGTGCCATATCCCAGAGGGATCATAAACCTCTGTCAAAAGCAGAAGCTGGCTGTGGATCCAGGCCCACCAAAGGGCCGACTGGAGGCTAATGAGTCCCAAAATCACTGAAAGTCTCAAAATTCAAAACTCTGATCCCACTTCATAATTGATCATCTCTTGTCACTACATGGAGAAAATAATTTTATGCATCTAATGATTCCTATAACAGAGATTTTTAATTTGGTGCCATGTGTCTTATCATATTAAGCCATGGCACGAAGAGGCTCCACTGTGTACATTTTCCTGCCAGGTTTTATTTTTTATGGTATTGATTTTTATAAATAATGACTGAACTTGAAATAAAAATAGATGAGAACCAAGGAAGTGCTACAGTGTGGGGCTACCTTGTGATTAACAGGTTGCTCTCACCTTGTGAGAGTTGCATCTTCTTGCACATCAAACAAGTGCTTCCGACCAGCAGATAACCTCCAGGTGACTCTGTCCATCTCTTATCTGCTATGTGAGTGATACAACCCCCCCCCCCCAAAAAAAAAAAAAAAAGGAAAAAAACTTGTTTTCTTACAAGGAAACTCCCAAAGTCACAACTCTTGTCTCCTGGTTTCAAATCTAACTGATACAAGGAAGCGTAAATTGTGTTTCTTGCCATTTAACCATTATATCTTCTTTACTTCTTCGTCTTATCTCGATTGGTCTCTTTTGAGGTCACCACAGAGAATCATCATCTTCTATTTTTCCTCCCTCACACCAGCCAGCTACATTTCCACTTTCCCCACATCCATAAACCTCTTCAAATACATCCTCTAAACTCACTTTTTGGTGTCTGCCAATTCTGAAGTATAATGTCTTCCCTCTAAATAGTCAGATATGTTCATCTGCTATTGTTAATCTGATTTCTGGTAGCTGGTGATGTGTTGGTTCATCAGATCTTTTATGTTCATTTATAGATTTAGGTGAGACAAACAGGAGCACTGAGCAGAAAGAGTCATCAGCAATCAGGTTTGAATGAAATGGCATGCTGAGTTGCTGATGATGCAACGCATATTCATGCTGATCTTGTTACATGTTGATTCCTGGTTAAAAGTCACGTTTGAGCACATTAAATACCCCTTTAGTGTATTTTTCAGGATCGTGGTTAGTCTTCTGTTATACATTCAATGAGTTGGAGAGATGGTGGAGGATTAAAACTGACGACCATCTGTCAGTTGACTGCAGTTTGTGTTTGAGTTGAACTGTTATAGCTACAACTTTTATCTGTTTTAATTATCTCCCATACACTCCGTTAAACCCAGAGCCAGGTTTTTACATTTAAAAAGAGAACAAATCATGTTATCTTTCAAATAAGACTTACTATACTCTCTCTGCATTTGCCTCACAGCTCAGATGTGTACATATGTATGTAACTTTATCTTTTGTGGTACACAGAGTTGTCATGGATGTGAAATCTTGACGGTCACATTTAGAGCCAGCCCCTAGTGGTCAGTCAGGGAACTGAACTTTTTTGAATTACAACAGATATAAAAAAAACACAAAATACAAACGCAACAAGAAAGAAAAAACACAGTGTTCTCAAACAGGACTCCTGATCACATTTCCAGGCTGGATAACTGCAGGTTTATAATTTAGAGCAATCACTTTCACAGTACAAGAGATATTTGGCCTCTAACCTAAATAAAAATATAAAACAGCGTTTCAAACTTCTGAATCACGCCACGCAAGTTTTTGATGAGGGGAAAACTTGATTCACTCACAATGGACCCACTTCTTGATTTGTTTTTGGCATGTTGTCAACAGAAGGAAAAAAAGAAACATTAAAACATATGTCATTTTGGCTCATGGAGAAACAGGGCAGACTTTTTTTTTTAAGTAAATAAACTAAGAACATGAGGCTCGGTTTTCTGCCAGAGAACACAGGAAAAAAATAAAACTTAAAAAAATTTGTAACTGGAAGATCAACCACTAAATATGATTCATTGTTTTCATGCTCCAGTAAACAATGACTCATCATACCTGGTTTTAGTTAACAAAACATTGTTGGGATTGCGTTTGCAGAAGATGCTAGAAATAAATCTCTTCCCACTTCTCAGACTGCGTAAAGAGTCCTAAAAACAGCCGCCGCACGTCCAAGCAGGATTGGAGAAACATGTTTTTGCACTTATGTCCATATGTTGGAATGAGCTCTTTCATGTTCTCGATAAAACACAACAGGAAAAGGGAACATCTTGCCTCCGTGTTTTGTTGTCGCATATCCAGGGGAAAAAAGTTCACATCTGATATCCATCTGAACAAACCCGTCGGCTTATTCTGTGCTTGTGATACTTATTTTTCATGTAGGTGAACGGATACCCACAGATTTTTGGATTTTCATGAGTAAAAATCTCCATGACGGCATTTATTCAGTGATTAATAAAGCAGTGTAATAGTTTCGTTTTTTAGAAGCAGTCATTACAGCAGATATGGATCCATGTTCCGTCTTCCACGTCACAATAATCTGAAGTTCAAAACAGTGTTTTTGTTCTTGAATATATTTCACTTCTTTTTATGATCAGTTTTCAGTGACTGTTGGGATTTTTTTTAGATTTAGGTGTTCAGAAACTTTGAGATTCACCAAATCCACGTATGTGTCATTGACCCACCGGCCCCTCTGAGGATCATTGATAAAGACCTGCTTTAAGGTCATTAACTACGTCTCTGATGATCCACAGGAGGGGCAAGATGGATCAGGGACATCCATGAAACCGTCAAAGAATCAGAACTTCTGAAAGTCTCATTAACAGCTTATAACCTAGGAATGCCACACTTATCAAGAAAAGACATCCAGCAACCTTATTTTGAATCACTTAAGATGAATCTGTGTTTCCATTTATCCAGCTGAATTAAAGGAACACTCTGGTGATAAAACAACTCTTAGCTCTTTTATTAGATGGCAATGAGTGTAAACCTTGTTTGGGATCAAAGCAATGTGAATGAAGCAGTTTTAAGTTAAAACGGAATAAATTGCTGGCACGGGGGGGCAATAGAGTTACATCAAAGGCAATTTATATTTCGAGACTCAAAAATGTAATTCTGCCTAAATGATAGTGTTGGAAGCATCCCAACAGTCGAACAAAGATCATTTTAACTTTATATGTGTGCAAAAAGTGTATAAAAAGGACTGTTTGTACAGGTATCTCTTCCCAATTGCTGCCGTCATGTTATAAATCGACTACCAGTGTTGCACAATCTGCTGTCTATAGACGCAAACGGAGGAGAATTCATGACCTCTGCTTCTAACAGTTGCATAGTCTGTCACGGATGTCAAAGTTCTGATGTATTTCTCTGGAAGCAGAGGCGTGAACTCTCCTCACTCTGCTTTCTGTTGACAGCAGCTCGTGTGAACAGGTATTGAACCTGTGCAGACTCATGACAACGGAGCAGCGAACAGAAGATCTCTGTATAAACAGGCCTTTTCATACATTTACTTCAGTTCAAATTACCTCAGTTTGTCTTTGGAGACCCTATCAACTTTGTCATTTAAGTGGAAGAATATTTTTGAATCTTAAAATGTCAATTTGTTGTGACAAAGCACTGCTGGCCCCCCTGCACTAACATGAATCACCTCAAAACTGTTTGACTCACGTGGTTTTGGTGCCTTATAAAAAAGTTTACACTCCTAACTATTTATTAATAGACAGTTTTAACCCAGAATGTTCCTTCAGTTGATTTTGGACCTTAAATGATTGAACATTTAACACATAGTTCACTGGTGTGAACATTCTGCAACATTTTCATATAACATTTACACATAAAGCAAATCTGATGTATCCCATCAAAATACGGTGTTTATCAAAAATGGTACAGAGCAAAAATAAAGCTTAACGTTTCCTTTTTTGGTTTCTTTTTTTTTTAAACAGTGTATGTCTGGCCAGTTTGTGCGTCTGTGTGAGAGGAGTTCCAGGAGTCTGAAGCCTCTGAATAAACTCCTTCAACACCGCAGAATAACGTCCTCCATTCGCTCCTCTCAGGGTTCAGAAATGCGTCCCCTGGAGCTCCTGTGAAACAGAGGGACAAAAACGATCAGAACAGAGAAAAAGACGACAGGAGAGGAAAGACGTTTGAAAGTAAGGTCTCTGCAGTTTCAGTCTGAGCGGTAAATGAGGAGGAGAGCAGGATGGTGTACCCACCCAGTCTGTGACTCAGCATCCAACATAAAATAATGGCTCTGAGTCAAACAGTTTTAAATCTTAATTTGGCACAGATGGTGTCGCTGATGTTGAAATTTGGAAGTTGTAATTCTAATGGGCTTTCAGAGTGAGTGTACGGTCCTGCTTGCTCTCTGGTGATGCAGTTCTGTATTACAGTCATTTAATCAGCACAGTTGACTTTGTGTAATTACATTCATCTGGCATTAAAGCAGCAGAGAGGAGCATTCTCATGTTAAAACATTGGTTTCAGTTTCACTTGAAGGAATATTTGATTAGCATCGTCAGCTCTTGCAATCTCCTGTGTCTACTGTTGGCAAAAAAGTAACTTTGGACTCCCCAGTTACCTCTTGTGACCGTTGCATTTCACTTCAGTGCACAATGTCACAACAACAGAGAAAGATAAGAAAGAGAGAGAGAACAGACAAAGACAGGAAAGAGAAAGAGAGAGACAAAGAGAAGAACAAAAACAGAAAGATGGCAAAAAGAGCAAGAAAGGTATAGAGTTAGGTAAAATGAAGAGAGAGAGAATTAGAAGCGGTAGGGGGGAGCCCCTACAGAGGTAGAGGATAAGAGTGAACAAAAGAGTAGTAGAAATGAACAAAAAGAAATGAAATGGTTTAGTTTAGTTTTTAGTTCATTCAGTCACCCAGTCATGACCAAATATTGGACACAGTATTGACATTTCATACAGAATCACTAAATCAAGAATCATCTGTTGAATATTGACTGAAAAGGCAGAAGCAGACTGCTTATAAAACCTATCCTGTATTATCTTTTTTTTAAGTTTCAAAAATGGCTTTACAAACCATTTTTCTCCCAAAAAAAAAAAAATAAATAAAAAAGACTGGAAGGGATCTTACCATCAAAATCCCAAGAAAATGATGCACTGTGAAAGTATTTGGTTTGAAAAGAACCTGTGTGTACGTTATTCCCAATTTACAGACGTGCTGTAAGCAGTCCTCCACTTATCAGGCTGAAACGTTTTAGTTTGTAATCACTGTCCCAAGAGTACACACAACAGTTTTTTTTTTCTCATCTTCCAACTCGAGAGCTTTTCGAGTTCTTCCTGCTGAAGGACAGAACATTGGTACAGATTAGATCAAAACAGAAATGATGATAGAATTTATAGTCTTCTGATGACCGCAGTGCACATCTCCAGATAAGGTTGGGTAGTTGTCACTAGTCCGGCCTACAGCAGCCTCTCTTCCATTTAAAGAATGTGAGAACATTGTCGGAGGATCCATTTTATTTATTTATTTATTTCATTTCTGTGCCAAATTTAACTCCAATAATGGAGAGACATCTCCTTTTCATACCTTTTTAGCTTTTGTACAGCAAAGCACCTCTGAGATGATCAGGACTGTCCTGAACTGAAAAAAACTTCTGTATTTAGTTTGGGAGCATTTTTGATTTTGCTCTAAACCTAATTTGCAATGAAACAGATCATAAAATTTCATAACATGGGAATTTAGAAAATATTTCCATGTGAGCATAATAATCAGCCTAATACGTAGAGTTGGTTTTTGCAGTTTTATAATAAATTTACACTGGTTTTAAGGGTGGATACCCACAATTCCACACTGTAAGACATGTAGGCAACAATCAGTGATCAATTTATACAGGATTGTGAGTGATTTAGAGATTTTCCATTTAATGTATTCAATGTAATGTTTCCATGTTAGCTTCTGATCAATGACGCCCCAACCAAAACTAAGACAGAATATCCAAAGTTAAACAAATTATAGACGTGGAAAAATTATAATTATGGAGGTGGAAAACAAAATAAAAGTGCCTGCTGATCATGGTCAAAGCCAGGCCATTTTAACTGCTGTTCATCTGGTGGAACCAGAGCAGAGCCATCTGCTCCACCAGTACAGAAGGACTGGCAATCCTGAAATAAGAAGGAGGAAACCCTCAATATGGAAGTATAAGAGGAACTTTTGATTGTGAAATGAGCTTCACAATGTTGTCAGATTTTGTAGTAAACCCAATGATAACCCTTAAAGCACAGGTGTCAAACTGATTCCTGAAAGGGCCGGTGTGGCTGCAGGTTTTTGTTCCAACCATGCAGCAACACAGCTGACTTGTTTTAGTCAATCAACTAGTTGTCTTCACTAAAGGTCTGAACCAGTTCAGTTGATTGAATGAAACAAGTTCAGCTGTGTTTCTGCATGGTTGGAACAAAAACCTGCAGCCACACCGGCCCTTTAACGGATCAGTTTGACACCCCTGCCTTAAAGTAAATGGGAAAGATGTGGATTTCTTATGTGACTCGGGAGCCTGCAAAACTGTGTTTAAAACCCCTGTTCCAAGTTTCCAAAAATCCAATGCCATGATATGGGTAAAGTCAGTAGATGGCGTAACACAAACAGAAGCCAAGCTCCTAAACCGCTGACAAAACAGGAGATGATGGCCTTTTTAGGCCTGTGCAACTATTGCAGAGCTCAGGTGCTAAATTATGCAGAGATAACCCAGCCTCTTCAAGATGCTATTTATTGCAAACCAATGGCAATGAATGACAAAGTTCTATGGACAGAGAACATTGGAAAGGCCTTTGATAGTCTTAAATCAGCCCTGATGACCACAATGGTCTTAGCGTTGCCAGATTACAGCTAGCCTTTCACCTTGACAGTGGACCGCAAAAATTGTTTCATGACTGCAGCCCTTTTGCAAAAACATGGAAGCAGGTTGATGTTTTTTTTTTCTACTCCAAGAAACTAGACCCTGTGGCCACAGCGCTGCCACACTGTGTTCAGTTTGAGCAGCTGCTCTCACGGTCGAGAGTTCAGCAGGAACATCAGATAGTCAATATGCTAGTCCACACTGTTTTATTTTGCAAAACAGTTGGAGCACAGAGGTATGACGTCAACTGGAAAACCAGTGACTCATGCTAGACTGCTTAAGGAACTTTTGCAAGCCACCATGCTGCCTGTCCAGTCTGCAAATGTGCTGCACACACCCTTGCAGAGAATGACATGTCAAAAGGCAACCATTTCACTGACCAAAGTGCTAAGAGAGTAGCTGCAGGCAGCTGCACAACCTCCATGCCAAAATGTCCACTCTGGACATTACTGACCATTCAGTTCCCAGAGACATGCAAATGGCTGCACCAGCAGCTGGAAAGAAACTCTGAACGCATGTAGAGAATGACATTTACTCCATAAACGGACTACCAGTCTGGCCAAAAGCTTTGCATAAAGCAGTGGCGATTTTGAGCCATGATATGTCTCAACAGGAGGGATGGTCGATCTCGCGAACAAACTCTATAAGACTGCATGGAACAAACTGGACATCCATGGCCAGAGCAGTAGGATCTAATGAATTTATCCAACCTTTCAGGTTACCAATGTTTCCTAAAGAAATTGAACAGTCTGATGAACAACATGAATATGTGATTACTTGTGGAAGGTTCTACAAGCAAAATAATCTGTGCGAGCAAATCTTCTCCCAGAAAGGTCTCCCTTTGTCCTACAGGAACCCCTGTTGAAGGTCGGAGACCTGGTGTATGTCAAGGTGATCAAAAGGAAGTCATGGTCGAGCCCTCATTGGGAGGGTCCATATCGTGTGCTCCTGACGACCCCGACAGCAGTGAAGATTGCAGAAAGGTCCAGCTGGAGATATCTCAGCTACTGCAAACTGCAACCTGAGTAGAAGGCCTGGCAACGGTAAGGTGGAAGGCCGGATACAAAGGGGGTCTTAGCCAACAGGGCAGGACCGTCTCAACCCGGTGAAGAAACCAACTGAACCATACCAATTCAGAGGCACTCAGGAGAAGATGCGGGGAGCCACGTGCAGGACCATTTTGGAATTTGTCACCCTTACTTGTTCGACCATCAATCACCTTGGAAGAGACAACGGACGTGTGGTCGATGGAAGACCAATATGCTCACAGAGATTTTTAATAAATCACACAGATGGATGACAGACTGATATGTGTGAACAGCCGTGGATTGGAATCCACAACCAACACCCTTCTGTTTTGAGAGGAAATGCACTGGGATGAATATATCCAGTGTCTACCTGGGATACTCCACATGTAAGACAGTCGTACCCGTTTGACCCAGCAAGAAGATTTAAAAACTTGCAACAGTTCACTCCCACAGGACATGATGTGGCTGCGGGGAACCTCACCACTGCAGCTCTGAACCACAAAGGGGAGTTAATTCTGGAGTTGCCAGGCGAAGAAGGTATCCTACACCACCCGACATGGTATGGCACTTCGGGTCAAAGACTTACCAGTACCTCCCAAGATACTGGTGTGGGAGATGTCACCTTGCATATCTTCAACCAGCTGCATTCGTAGTGCCAGCCAGCAACCTGTCAGTCAACCAATGGTCTACGCCCAACGGATGTGCAAAGTGACCAGTAGAAGCCCATAAACCTTTGACCTCTGATGTCTGCGGGGTCTTCATGACACCAACCCCTCCTGATAGTGGAGCCCATCTAAGTCACACACTGGATAACCATATTAAGACCCAGGAAGATGCCAGGATTAAACTTGACCACATGGTTTACTAGTGGGCCGTGGTGGCAGTTATTTTTAAAGTTTCTTACACCTGTACTTTTTATTTAAATCATGTGTCATATCAAGCCTTAGGAAAATGATATCAAATGCTGTATCAGTGTTACACATGCCCAACTCCAATAGAAACTTCATTCATCCTGGAAATACTTTCCAACACTGACTTGGAAAGGACCCTGAGTGTAAATGTGTTTGCCCTCATAAAAATGATCTTACAGCCAAAAAATCTAACTGAAGTGGTTGTTTTAAAATAATATGAGAATTTGAGCAAATATATGATAAACAGGAGGGAAATGTTGGATTAACCTTTCTGTCGTGTTCGGGTCAAATCTGACCGATTTCCTACTTTCATCAAATCATAAATATTGTGTTTTACATTTGATTGTCTCAGGGCCTTATGATATCCTCCACACTAGCCATTTGAACATGTATAAGTGCTGATCACCACTTTCTCTGAATTTTGAATAGTTTATTCAACTTTGTAACACCTGTGGTGTTCCCGGTCAAAAATGACCACCATAGGAAATGAATGGGTGACCCTAGATTGTGTTCATCCATTAGATTGTACACAACCACAAATACACTACCACACACACACACACCCACCCACACACACACATACCACCCCACCCCACATGAACCCTTTCAGACTGAACAAATAGGTGTCTCCTCTTCCCACTTCATTCCGGTGCTTATGTGCCCATCCCCCCACATGAACAACACTTTCCAAACTAAATGTATAACACTAACACTTGTTCCACATTTCAAAGTCAAGAATTAGGTGTTTGTTATGGGAATTATCCCTTTCCAAGGCGTATGTGCCCATCCCCCCACGTGAACCGCACTTTCCTATAGAAAATGTATCATATCTTCTCAGAGACCTCTTATATATATAGTTTTTTTTGTGTGCATTGCCCTCATTTTACTATGAACACATTGACTAGATGCCCCATCAGAAGATTTCTTGTCAGAGAGGCTCTGGACCTTTTATTTCAACCTGATGAACAGGGGATTGAAGTTCAACCAGAAATAGAGGAGGATGTCTCAGAAATAATAGACAACATTGATCCTGATTTTGATCCAGACCATTGTGAGACCGACCAGTCAACAGATGATGAGGAAGAGGCTCCAGAGGAAGACACACCTGAGGAAGAGGCACCTGTGATATTCCAGTCCAAGGATGGCAATTTGCTCTGCTATTCATCCACCCAGGAAAGAGGAGGCAGGCAGAGCAGAGAACCCCCCCCCCCTCCCCCAACACACACACACATACACACACACACACATACAAATGATTGGCTCATGTTGATGTTGTGTGAATTTGGTCACTGTTTTTGATTTTGTTACTTTTTTTTTACAAAAAATGTCATTTTTGAATACAATTTACTATTTCTGTGTCTATTTAATGTATATTAACTGCAGTTATTAATGTAAACCAGTGGTCTGAGACATTGTTTACAGCTTAAAAATGAGTTAAATAAAATTTGGTGAAGATCAGTGTTTTTTCTGTTAATGTAGGAGCAGTTACAACAGGCCGGTCAAATTTGACCGGGAGCACTAAAGTAAGGGGGGAGAAACGAACACGACACAAAGGTTAATTATACATAGTTATCACACATTTACTATTAAACTGTACACTGCCTAGTGAAGAACTACTGAAAGAAGTTAAGTATGTGTCACCTTTAAAATGGCTTGTGTGATTGCTGGATAACATGCTGTATAAGAGTGTGAGAGTTATCATACGAACAGAAGGAGAAGAGCCGGGAACTGGAACTGCACCAGAGAACATTGGGCATTGTACAGCTATGTACTGATCAGTGTACTTAGATAGGTCAGATTAAGATATGCAGTTAGTCACTCCCCAAACCCCTTAGAGCTGCCTAAGACAATAAAAGAGAGTTTGGCAGGAGTTAACCCAGAGCGGGTTGGAGACTGTAACTGGGCACTCTCTGCCGTTCTCCTTGCAAGTAAAATATAACAAGTGTCTCTTGTCTTTCTTTTGAAAAGTGTTTTAGGTTGGATGAACCTGACAGAAACTAAGTCCCAGAAATACAGTGCACATCATGGCAGAGGCGACAAAGAGACTCAAATAAAGGGAATCTTGCATAGCGTCATAAAAGTGACTATGATTTCAGGTTCATAAAGGAAGCCCCTGAGCTAAAAACTGCAAAGGTTTAATTGTGCTGCTTTATATGAATCTGAGTATGTTTGTAGAGACTCTCAGTCATGCAGGTCACTTTCATTCTCACAGGCTTGAATCAAGGGAGCTGGACTTCCCAGTTTTTGGAGACATTTCACCTTTCATCCAGGACATTTTGTCAATATAATCTTACTGGTGGGGAATTTAAATGCAAGTCACTGACCGTTCTGTCA
Source organism: Hirundichthys speculiger (assembly GCA_018398805.1). NCBI lineage: Eukaryota > Metazoa > Chordata > Actinopteri > Beloniformes > Exocoetidae > Hirundichthys > Hirundichthys speculiger. The sequence continues at coordinate 657,041 of JAGFBZ010000229.1, forward strand.
CTCCTGTGGGTCGTTAGTTAGTTTTGTCCAGTGTAAGCTGTGATATCAGGTGAAACGTGACCTCTGTTTAATGTTGGCTTTTCCTGAAATCCTTCTCCTCAAGATGCAGATGGAAGATGCAGCTGTTGAGATTCAGCGGCTCACCTACCCGACGCTTAAAATGCAGCCTCGGATCTCCTACCCAGAAGGCCTCAAAACCATTCACACCTTAATTCATGTGACCGAAACCAGGTAAACTATACACAATTTTAACGACCCACAGGCATGTTAGGAGGGTCAGTGATTTACACATGACTCCACCTGTATGAGCTTGAAACTTCCTCACCAGTCAGTTAAAATCGACAAAGCCTTTTGGATGGAAAGTGAAACATCTTGATGAACCATGAAAAAGAAGTAGAGTTGCTTTAGTTAAAGCCTTTAAGAGAAGTGGAGATTCCTTTACAGCATATAGATTTGTAAAAACACTCCCTCCACTTGTATATCATCACTCCAGCATCCTCACTCTCATGTCAAGGTGAAATACTTTAATATGGGACGTTCTGTGTGCACGCGGAAATATCCGTGAATCTGCACATGCTCGTCTGCATCCATCTGTGTCTCTATGTCATATCTTTCCCTTTATTTCCTTCAATCTCATGCTCTTCTCACCATTCACTCTCCAGCAGGTGTGTGTCTCTGTAACTGTGTACATAAAAACTGTCTTTTTATTTGCTTCCATGAAAAAAAAAAAAGTACTTTTGGTAAACCCTATTGGACTGATTGGTTTTCGTTGTTTTAAAGAATCCCTCTATTGAAGCAAAAACATGAAGCCACCTGTCCAATCTAAATACTAAAACATAGTGGGCACAAAGAAAAGTATTTGTCCTGAATAATATGAAGGTATATGTGCAAACACAGGTGTTAAATGGGATGAGATTAGCTCAGACAGAAAAAGCACATGTGTGGGCAGACGAGTCATTTCCTAAAGATGGGTGCCTTGTGCCGGGATGAGCAGTGCTTCTGGTGCCCATATGTACGAAGGAAAAGCACGTTTAGCTGTTCATGAATATCACACAGGTAATGTGCATCAAAAAATAATAATTCACCATTTTTACCCAACCCTCAACCATTTCAGTGTGTTCGATCGAATCATTATTTCAGTTATGCTGCTGAAGAGATTAAGAGTCAGTGAACCTCACAAGGAACAGCAGTTTAATCTTTATGTTTTAAGATGATCTTAAGGCACCATTTCTACACTACAAGCCCCCCGTGAGTTTTGAGAGACCAATGTCTCAGTAGGACAGTCTGACCCAACTCAGCTCATTTCTAATGGAACAGTAAGGATGACCGTCAGGAGCCTGAACACACGCCTGAGTCAATAGCAATTAGTGGTTTACTTTCCAGTAGGCACTTGAATGTTTGCGCTTTGACACATTCAGGTGAACAAAAATCAGACTCCCAGCATCTGAGACAAAAACCTTGTTTGAAAGTCCATCGTTACATATCTCTTAGTGTCCTTAAAATAACGCAGAATGTCTGCATGCCACCATTTTTCAAGGCAAATGTCGACATGTAGCGAGTTAAAACTGTGTGGTCAAAGTCTCTATATGTAAGACACACACTTCAAAGTATTTAGAAATCAGCCAAATGACTCAATATATAAAACACAACAACCGTTTCGATGCCATGTTGAACTGCATAGCTCTCCTGTGTTAACAGAGCCTCTGACAGTACTGTGCTGATGAGTTGTGACTGTCCAGCACATCTTGGGATATGCTGCCCTCATTTGATCAGGAGTGGTATTGCTGCATAATGTGGCATAATGTGGCTTTAAAGTGGTAGTTTTATGCCATGGACCGATGTAATTATGACATGCCCTGGACTAAAACTGTGTTCCCCCTAAAAAGGAACGATAACTTCATTTTGCAGTCTGATTCTTGAATAGCCTGATGACTTCTTTTGATGAAGTCTTCAGAAGACATAAGTCAATTTTCCATACCACATATAGGTACTGCTCTTACAGCATAATATCCAGTATGTATGACAGGTCATCATTGGTATGTTATATGCCACTGGACAAAACAATTATACAACAGCACCACTACAAGCCGCTCTTGCTATTGTGATGCATTGCATTATGGGATATAGTATGTGAGGAACGCTGGCCAATTGCACTCTAGACATTTTCTCCAGAAGTAGCAAACCAACTGGATTAGTTTTCGCAGTTGCACAACTGGTCACAAACGACATACTGTGTTATAGCCTGGCCAGCTGGTATCACAGCTATTTCCACTGGTACGGAATGTACCAAACCAATCGCAGTGGGCGGGGCTTTTTGCAATAACTTATGCAGGAGCCTCAAAGAGTCACTTTTCAAATCAACTGAGATAACTGAAGAAGATTTCATTCACCAGCATTCCTGCTCTGCTGCACACCATTTTGGTTTTCTTCTGTTGATGCTCATTCAGCTGTTGCTCTGCTTTGTTGCTCGGTCAGATGCTTCGTTTCTCCGACTGGTTGGATGCCTATCTAATGGCATCCAAAGGGAGTGCCTGCTGCATCTGTTATTATTGCTACATTGGTATTTATGCATAAATATAAAGGGTTGGAACGGATTCATAAACTGTCATCTCCACTGCGTGAAGTGCAGAAGAGTAAAGCATCATATTTAAATGGACAAACATGAAAATAGTCTTGATCTCTTCATTAAGATCTCATATTGAAACATCATGCAGTATAATACTACAATAAAGCAAAGCTGTTCTGTTCTTTACCTTAATCAAAAACACTTTTTTTGTAAACTTGGTTAGTCCATTTTGAATCAAAATGCAGTTTGGCACAAGGTGTGTTATGATGTGCATGTTTGTGTGTCTGTGTGTGCGCTTGTACCTCATACTCGTTTTGGCTCTCTGTTCTGGTTGACTGACAGTGGAGGACGGCGTCATGGATGGTGGTGAAGAGACATGACTTCGTCACTTTGTCGTTAAAGAAACCTCCAGCCTGCAGGTTGTTCACCACACCAGCTGCACACAGACGGGTCACCACGGAGACACAGAGGCAGAGATGTGTTTGGAATGTTTGGAGGGAAGGTCATTTTCAAGACTCCAGCAAAGAGAAAATTAGTTAAAAATGCAAAGGGAGGTGTCTTCTTTGTGTTTCCTTGTTAAATTTGTGGACATGCTCTTGGCTGTGCCCTCACTCCTCACAATAATCTACTGTTCTCATTTCTGAATATTAAACCACTGCAGGCTAATTAGAGCCGCTGATCCTCTGAAGTTAGCTGGACGGCTCCCAGCGTTGTGCATTAGTGGTAAGAATTTCTATTCCCCTGGATTTTCTTTATTGTTTTAGCAAGTCAGATTTAAATTCCAGGGTCATTATATGAAATAATAAACACTGAGAAAAAGCTTTCCAACACTAAAAACCCAACTGACCAAGCAGATTTCAGCGAGGACTAATTAGTATCTTCTCATGACCCAGCAGCCGCAGCTCAGGAAAGATTTAGAAAATGTCTGTTCTCAGGAAGATGTATGAGCCTCCTTCACGGGAATGTTACAATAACATGAGCAAACAGCTAAAATAACATTCAGTGTTATTTCATGAATTTAAACTGAGTGCGGCTGAGTGGCTTTGGAATGTGAATGTAAAAATACATCCATGTGCATCTCACAGTGCAGGTCTCTAAAGTATATGCTCTATTCACGAGATTTAAAAGGCAGGTTTTTATTTTTTTTGTTGAACAATCTCTCAGCATTTGAACCTCACCGAAAAGACTCCATAAGGAAGACTTGTGTCACTTCAACACTTGACTGAAAGGGAAGTTCTTGTTAAGATATCAACTCCTCAAATGGGGTAGTTATCTATGAGGATGGACTTACTTTGGCAGCCAGCAAGAGCTACTTCGATGCCAATTTCTCCGTAATCTTTCCGAATCTGAAACAAAAGTGAAGATCATTTAATTATTTTGACAACACAGTTTATAATAAAAGCATGTCTGAAGGGTTAAATGACGAGGATAAGGACAGATGGGTGATAGTTTGAGTTTTTGTTGAAAGAAATCTGCTGCATTCGCTTTCAAAAGTTGGTGTTTTCTTAGTGCAATCAAGATTTTAGAACTGGTGTTCAGTTTGGAATTAATTTTGGTTCATTTTAGAAGACAAGCATGGGTGGAAATGAGGGAGGTGAGAGAGGTCTAACCCAGTGTTTTGGGAAAAACCTGACTGTGTCATCGAATGTAATTCAATCAACCCATTCGTACGACCAGTTCTCTCTGTCTCTGCAGCATCTTTTTCCCACTCGGCTTTTACGTGTGAATCAGTGGAGGCAGAATGGCGTAACATTTCCTTTCATAGTTGTCATGCCCCCTTCTGCCTCTGTTCTGCCTTGGGAGGAAGTAACAGAGGTGTCATTGGGGCAGAACGAGTGCTGTGTAAATTGGCTCTACAGAAAGGCGTAACAGTTGAGCAAAGATGACTGTGAACTCTGTTCAGAGGATAAATTCAGTCCTTGTCAGTGATAGTGAAGGACGGCCCGTCGGTCCGTCTGACATTGGTGTTCAGGCCTGCTGTCAGAACGTCTCACCAAGTGGAGACGCTGAAGACACATGTTATTCAGTGCCGACTGAATTAAACAGCCAATGAGATATTACAGACTTGTTACTGACGAAGTAGAGGAAAGAATGTCCTCAGACTGCAGTAACGGCGTGACGCTTTGTGAAAGCGTTCACTGTCGAGGGAATATTGCACCTTCAGAGGATCACTGTGAATGCACAGCTGCAGAGTGGAGGCAGAATGAATCGGAGATCACCGGTGAGCCTTTATCCCACGATCGGTGTGAAAGTGGCTCTGTGTAAGCAGAGACTCTCAGTGTTTTGAACATCTGAGCTCTTTTACATTTAAATTTGCAGTTTCTTAGTGTCTGAGTATTTGTTGAGGAAGTACACCAGGTATTTGCTTAATAGGGGAAACCCGACCACTGCAAATATGGTATTCACTAGGTGGCGGCACTGGTTGAAACAGTCGTTCCTGCTGCATTTGGGGCTTTTTTGTGTCATGTAAACTTGTATTTTGTATCTATTTTTAACCAGTGGCCTTTAATTACAGTGAAGAGGAGATGGGAAACCAAGGCAGAGAGAGTGGGCCAGACATGCAATAAAGGCAGGCCGGGAGTCTGAACCTGCGACCACTATTGGAGAACTGCAGCCTCCGTACATGGGCCGCCTGCTAAAAGCTGCTTAAACCCCAAAAAACTTCTGGTATTTAAGCAACTATGCGAACTTTTGCTGACTCAAAAGGCGCAGATTTTGCGTGAGGGGTTGTCAAAACAGGGGAGAATATCAACAAGCTGAACCTAACAAGAAATTTGTTCCCAGCTATGTTCCCGTCAGTTTGGCAAAGACCAGGTCAATACTAACTCCAAGAGGAGTGGAGAACCTGCCTATTTTGCTTTACTGCAGGAAGCCGTAGTGGAGAGAAACACATGTGTCCAGGATGAGTTGTGCCCCCTTACATGTGATATTCCACTGTTGTTGGGTTGCTACTATTGTTCTTTAATATTGAGGAGTAACATTTCCGTCTGTGTTTGTGCTGTTGTATGTGGCTGCCTTACATTTTGTAGCGTCTTGACCCCTACGGTGTCCAGGAAGTTAACCGGGCTGAGATCCAGGATAATGGCTCTTGGCAGCGAGGGATCGAGGTCAACATCCACCTCAACGACAGCAACGTCCTTTGGCTCACAGCTCCCCTGCTGGTTGGAAGGAGACACAACACAGAGAAACTTAATCAAAGCATCATCACTTTAATAAATCATCAATCTTTCATCTGCTAACTTCTCCTTACCACGTCCACTCCATTGCTCTTTAGCTGTTTCTTGGCCATCTTGGCCATTTTCTTTTCATGCCTCTTCCTTTTGTCTGCCAGTTTCTTCTTTGCCGACAGGATTTTTGTAATGTCAATGCCAGACTGAAAGAAATGACAAATAATAACCCCACACAGTTTGTTTAAATTCAGTTTAATGATACCTTTTTTTTGGACTGCTAAAGTAATGGTGGATGCTCTACATACTCCATCCTATTCATACTCATCAACATGCATTTCCAGCGTAAATAAAAGGACAAAACCCAGCTTGTTTTCTGAATAAATGTATAAACTCTGCTGACTGTTTTGTGATGCTTCAGCAGGTTAAGCCACTTAATTATATATGCATAAAACAAGCACTGGACTCTTTTTTTTTCCTTAGGCTGACATGAAATAATCCTTTTTGACAATTAAAAAGATGTTTTTAAATAGATATAGTCAAAAACCGATGGCAGTTGTTAGATCTGTTCTGCTATCCACAGGAAGAAACACACATGGAAATGTGAAATTTAGTTGACTGTAAAGATAAATATAGTGCAGGACAGACATGTTGAAGAGATTAAATCAGCAGCTGTCACCTTTGATAATGGGACAAGGTTACCTGCCACTGCTGCTGTGTGTGCGTGTGCATGTGTCTGGCTGCAGGAGCAGAGACAGGTAAGTCTCGGCGGTCCTTGCTTTCTGTGGGTCCCACTGCTCGTCTCTCTCCACCTCTGCCAAGTCTGCGTTGAGTACTTTAGCATTCACCCTGTTAGCTCTGACTCTGGCCCCTGACTCCTGCTCATCTATTTTCGCTGCCCAGCTTGCCAAACACTTCCTGGACCTGCTCCAAAACTGCTCCACTCATTTCCGGCCTGCTTGCAAGCTTTGGTACTTCTCCACACTCACAAATGCCTTTCCATCCTTTCGTTTAGGGAAATTACTCGTCTTCCCTGCTGCATCTTTGTCTGCTTGGGTTCAACAGTTCAGCATCCCTATAAACCGCTGATACCACTGAAATATTTGCTTTAAGGATTTCTTTCCAAATAAACTAAAGTTGAAAAAGTGTTTTGACTGAACACTGTTTTCAATTTCAAAGAAAAAAACAAGGAAATGCTCAGGGTACAAAAGTGGCTTTATCAGTCCATAACACATGACTTTTGTTCTAATTTAGTCTTCATTCATTTAGGAATAGCATTTCTGCCAGTTGTAGAGGGGATCAAAACTTAATCAAAGCCAGCCTACAGATCATTAAAAACTGTAATACGGTTTGTTGTCAGTTGATGTTATTAAAGTTTCAGAGTTTCACTCACTCCTACACAAGTACAAGCCGGCAGCGCGTCAACTGTCAGTGAGAACAAACAGAAAACAACTCTGAATTTTCCCATCAGCCCCTTCCACTGTTTGACACCCAGATAGCAGACACATTTGGGCGTAATCTGGGCTACTTTTGGCACTTGAGGCTCAGTTATGGCCCTGGCAGCTATTATGTGAGCCAGGTGTGGCCTGGAGTTCATGAACTGGGCCAAACTTGAGGTTTGGCATGCGTCGTATGAGCCAAACGTGGCCCAGATTTCATTAGCTAATTCTAAAATGACAAATACTGTGAGGGCCAGGGGTGACCTGAGGGTGCAAAGAAGATGGAAGAACTGGGCCATGTCTGGTGGACATGAGGCCGGCTTTAGGCTGCCACACTGTCCGAGAGACAAGGCCGCCAGCATCAGCCAAGATGTGAGCCGAAGAAAACTGCAGATATGGGCCAATTATTTATATACTTTTTTTTCCAAACATTCCTTCCTATCTGGGTGATTGGAATTTGTCCGCTGGCGATTTTTCTCTTCCCCTGCAGCTTCCGCCAGGATTCTCAGTGAAAGCTTGAATTTGGGCATCAAAGACAAGAGAAGCAAAAGAGCCTGTGACTTTGACATGCTGACATTTTAATGAATGAGACCTTCCATTATCTCCCTCCCGGATCCAGTCTCTGCTCCCCTCCTACACCCCTCCTACAACCCCCCTCCCACCTCTTCTTTTGTCATCTTTTGTCCACCTTCCTTCGATTTATCTTCCATTTTCCACAGAAGAGATGTGACAAGAGGAAGGGGGGGAAAAGGAGGATAGAAAATAGTGGGATGACGTTTTAAACAATGTCTGTCACACGGGTGATGTGTGGAATAGGGACGTGTCTCGTCAGTTATTGGTGTGTCAGAAATTATGTTTGTAAGACAAGAGTTAATTGCGCGGAAACTGTGACGAGATGGATCGCTCCTGGAGCTGTATGTGTGCATGGGAGCTGGTTCGCTTTATTAAACGTGGGCCTGTGTTCCCATCATGGTGCATTTGTGAGTCTGACAATTTTTTGGGGGGGCGTATACACACACACACACACACACAGTAATATTGTGTTTCCTCAGTTGAAAAGTTGTATTTTTTTTGACACGGAGAGTGAGAGGAATTTTAAAAAGGCGTATCAGTGCCGCTTGTCAAAAGCACTATTTGACATAAAAGCTCTGCTTTTAGAGTTATGCTGACGAATGCTGATTACCACAAAAGTTTTGCTCTGTGTGTGTGTAGTGTATGTTTTCTCACCTTCTCCCCCAGAGCTTCTTGGTACATCTCAGCGTTGGCATAGTAGAGGGTGGCAGAGGAACGAAAGATTAAAACTCCTGGCACCTGCCTCACCTGAAATCAGTTCATTCCATGAAGAAAACAACAATTTAGTCATGCAACAACAAAAAAAGACCTCTTTCTGATTTAATATTTGACATATTAAAGTCTGATTTTGAAAAAAAAAAATCATCTGGTCTTTGTTGGGTCTTATAATTAGGTAGATAACACTTAGATGAAGGTTGTTTGTACCACACCTGATTGTAGTCCTCCACAGGCTTGTAAACATCGGTATCTGCCACCTGCCCTAACACAGAGTACTTGGGTCTGAAATTAAAAGTAAAGAAGTGTTGTATTATCCAGAGGAGAAAGATGGTGTCATCAATGACGTTTGCAAAAATGCAAAGAGCCACTACAATGGAACAGGTAAGCCTCTTAAGGGTGCTGGATAGGTATATTACCAATCAGTGATACAAAGCATGCGGAGTAGGCAGGGTGACAACTAGATGAGTTACAACAAAAGACATCCAGTATGGTGTCGAGTTGAGGAGGAACGCTGGTGACTGACCGTTGTTGTTTTGAAAGTAAAAACCTGTCGATCCACTGTGTCAGTTAGCCATTGTGGAGCCGCTGGTTGTTTTAAATAGTGGCTCTTGAACGCTCCATTTGAGTCATTGCAATAAGCTGGTGCTGCCCATTTGCCACTGGTGACATGTTCTGTATCAGTGGAAATGGCTGTGAATGGGAGGCGTGCCAGATCCTTTTCTCTGTGATGTGAATGGGTATGGTTGGCCAGACTAGAAAACTACTCCCTCATTATAAAACATAAAAATGAAAGCGGTAAATGGGAACAGGATGGGATTGGAGTCATCTTGCCAAAACTGATGATTGAAATACTGACTTACAGTGCCGTCAGCCGGTGCTGCCACCAGTTAGAGTCGCATGCAGACCTTACTGTCCACCCTCAGCGTGAACCCTGGTGGGCCCTCGTGTTTTTAGAAAGCAAGGGGCCTATAACTGTGTATGTGTGCATGTGTTTTGACCTAAAAGTAATGCGTTCTTACAACTGCGTCCTGAAGATGACGGTTTGCACGGAGAAAGCGACGGAAGCGGCCAGTCCCACGTCAGGATTCAGCAACACGGTGAAGATAAAGGTGGCCATCCAGACGCACTGGAGAAAGATGTTGAATGATAGGTCATTCTAATCAAAGCCATTATTATTGTGAGCAACTTTACGAGCAGTAAAAACAAAAAACAAGAACACAAAAAAAACAAACAAAAAACGCAAAACAAAGCAAAAACACCTTTTTGTTTAGCATAAATTAGATGAGCGTTTTATTGTTCAAATGTAAGGACGGAGACATTATGACAGCGCTATTAAGAACTGGGTTAGTGTTAGACAGATAAACTTTAACATGCTGACATGTTTGCAAGCGTACAGTCTCATACTGTCCTACGATAATAAGCAAACATAACAAACTGAATATCATAATGAATATTATTTGAAATTCAATTAATTTACTGTGGGTGCCTATAATATACCTAGCTTTTGTTTCTTGTGAGCTCCAGTTTATTATCAAATTTATTTTACTCTTTCTGCCTCTGTGAGCTCCTTCAAACATGTAGAATTGAGCACCACCAGCCTGTTTGATAACATAGCGGACTACTGAGGCACAAATAATTAACCTACTTTTGCAGATCAGACAGATAGAGATCCTTACCCCACAGACACACAGTCCTATAGATAGTTTATTTCCCCAGTTTTAGTTGTCTTTGTTTTGTTTATGTGCTTTATTGGAAGAACCAAGGTTTTCTTTGTATTCAGGAATCCTGCTTACTGACCTTCAGGATAAAAAAAAAAAAATCTTTCCACTGAAAGTTAAAGAAATGTTTTATTAGAGATGGTCTTTACTGATAAAACCAATGGACTACAACTTTATAAAATGACCATTCAAAATGAAAATTCTGTGCTATAATTAGTTTATGTTATTGCAGAAGCCTTAAAAGGGCATCATCTTCAGGAAATCAGTGATCCAACACCAGATTTGTAACTTGGAGATCTTACCCTCATTTGATGCAAAACGTTTCCTTATTTTTGTAATTGTTAAATTCTCACAAAGTGCATTCACTAAGTCCACAAATATAGCACGCTGTGTGGTAATCCAGTGCAGCATCTTTAATCTGCAGTATGTGGTTTATATCATTCTTTGGCTGTGCGATTAAATGTATTTTGCTTGGATCCATTTCCTTCCTCTTAAAGAAATAAATAAATAAAATTCTATTTTGTTTCCATTTCTTAATCTCTTAACCAAAAGAGACCATTTTTGACCAAACTATTCCAAAATAATAGTGGCAGGGGAAGGAAAACATAAGGTGGTTACTCTCATCCCACCGAGCAACCAGGCGTGACATTGTTTCACGTTCGACACGCAGCCAGTGATCTGATTGGGCCCACACTTCTTCTGCACGTACGATTCCATTGGGGAATAGCAGGGAGTACTCTTTATGTGACAAGATTATATTAGTCACAGACTAGAGCCCCTGACAACATTTAATCAAAAAGGATATGTGGTAGGATGTTAGATGATAATAATGAATCCGTGGTTGCTCTGTTCATCAGTTTCCAGATCAGCGTTCAGGGACACTCACCATGTCTACCCTGTTGCTCTTCCACAGAGAAGGGATGTCCAAGAATTGCTTCATCATGCCGTGAAGATTAACGTAGATGATGGCAGCAAGCACGGCCTGCAAAATAAATCCACCAGACAGAATTTGGTTTGGGGAGTTGGAGCACTGACACATGAGTTTGTTTGAGAGGAACATCTTGCTCTGCCAGTGAGATTTTAATAGAAATGAGGTAGGAATGAACTTGTTGACCTCCAAACCAGCCTGTGATGTTGCCAGGGGAGTGTTGTGATAAATTTTATAATATCCGTTTTAGCCACTAAAAGACTGTGAGTAAGACAAAGGTTAAACTTAAATAACAAGACTTGGCTGTGACTGGAATACAATGAATTTATTCTTCATTTGCATGCAGAAGGGGTCAGACCTGCACCTCAGCAGGTGAAGCAGGAAATGACCAAGAATATCAGTAAACCAAATGATTTAACCGAAGGCTGGGAGAGACTAGACAAAAACACATGAGGAATAACAACTGCAGGAGTCATTGACGGACACGCAGAGGAGGAAGCCAGTTAGATAAAAGGATCGTGGCCAGAGCAATAATATCAGAAATATCAGTAAAAGACTTCACGGTTACTAACTACTCTGTGGGTAAAACCCCAGTGGCGGAAAAAACCTAAAATCATCTAAGCTAATTATTAGTCAGTGTCAGAAGCACAATCAGGCCCCAGTTTACCATTACAGTGAGTTATACATAAAACAACATCTTAAGGGTTTTGTCCCAACGCACAGATGACTGATTAAACCTGAAAATGATCATCCAAAGTGGATTGTAGTATTTCATATTCACAATTTATCTTTAACTCAATCAGGGAAAACATACTGCTTCATTAGGACCAAGTTCTGATCTCCAGAAAGATCACTGGTCCCAAAAAGGCCAGTGAATATCCTAAAAAGGTCCTACTGTAGTAGCAAAGAACGAGTACACACACACACACACACACACACACACACACACACACACACACACACGCACACACTGAGTACCTTGGGGAGAGGTTCAAAAAGAACTCCAATCCAGAGTGTGATGATGAGGATAATCACTGCTGATAGAGCTCCAGCAATCTGCAGAGAGGAGAGAAGAGTGAAAGAGGTGGCTGGAGGAGAATCACTAATGACGTATTGATTATCTGGCTGAACTGGTGCATGCTTATAAAAAGGATGCCACATCAAATCTCTTTGTTGCTCCATAAGGACCCTTTAATGATTATTGGTGGTGATTTTGATCACTAGACTCAGTTTAACCTTCTTAGTTTAAACAAATCTATATTTGTGTAGTTGGGGAAAAAATAACTACACATTTTTACTTTTCATTAGCTCTTTGTCTGAGTAATGCAAATTTTATTTTTTTTTCTTACTGGCTTTGTTTGTTAAAATTGTTCAAGGTAGAGTGAAGAATCAAAGTCTCGACCTCATCATGAATGAAATGTTATATCAGGACCTTAAGAGGGCTGTAGATACGCTGGCAAGAAACAATAGGTTCCCTTGTCAGACTTAACTTATGATCTGAACTTCATCTAAGTCACAATAACAGACAGACAAAATATGCTTAAGATGATAACACACAAGCAATTGTAAGCATGAGTGAAGTATGGTGGAGGGAGTATCATGGTTTGGGCCTGCTTCGCTGCCTCAGGGCCTGGAGCACTTGCCATCATCAAGGGGAAAATTAATTTCCAAGTTTACAAAGACAGCCTACAGGGAAAATGTCAGGGAGGGTGTCTGCCATCTGAATTGAATCTTGTTGCCCGGACGACGCCTAGGCATGGAGGCTACTCGCTGCTGCTCCGGGGGACTTATCTCTGCGACGCTGGACGCTGGACGCTCCAGTTTGTGCCCGGTGTGTGGTGATTTTGCGGTCGGGTGTTCACGTGCTGTCTGCGGGTGCGGACCGGTCCTCTTGCGGCTGGTGGAGATGTGCCGCCGCAGACATGGACGGTGTCGCTGGGGGCCGGTTCGGGGAAGCTAATCTTGAACTGCTACCCGCGGCAACCACCACCACTGGATCCGGGCTGCAGTGTCAACTGAACTGGGACGGGAGCCCCCGACATGGCAGCAGGTGGCATGCTGCCCCTATCCAGCAGTAGCACGCCGGGGTGAGTCAGCTGACCTGGCAGGGGCCATCTGAAGACCTGGTGGTCGCCGGCACCGCCAAGGGTGACACCAACAACCTGGTCCGCATGATGAACCGGGCTCTGGGACGGTCGGCTCCATCGCTCGCCGGACTGAGGGAGTCTTCCCAGAAGAGACGGTTTGGTTCATCGGAGTTTGGTTCATCTGGGTTTCCTCCTCTGACCTGGAGATATCTCACTTGATTTACCATTGTGGAGATATACTGGTTTTAACGGCTGTTAACTGGAGTTAGCACTCGGACCACAGGGTTGGGACATGAAGAAGGAGCGCTGGATGCAGGCAGCTCCTCAAGTACACCAGACCGCAGCGTCTGGTGTACTTGAAACTTGAATTTCCCCCTTTGGGGATTAATAAAGTATATTTGATTTGATTTGATTTGATTTGAAACTTGGGTGAAGCAGCAGGACAGTGACTCTTAGCAGAGACCACCATAAGACCACCACAGAACGGCCACGAAGAAAATCTGCCTTTTAGGGTACAGCCCCCTTCCTTTAGACCTGTCTCTGAATTATCAGTTTAAGGACATGATGTCAGACTATTATTGTAACTTAGATGAAGATGAGATCACATTTAATGTCAAATTAATGCAGAAACCCATCTTATTCCAGGGGGTTCACTCACTTTTTCTTGCCTCTTTCAGTGAAGTAAAGTGACCTCAGGGAACTGAAGCAACTTTGTAAAGAAAAGTAGGCCAAAAGTCCTCAACAATGATGTGAGAGACTGATAACATGAAATAGAAATTGATTGCTTCAAGTTAATGCTGCTAAAGGTGGATACTGAATACTTAAGTGTCCCTTCCTGTACAGCTTCTGCGTTTTTGCTTAGTCTTTTCTCAAATAAATGAGGAAACACTACTGTCCGTCTGAAGTTTCGTTTATATCAATTTAAGACCTGGTGCAGACCTTTGCACTTCTCATGGTACGCAAAACTTTACTGCAATTAAAAAGAAGGGTGAATGCAAGTATGATAAAACTCTGGCCACCACACCAACCTGTGTCTTCCCTCCTGTGCTCACTTGAACCATGCTGCGTGACATGGAGCAGCTGATAGCAAAACACTGGAAAATTCCACCAATGGAGTTGCTCAGGCCAAGAGCAATTAGTTCCTGAACAACGGAAAACACACTTTATATACATTAAAGTGAAACAGGTCATTCTTGCATCCGTCTGTCTCCTTTATACCTGGTTGCTGTCCACCTTGTAGCCATATTTTAATGCGAATATTCGCCCCAGAGAAATGGCAATGCCATAACCAACAACAGAGAGAGCGAAGGCGTCCCCGACCACCCGGCTAAACAAAGACACGGCCGGGAAAACAGGCGGCTGGAGACTGACACAAGGGGACAGAGCAGAGGACAAGAGCTATTACAGACTTCACTTTTTATGTCAATAAACATATATAATCCTAGATGTTTTTTCTCACCCAGAGGGAATCTCTCCCACTACGTCCACTCCGTATCTCCCCTGTAAGTCAGCTTGCCAGGATATTACAGTTGCAAGAACAACCTGGAAGGCAGATAACAGCGAGGGTCATTGCGCTGTCATGTGCAGTGGTTTCTATGCGTCAGTGTTCCTTTTATACTCACAGCGACCAGCTCCATGGGCAGAGGAACGGGTATTTTTTTACTCAGGTATGCGTTCAGCTCCTTTGCGAGGATGAGGCCTACGATGGCGACGATGCTGACCACGAGAGTGCCGATGTTTGTCTCTGGAAGGAGGTAGAACAGCTCCAATACAGTCTAAGAAAAAAGAGATGGCTTGAATTTGTGTGAGGGAGGAACATAGCAGAAAAGAGGCATGAAACACGACTTCTCTGATTTGAGAAGGTTAGGGATGATGTGAAGATGAGAGAAAACCTTCTCCGTATACTATTTTACAGTATAAAGTGCTTGATCACGTTGGAAAGTTAAAAGTTAACACATGGCAGATTGTTCTAGGGCTGTTAGGTCGAGCAGCCATGAGCAGAAAGGCTCATCTGTTGTTTTTCTGTGATTTTCTGTTTTTTTTTTTTACTTAATCATTTGCAGATGAACCCTGGTGGGAACATTTAGCTCACCCTGCTTCCTGCTTCCTGCTCATACACACTTGCTGCTTGCTCTCACTTTTAACTTTGATTCTTATTGATTTTAATGCTAATTTCTCTTTTTTTCCCCCTGTGATCCTACCTGCCAAAGCTTCTGGACACTTATACATTAACGGAACTGAAGTCTTTTTAGCAGAAACAGCAACGTTTATAGTTTTTCGACCTTCAATGCTTCGTGTGCGTGGCCTATACACATCTGAGGCCTGATTTGCAGTGTCTGAGCACTTAGCATCCAGCCAAAGCTAATTAGCCTGGAATGGTGCTAACCGCTGGGCTAACCATCAACAACATGCCTCCAGTCTCCACTGGAAACTACCTCAGCCTCCTACAGAAGATAACGGTAATGGAGATGAAAATCCAGCGCTTAGAAGTGAACGTGGAGGTAAATGGACTGTGCGGAAATGAAACAACCTTACCATTGTTTCAGAATAGCCAGGATGAGCAAGCTAACACACAGCTAAAGAGCGCAGATAACATGACCAAGAAAGAGGACAATAAATCATTGAGTGGTAACCCTCCCTGGAACCGTTCAGGGGCAAAGCCAAAAGATAAATCATGTTTCCTGGTAACTGGAGGACGTATCACAGGATGAGCACATAGAGCTGAGATCTGTGATGAGACAGACTGGCCTTCACTCCTCCCGAAGACAGAGGAATGCTTCTACCCCTGTAGATGAGAGGAAACAGGACTGGACCACTGTGAGAGGGAAGGTTAGCAGCAAACCTCCAAAACAGCTGAAACTGTTCGCCTCCAACTTGTTTTATTGCCTACATCATCCATCTGCACTGTGGCGCCAAGGCTGAGATTAACAAGGAGCTACCTCATAGAGGAGACCAAAGAAAGCCCAGTGAAGACCTTTTCCCTCCTCCCCTCACCTGCAATTTACGGAGCAGATGATGGAGCGGGTCAACGCTGGGCTCAGATCTACCCCCCGGGTAAAATCCCTCTTTCCCCCCAAATCTCTTTGTATCCAACCAGGCCTGTAACGAATTTGCTTCCTTCTTTACTGACAAAATTAAAAAATTAAGGCAGTCAGTGCGTGCTTCCACGCCAGGGGCAGCACATATGTCATCACTCTGTCCACCTAAAAACATAAACACCATGACACACTTTTTTCCAATCAGCCCAAAAACCCTGGATGAGATCATTTGCCATCTGAAAACCACCACCTGCTGTCTTGATACCCTGCCAGCAGGGTTTTTCAAGACTGTTTCAGGATGCACAGCCCCAGATATTTTACTGATTGTAAACACCCCCCTGGGGGTGTCTCAGGAGTCTTCCCTCAGAGCCTAAAAACAGCCGTCATCAAGCCACTCCTGAAAAAGACCAGCTTCGACTCATCACTCATGAGCAGCTACAGACCGATATCAAACCTCCCCTTTCTTAGAAAGATTATAGAAAAAGCTGTTTTTCAACAACTCCACAACTTCTTGGTGCTAAATAACTGTTTTGATATCCACCAGTCAGGTTTTTGGGCACATCACAGCACTGAGACTGCTCTAGTTAAGGTCCTTAATGATATCCACTTGTACATAGATAGTGGAAACATTGTAGTCCTGCTACTACTGGATCTCAGTGTTGCATTTGACACGGTTGACCATAACATCTTACTAGACCGGCTAAAAAACTGGGTAGGGCTTTCTGGCACTGCACTAAATTGGTTTATGTCCTATCTAAAAGACAGGGACTACTTTGTGTCTATAGGTAACTATAAATCTGATCAAACTAAAATAACTTGTGGAGTTCCCCAAGGCTCCATCTTGGGGCCACTGCTGTTCAACATCTACATGCTCCCACTCACTCACATTATGAAAACAAAATATGTTACCACAACTATGCTGATGACACACAAATCTACATAACCATCTCACCAGGAGACAACAGTCCAATCCAAACACTGACCAGATGCATTGATCAAATTAGAGACTGGATGTGTCAGAACTTCCTTCAGTTAAATGAAGACAAAACTGAAATAATAGTTTCTGGAGCCAAGGAAGAAAGATTAAAAGTCACCACTCAGCTTTAAAGAGCTAAATTAGAAACCAAAACCAAAGCCAGAAATCTGGGTGCAGTCATGGACTCAGACCTGAACTTCAGTAGTCACATCAAGACAGTTGTGAAGTCAGCTTATTATCACTTAAAGAACATATGCAGGATTAAAGGACTGATGTCTCTGCAGGATCTAGAAAAACTTGTCCACGCATTTATCTTCATTTATCTTAATTTATCTTTAAAAAAAAAAAAGCATTTGTCATTTGGGTTTTCATATGAACATGAAGCAGCCCAGTACTGTCATTTAATCACTGTGGTTATGATAAGGAATTTTCACACTCAAACACTTTAATGGCATAAATATCAACCAGGGTTCTGATATCAATGAAACTTTGTAGAGCGGAGGAGATGTGACAATCTTTCTTACATATATCAAGGAGAGAGGTCCGCTGTATCTCACAGGGGAGATGCCAAAGGTGTATTTGAGCTGGGACACGATGACATGGATGGCTGCTCCTGTGGTGTACCCTCGGACCAGTGGCTCAGACAGGTAGGTCACCACAAAACCAAACCGGACCAGTCCGAGTAGGATCTACGGATACGTAACAGATTGACAAACGTGCAGCAGTTACACAATTCTAGAAAAGGTTAAACTCCCTGGATGATCAGTGCTTAGTAACACAAGTATATGACAAGTATCACAGACTGCAAATGTTTTCTGTACTTAATTGAGTTCTGGGGGGCAATGGCCCGAGCTGAGACCCCCCTAACCAGTCGAGCGTTCTTCCCTCATTCAAGAACAATGACAAAATTATAAATGGATGCAGGTCCAGACCCAGTTAATAAGTCCACGATCAGAGGAGGAAGAAGGTTTGAATTATGCTGTGGCAAAAAAGACTGGCTAACATTTCACAGAAAAACCAATTTACGGCGGTCAGTGTTTTGTGAAATTTGTTGGCAAGTCACAAATTCCTAAAATGGTGGTTATTAATGTGTATAAAAACCTTTACTCACTGCTGTTACTCAGGTCAACTAACCTCTGTTACTCCTGTTAATTAAGCTTTTTTTTTCTTATAAAAAGAAAAAATGCATAAAATATTTGAACAGTGTATGACTGGTTGAAACTAAGGGATTGTGCGCAAGGATGTTGGACGAAATGTGGCCCCACGAGGCCCCTCAGATAAATCCTAGACCCGCCACTGCAGTTGGGAATAATTTGAGTCTTACACTGGAAATTTCCCACACAAAACACACCTTAAATGCTTAACCCTTCTGAGATTAGAGGATTTTCACTGATGTTTACGTCGGGGGGCCGTAGGGGAAAAATCATCAGCTCACAACATGAAATTAACTTTCACGAAAACATTCCTTGGCTTGTCACATCCCCAAAAAATGACTGTTTACGAAACATATCAGGTTCCTGAGATGTTCTTTTACAAACCTCAGATGCTGGTTTTTGATGTTAGCAGTTGTCTCAGGAGGATTTCATATCCTCGAGACCAGTTTCTGTTAACTGCAACTACTTAATGACATTGCACACTAAGATAACAACTACTTTAAAACCCCGTTATTCACGGAGCATTTTCAGGCGCTGAGAGGAGCCCGTTCCTGCTGATTGTGAGAAGTTTTAGAAGTTTTTCATACAGTTTTAATATTTGTGTCACTTGGCTTATTCTAAATGTGCCTGATAAAAAGCCACAGTGCTAAAGAAATAATGAAGGTCTAAGCCTCTAAGACCCCCCCCTTAAAAAAAAAAAACAAACTTCAATTCATTCTTAAATTTCATGAAACAAAAATAACACTGATTTTGCTTAAACTGTTGAAAAACAAAAGAGTTTATTTTTAACTTTATGCCTTTC
Organism: Hirundichthys speculiger; assembly: GCA_018398805.1. Taxonomy (NCBI): domain Eukaryota; kingdom Metazoa; phylum Chordata; class Actinopteri; order Beloniformes; family Exocoetidae; genus Hirundichthys; species Hirundichthys speculiger. The sequence continues at coordinate 676,206 of JAGFBZ010000229.1, forward strand.
ATTGGTCAGTTTGTCTCCCCCTATTTAATTATTTTCAATAACGGACCTGCTAATCAGAGGTACCTGAGCCTTTACATACCTCTGTTATCTAAAACTACCTGACCTTCTGATCCAGAGCTTTTGAAGAACTGAGAGTTTTCTAGTTGAAGTTAAACCAGTACAATTCTCCTGCAGGAGATACAGCAGGAACCCTTTACACAGGTATTTGCTCTGTCACTTATTGACATTTATTATGAAGCTTGTTGGCTTTAGAGAGGCATAAAAGCCTTTTGTGTTTATCTAATATTTTATTGGATTAAACTGATGTGTTTGCAGCGAGCAGCTGTGTTCCTGTTCTCCTGATTTTCACTTGTGTACAAAAATGCCAAAATCCAGAGGGAAGATAATTTCCTTCATGCCTCTAAAGGTTCAAGGCTTCAATATGAAATAGGTTTCGTATTTACCTGAAATATTCCAGACAGAAAAGTGACGGCCGAAGCCACTCGCACCCTCTCCGCATCACGAGCGACAACGTCAACGATGCTGGAGTTGGTGATGTTGTCCCATGACATGAAGTCTGAGTCTGGGGCCAGTCGCTCCGTCACCCCTCCTATCATCACGCTCATCACCGCATACGTTCCTGAGGTCGACATACACACATTAAACATAAAAAAACAACAAAAACACTAAATGACTGTTTTCTCAGCTTCTTACTCTTGCTTATGTGGGTTGTGAGAATGATATTTTATGGCAAAAATCAGAGAACACTTACGTCTTACTACTCTGGCATGGCTGAGGCTGGAAGCTGATGCTGCTTAATTTCAGCCACTAGCCAGCTAATGCATGAGCTCGGAGGTGTCATTGTCAGTTAAATCTGGTTAAACCACATTCACACAATTTTACAATGTCTTAGACATTTTCAAGCTTTTAAACTAGATATGAAATTTCTCCTTTTAGCAAGAAAATCCAGGTTAATATTGTTGTGATTTTTTTTTTTTTTTTTTAACTCTTTTTGGTGCAGAATTATATAGGCTACATAATAATAAAAGTCTGAAAATAGAAACATTTTTCACTGGTTTGCTGTTAAAAACAGATTTATCTCAAGTCTGTGTCACGTTTCTCGGTCATCAGGCCGCCTAAGTGATGTGGAGAACTTTGAATTGCACACATACACTCACATGTTGTTTTCCAGGAAGGTAAAAACCCTCTTGTACTACAGACTGAACCTTTGATACAACAAGCAACTGTATGAGTGAGAAAACAGATGGAGATGTAATTTTTAGAACTTGTATCCAACTGTTTTTTTGCATTAAGTTTAATGATACATTTATGAAGTTCCACAATAAAGAGAGCTATTCAGAAATATTTGGTCTATGGGACCAGAGGCTTCCTGATCATAGATCAGTATAGCAAATTTGAATATGTCTTTCGTTACAATGATAAACAATAGAGGAATTATGTTCTTAGCTTGAGCTCTTAGAAAAGGTCATATGTTGCATGCATCTACTCAATAACCACTGCAGGAAAATCATCATGTGCAAATGTAGCCTCAACCAGCCTTGAGTTTTCAGGGACAACCAACGAGGCCTCTAGTGAAGTCGCTAGGTTTTTTTCCCTTTGGTTTTTTTCCCTTTTTTTTTTGCAACACCTTGAGGAAACACAACGTTTACAAGGTCTTTTTCAGAGAAGACCCTGCAGCATTCAGCAAAATGATAATTAATGTACTGCATTCATTACGAAAGCAAGGCTTTGGAAGAGTCCAGACACTGAAACTGGCCTTCCTGCAGTTCCACACTTTCATTGTTCCAGACAATGAAAAGAAAAACAAAAAGATAAAAATAAGACCCACTATTGAGCAGCTCCCTTATTCCCTCCCTTTGTTTGTTTGTTTTTTGCAGTATAAAAAAAACAGTAAAATACAGTAAAATACAAACTCCGATTAACAACATCATGTACGTTTTTTTCAACATGTGCTATTATTCATTTACTAATATCTAAGGCAAAAACAAAAAAAAACAGTGTGAGCAATCAAAATACAACCATGATTCAGTAGCTTTTAGATCCACCTTCAGCAGCAATAACTTGAAGTAGTCGCTTCCTGGACGACTTTATCAGTCCCTCACATTGATGTGGAGGAACCTATGTTCTTTCTTCTTCATACATTGATTCAGTTCATTTTGTTTTTTGGAATATACTTATTCAGATCTTTCTGTCCTGCTGCAGTGTTTCAACTGGGATGAGGTCTAGACCTTCACTCTAAAACCTTGAGTCTTATTTTTCAGCCATCCCGATGTAGATTTGCTGTTGTGCTTTGGATCATTGTCTTTTTGCATGACCTGATTTCAAGCAAGCTTTAGCTGTTGGACAGATGGCCTTATGTTTGTCATTTGCCTCTAGAGTCCTCTGGTGCACGGAGAACTTGATGGTCAGCTCAATGACTGCAAGGTGCCCAGGTCCTGTGGTTCCAAAACAACTACCAAATCACCGTCCTTCCACTGCACCGGCTGATAGAGGGTATGAGGTTTTTCTGCTAAAATACTGTTTGGTTTTCATTAAACATGGAACTGGACATTGAAGCCAAACACCTGGGTCTCAGCTGTCCATGGACGTTGTTCAGACATCTTGTAGATTACTCTTAAGCACTTTTGTGAACTTCAGTCATGCTTTCAATGCCCTTTGAAGACAGAAGAGTCTTTTTTTCTGACAGGTGTAAGATGTAGCTCTTGGGTTTTTGTCTGTCTTTGAGTATGGTTTGACCTCGGGGTAAATTTGCTTTGAAACCCACTCTTAGGGAAGACTAGCAACTGCCTTAAAAGGCTTTTGCACTGATGAATAAGTTTCAGATTGTTTGAAACTGGTCTTGCATCTCTTTCCAGATTGATGTGCGGCAGCGATTGCTTCCCTAAGACTATTGCCTATATCTTTCCCTGTTGGCATTAGGTTAACACACATCTAAATGGTTTTGACCAGCAAGCTCTGAAAATATCTGCCTTTTTAGATGTCTGTACACTTGCTAAAGATCAACTCATCGGAGGCTGATGATTAGCAGCACCTGGCTGCAACTTACCCTCCTAAGTCGTATAGAAGCAGAGAGGGGAATGCTTAGTATTGTCCACTTCATACATCAATTGTAACATTTTCCCTGATTCTCATGCATTAAGGTGGATCATTTCCCCCATTTAAAAATGGCCAAAATGAGAAGTCACAACAACTCCCTACCGAGTGAGATGTGCTTGGACGTGCCGAAGATGAAGTAAATGAGGACTGGATAGAATGAGGAGTACAGACCAAAGACTGGAGGAACAGCTGCCAGCAAAGCATAGGCCATACCTGCAAAGATGAAAGAGGGGCATAAAAAGATTCACGTAGATGATTAGCTCACACTTTGAAACAAACAAAATATTGCACCATCCCTCTCAGTTTCCCTGCCCGCCCCCCCCTCTTTGAAGCTCTCACCCTGCGGCAGCTGCATGATCCCCACGCTGATTCCTGAGATCAGATCACCGAGCGCGTTTTCTCTCAGGGAGTAACGAGGCAGCCACGATGCAAGGGGGACGCTGCTCAGCAGGCAGCTCTTCATCCTGGGACCAGAGCACCTGAGATCGTGTGGGCGACAGACATGGAGGAGGGGAGCACAGATAAGGGGGTCGTGCAGTACATACCGGACCAGTCCGACACCTTGTGCCAGTAGGCCGCCGTTAGGCTTCGGATCATTGTCTTTGAATGCTGACTCAGCTTTTTTTTTTTCAAACTAAAAAAGTTAATCAACTACTGTATTTCTTATCCTCTTAACGTGTCAACATTTTTTTTTTTTAATAGAGTTTGGAATACAAGAAAGGAGTTATAATGAAACACCAAACAAACAAGACATTTGTTATTCATCACCTCCTGTAACCATTTACATGTTAGAAAAGTTTAATATGTTACGGCATCATTTTCAATTTCGGCCATGTCAGACAACATGTGTTTGTTGTGTTACTGTACACACTTCATGTGTGTACTATTATTCAGCATGAAGTCATTTTGAGTTGATAAATCGAAGTAAACATCGTTTTCACAACTGCGGTCAGTGCGTAATTGCGTCATTTCCTGACAGCCCTGTTCCCAGTTAGATGGGTGTTACCACATAAACAGAACCAGATTTGCAACAAAACCTTGAAACAGTCAAAGTTTTACCACTTTGTCATGTTGTCATTCCTTCTCACAACAATTAAAAAACACAATTTCCACCATGTGATGGTCCATCCCAGAAGCTCAGAGAGCTCGAAGAGGTCGATGCTGCTTCTGGACAAGGTTAACACAACACACCGCTTTTGTGAATACGGGTCTCTACTGCAGTACTTGATGAATGTATCCAAAAAGAATCCATTGCCATTGAGCAAGAGATCAGCTATTAATGGTGTAAATGGTGCAGTGCCAACAGGCTTGCATCCTGTCCCTTTGCACACTGATATTCTTGAGTTAGTGATATTAAAAACTGTAGAAGGAGAAATGTGCAAATCCCTTCCTATCTTCCTTAGGATATTTTTTTAATCTTTTAAATTCAGTTGACAAAACAAAACAAGGATATCTTGGCCTTGTACCACAATGACAAAAAGTAAATGTAGGAATTATTGTGCTTTTTTTTGATGTTTGTTTTGCTATTTTTTGTTATTTGCATTTTCCATACCATGCCAATTTTCTTCTGACTTGGGGTCTTACATGTTCTACACTATATTGCCAAAAGTATTCGTTCACCTGCCTTGACTCATATGAGCTTTAGTTCATCTCATTTCTAATCAATATGACGTGGCTCCACCCTTTGCAACTAGAACAGCTTCAACTCTTCTGGGAAAGCTGTCCACAAGGTTTATGGGGATTTTTGACCATTCTTCCAGAAGAACATTTGTGAGGTCAAACACTGATGTTGGACCAGAAGGTCTGGTTCTCAGTCTCTGCTCTAATTCATCCCAAAGCTGTTCTAGGTCAGGACTCTGCAGGCCAGTCAAGTTCATCCACACCAGACTCCTCCATCCATGTCTTTATGGACCTTGCTTTGTGCACTGGTGCACAGTCATGTTGGAAGAGGAAGGGTCCAGATCCAAACTGGTCCCACAAAGTTGGGAACATGGAATTGTCCAAAATGTCTTGGTCTGCTGAAGCATTCAGAGTTCCTTTCACTGGAACTAAGGAGCCAAGCCCAGCTCCTGAAAAACAACCCCACACCACAATCCCCCCTCCACCAAACTTTACACTTGGAACAATGCAGTCAGACCAGTACCGTTCTCCTGGAAACCACCAAACCCAGAAGTGTGATTCGTCCCTCCAGAGAACGTTCCTCCACTGCTCTAGAGTCCAGTGGTGGCTGCTTTACACCACTGCATCCAATGTTTTGCATTGTACTTGGTGATGTATGACTTGGATGCAGCTGCTCCACCATGGAAACCCATTCATGAAGCTCTCTGCTCTGTTGTTGAGCTGAATCTGAAGACACATGAAGTTTGGAGGTCTGTAGTGATTGACTCTGCAGAAAGTTGGTGACCTCTTCTCACTATGTTCTTCATCATCCTCTGACTCCGCTCCATCAGTTTACGTGTCCTACCACTTCATGGCTGAGTTGCTGTTGTTCCCAAACACTTCCATTTCCTTATAATACAGCTGACAGTTGACTGTGGAATATTTAGGAGCGAGAAAATTTCATTCATGACTGGATTTGTTGCTCCAGGTGTCATCCTATCACAGTTCCACGCTGGAATTCAATGAGCTCCTGAGAGCGACCCATTTTTCCTAATGTGCACTAATGGATGTGGTGAACAAACCTGATTCTGATAATTTGGATGGGTGAACAAATACTTTTGGCAATGTAGTGTAGCAAAGAGTAAAAAAATAAAGCAGTACTTGTTGCAACCCATGTTGATTCCAGTATAAATCAGGGAGGAAGAAAAGTTTACTTGTTGAATATAACTAAGACTGTGAAGCTGAGTATGTGATGCTATTGGTTCAAGACAGTCTTTGTTATATAAGACTGTCTTGAACCAATAGGTATGCATCACATTACATTTAGTTCTTTTTTTGTTGTTTTTTTCCTAAAGGAATCTGAATTTGTCCCGTAAGACTGACTTTAACGATATGAAGACAGACTTTGATCAATGGATGCATTATGGTTTGAAACAAAATGAAAAGATACAGGAGAGAAATGACCTCAGTATGAAAGCATAGATTGAGACGCTTTACCTCATGGACTTTTTCAACTTCTCACGCAGAGTTGTTCTTGAGTCATTTTTTTCTGCCAGCTCGTCCACTGCTCCTTCATCCAGGATCTCCCTGTGGACTCTGTAGTTTATTCTCCTCCTGTCTGCCATGGCTGAAACAAGCTGCCAGTAAAACGCCTCAGTCATGCGTGGAAAATACCATCAAATCAAAGTGTAAAATGGGATTTTTTACAAAAACTAATTTTTAAACATTTATTAAAATAGACATTTACATGATCTGTTTTATTTTGTTATTATCATCATTATAGGATTTCATGTTGATTCAAGACATTGCTGATGCCAAAATGAGGTTGATATCCTTCATATATTTGACAGTAATTACCTTTGAGGCGTTTTCAGAAAAAAAATGTGATAGATTCCAAATTCCAGCTGCCAAGTTTTAATATAAACTCAGGATCCTTCTGAAGCCCAGAGAAGAATTGCACAGGTTTGCTTTCACATAGTATATTTCCTTTTTTTTTCTGATGTAATTTATCCTGCCGTCTCTTCTTTTCCAGCTCAGCAGAAGTAGATCCAACTCCGAAACTCAACAGGATTGTAAAAGCAAATATTTCTTCTAATCTTTGAAAAAAAAAGTTTTGCCAATAACAGTTTGGCGCTTCTCTCTTTGTCGCCAATAAATCCTGCCTGTGAGCAATGGGGTCTGCCTTGGTATCGAATTAAATCTGCTGCAGAGTTTTTTCAGATCCAAGTGGCTCCAAATAATAAATCCAGGTTGCGTATGGCTGCAGCCAAAAGATAAAACTTGAGGTTTATCTTGACGTCCACAACAGGAGGATTCTCTGACCAACAGATGAGGAGAGATACCTGCGGAAATGTATTTTCCCCTCTCCACCCCTCTTCTCAGATGGTGAGCCTGCTGCTGCCTCGTGCTCTGGCTCCGCTGCTGTGACTTTAGTCCTTAAGGAGAACTTCTAAATATGATACCGGAAATTGTCGGGGATGGGGAGAGCAAAGTTTACTTGTATATGTGCTCCACAGGAAAACAGAAGACGCTGGATTTCTGATGAAACATGTGCGAGCTATTAGTTTGTTTTATCATTTACAGAGCAAAGTCCCTGGTTTTACTCTGTCAAAAACATCTATGAAAGTAAACCCGAGCTTAAAGAAAGCACTGAGAGATTTGCAGAATACACATGCACACGTCCTTTCTACCATAAGCAGAGTCTTAGATGTGTCTTATCTGTGTGTTTAGGTATTTCTCTCTATCTCGGTGTGATTAGATTAGTCAGCCATTCAGCCCAGTCAGTGGTGTCCTTGTGGATATTTATGATTACGCCACAGGAGGGTGAATAATCACAAGAAGTACTGATAGTGGGTAACTAAGCAGGACTATATGTGTACTCAGAGACCAGGAGATCTGATGTATTTAGCTTTCCTTGCAGCCCTTATTCAAACTTTACCCCGTTTCCTTCCTGACACCAAATCCAAGAGCTCAACCATCAAATATATGGAACAAAAAAGGACATGTCAGTCTCACAAAGCATAATTATAATTCACCATGGATACACTATCACATGTCTACTGTGCACTGAGATACAGAAACCCCCACCTGTGTATTCCAGTCTGTGGCTTTTACATCCATGACACATCATGTCGCACAGTTCAGGTCACATCTCCTGGGTTAATAACCCACAACGTCTTTGTCAACTTCCTAGTTTCTTTTTTTTAGCAGCAGTGACCATGTGAACCCTGACAGAAGAACCTGACCCAGTGACATGGATTCAGGATCAGTTGTTATGATGTGAAAGACACAATCCAGTCAGACTGAATGATCCTTGTCCTGAAGTGTCTTCATACACGAGCACCTGCCCAACACAGGCATTTGTGATGACATCCATAAAGACAGAACAGTTAAAATGCTCATCATCATCATATGTCAGTTACAATAGCTCACAATGAAGGGTTTAAATTCAGAAATTGCAAAATGAACAGCCCAGCAGTTTCAGGTCACCATTTCAAATGAGACAAAACTGTGTGGGAGGTTTTAGCCTTTTTAAATAGTTGCAAAAATAAATTGAAGGTGTCCAAGAATAACTGCAAGCTTAGCTAGACACTGCTGGAAATAAATAGAGACGGTTCTGCCAGCAGTTTTAGGTGGTCAGAATCTTTCATCAAATCTCAACGTGACTCATAAACTGGACAGTAAATCTGAAGTTATTGGTTATTCTTCACGGCCCAAATGAAGTCAGTCATTCCTTCTGAAGGAGACCAGAGTAAAAATAACGAAAAAATTAAAGGTTCACCATGTGTGAAGATCTTCACAGTAAATACAAAGAGTCTACTGATGTCAGTAATCAGAATATGACCATCTGCTTAACCAGATATACATTTGTCCAGCTACTTGTTTAAAGGCTTTTTAAATGTTGCATCCGTTCATTTATTTGAAACTGAATCTGTTCAGCACAGAGCCTGAGAAATGCAAATGAGGGACAATCCAAATCTGCAGAGTCAAGGGAGGAAAAATCATGTGTTGATTTATAAAATGACATCATTAGCATCTTATTCAGAGATTTTAAACTGTCAGGGTACTCTCAGTCAGTAGCGCATCAACTGATCTATGAAAGGCATGAAACATGAAAGATGAAACATTGTTTTTATCATTTTAACCAACATTTGTGTTGTTTTTTCTCAAATACATTTTGAACCTCCGCCAAGCGCTACAATTATCGAAAATTTGAAAGTGATCCAAGAATCCGGGATTTCTTCCGGATCACACCCAAAATGTTCTTCCTTTTCATATTTCCGACAAATTTCATCAAAATCCACCCATAACTTTTTGAGTTATCTTGAACACAGACAAACAAACAAACAAACAGACAAAAAGATAAACGCTGGCAAAAAGATAACCTCCTTGGCGAAGGTAATAAAAGAGAGTAAAAAACATCATGCACATTGAGAAATCTGAGCTCTCATAACTTTTACCAGTAACTAGTGATCTTGATGAGGCTATTGACCTGCTTGATATTCATTATTTTTATGCTTGTACTGAATGATTCTATTTGCCTTCTTGTGATTTGATGCATCTGTAAAGCACGTTGAACTGCCTTGTGTACGACTTGTGCTCTACAAATAAACTTGCCTTGCCTTCATCATTAGGAAATATGTACAAGGAGTGCAGGTCTGAAAGACTTTCAGATAAAACTGCTGCAAGGTATGCTCGAAGAACAAAAACGAAAGAAAGCCCGTGTTTGACTGCAAACAAGGCTTTCATGAAACTGTGAATTTCCCGTTGGGATGAATACCGTATCTATCCATTTATCCATTCCTTGTTTGCAGTAAAGCAAGGGCTCATGTTGCTTGACTGCAAACAAGGGATTTCATCAATCCAGACCCTGCTGGATTCATGAAGATCCAGCAGACTCTGGGCTGTTTTCAGAGACCTGCACAAAAAAAGACCTCCAGGGAGGAGAAGAAAATGTCTCCCGCGTTCCCAGAACAAAGTTCTCAGGAGTGGGAAGTATTCATGATACAACATGGAAGTATACTGCATTCACCTGGAAAAATAAAAGAGAAAAAAAAAAAATCAGTCCAAAATTTACATTCAGAACTCATAAAAAAAAAATTGTTTTTTTTTTTTTGGGGGGGGGGGGGGGGGGGGGGGGGTGTTTTTCATTTTGGTAGGTTAACATTTGCATCACTGTGGATGTTCTTGGTCATGGAAAACTGTGCTGCCCATAGACTGGTGGAGCAGGTGAACCACGTACAGAGGACTCATAACAGCTGACCTACTTTCACGTCTCCTAATGAAAAAAAAAAAAAAGCCACTAGTGCGCAAATAAAAAGAAAAGAAAGAAGACTTGCTCCTTTTTTTTGACAAAATTGTGTTACAGTGGCTTAAATAAGATATTCAGGTCCTCAGGTGCAGTGTCGACAAACCAGTAATAATGTCTTCAATGTAACGTCTCAACCTCAAAATGAAGTACAACTGGATCCATCTACACAAGCGAGACATGTTTGCTCCAGTTCAACCAACATCTGTGAGAGGAGACGTACGTGTCTACTGTCCAGAAATTATGTCAGTTCAGAAAAAAACATAGCAAGAGATATATTTAAAAAAAAATAAAAGCACAAAACAACCACCACAAATTAAGTTGTAAATTTTGTGGGACAAATAAAGGAATATCTTATCTTATCTTAATATAGATACACTTTAGCACACCCCACAAACACCACACACATCACTGTCCTGTGTCTTTCAGTCTGTTTGTGCTCACCGTCGGTCATTTCAGTCCTTTCTAACAGAATCAGGAATAAAATATAATATATATTTGATCAGATTGTCAAAGCTTGCTGGTGGAGTTCACTCACACAGGAAAACTAAAGTCTGCTGCAATCGAACTGCACATAAATCTGACTTTAAAAAAGGTTTTTGCCAAATTATGGCACTAACTGTAAATATAAACTGAGCAAAAAATATTCTTAAAAGGAAAATGAAACAGGCAGCACGGTGGCTTAGTGGTTAGCACTGTTGCCTCACAGCTAGAAGGTTCCTGGTTCGAACCTTGGGGGGGGGGGGTCCTGGATTGAACCTTGGGGCCTTTCTGTGTGGAGTTTGCATGTTCTCCCTGTGCTTGCATGGGTATCCTCCGGGTACTCCGGTTTCCTCCCACAGTCCAAAGACATGCATTTCAGGTTAATTGATAATTCTAAATTGCCCGTAGGCGTGAGTGTGAATGGTTGTTTGTCTCTATGTGTGGCCCTGCGATGGACTGGCAACCTGTCCAGGGTGTACCCCTGCCTTTTGCCCGTAGACGGCTGGGATAGGCTCCAGCAGATCCCTGTGACCCTTCAAGGATGAAATGGGTATAGAAAATGGATGGAAAATGAAACAATACTTTTTTCAACTGAATGCCATTTGCTTCCATAGAGTTACAAATACAAAATGCATTTGCAATTTGTATTTGTTTCTGAGCACAGAAAAATGCATGATGCTTTTTATTTTGGAGCTTAAAAACCCTGAAATCCTTTCTGGGATGTGGAAGAGAGGACGTAGCAGAGAAAAGCGATGCATGCAGCGTCAGAGTTGCTGTTCAGGTTTCACCCAGATGGATAAAAAAAAAACCAGTCCGCCGTAGATGAGTAACTTACAACGCCAGCTTTTCATGGACGTTTCTGTGTTTTATAGATAACCTAGCATTATTTATTTTTCAATTATTATTAGCACTTGTCAGTAACACACATTTAGTGTAAATCTCATCTTAAAAAATATAAAATAAAATAAAGCTTATAGCCACTGCCAGGGCATTGTCATCATGTTTTTTATATATAAAAAAAAAAAAAAAAAAAAGCCAACCAACAAAATCCTGAGCCACAATAAGAACATTAAAACAGGCAATTTCTGAGGTAACAGCAGAAACTTTTAAAGGTGGAGTTAAACTTGACAGTAGTTACAAATAACCTTGTTTCTGTCGAATCTGCCATCTGGGAGAACTTTAAAATAAAAATGTCCATATAAAAGTTCTGTAACTTTACCGCTCTCCACGTCTGTTGTGCTTTTCCACATGTTTTACCGCCAGTTCTCTTCCGGTTCCTCAGCAGCCAGTAACAGACTTTTCAAAACAAAAGCATGTGAGCAACCTGCGTTAATGCGTGATGAAATAAATGTTGCCGTTAATAAAATTATGAGTTAATAATATATACGGGTTATACGCGTAATAATAATGCATTATTTTGCCCAGCCCCAGTTTTAACGCAAATTAGATATTAACACTTAAAGGTGGGGTGGGTGTTGTTTTTTTGCAACACTTTTTACAATATTGCCTGAAAACCTTTTCACATTTCCATTGCACCCACTGAAATAAAATGTTTGCAAAAAAAACTAAACATTTTGGTCCAGTCTAGAAGGTATAATCAGAGAAAAACTCTGACCAATCAAAAAAGTGATCATCACTATTTTGATTGGCTGCCTAATACGTCCATCAAATATCACCCCTCGCTCCCTCCCTCCCTATGGTTCATGCAGTCGTGAATCGTGTGAAGGCGTGGTTTCGAGGGGTGAGCTGAAGAGGAGGAGGCGGAGCCTTTGGGAGGAGGGAGGGAGTGTATATTTTCAAAATCTCACTTGAGTTGGATTGCTGGAACCGTTTTTCAAACAACACCTACTCCACCTTTAAGCTAACATTTAGCTTGATACTTTCAGGCTAATGTTAGCTTGGAAGGGATCTAAAAATAGTTATTTAACAAAAATCACTGCACTGAGCCATTAGTTAGTTTAATATGAACACACAGAAGAAATGTGCCATGCTGCATTAGAAGGTGTGGGCTACATTTAAGAAGAGTCTCAACTTAAAACTTTATCTTTGGATATGTGCTAGTTTTCAAGTTTTCTCCAAGGAAGGTTGAATTCATCCTGAAGAGCAACCACACTCACTCCTGGGGTCGATTTAGAAGGACCAGTCAGGGTATGTTTTTGAAAAATGCTTTTTTGATGTATTTTTTTTTTCTGAAATCCCTGAAAATTAAGTCATAAATTTGCAAATGAGCATCAAAGCAAATCTGATGTATTTTGGTAATAAGTCACACTGAGATCCTGCTGAGATCATCCCTCCAACTGTTGCACACATGGGTAGCTTGATCAAGTCAGAGGCACGGGAAACATTTCACTGGAAGCAGGACAACAGATTCTGGAAACAAACATCACATGAATGCACAAAAGCTGAAAATGAAAAGAGGACGGCACCAGACACCCCAAAGTCCATATGAGACGACTGCAACAGGAGCAAATGTTAGCTTTAGACCACAACAATCCTGCACCTAAACTGAACTGAAACATATAAGAGACCCACAAAACCCAGAAATGTTTGCCAGCCTAACAATCATGGAAATATAATGAAGAAGGCAGGAAGACTGGGTGAAAACCAAACAAGTATATTATGCAACGGTTGATGGCTGGAGGTCGGTTTGCAACCAACAGGAGCTGGTCCACTTTGCAGTTATTGAGTCGACCAAGAATTCTTCAGTAAGAAAAATGTAAAGGCAAATGTTGAGCTCATCTGTCTGACAGCTTAAACATTCAGTGATCTGATCAAAATAAAATATTCAAGGTTTTGGAATAGTTTAATCAAAGTCCAGACTTCAACCCAGTTGAAATGTTGCGATGGGACTTTAAATAAGTGAATTCATTCATAAGTGAATGTACAAAAACTCAATAAACTCAAGTAATGTTGTAGAGAAGACTGTGCAGGAAATCCCTCCACAACAATGTAAGACACTTAAAAAGTCATACAGGAAAAAAAAAAAAACAAAAAAAAACAAAAAACAAAAAATGGAACAAAACAAAAGACTTCAAGTTATTATTGTAAAAATGTGTGAACATGTAATTGAATAATATGGGGACACTTGGTCTTGCACACATGCTTTTTTTTATTTATTTGTGTAAAATAATTAATAGCAACGTGAATAAGTAACATGTTGTTCGTATGACGTCGTGTTTGCTTCCTACTCAGATCTTTCAGTCAGTAATGCTGCAAACTGAAAAATTGTCATATTTATTACCGGGAAACATGTCAGAAGAAGATAAAGATAAAGATTGTCAGGGAGAATGTAGAAGATAAAAATGAGCTGCGTTACACTTTTACTGTGAGATCGTTGTCCTGTCATTTACATTCAGCTGCAGTTCCGTTGTGGGTTTAACAGTCAGTTACATCCGAGATTATTTCCTGAGGAGACATAAAAACAATTAGAACCGAATTGCTTTTTGTTTTCCAGAGTTAAAAAGGGTCCATCAGTATATTTAGTTAATCTTTCTGCTATATCCTGTTTATTATCAAAGTAGTGCAAGTCACTGTCTCTGATTGGATTTTTATGAGTGAAACAGCGCTTACCTCCACTGACGTGGACATGGTGGACAGCCAGTTCTGGATGGCGTGGTGGACTGATGGGAAGACGCAGGAGCTGGGTAGGCTGTCTGGTATGCAACCCTGAGTCTGGAGCTGTGATGAAACCCTCTCTGGAGCGCCAAGAGTGTTGGGAATGCAGACTTCAGTGTTTAGTTTTTTTCATTTGATGCATGTTCAGTAACTACACTGAAATAACTCATTAGTAAAGACCTGTCACATCTGTTTCAGCTATGCTTTCCCATCCAAACAAACAAACAAACAAACAAATACTCAGGATAAGAAACTAAGTGTTGAAGGTGAATACAGAGAGAAGTACAGAGCTTCAAACAGAGATACAGTGTGGGAGGTGTGGTGGGAAACGAACTTGTAGGAAACGTTAAAGACACATGCGTGTGTGAGAGAAGCGAACAGGAGACGAGTCAAACAGCAGGAGGTGAGTGAGTGTGAAATATGAGGCTGACCTGTACACGCTGCCAGAAACACGCGGACGCCCTGCACGTCCAAGTCTCCTACAACCTGGAGAACACATGAACGCACACACAAAGAAGAATAAACATAGCGTCCATCACAATTATCTTTTTGTCTTATTAAGTCAGGTTTTCTTTCAGCTTGGCAGATGTAATTTTCTTTTTTTTAATTTTTCATCACTGAAGTACAGGAGGAATGATAAGAGCCATAAAAGCAACTGTATCTGATACTGTAAACTTATCATGTTTTTATCTCACATGCAGTTACAGGACATCGAGTCTGCTCTTGTTTTGCGCAATACTTTCTTGGACATGTGTTTAATGAGCAACCGGAGCACTAATGTTTGATCAGTGTTTGATATGGCTACTGTCTGGTTTGATTGACAGATAAATGATACTTTGCAGTCAGGCAAAGTGAAGGCAAAAATCTGTATGAATTCTGTCCTCATTCAAAAGTCCGTTCAAGAACCACGGTCCTGCGTGGTGGAATGTAAACGTCATGGTCTATAATATTGTTTCTGATATTACATTCCAGCCATGATCCTGTTATTATGCCTGGGTTTTCTCCTGTTATTCACCCTATTGAACAGCTGCAACATGCTATTCCCAAGTGCCTCATCTATTTTGTCAAGTGTATTCTAGTCTTTTGTTTAAGCCATTTATGTCAGTAATACTCTGTCATTCTGCATCGATCTGCTGAGATGTAAGGTATGACCCCTCTTGCATGCAAATGGTTACTAAAATTAACTGAATTCCAGTTATAGCCAAGTCTTGTTAAGTTTATCCTCAGTCCTACTCAGATGTTTTAGTCATCCAGTGGTTAAAAACTAGTCACTGTGCATTTGTAAGAATGAGTTAAAGGTGCGCTATACTGTTGTTGTGTAGCCAACCAGGGATCAAATGATGGGTGAAGAGGATCTTTTATTATTTTAAAATGCATCAAAGATGAAAGCTTGATATTACTGAAACTAACTTGGACAATTCTAATCAATAAGTTTCGGTGTGTTGTCAGGTTCCTCAGTATGAATAGTTAATGGCTACATTGGTCGTGCCAAAATACTAATAAGAGAAAACAAGTCACATTGTCTCATATTTGTCAAGATTTTTATTTTAAAATATCTCGTCTGTTGTTGTAGAATTGAGCTTACGTTTTTAGTCTGACTTGGTTTTTTGACTTGGTTTTTTGAGAGTCTTGTCCTTGAAGATAAATAAAAAACTTTTGAAAATAGTTGCTCTTTCTCGATACAGACATGCACTTGTGCGGTTGGTTCCCAGCCGTGTCAATCAAATGCAGAAACAGCAGGCTTGCTACCTTTTGTCAAAACAGCTTATTTGACCATAGTCATGTGACATAAAACACACCCCAAAGCAGTGTTTTATGAATCATCTACGCCAGTGGTGCGTAAACTGTGTTGCGAGTACCACCAGTGGTACGTTAGTTCTCTCTGGTGGTACAGGCAACGTCATGACTTTCCAAATTTTTTCCACATTTTCACTTTTTCTCTTTTTAAAATCAGAAACATACAATGAATTATAAATACAACGTTTCAAACTCAATAACAAATAAATAATGACAATAAGGAATAAACATCTCCTGTGTGTTTAAAGCTAAATGAGAAAGCATATATGGCTGTATTCTAAAATTGAACATCATGGTGGTACTCGGAGAGCTGAACAGTTTCTCAGGTGGTACACAGTATTAAAAGTTTGAGAACCACTGATCTACGCTTCAGGGTGTCAACTAAGCTTCGAAATGTCAGTTTGTGTCAGCCATGTCTACTCTCTGTGTCTATGCTTCTCTGTTTGGCTTATCTGTGTTAATCTCATCATCTTCAACCTTGGAATCTTTAGATATCCTCCTGTGGAGGTGCTTTCTGTTAATAAAAGACCTAATCTACAGTATTAGTCATGTCTCCTGCACAGAGTCCAGCAGTGACAACACCAAAAATAAAAGAGACCAGGAAGATGTTGGTGGGGACTGAAACATTAAGATGAATCTATGTTCTGCATTCTTGCCACTTCTCTTTCCTCACCTTGCAAAGTGCCGTCATGGCTGTGGAGTCCATGAATGTGACGGAGCTGAAATCCAGAATCAGGCAATAAGTGTGTGTCTGGGATGGGGAGGAAGCAGTGGTCTGGGCTTCAGCCTGGTTGCTCCTCTGATCACAACTTACTGTCTGGATGTGGTGAGATGGAGAAAAGCGGGACATTGAATTTCAGAAGTCATACTGATTTTTCTTTTTTGAGCTCAGAGGGTCAAAGTGCAACAGCAGCAACCGCGACGCACTCATACACACTTTGCACTGAGTAATGAAGCTCATAAATGTTCACATATAGATGTAGATGTTGAAAACACACTTAAAGGGTTGATATCCATCAGTTTTATCACAGGATTTATGGACGGGGTGAGGCAACGTTTCATCTGCGGTTTAAGAAAGTTCAGTGGCTACTTATCAAACTGAGATGAAAAGTCCAGAAACTGAATTCGATTCGGTGTCATTACCTGTCTGATCTCAGTGAAGACCAGCTCTGAGTTGGCAAAGTAAAGCGGACTGGAACAGGAGAATATAGTTACACCAGGAACCGGCTTCGCCTGTCAGAAATGACAGAAACAACATGTGCATTTTTGTTAAAATGCTGCACACTTCCTGCAGTTTGTCATTTGGCACACAGGTGTCACCCTGCACAAGTGCTCAGAACTGAAAAAACAGCTGTCACAATCCCTGTGGTGAGAGCGAGTACCCTCCAGCGCTTTAAAATACACACCACTATCACTTTACTCAAGCCTTTCATATTTTATGCTACTTTATACTTTCACTCCATCACATTTATTTGACATTTTCAGGTCACAGTTATTTCTAACATGAAGGCTCTCAAAGGTTAAACCAGTTTAACCTTAACCAGTTAAACCAGGTTTCCAACGTCTGGCTCCTGACATTCACATTGTGATTCTTGTCTGCTGGATTTATGCATGTTTTATTGTGAAATCAGGTCTGTCCAGTTACTTCCTGTCACGCCTGCGTTCCATAACTGAATGCCACATCATGTTATTGATTACCCCCCTCAGTATTTATGCTCCTAGCTTTCCTTTCTTCAGTGCCAGGGTTTTCTTTCCTTTGGTTTTTTTTTTTTTTTTGCTTACTCAAGTTTATTATCTTCTTATTACCCCGTTTAGATTTGCATCTGAATCCAAATATTTGCCTGCTATTTGAGATGTTTTAGATTCCTGCTTGGCCACCATAATTTTACTTGTTCAAAGTTCATTTATTCTTCATCCACATGTGAGCCTTGGCCTGGGTCATCTCCACTCAACCTCATTACTGATGTAAAATTTTACATTCACAAGTATTAAGAATGTAAAGTGCCGAGACAGTAATATTTACACAAGCGCCACACGCGGTCAGAGGCAGGAATAGACTTTGTTAGAAGCTACGAAGAGTTCAGACCTACTAACATTTTCATGAATGTCAAAATGCGTAAATCTGGCTCTGCTCACAGTTTACCCATAAATCCGTTCTGCTCACGCTTCATGAATGAGACCCAACAAGCGTAAGCTGTTGTAGGAAACATTTCTCGGCATGGCAACAACGAGTTGGCGTTAGAATTATTGGTATCATTAGCTTTAGCAGCGAGCTAAGCCATTTATAGAGAACTATATACTTCCCTGCGTTGAACACCAGGGGTGTGACCTCTATTTCAGACACACCGAATACAGCAAGTGGAAATGAGGCGGTAGACGTTACGCTATATTAAAAACCAGTAATAGTAGAACATTTAACAAGACAACACATCTGCTGACATCACACCACCTCAAAGAGCAAGTTGTCACTTTGTCAACTGCTTCTATGTCTCTCTAAATCACCCCAGGACTGTCAGGGTCGTGATCTTTTATCACAGGTGGTTAAAATGAGAGCTAGCTTGTCTTGTTTCCAGCTCTGTGGTACTTTAGCGTGGGTTTAGCGCTCACAAGAACCTCCATGGCAATGTTTTTAATGGCTTCAGTTGGCAACATGAATGACAAGACAACTGTAGTTAGACAACTGTCTAACTATAGTCAACCACTCCCTACATTCCCCTACAAAACAAAGGCATTTTGTTTTTTTGTTTTTTTTGCTCCTTAGGAATTGAGAAGCTATAACAAAAGAAAATAGTTGTGGTAGCTTGGCAAGACATTAAATCTACTTTCAGTTGTCAAGTCATAGAGGGTTGGCATTTGGGCAAAGCAAAAGTTTGACTGATGTGCACTTCATAAACACAAGTGTATTATTTACTTTCTACAGGGAGGACGATCAATCAAAATAACATAAATGAAAAGAATAGGGGACTTTTGCTGAGGAACTGTCCACATATGCCATCGTTGCCGTGTGATGGACTCATAAACACACGGAGGACGAGCTGTACAGCAGCCACCGTTTAAACAGACTGAAGAGGGAATAAACTGGAGAGAGCTGACAGGATCTCTCTGAAGCTCTGGGCCCAGGCAGACTGGCTTTGGTGATAGTTTGGTATTTTGAGGTACGGCAGATGGTGGGTTACAGACAGAGATTTATTTTCAGCGTGTTTTGGCTGCATACCATTCACAGTAGTTGTTTAAAGTTTATAGAAGACTGACCTTCTTTGGTGTTAGTTTTCAATGTTGGAGTTCTTTTCATAATCAACGCCAGAGACCAGATGCAAAAATGATATACACACACAGTCTTAGACATGAAACTATATCTATTTATGCATTAAAAAAGCATTAGAATTTAGCTCAATGATTTCAGTATCTTGCGAATGCAACTACTGAAATGTTAAAGCGTTGAATACAAACATAATTTACCCTGCTTTACCATTATGTGAAGAATATAAATAAAATCTGACGGTGATATCACACTTTGGTACCAAACACCGGTGATGCTGTCATACAGCTGAAATCAGGATGTGTTTCATATGCAGATACGAGCCGTGGAGAATTCATTATTGATCCCATTTTCCACCAGTGACATTTTACATATGCTAGTCCACAGCCTGCATGTCAGCTAAGATCAGTCATGTAATGCCGCCTCTGTCAATCAGCAGTGTCAGCTCCTGGCACTTTAACAGCGTGAATCCAATCATGAATTGTTCCATTATTAAATTCTTACAGTGAAATATAATTTGGGAGTTAAATCTGTCAGATGGGTTTTGTTCTGTAGGTTTTTCCTGCATTAACTTCCCTCAGCATTTGAAGTGCTTTGATGCTGTCCTATTTTGCCTTTTCTCTGCTTGAATTCATTCTCAGTGTGAAAGTAAACATCACGTGTCAGTATGGTGCAAAAACAAGCCCCACTTTGGCGCTGAGGCTTGATGGAATGAAACAGTCAATTATTTTTATAACAGTTTCTTCTCCAGCAGAGACTCACTGAGATTAAAGATATAATTTGCAAAAATATTCTGGTCCAAGGGAGTAGCTGCAGCACAGTTGCACCACAGCTACAAATCCAGACTTTTGAAGACTTTTGAAGACTTCTGCGTGTGATGAGCAACTTTCATCACACGCATGTGATTTTAACCCTCATAAAACATTAGAATCTTTTAGAAGTTTTGGCTTTAGTTACTTAGTTTGTTCAGACGATCCAGTGAATTAAGGACATTAAGGTCATTCAGACTCATTTAACATATCTAGAAAAATAAAGTGTAACACAGATGTTCCCTTTGATGTGTCCTTAAAAAGCAAAACAAAACAAAAAAAAAAAAACACACATGTGCACAATGTGTCTTACTATATTATGTTTCTGTCTTTGTTCGTTTCCTTCGTTTTTACTTTTGGAACATGCACAATGGTCTTTGGGCTTATAAATAAATGTTGCATGCAGGAGTCCTGCAGGAAAGTGCTTTTGTCCTGCTGTCTCACCTTGAGTATTACTGTTTCACGCTGCAGTATGTCCCTTTTCCCTTCATTTATTTATTTAATTTTCTTTGTTTTCACAAATGCACCAAAGCCACTTAGTTAGTTTGACCAAATAAAATACCAGGAATAGGAAAGACAGTATCTGGATAAGGCTAATAAAGAAAATATCCTGTTAAAGCAACACCACCTCACTTTTTCACCTTAAAATTTTAATTTCAAAATCCCTCTGGCCTCTCATTGACTTAAATTAGTCTGAACCAGACTACTGCTGCAGACACACCACACCTGGTTGGTTTGGAAACTACACTATGTAACTTTATGGTCTGCTCCGGATCACTCTTGTAGTAAAACTGGAACTGCGTTAACAGGAATCGGGGAAACAGGAAGGAGGGAGGAGCTCGCTCTCTGTGTTTTGATGTTTTATTTCAACTATCAACAGGTGTGACGTTATCCAGAAATCGCTTACCCTGCCTTTAAGATGATATTATGGATAAAAGGGACAGAAAGTTAAACTTTTGGACTTGAATACCCTTTGACAGCAAATCAGTTTCATCTAATCAACCTCATTAACTTTACTGCCCAAAGTTGGACACAGCTGACGTTACGCTGAGGGGAGCGATGAAACAAATGGCTAACAAACATTAAAAAAAATACTGTCATTCATAGAGTATCTGCTTCTTAAACTTTAAAAGTTGCCTCTTTTTTAGATTATGCATTTTGTAAATGTTTAAAATTCTGTGGAACGGATTTCACACACACACACACACACACCAGACGTACTGTTGAATTCAGAGCTGCTGAGACGTTGATTTCTTTGGCATCCGAGTTCAAACAATTCGAAATTCACCAAAACATATTTTTGTGATGACCAAAGAGAGGCTGAGCAAACTGACCTCAAGATAAAGTCCCACATCTTTGTAGCAGTCTGTTCCAGGAATGTGACCCAGAAGAGCCGTGGAGGAGCTGGAAGATGAAAGACAAGGGAGAAACAGAGGGAAATATTAATAAATGAGCAAGTCTGAACAGACGGAGGAAGGATGACACAGATGCACAGTATTCTGCAGTCGTCTCGGTACCTCTAAGTCTGTGTGACCATCCATATTTATTTTTCAGTCTCTTTACAACGATACGTACAGAAAATCAGTGACAGACCAATGAATCAACTTTTATAGGTACTAAATAAGTGCAGATCACTCACTATTTAATTTTTCAGAAAGATCTTCTGAGACTTTCTGTCAGTTTTGCATTTCCAATGAGTTATTGTAAAAGGGAAACATACATTAAATGTGCTCCTTTGGTGAAATTGTTGTGGCCGACATGAGAGGGCTGCACACATTTGGACCAGAACAGATAATGAATTAAAAAAAAAAGAGACGGGATGATAGATGTGGATGTCATCAAAAAGAGACTGTACTGTACGTCTCTCTCCAAGTTCTCCAAGTTCATAAAACAGAAACGTTTTACTGTATTTACTTTATAAAGCTTTAAACAGTTACATTTAAAGAAAAATATCTACTTCTTTGCTGAGTTCTAATAATCATCAATAATTATTGACAGATCATTATTCATAATAACTATTTTGTAATAATAATGATTATTAAATGATTATTCAAAAAATTCTCACCACCCAGAATTAGATGCCAACCTCAATAAAAACATGAATAAATAAATAAATAAATAAAGTTCAGTAATACATTATTAAGAAATAATTTTATGAATATTATATTCAAATCTTCTCAAATAAAATTCTTTGTTTTCTTCTCTGTGATCTGCTTCAGCTTTTCTTTCTTACTTTTTCCCCTTAAACCAATAGTTTTCCCTCCATGTGTTTTATATAATCTACTGCTGCTTAAAAAGAAGAAGTTTGTTTTAAAGAACAACGTCTTCATCCTAATTTGTAGCATTAAACATCACAGATCAAAAAGTGATCATTTGTTGGTTTGTAAACTAATCTATGTCTCAGTTCTACCACATTTGCAGCAGCAACAGGATCTGTTTAAGCTGGTATCTTTTGTTGAATGAAAATGATAAGTGGAGAGTTTGAAGGGACTTGAACACATCGGAACCGGTGACTCTTGTCTCTCCGGAGTAAGTTTGGGGAAAAGCTGAGTGGATTCGTGACTCACTGGTGTACATGTCATGTAGGGTCTTTTAAAATGAAATGTACTGACTTTTGTGTCCTGTATACAAGTACGAGCAGAGAAAAGACGACAGCCACAGCCAGACCCAGGTCCAGGTTAAAGATGAGGGTGGAAATCAGTGACGCTACCCACACCAGCTGAGAAAAAGGAGGAAGAGGGAAAAGAGCAAGGATCAGAAGGCTAAAGTGTGATTGTAACCGCTTGCGTGCTCTCAGATAATCACATGTGGCCCACCAGGTCTAATCTGTCAGACTTCCAGAGGGCAGGCACATCTTTGAACTGAACCAGGAGGCCCTGCAGATTCACCACGATGACGACAGCCAGCACTGCCTGGTGCACACAGAAAAGCATCGCTGAACACTTTTCCAGGGAGTCTTCCCTGATTCGTTCCATATTTCACAGCGGTTGAAAACACCAGACGCTAACATTTGCTCCATAACGAAAGCACCACAAATATTTTTCTTCCTGTTTATTCCTGCTTTGTGTGGCGCCGACCTTTTCTGTCGCTGAGCGATGGCCCTGACTGTCAGTTTACTGGAGCAAAAAATACAAATCTCTGTGAAATGTGATGGACAAACTTTAACACTTGAGATACTGGTGTGAACTCTAGCTGAAGAACATAAAGGGATAGTTTATAGTTTTTATGCTCACGATACCTTTGGCAGCTGCTGAAGGAGAGGACCGATCTTCAGCAGTATAGTCAGGATCATCAGCGCTGACACCAGACCAGCCATCTATGGTGAGATGGTGACACACAACCAAAAGATTATCACGGAAGGAACACTGGTAACAATTTGAAACGAGCTTCATAAAAAAAGAGAAATATCAGTGTGCATTGTTTTTCTGCTTGAACAGCTTTCCCCAAATGAACGACGTCTTACGTTCTGACTCCCTTCGCAGCAGACTACTCTACCTGTGATTTGACACCGATGCTTTCCTGGACCATGCTGCGAGAAAAGGAGCAGCTGACGGCAAAGCACTGAAATATTCCACCGATGGTGTTGCACAGACTCAGAGCCAGCAGGTCCTGGGGGGGAGACGGACAGCTGAGGCGGCAGCAGGACACGGTGAAGGTTTCAGAGACCGCACAGGCCTCATAGCCCAACCACCAGAGCAAAACCTCTCAAAAACCCCATCTGTTCATATTTCTGCATGATATTAATATATTTTAACACCACTGACATACAGCCTGGCTGAGCTTAAATGGTTCTGCCAGGAAGACGTGCTGACAATGCAGGATCATTTTAAGAGGACTTGAGGCCAGATATGCTTTGACGAAAATATGTACAGAAACATTTGAGTTGCTGAGCGGAACTTGAAAGGGACTGAAAGCTTTCTGTCAGCAGTGTCGGTGTCACATGTTCAAACTGAGGAAGGTAAAACCTTGCTCCCAACACTCCTGCTGACATCCGTGACTGAAGATCTCTGAGCTTTTATCAGCCCGCAGCAGATTTCACAAACTGAAGTCTGCGGTAACTAATCAAAGACCTTTGTCGAAATAGTAAAGACCAAGTTCAAAGAATGTTAATCTTGCTTTGATATCATCTCTGGACTTGATGCTTTCAGCTTTATCAACTGTGCACCATTTGCAGAAGTCTAGAAACACTTATTTAATCTCAAATCTACGCTGGGAACGAAAAGATCAATGAAAGGCAAATTAATTAAATGAAATGAGTCTTGTCTTAAATGTTGGTTGGGTGCTGTTTTCTTCCAGATCAAGGTTCATTCCCAGCTCTCATAGATCGTATATTTGCCATGAGTGTACCTGACTGGGGTCCACCTGGTAGCCATGTTTGTGGGAGAACACTGAGCCCATGGCTGAGAGGAAACTGAAGCCAACCAAAGCCACAGCCAGAGCTGGAAAGAACAGCTCCCTGAACTGAGACAGAGAGGGAAGGACGGGGGGAGACAGGCTGGAGAGGAAGAGAGTGGAAAGAGATGACGGGTTGATTGACTCACTGACTGTTTCATGTAATAATATAAAGGTTTATGATTACCAGTTGCACCATCTTATCATTCACACATTCTCTTAAAACTATCAGAGATAATCTCATAAAATTGCTGGTTTATTTCTACATTGAAAACAAATTCTTGCAAATTCCTCAGGACTTGGAGGTGAGAAGGAGGTTGGAGTGTCAAAGGGATGAAAGGACTTGCATGAGAATGCATGAGATGCGTTGCCTGAAACCAAATGTCCGCTGAATAAAAACGCCTGGTGGCATGACAAAGCCAAAGAGAGAACAGCCCAGTTCTACTGACCCACTTGGTATGCATCCCACCACCTGGACTCTGTACCGTCCAGCTAGATCCAACTGCACTGACAGGGTGGTGCCCAGGATGATCTGCGGGTGAAAAGCAAAGGTCTTTGGTATTTTCAGCACAAATGGTTCAGTTTAGAGAGGAGGAATGCAAACTGTTCTGCATCTAAATACGACCAAAATGATTCTGTTTACACGCATCTGAATATGCACGTAATGAAGTCATTATAACCACAAAACCACTCAAATAGCAGATCCATCGCCAAAGGTTCCAGCTTGAAGACATTTTCACCCATTACATACTCGGATTAAGCATTACTGAAAAATGTTATAGGGTGTATTTCACTTATTTTTCTTTTCAGGGGTTTGTGGTTGTTTACATTTGGAGCAACAGTCATTTACAAGGCTGACATATTTATTGAGTTTTTAATAAGATTAGAATAGAAAAAAAAAGTAATAAACTGAAATGTCAGCAGCCCCAAAAGAACATAATGGTGATTAATCAGTAATTAAGCACAGAGATTTGTTGTATGTGGGGTTTGTGTATTGGAGAGGAAAACAGATTATTATATAATTATGAGTCATTCAGTTCATCATTGTGGCATCTGTCCATCTGGGTGCATCTTATGGATGTGAGTCTACTGGGGCGGTGCCAGTGTGTGTGTGTGTGTGTGTGTGTGTGTGTGTGGTCGTCTGCAATACAAGGACAAAAATGGCAGGCCCCACAAGTTTAAAGGAAGAACCTTTTACGGTTTGAGCTTTAATCCTTGGCGTATTCTTTTAGGAAAGGTAAAGATCAAGGCCACAGACTCCACTGTGGTGGTTCGTGTTAGTATGGGGGGCTCGGGGATCCACCTGGAACCAGTTCTCCATTTTTAAAAGGCAAAAACAGCCAGAAAAACCTGGACGTCTCTGATCCCCAAAACTGTGCTGGGCTAGATGCCAGAACTGGTGACACCAGGGTCTAGAGGCAGGATTATCACGACCAACCAAAACACTGTGATCAGCGTTTGTTACGTCTGCGTTAAGCTGGTAGAAAAGAAACTACTGTGAAGGAATTATCAAAGAACAGACACCAAAATCAAGCAGCGGTTGTCTGTGGATGAGACGAACTGTCTCCAGGCACTATGGTGTCCAAAGCAGATAGATAGATAGATAGATAGATAGATAGATAGATAGATAGATAGATAGATAGATAGATAGATAGATAGATAGATAGATAGATAGATAGATAGATAGATAGATAGATAGATAGATAGATAGATACTTTATTCATCTCAAAGAGAAATTTGCAGTTCCAGCAGCTTGCGAGTACAAATAGTAATAGTAAAAGCAACAAGATAAGTAACTTAAAGCAATAAAATAAGTAACAAAATAGGAATAAGGTTAATAAAATAAAAATATAAAATGGCATTGCAAATGAAGGTGCAATAAAAATATAAAATATAAAATAGCATTGCAAATGAAGGTGCAATAAAAATATAAAATATAAAATAGCATTGCAATGAAGGTGCAATAAAAGGTGCAATAAAAATATGAAATAGCATTACAATGAGAAAGCTACCATCTGATTAAATAAATGAATCAATAAATACAAATATAACAGAGCCACTGTAATCTCTGGTCTTCTTGATTCCAAAGAGAAGAATAATAAACTGTGCTTCAACGTGGATTTAAACTGGAAGCAGCAGTGGAAGAACAACTCTTAAAGTTAAACAGCAGTCAGCATTTGGAAACATCGGTTGACACAGAAAAAAAGCATTGACAAACACCAACCTTTGTTTAAACCTACTTTTCTAAATACAGACTGACAATATGTAGACAGTGGTTTTGGGTGAAAGGATAAAGGCTTTGGTGAGTCCTTTGTGCACTGTGGTTGCCTCCAGAAACTCAGAGTACACTAAACGGAGGTTCAGATCAGACTGTAGGAGAGACTCAGGCCTGGTTCAGACCTCACGGCCAGTGTTTAGCGAATGCCTTCACGCCTTTCAAACATTTTTTCTCGAACTTGATTCAACGAAGGTTATAATCAATACAAATCGTGGTGTATACAATACAAAAAAAGATCCGCCACAAACACAGAGACGACTTTATTGCTGTCATTCGCCAGCAAAATCAAGTGACTTATCGCCTAAGTTGATGACGTTGGCTCATTAGGTAGTCTCTAAATCTGTCTGAGGACTCTGTCATGTTCAGACTACCAGAAGACTGTGAACACGAGTGTCCCAAGACCTCCTTCAAATATATCCTGAGCGATCTGTTCTGAATTCAGACCTTGCATTGGCGTTGGCCACTTGTTTATCATAATTCGTACAATGCATTTTAATGCAGGGACTGAATGTGGTTGTAATGAGATGCCTCTGTCATGCCTCTGTGTACAGTGATCCCTTGCCAATTCGCGGTTTAAGTTCCACGGTTTTAGTTATTCGCGTTTTTTTCATAAATATATATAATATAATTTTAAAAAACATTTTAAAAATCGCAGAAACATCAAAGGATGTTGTGCGCGTTCTCTCACAGTGAAGAAATGCTGTGAGCCAGCCTGGCCCCTTTAAGAAGGTGGCCTTATGGGTAATGATGTGGCCTTATGGGTAATGGAGTGTGTGTGTTGTGGGACGGCAGAAGAAAACGGTGTTAGATGAAAAGTGGAGTGAGCATAAACAGCAGTCCAGCGTGTATAGATTTACATTCTCTGTTAACCGACAGGAGCCCAACAATACAACCTGTTTGATATTACAAGTTCCTGCAGTGCCAGAATAAAGTGCTCGTTCCATGCAGAGAAAACCGGACTGTTTCTTTTGTTGTTGTTAGCATGTTAGCCGCTAATTACGAGCCAAAAATAGCACAATACCAGCGGTTTCTTTACTACGGTTCAGAGAGCAGAGGCTGTGAAGGTAACAGAAAGACCACAGTTGAGCCTTTGTCTTGTTTCGCTGCAGTGTCTCACTACTTTTTTGGAGTTTTTAAACATATTTTAAACACATTATTGAGACTCGGGGGGCTCCGGCTCCAGTTCGGGGATTTTTGATTTTTGCAGGGGGGCGCCGGTCCCCATTAACCGCGAAAAATACGGGATCACTGTACATGGAAAAGCAAACCAGTTCTCAAAATGCTGAATCAGTCCATCTAGTTAAAGTCGGTTGAAAAGGCATAAATATCTGACTCGTAGACAGGAACACATGGTGAATGCGTGTACGCGTGTGCATGTGTGTCACCAGTATAAGTTCCCAGGGAATGGCCACAGGCAGCTTCTTTTTAAAGCGCTCATTCAGCATCTTGCCTCCGATGAGCATCACCATCGATATTAATGAGACCACCAGAGGTCCTGGTACCACACTGGTCACTCCACCCAGAACATCCTTCAGAGTCTAAAAGAGACATGTAGTTTTAGGTGGAATCATACTTTTTTTTTTTCAAAAATCAAACTTCAAACTCAGAAAATAAGTTTGAGAACATGGCTCTCCTCTAGGAGAGGTTTCAACGGACCCATACTGAAGGCAGTAGTCCAGTGTGTCTCTGTGCAGGAATCCCAGTCATCAGTGGAAGCTGCAGGATGATCACATGCAGACCTGCTGCTGTGGTGTAGCCTCTGATTACGGGATCAGACAACCAGCGACACACGGCGCCTCCCCGGAGCAGGTACAGCAGGAGCTGATGCACACACGCAAGAAACGAAGCCCACGACTCAATGCATGAACCAAGAGCTTTCAGGGACATGAGATCATCCTATAACAAACTCAAGAAAAGCTCCAAAATTAAGGGGAAGTTCCTCTTTATCTACCAAGAGGTTGTGTGTGAGGAATGAAAATGTGAGTTTGATTTTTCAGTTCTCGTCTGTAATTGAACTTAATTATTGTAACAGTGCGGGGTTTGATTGTTTTCTTACCTGCAGGAGGCCACTCAGAAAGGTGATTTGTATAGCTATGTTCACTTTGGCTGCTTCCACGGCAAGCTGGGTTTTTTCATCTCCGTTGCTAAGCAACTCCACGTTGGCTGTCACAGACCCAATCATTATGGCCAGGACGGCAAAAGTACCTGGCCGCAAACACACATGCACGAGCTGAAGCATTTACTTTAAAGATAAACTATAGAAATGGATCTTGACTTTTGATAGTTTCCAGCAATGCATTTTCAGAGATTTTCCTGATCAGTGCTGGAAAGACAAATGAAAGTAGAGAGTCACCGATAGAGAGGTGTCTGGAGGTGCCGAAGATGAAGTAGATGATGAGAGGATAGAGGGAAGAGTGCAGCCCGAACACCGGAGGAACTCCCACCAACATGGCATTAGCCATTCCTGGAAAAACAGGAAAATAATAAAGTCCTGTTTTGAATGTTAGTGTAAAAAATATAGTTAAAAAAAAAATCCAAATGTACAGTATCTGTGATATCTCAATTGTTATCTGAAAAGCTTCTGAAAGCCATGTTTTGGAGACAATTTCTGGAGTTTTAGACACCTCTAACAATTCAAATCAGTCCAGTTCTGGATGTTTGTATTGTGTAGATTAACGGCACACACACACATTCACAACTGAACACAGACGCAACTGATTTAAATTATAATCCAATTATTTCCAATAAAATCTGAATCCTTTTAATCCATCTGAATCCTTTTCAGAATTATACAATACCAGTCCATTAAAATAAGTGAAACAAACCAATAGTTTTAAAAGATGCTACAGGCCTGTAGCAGCATAAATGAAGGGAGGACTCAGGGCCATCCTGACTGTGAGTGATATTAAAAAAGTAAAGTTTTAAGATAAAGGCAGGGAGGATGTCTGGCTCGCAAACTCGAAGTGGGAACTGGTTCCACAGAAGAAGAGCCTGATAACTGAAGGCTCAGTCTCCAATTCTACATTTGGAAGTCGGCCTGCAGCCTCAGAGCAAGATGCTCTGCTGGGATCGTATGGAACAAGGAGGAGTTACGGGCCCTGAGAGCTTTGTATTTGAGGAGAGGGATTTTAAATTCTCTCCTGGATTTAACAGGAAGCCAATAGAAAGAGGCTAAGATTGCTCTAAAGATGACAGGGCTACATGGTCTAGTCTTCTTTCAAATATCGTAACAAATGTACCTTTTCCACAATGGGAAACTGTTGCAAATGTTCCACAATTTTACAAAAACAAAAGCATAAACCCGCCACAGTTTCTGAGCCTTCATTCTGTCCATCGACTCAGAACTCAGAACCATCGGTCTTCAGAGGAGAACGTACGTTTAAAAGTCCTGGCAGTGTGTGATTCCTGTTCAGGTCTCATCCATTTATGGACAGCAGCAGAAGATGAGCGAGTTGAATATGAATTAAGTTGTACGCTAAAAGTAACCCTGACTAATATGACATTTATAAGTTATAACAATGACCAGCTGTGGCTGAGGGTTCTGTGGGAATCGATGAGAATTTACCATTGATTAAAGAAAACTGAATGTCCCATTGGATTTAAAAACTGATGGCCAAGACATACATTTAAGTTGTGTTAGTGGGACATAATAAAAGGCATAATATTTCATTCGAGGCCTCTATAAGTAGCTCTCTTGAGCTTTTTCCTGCTGGTTTTAGCTGGAAAATGTATCAAATAACAGAAGACATCATAAAAACACAACTGTAAGAAGATTTTTTTTAATGTTTTTTTTTTTCCCAGCAAACCACATTAATCTCAGACTTCTGGTTGACGAATGGTACCTAGAGTTTCCTAAGGTAGAATGGGAGGCAGAGGCTTAAGTTATCAAACCTCTCTTTTGTGGAACCAGCTCCCACCCACACACACTTTCTATTGTTATGATTGAGCTCATGGGTTCTTTTTGACAAAGATTAGTGCTTAGTTAAAGCTGACTCTGGTGACGTCACTATTGGCCTAGACTGCCGTTGACCTCCCATAGCGCACTTGGGGCTCTCCTCACTCTACTGTCTCTTTATTTATGCTCGCATGTCATTATAGCTCATTTTAACTTTTTGATACGTGTCCCTGGCCTCATGTCTTTGAGGTGAGGTTTTACCAGGTTTTGTTGGATTTTCTTTCTTCTCTATTTCTTTGCAGTCCTGTGATGGAGTGGTGACCTGTCCAGGGTGTACCCCTGCTTTTCGCCTGAAGGAGCTGTGATAGGCTCCAGCAGATCCCTACAAAGGCTTAAACGACCATAGATAATGGATGGACGGATGGATATTTCTTTGCACTGTCAGCGGCTACCCTGTTCGTCCTCAGGATGAATACTCAGGCTGATTTGAAGCAAGAAAATTCTCCGCTCGGGTCCCGGTCGGTGCTTCTTTTTATGGAGTTTGCATTTTGGTTCTGTGCCTGTGCCTGTGGGTTTTCGGCAGACTCTCTGATTTCTTAATCACAGTCCAAGAGACTGAAAACCTGTCCAGGGTGTACCTCGTCTTTCACCTGATGACAGCTGGGAAAGGATGGGACGGTGACTCGCTTGTGCACCGAGATTACGATACAAGGTGTTATATAAATAAACTAAATGGAACTGAGTTATACATTTTGTGAATTGAGGTTTTTTTTAAAAAAGAAATACTCATGTAAAATAATTTTTTTTGTTTTGATGGAAAAACCGACAGTCACACGCTTACACACAGTAGCTTATAAGAACAGTGGCGTTTTGGTATTGTGCAGCTGAAACCTTATATGGTCAACCATGTCTGCATCCTCACCCTGCGGCAGCTGTATGATCCCAACACTGATGCCAGACACCAGATCTCCAACAGCATTTTCTCTGATGGAGTAGTGAGGCAGCCATGACAGAACCGGGAAAAAGCCCAACAAGAAGCTTTTCGTCCTGGAACCAGAACACCTGGAGAAACACACACAAAGACTCCCAGGACGTCTTTGTACACAAAACGGCAAAAATGCTAAACCTAGCCTTTGACTCACCAACATTGTGCCTTCACCCTTTCCAAAAATGACTGGGACTTCCTGTGCACCCTCTGGCCCAGAGCGTCCAGCTGAGCTTCGTCCAGGGGGACTGCCAGATAATGCTGCCTGCACTGAGTTAGGCCATTTGGCTCAGCACTGTCCATCTGAAATCACCCTCACAGCCAACTAACAGTGCAGGGAAGTCTCACTTTGCTCTTGTTTGAACCCTGGATATTTGTTTAATGTGTCTCGCTGACTCCTCTGTATCAGTAAAACGTGTGTATGAAGTTACATGACAAAGAAGAAAACAAGTAACAGTACGGGTTATTAAAAACAAACCAGAGCAGCGAGAGGTAAAGACCGGCCTAATATCTATTGGCAGGAAGCCGCTTCTATCCAAAGAGTTCACATGTGATACAGTGAGAGTGCACGGTACATGTGAGTGGCTTATACACACACGCGCGCACACGCACAGCTACACGCGCTTTCACACGTGAATCGGGGAAGGTGGAGAACAGCCTTGAACTCTGCACATTGCTGTCTGTTTACAGCCCCTTTCTCCTCCCCTTCACCACCCCATTCAGCTCCTCTGAATGCCTCTATTCTACCAGCTCAGCTTTCAGAGACATGTTTGTGTGTGTGTGTGTGTGTGTGTGTGTGTAAAGTGTAGAAAGAGAGTGAGAAACCTAATGGCAAACTAATTTGAATATATTTCAATGTTCAATCAATTTTATTTAACAGAACTTTAGATATGATTGAGATTGGAACATTAATTTAAAAAAAATAGCAGAATGACATAGTTGAGTCCCAGTCCTCCAGTCATTAAAACATAGTTCCCTCACTTAAATTTTATCAACAAAATCCAAGGAAAATATGTCAAACACCCACACGATGTTCCTAAAGTTGAGAGCTTCCAAGTCACAGTAGATCACTTCAGAAATGAGGCTGACGAGGTCTCATTTACACAACTTATAACGCAGGGGCGGTTTTTGCTGTGGGCAATACGGCGCACAAGTGCCCTAAAAAAAAAGGAAAAGAAAAAAAAAAAGCTAGTTTTCTAGACTCATACCGCTCATTTCCACGTCAAGTTAGTAGAGTAGGCGCTGGGGCGCCCCTACTATCATGGCAACTTGTTACTGAGAGTAATGTATACACGTTGTGTGTGTCAAAAGAAAAGGCGGGGGGGGGGGGGGGGGACGGGAGGGGGATCAACTCCGCAACGGCTGCAGAGGTTGTGAGCAGGTTGAGTCTCACTCAGAGGAAAAGCAAGGGGGGGGGGGGGGGGGGGGGGGGGGGGTGGGGGGGGGGGGTGGGGGGACCTGACCTCATTTTAACCCAGGCCACACAACACAAACTGCTACTTCCAAATAAATTGTATTTCATTCATGAAATTAATATAGATACAGTCATGGAAAAAATTATTAGACCACCCTTGTTTTCTTCAGTTTCTTGTTCATTTTAATGCCTGGTACAACTAGAGGTACATTTGTTTGGACAAACATAACGATAACCACAAAGATTGCTCATAAGAGTTTTATTTAAGAGCTGATATCTTACCATTTTCCATGGTTTTCTTGATTATAACCTAAATCACTTAAGTTTTTACATCAATAGCTATGGCGTTGTACTGCCAAAAACACTGCTTTTATGCATTCAGTGTTTTCTTTTCTGTCTGTTTTAGTCACATGATGATGTTTAGTGGTACCAGGTATTAAATTGAACAAGAAAGTGAAGAAAAAATCGTGGTCTAATAATTTTTTCCATGACTGTATTATTGAATTTATTATGAAATTTATTGGGTTATGACATAACCCAATAAACATCTATGTAAAAAAAGAAAAAACAGAAAAAACAGCCAAAAACAAAACAAAACAAAAAAAAGGAATCTGTGCCTACATCAACGTGTATTTGTTTACATCACATCAATCTTGACTCTGGGTGATTGACGGACGGAAAAGGTGATGATGTCGAGTCGAGTCAAGGGTGCTGCATCAAGGACAAACGACCTAAAAAAACCATCAGGTGCCCAGTTCAGGAAGAGAAGGAAAGAAGAAGAGGAGAAATGTTCAAAAGATAAAGGTATGCAGGTCTCTATGAGTGATGTTAATTTTGCATGTAATGAAACAGTAGCCTATACGCTATGTATTATCCTCTTGCTAATATGTTGCTACTTAGCCTCAGAAGATGACTGTATTTGTTTTTTAGCTTTGCTGAACTAGCCGCTAGCATTTCACCAGTAGGCTAGTTTGTGTTTACAACACAAGTTCAAGTTCACACAGGTTTATTAGTCTGGGAATTTGGTAAACAATAGTACGCCCTGACTGTTGAATTTTTAATGCCATACGTGGGTCTCTGCTAACTTAAATAACTTAAATAACATTCATGTGAATATACACTGACATGACGTTTTGTGAGCTTTATGTGATATAGCTTTTCGAATAATTTGTAGTGTGTTATGCTTAGTTAATAGGATGTTAGTTTATTTGTTTCCAAATATCACACGCTGCACAACACAAAGAGTCCTCAGTAGTGGATCTGTTTCAAGAGCTGGAAGAGGTTTTTGGTGTGTTCGCCGCGGCAGTGGGGAGACTGGTGCAGCGGCAGCTCGAAGAAGGAGAAGGTGAAGCTCCGAGAGAAGCTCAGGTTTGTGATGGGACGTAGTGGTGGGAGACAGGGAGGCCGAGGAGCCCAGCGCTGTGGTAACACCCTCCTCTTCATCCGCACCCCTCTTCCCCCTCCGCCTAAACACGGCAAAGATGACAGAAAATGTTTATTCAATAAAACGCAGACATTAAACGGCTCCACGCAAACAGAAGAGGCCCTGGAGGGATGTGCGGTGTGAGGAAAATGATTTATTTGAAACATAAAAGCATGTCGATCATTTCTACAAGACAACTGAAATAGTATATTGACACACAGCTGGGCGTGATATAGGTTCTTTAATTTGAGACAACTAAGCTGAGGAGAGCATCTGCACTTCAGTGATGAGGGCTGGTCAGGCGAGCAGAAACAAACTGGCTTCAGGTGAACACTGTCTTAGCTCCCGTCTCTGTAAGCCCCTCCATCCTAATCACTCAGACATCTCTGACTGATCAAACATGGCCAGCTGATAACTCATTCTTAGCTTGAGGATTTCCAGACAGTCCTCAAGTAAGATAAGATAAGATAAGATAAGACAACTCAGTGCATGTAAATGTGTCACATGTGCAAACTAAAGCCTGGATAACAAAACAGTTGTTGGCGTAAGACCATTTTCCAGCCCTCCTACCTCCCTGTAAAGATTGCACAAAGAAAGGAAAAGAAAGGAAAGGAAAGGACACTGCAGTCCTACCTTTAAAGTTCTGATGGAGCTCCAGAGGTGGAGATGGGTATTCGGGGTTAAAACTTGCCCACACTTCATCTCCCTCTTCTCTCCCATGATAAGGGGCTGATGGCGTTGGCTGAGGAGAAGGAGGGGGTGGGGCTGGCAGTGAACGCGGTCTTGCAGAAAGTGTTGGGTTAATTGTGGTAAAGGAGGATTCAGAAAGAGCCAGACCTGCCCAAGGTGTCATCGGGGTGTCTGAGAGGAGGATGGGAGGTGGTGGCCCTCTGTGAGGACGAGAGGATGATGACTGCTGCTGCTGGTTAGGTTTTCTCCGGCAGGCCTGGTGGCGGCGCTGGAGAACAGGAGACGGGAAAGGTGGCTTGGCTGCATATTTTAAAAAAAAGAAAGTAAAGTTAAGAAGAGGTTTTTTTTTTCTTAGTTGGAAAACTGTAGAAGATCGCAGAAGACAATGAAGGCATTTATACGCTTTTCAGTTAATTCCAAGGAGTTAAACAGCACAAGCAAGTCTGTTGTGGACTGGTGGCCTGTCCAGGGTGTAGCAGGTAGACTATGCTTCTTTGCCCAGTAGCAACTGGGACAGCGCACCTGCTGCCCATGACTCAAAACAGGACCAAACTGGTGTAGAAAATGCACGTGTGGATGGAAATGATACATGATGCACCACCAAGATCATATGAGCAGAAAGACTGAAACTGTCAATGAAACTCATTTGATGATAAATATTTATGTAGAAAAGTTTGCTCGATAGCATTTGCGGCTTTTTAAAAAGTGCCAGTAATGTTTATGTCAAAGGTCGTCAGCGGCAAATTCAAAAAGTAAAAAAAACTTTCTGGCATTTTCTAGCAGATGATTGTTCTGCATTACAGTCATTTCAAAGCAGATTTTGAGGAATAAAAGACCCCAGAGTTTCTTCTAATATCAGACCTATTTTTTTATTTTATTTCTGGGAATGCAGACAATCAATATGTGGATCATATGGACTGATCTGAGTTGCGCTGTGTGAAAATACTCAATCAGTTCCAGTAGTGACAAAGTCTGAGTCTGATTTGCAGAAAGTCCTTTTTTATTGCATTTTCAGATTTTGGTCCAGAGGATCTCTGTTTCAGACAAAAATGCAGCCGGTAGAAACAACCAGGAAGTCACAGGTCCTTTGAAACTTAATGTCAGTGCTGCAAAAATAAACCTTGCTCTCCTGTCTATCATAACGCTCATTTGCAAAATTATAATATACCAGCATTTCACGCTGATCACTGCGCTGCAGTGTTCCTCAAAATAAACACTGAGATTTGCTGTATTTAAACAAAAACTAATCCTTTGTTAAAAGATCTTATTGACTGGATGTTAGATCAAGTTTCAGTTGATTACCTGCTGTTTTACTTTGAGATGAACCAATGACAGGCAGCCGTTCACGAGGCATCACCAATCTGGATCAGAGAGCAAAACTCCATATTATAACTGAAAGGCAGCCCAGCTTTGGGTAAGAAAAGTCCATAAAACTGATGTAGAACAGATGTGCTTTTTTTTTTTTTTTTTGTTGTAAAACAGTTCCTGTTAAAGCTGTGTGGTGTAGTCTAATATTTTGGGGTATTTTCTTATCATCAGCAGTTGCTGTGTGTCTTTAGAGATATGTTGTTCCCTCTGCAAGCAGCTTAACATTTTCAAAATTTAAATCATGTTTGCTGACATGGAACAGTTTCATATGGAACAGCATTGAATGGTTTCAATTTAAATTTGCAACATATTAATGACATTAATGAACCTCTGACTTACTGTCCTCCATCAAATGACCCTATTTAATTTTTTTATAGCTGTTTAATTGGTCTCCACTGTTATATGCACAGTTCCCGGTTCATTGTGTTCATGCATGTTCATCATGCACGGTGCTTGAACTGCAGATATTTCTCTGCAGTCTTGTTGGAAGCTGTAAAAACATTTTTGTTGTTCTGTGAGCGACAGTTTGAAATTAGAAATACGAAATGGTGACTATTCTAACTCATTAAAACACACCCTGATATGGAGAAAAGCACAGGAGAAATCCTTTTGACATTTAAACAAACCAGACACCAGTCTCAGAGTTGGAGCCACAGGATAAAGTGAAAGACAGGAAACAAACACGTTCAGAGGCAGTGATGAAACATTATGTGTGTGTGTGTGTGAGAGAGTATACCTACTGATGGATGTAAAATGTCACTCCTTCTGGACTGGAGCTCTGACTCTTAGGTGATGCAGAACATCCCTCACGCTCGCACTCGAGGCGTCAAGAGGATGCAGGGTCAGTTTCCTGACCGACTTCTACTTCATCTTCACTGGTAATGATGAGTTGTCAGGCTGGATTCCACAAGTTATTGCATCTTTCCAGACAAAATATTTGAATAATGAAGATGACATTAAAACAAAACAAAACAAAACAAAAAACAAACAAACCCTGCCTTAAAGCATAACACTGAAAGCAAATATACAGTCATATATACATTTTCAGATCTTTTCTCTACATTTTGTTTCTTGCCTGCAATTTAAAGAATCCACAGAGACCCTCAGTACAGCCAGTACCCTTTCTATAACTATGACTGTCACTGCCTCACTGCCTTCACCTTTATCTCATCAGCTTTAGTATTTTTCCTGGACTGTACATTCTCCCTTTCTCTCATCCGTTCTCCCCTTTATAAATGATACTGGTGGGTACAAAGCGCCGTATGAGAAATGTGATCCAAGGGGCTTTCAACCCTTCCTCTGACAACCACTTGACCCCCTTCCCTCCTTCACTCGCACTTTCTTTCCTCTCTTTTGCTCTTTCTTTCTCTTCTTTCATTGTAAGTGCCAGCCAGTGAGAAGGGTTCTCAACAAAGAGTAACGTGAGACAAGACTAAAATATTTAAATATTCATGGGTACCTACAGTTGGCCCCTGCATGGGTTCCAGCCTCCACAGACGCACTGAGCTCCAACAGTGAAAAATGTAAAGATTTTAGCTGCTCCTCTGAGTAGCCAAATAAATCAAAAGACAATCTGGTTTACAATCTTCACACTTGAAGCATCTTCTTTCAGTTCCATATTTCACAAATTCACAATAAGAAAAGAAAAAGAGCCAGAAGCAGAACGTGGGCTTTGACAGGTATCACAGCTGGTTCCTCATTCTTCCTTCTTCTGTGAGATTCTTTGGACATCTTGCAGCTGCTGCTCTTTAGAGGTCTTATTTACTGAGATTAATGGCACACTTTCATGCTTCAAAGCAGCTTTAAGATTTATAACAATACTATTACTCAATTACAAGATTTTTTTTTTTTTTTTTTTTTTTACCAACAGTTTGAGATTTGTTAATATCTAATCTAATCCTCCACTCCCTTGTCCAGGAACGTGTGGCACTTGCTGCAGCACAGGCTAAAGTGTGAGAGCCATTCTTTTTATAAAATCCTGGGATATCTCTGTTAATGTTTTTGTGACTACAACCTAAATCCTTGAATTTCGTAATTTACTATATTAAAACTTGCTGTTTGTACATAAAAGGAAATGAGATTGTAAAATGTAACTGTAACAACCAAGGGGCTACATCCGGCTTGCTCGTCTGTCATCAGCATGCAGTCCCTTAAATGACCACTAGGGGCTGGATCCAAATGTGAGTCCATTTCAGTAGACCCCCATGTTAAAATGTCCAACTTTAGACAATAAACAAACATATTTACAGCCTAGTAGCAAAGTCACTTTTGCTCTTCATAGTTAGATTTCACATCTATGAGAATTGTATGGGGGTGAATTTTAAGAACCTCATTGGTTAAGATTATCAAAAGCCACAAATATATGCATAATTAGGGGTGTTTTTTTAGTGAGAGCTATAGTGTCAAACGGTTATCTGTCACTTTAACTACTAGCACTTTCCTTGAACTTGACTTCTGAGCAGAGAATAAAGACCTAAAAAAGCACAATCTTTCTAACATTAAAGAGAATGTCTTTTAGTGCTTTTAATTGCACTAACAGACCACTGCAGCCAGTTCTGCATTGACTTCGAAGGATTGGAAGGATCCAGAGGCAAAGCTTAGCTAAACAGCAGGGAACAGCTGCTTTTGTCCCCAGTTAGCCTGGTGCTAACCAAGGCTAACCGGAGGAAGGCTGGTTTAATAGCAGCCAACAAGCTAGAGACCATCTCTTGCAGCTCCTCCAGTTAAACTACTTAACCCCAGACTATTTCAGGGCTCATGTTGGAACCGAGCTCCAACATGACGGCTAGCTGACTGAGCAACTTCAGGTCCTGGTAGAGCTCGATTTCTCCAGTTTTGTTTCAGCCCTGGCAGTACTTGTTTAGGATGTGAAGCCACATTTGAAATATGGATGGATGGAGAGTCAATCAAGATGGAAGTAAGGCAATGCTAGCTTGCATCATAGATTGGCTTATGGTATCCAAGGTAAGGTGGGTGCGTTCCAACCAGCAAGCAGGCATGCTTGTTCTGTCTATTTGCCCATATTTGGATTAACTAGAGTTCTGCAGAGTCAGCTCCTGTAAATATGGCATTACCCAGAACCACGAAAAATTGTGCTATAAAAGGACTTCAGAAAATTTATGGGTGACATCAATCCGGGTTATCCAGTTCTTTTAGTACAATCTATGGTTGCAGCACATTTATGACCCTTTATCACGAGCAATTCAGTTGCTCACAATGTGTTCACAACACATACAACTGCACACTTTGTTGGGCATCAACTTCAAATAACAGACAAGTGACTGTGAACCAACACATCCTTGTGTAGTCTATCCAGTCTACAGTGTCAGTGAACATGTTTTAAGCTATGTCGCACTTCATCTGACACATTTACTTTTGTATTTCAGAGGGACATGTACGTACACACACACACACGCTTCCTGTGTGTGTACATTTGTATTTCAGAGGGAGATGTACACACACAGGAAGCATGCAAAGAGCAGCGTAGACATTCCCATATAAACCTGCCACTTCCATTAGCATTTTATATCACAGCGCATATTCTCCGACCTCATTTGTGTGTACGATGGAGTCCCAGCAGACACAACCTACATATTTTACTCGTTTCTCGTTTCACAGGCTCGGAGATCCTCAGCTTGACTTGTCTATGTAGAGGTTCTGCCAAGTCTGAATCCATCTCTGTAATTGGACAGTTGCATGTCCTATTTATGTAACTAGGTGACTACCTGTTTTAGCTGTTATTTCAGACTTGTGCATTTTTAAGAATTAAAGCAATCTATATTTAAGAGAAAAGCCAGAGCAGCAGGAGATAAAATCAGATTTAAATCAAACTCTCTGAATGATTAAATGGCCACGTGGGAGTATTTTGTAAAGGTTTGGTATGGACTGGTTACTGCTAAAATAGAATCCCAGGGCACCCCTAAAAAAAAAAAAAAAAAACAAAGAAAACAGGGAGATTTATTTCCTGGATGGATGAGATGTAACATACTGTATTAAAAATAACCCATCTTTGTGCAGTTTGATGTCATTTCCTTGATCAGGCCACAGAAGCACTGAGTTTAGATGCAGTCGATGACTTTGCTTGAAACTAAACGATTATAAATTTAAAATGGAAATACACCAACTGCCTTTTCTGTCATTAGTGAAAGAAATCTGGCCTTTAAAAAAAACCAAAAAAAAAAAAAACATTTCAGAAACAGAATGTTATTTTGCTTAAATCTTAATGCTCACATGAGCAATGAACCCCTGAATGAAGAGACAGATGAAGAATAAATAGAATTTATTTTAAAAAATTCTTACAATACATAAAATTTATGGTTGATTATCGATGTGTCTTTATGGAAAGAGGTTAAAATAAATTAAATTTTTGCTCCCATTTTTGCTGTTTCTGAAAAGTCACTTTAGCTTGCTTGGTTTTCCTTTCTCCTCTCTCTCCGTATGTCTGTATCCACCTCTGCATTTGTGACTCGTA
Organism: Hirundichthys speculiger; assembly: GCA_018398805.1. Taxonomy (NCBI): domain Eukaryota; kingdom Metazoa; phylum Chordata; class Actinopteri; order Beloniformes; family Exocoetidae; genus Hirundichthys; species Hirundichthys speculiger. The sequence continues at coordinate 717,088 of JAGFBZ010000229.1, forward strand.
GGAGCTGGAGGCCCTGGCCACACACCAGCACCCATCCCACCTTCGTCATCTCTTTCCTGCTCTCGCAGGAAACCTTCAAGCCTTGATCAGCGTTCGCCTCGTTCTCTGCTTTACCTGAACTGTGATTCTGAGTTTGATTCACTTGGATTTCCGGCTCCATTGCCTCCTTCTTCGCCACTGGTCTTACAAACTCCCTCAACCGACTCATTCACAACTCCAGCAGGTTCCCCATCCTCATCAGTTGCTTCCTCATCCTCCCTAAACCCTCCACCCTCTGTTCTCTGCCTCTCTTTTTCTCCACTAACTGTACTCACTAGCTCAGACTCTAATCCTGTCTTCCAGTTTTCATTTCCCTCCTCCCCCTCCCACACGTCCAACCCCGCTGCATCTGCAACGTGGGAGCACAGCGCCCCGCTGTGGCTTATGCCAGTACTGCTGACCTTCCACAGGCAAACCCGTTGATCAGAGGAAGTGGAGACTAGGAGACCCGGGCTCAGGAGCTTCAGGGCAGTTAGAGGGGCAGCGTGGGCCAGCGGGATGCAGAACTGTGAACGGAGCTGAAGCTGAAGCCGTTCAGAGTCCTGGACGCAACCTTGGGTTGAAGTTTCAGAGTTACAGACCTGAGTAAACTCTTTGCTGCCCCCAATCTTCCCGGCTTCTGGGTACTGCACCCTAATTGTGGACACTGTCAGCTGCCCATCATCCCCTCCACTAACAACAGTTACCAGGCAACCGCCCTCTTCTTGTCCCAGTTTCTCTACCCCAACAGCCAATGAGTTAATGCCACTCTGGTGGGCGGGAATGTCGAGGCAGAGGACTGGTGGGGTTGTTGCAGCACTTGAATTATCAGCCGATAGAGATACGGCTTGAGTCAAATGCCACACTGCAATTTTTCCCATCTGTGGCGGCGCTGAACAGCATTTTGTACCTGCGTGAGAAGTAAAGCAAGATTAAGATAAACAGCTGCGATGCAAGAGGGATTGGTTTCTCAATGCTTCTATAAATATGTCGGACTTTTTCATATAAAACTGCCCAATGGCTACTCTTTCCTAAAAAATACTGGCATTTTACATAATTATTTGCACAAAACTAATGTGAACAGAAAGCTCACCTGCTGCCTTTGTCATATTCCAAGCTGCAGGTGGCGACACTGAGCACACATCGCTGGTGGTAAAATGTCTCCCACAACAAATTAATCTCATTTTTAGCTTCGTTGACAGAGAACAATCTGAAAACAAAAAAATGTGCATGTATGTACAGTTATGAAATACACTTAGTTCATATCATACAGTTATGAATACATACTCATAGCTGCATGCTGCATTTGCCGGCTGAGTAGTCCGGCAAATACAGCAGCAGGTTTGACAGGTTGGTTTGTGCATCTCATAAGCTTTATTATTATCATCATTATTATTATTATTATTATTATTATTATTATTATTATTATTATTATTATTATTATTATACATACTACCGCCACATTGTTTCTCTAAAGCATTTACAATATAATCTAATGTCTGTATTTCTCATAGATTATCTTTGGAAACCACAGACATTGTGTCTTGCAGACCAAAGAGAAGGGTCCATCCAGCTTGTTATCAGGTGACAGTTCAAAAGCCTGCCGTCTCTGATGGTATGGGGATGCAGTGGTGCCTTTCCAGTTTACACATCTGGAAAGGCTCCATCAATACACAGTACATCGAGGTTGTAGAGCAACAAATGCTTCCAGACAACATCTCTCTGAGTGAAGGTCTTGCATATTTCAGCAAGACAATGCTAAACCACATACTGCATCCATCACAACAGTGTGGTTTCAATGGTGAAGAGTCTTGGGAGCTGAACTGGCCTGCCTGCAGTCCAGAACTCTCACCAACGGAAAACACATCATAAAATGGAGAGTCTGACAGTGAAGGTCCAGAACTGTTGAGGAGCTAGACTCCTTCATCAGACAAGAATGAGACAACATTCCTCTCCTAAAACTCCAGAAACTGCTCTCCTCACTTCCCAGATGTTTGCACACAGCTGGTGAAAGAGGAGGGGATGCTACACTTTTTTGAGACGTGCTTCTAAGATCAAAGTCAAAATGAGCTAATATTTTCCCTGAAATGATAAAACATCTAAGTTTCAACATCTGATATGTTCTGTATGTTCTATTTGGAATGAAATATGGGTTTATGAGATTTGCAAATTACTGCATTGTGTTTTTTTTATTTACATTTTACACAGCACCCAACTATTTTGGAAATGGGGCTGTTTTGCAAGTTACATTTGAATTACATAAAAGCAATCAAAATGCTATTTTTGTTCTTTGTTTTGTAAAAACATAGATTGAAATAAAACCAACCTGACAGCTCCATCACTGCAGGACAGAGCCAGTAGACACAGTTCATCTTCTCTTCCACCGCTGTTATAGACACATACCTAAAAACACAATCACAACTGGTGAGACTTAATGAGGAGTGCATCTGGAGATTTAAAGTAGATTAGATGACGACATGAGGAAAATATAAGGTGAAGGCACAGAGTAAAGTCAACCTCTACATGCCACCATCACTCAGCTAGTGCTCAGAAAAAATACACGGCCATGAGATGACACTGGTTCTTCAAATCAATCCCAATTTCTCAACTGGGATACTTTTTTTTTTTACTCTGTTGTGGAGCCTCTAGAGTCAATTTTGCCAAGAGGGATGCTTTATGAAATGAAAAACATCAAGGACAACCCTGAGCATCCTCTGACACAGTGACTCAACAACAGTGTCTTTCAATCAGAGGCTTCTTCAGATCTTTTGCAGCACAGACTGCAACTAGAAACCCTTCCTGCCCACAGCAACAACTGACTATAATGACTCTTACCTAATTAATAAGCTGCTGCAACATGCAATTTTCTTTCAGGGACTTAAAGTATTAATGAGATGAATTTAAATATCACTAACAGAACTTAATCTGTACAACTGAATACATTACAAATTTCACTGTGATCGCAATATCAACTTGTCACAAAATAAACGTTAGATATAACTACCTCAATAAATTGTAGTCTAATTTATATCAAATGATATACATTTCTAAGTGCCATGCACTCATGCTGAGACTCGTCACTTGTTCTTTGGTTTCACTACATTTTTACTTCCGTCAAGGAGGTTATGTTTTTGCCAGTGTTTGTCTGTCTGTCTGTCTGTGTACAAGATAACTCAAAAAGTTATAGATGGATTTTGATGACATTTTCAGGAGTTTTTTAGAAATATGAAAAGGAAGAACTGATTTCATTTTGGGTGTGATCTGGAAGAAATCCTGGATTCTGGATCACTTTTAAATTTTCGATAATTGTTGCGGTTAATGGGGCCAAACATTTTGTTTCTCAGTGTCTCCGTTAATTATTGCCCAAAACTCATGAAATTTGACTCAGGGATTGACAATGGGAACCATCTATCAAGTTTCAAAGGCTGATTCCGGATCTGATCCAGAAGGCGGATTTTATCGCAATCTGTAAATCGCTATATGGGGGAATTGTTGTGCTTGGCGGAGGTCTGTGCTCTCCGAGTGTTTTTCTAGTTGTATAATGTTCTTCATTGTAGTTTCTTACCACGAATCACATTTTTTTAACCGTTAAAAAAAAAAAAATCACCAGTTTTGTGGTCTGGCACTTAAATTTCCTTGATAATGAAGAAAATATTTTCAGGAAAGATGAAGATGCGTCCAGCATCTATCCCCCCTTCCTCCTACGGAGGGTCATGGGGGTCTGCTGGAGCCTTTCTGCTCTCTTTGAGCAAAAGGACAGAGTACAGCTTAGACAGGCTGCAGGGCCACATATAAATAAGCAACCATACTCACTCATTCAAAGCCAATTTAGAATCATAAATTAGCACTAACACACTTCTTTTTGCTCTGTGGCAGGAAAGGAGCAAATCTGGAGAAAACCCATGCAAGCACGGGGGGGAGGCCATCTATACAGAAAGACGCCATCTGAGATTCAAACCAGGGATTTTTGAGGCTACAGTGTTAACCACCAAGCCACTGTGCTGCCCAAATGTAAAGATGCTCTGCTAAAATGATCATAACACTGTATCACCAAGCAACCACGTTGGTTCACTGCTAATGAGCCAGTTGTTGCCAGGTGCATCTTTTGTTGAAATACCTACATCTGTCATGTCATTCTTGTTCATTTATTCCCACAGACTTCGCGTATCAAAGCACTGCTTATATTGATATGTTGCAGCTGTTCTTTACAACTGGAACCTGACTGTTGTAAAGTATCAACTCAACAAGAACTGGTTCAAATGTGGTCTAAATGGCTAATCTAGTGACTGGTGTCCCAACCCTTCACAGCCATTAGCTTTTATTAAATCTTGCCTTGTTTCTGGGTCCATTTTCACCGTCTTGTGTCGGTTCCGCCTCTTTTCCCACTGTTCGTCCAATCGGTGTCGTGCCACCTGGATCACCTGACAGGAAGGAGCCAGCGTCTGCCTGTCCCAGGTGATCGACAGACGGTAACACTGTATTTGGGCCCGTCCGCCAGCTGACACGAGCAGGGCAGAGAGAGACTTTGACTGGCTTTCACTTCCTGTCTCCTCCGGACGTGTGATCGCCGTCACCGTGCGGACCCCTGAGATGTGGTCGGTGAGAACTGAGAGAACTTTGATCACGCCAGAAACTGGATGTACAGCAAGGACAGCTAAGGTAGTGTCCTCTCCCCCTGTTACCACTATCTCCCAGTACCTTTCTTTTCTCATCTCACCGGTCTCGTTTTCCGTTACATTTACTGGACACTTGGGTTTAATGTCATTTCCCTGCTCCTCTATCTTCCCCAGCCTGCATACGCACCAAATCCCCCTCCCATGGACGCCCTCTCTCAAGGTCCATCCTCCTTTCCTCTCAGCTTTCTCAGCCCAGCCCAGAGACTCCCCAGGGGGCTGTGAAGTCAGAACTGATCCCTGTTTGATGAAGACAAAAGCTCCATATCCAGGCCAGATCCCTGAATGTGATGGCCAGAGACTCCAAGAGCGATGTCCCCCGCCACAAGACACCGCTAACAACCTCTCCTGCCTCACAGGGTCCCAAACCACAAAGTGGGCAGCGTGGAAGCCGACGATGACAAATCTGGCTTCTCTTCCCTCGCCGCCTTCTCCTCCAAAGCTCCCTTGTGCTTCTCCCTCGCCTGTGACCTTCGACTTCTCTGTCAAATCGTGTCGGTGTATCTTATTCTGACCACATTTTTCCATCACGTCTGCTTCCTCTCCCTCTCTAATTACAGATTCAAGGAACAAAACCCTCTCCAGCCACTCCATACCCTTGCAGGCTCGCTGGACTCTGAGCACCTCGAGCTCGAGCCTTTCTTTGTTACCAGCACTCTCTCCAGTGCTGCGTTGTCTGCTCTCCTTAGCTTTTTCAGGAGCCGTCCGACGCACTCTGAAAATCCTGACACAGCCATCCTTGCCAGTGCTGTAGAAAAAACCTTGGTACTCACACACTGATGTCACACCGTGCGTCCCATGCACCCCAAACAGACAGCTCAGTGGCTGCAGCACTTCGTTGGTTTCTTCCTTCTCCATATTTCTACTTTTTTCATCTGTTTCCTTACTTTCCTCGTTTTCATCATCAATTAGCTCCCTTCCAGCCAGCATCTTTTCATCTCCCCCCTCACCATCCCTTCTGCTTTGCTCAACATTTTTTCTTTCCTGAAACAAAACCAAGGAGCCTCTTCTGTCTCCACACAACCAAAGCACCTCCTTCGAACTGCGTGGCGGAGGCGAACGGCAGCAGTGAGCCAGCGTTTCGCACAGCGAGGTAGGAGGAAAGGTGGAAGAGAATTCACACCCAGAGCTAAGGAACCGCTTTCATTTAGTTTTACCTCGATACACCAGCGATGGACGAGTCCTTCAGGCCCCGATGCGAGCAAATACACACAGTCTTTTCCCTTCTGCCAAATAAGACTGTGGATCTTTCCCTGATCCACCTGAAAGAGAAATGCCTGACTGAGGAATGAGAAGTGAGGAAAGACCTGCAAGGACCCGCTGAGATTTCCCACGGCACACAAAGTAACTCTTCTAGATAATTCTTTGACATAGACAGTTACTGTGTCCATCACACAGTAGGAGTGAAATTCTCGGGTCCCTTGCCATAAGGTCTCCCACGTACCATCGCTGTACTGGCAGACTATTCCTTTATCTGTGCAAACAACAAAGTGACTCCAGCTTGCATTTTTCTCCTCTTCTGCTATGCAAACTACTTTGGGCAGGCCGTGAGCAGGAAATTTCAGGTCCGTTAGCTTCTCTGTCACTTCCTCCTCCACACTCTCCTTCTTTTCCTGACTACCTTCCACTTTCCACAACCTCACTCCTCCGTCCGCCCCTCCTGTAGCCACCCATGTCTTATCGTCTCCCGTCCCCCCACTGACTGCCAGTGCACGGACGCCTCCTGCCCGGTGTCCCTTCAGTGTGCGAACCACCCTCCCGTCTCCAGCCCAGTCCCATATCAAACAGGTGCCATCTTCCCCGGCACTGAACACTCTCCCCGGTGAGAGACGCACTGCAAACACCCTGGCCTGGTGACCGTACAGGACTCTTAAACAAACATGGGCTCGGGTCCCCACATTTCCCTCCGGGGCCACCTAAAGCACCAACACCCCACACTCGCACACTGCGGTCATCAGAGGCTGAAGCCAGGTATCCTTTCTCCTGGAGGTAGGAGATGCTGAAGATGACACCGCTGTGGCCCAACAGACGCCGCTCAACCGGGGCTTTATGCCCAGAACCGCTACTTTCATCTCCTCCTCCGGGTTTCCAGATGACCAGCTGGTTGAAAACAGTCCCCCCTACTAACACGGCGTCCTCCCAGGATTCATGCACCAGAAGTAGAGCAGAATACAGCAAACATCCCTCCACACAAGAACGCTGAACGAGCACATTTCCTGTAACAGCATCCAGGAGAAGCGCTCCATTGTGGGCTACGGCCACACAGAGCAGGGACCGTTTGTCTCCACAGAGCCAGCGGGCATCCAGGACCCAGTCATGGAGCTCCAATAGAGGACCCAGAACCTCCAAGCGCAGATGTTCCACATCCTCCAAACCCGCATGGAGCCTCACCAGCCTCACAGACTTGCCTCCAAAGACTGCTAAGTCATAGAAGATGCGCCCTGGGGTGCAGCTCTCTCCTGGAGATTGACGGCAAAGAGATTATTCTGTCAATTTGTGTGTGAAAAACATGCTAAAACAAATGTACAAAGACAATACGATTCTTTCAGTGAGCAGAAGCCATCTACCGAAACTGAATGGTTTGTCAAAGACCCACTACATCTATGTTTATGAAAACAATTGAAGAAACTAACTTCAAAAACAGTTAGAGGAAACGTCAGCTTTTCTAACCGTGCTGCCTCTGTTTGTGGACTGCATCAGCAGAACTTTGTGTGGGCTCGACTGCCGGGCTTCTTGATCTTATCCCGTGGATTCTGTAATGCTGGAGAACGTCCAGTGAGGCGCGGGCTTTGGGACGAGGCTGGAGACTGTACACTGACAAGACTGGACCCTCACCTGCCAGAAAAACACAGGTGATACATGCGTGCTGCATTATTCTTAAAAGATCTTTAAGCCTTGATTCAGATTAAACATTGATCACTAAATAATCAAATCACATGAATTACTGTAAAGTTATTTACTGTAATTTGAGTAACAACACTTTATTTTTGTGATTAAGTGTGTTTCTAACTAACTACTTGTATTTTAAATGAGTATAAAAGAATATTAACTTTCACCTTTTATTCAATTATTATTATTTTTTTAATCTAAACTCCACTTATCTTTACTCCACTACATCTGTTTTCAACAGAATTATTCATATTTCCAGAGGCACCAGTATCACCAGTTTTTGGTTTAGAGGGGAAGTCAACATCTCATTATCAAATGTGATTTTCCAGGATTTGCTTTTACCTGCTAAATCTGACGGATGCTTGATTTATCAGTTAAATTTAAGGACATGGCTGCAGCTAATGAAGAGGGCGAAGCGAGCCCAGCCAGTCGTCACTTCCACGCAGCAGGTGCTTTATAAAAGTGGGTTATAGAGGCGGAACAAACTGGGTGCGTGAGTAGTAGCGCTAGCGATAGCACTGACAACCATCCCTGGATTTATTTACATGAAATGTTTGTTTGTTGGAGTACAGAATGACTTTGATAGGATAAAGTGTTGTTTGTCAAAAATTACAGAAATATGTGCATAGAAGAATTCAATATTGAACTTGAGAAAACAGGAGGGGTAAGATTTAATTAAATGTAACAATAATCTTATGTTACAACTCATATGCGAGTAGCATTCTGCCAAAATTATTATATTGATGTAATGCAATATGGAGGTGTTCAGTGAATAAAACTTCACAAATCAATCATTTCTTGTTGCTTTTTTTTTTTTTTTTTTTACTTGTCAGGTGTTAACAGGTGCTGACATTATGGTCAGGTTTTTTATGTGTGTTTCTGGTCATTTTTAAACATCTGTTTTATTAGTAGAACAAACTTTGTCTTCTAATGACTCAGGGATGCTTTCAGCTGGAAAAAAAACAACTTCTTTATCACCTTCAGGTGATAAAGAAGTTAACACTTCACCTCTTTTAAAACAGAAAGAATGATATACTTCAATACTGCAAGAACAGGGTTGAACACAGACCACCATACTTTAATTTCTGCAGCTTTTATCCGTCTGAACAGGCTCCATTTATACCGATGTCACTCACCAGTAAGCAGAAACTGGTCCTGAAAAAACTCCAAACCTGTGACTGGAGCAACCAGGGCAGCTGTCTCCATCTCAGTAGTTTAATGAATAAACATCGTCTACTGGGAAAACATTAAGAATGGATCCTGAAAGACACAAAAGCACAGCTGTAACTACAGCTCACAATACACACTTGTTAAACACAGTCTCAACTGTTAAAACTCAACAGAAGTCGGAAAGAACATTCAGAATGAGACTTTCAGTTAGCAAAAGAGGCTAACAGCAGGGGCACTTCAAGCCTTATTTGAAACGGATATGGAAGAAAAGAAAATACAAGAAAATTTAATTTTGACTGTTATATGACAATGTCAATCTATGCTTACACCTACGATGCAGAAACAATCCTTAGACCTGCGTCTTATCATTTTTTGTGTCGTTTTTATTTAGTCCAGAAACAGCAATCCAACACCCATGTGTTTGTGTCCCGTCTCCTACTGTGCGTTGACCAATCAAGCCACAGAACTGTCTTCCTGATCGTTGATTGGCTAAAGAGAAATGTACCGTTCTTTATTGGTGAAAACGAGGCACGTGACTTGACAGTCGTGAAGTTGTGCCGCATTCGAGTGTTTTCTGTAAAAGTAGGATAATGGCTACGGTCATAGGCACACGATGAGGAAAATAATCAATATTTATTTATTTTTATGATTTATTCTATATTTCTTTTTGTTGACTATTAATAATATTCATTGATATCTTCATGAAAACAACATCAGATATAGTATTGATTTTTAACACCGTTGTCCTTTCAGCCTTGTTCAATTTAACCAAATTCGAGTATTTTCTTAAAATAAGCGTGGAAAGAGAACGCGGTACAAGTCCCTTCTTCATAGGCATTTTCCAAGTAGACGTGAAAAAAAATCTGTATATATTTTTTCATTTTCTCCCTCGTAATTCAAATAATCAAGAGTAGCGTCACAGTTGGTGAGCACACATCTTCGCAACGACGGAAACACATCACGACGCAGGTAGAGAGGTCGCTTCAGCCCGTTAGGTAGCGGACCAGCTAACTTTACAGCTAACTATGCCTGGAAAATGTAAATTCCAAGATACTTGGCTGGCAAAGGACGCGTTCAAGGACTGGCTGGCTAAGGACGCCGATGACATCCATTTCGCTCGATGTCGGGCCTGTTGTAAATCAATCAAACTTCAGACCATGGGCGAGGCTGCTCTCACCAGCCACGCAGGGGGAGCTGGTCACAAAGCAGCGGTCCGCAAGCTGCTACAAGGTTGGTTTGTTTACGTTCACATTTTATCATTGAAAGCATGCCAGGCATTGTTCAGAGCTGTCTTTGCATGCAACTGCGGTTGTTTGTTTAGCTGTTGTGTTTGTGGCAATTGTTTTTGTTGTCGGTGTGTGTTTGGATCCAACACAAGCCCCGAAAATACATTTCTGTCTTTGTTTATTTATTAACGCCCCCGTGGACGACACGTGTAATCAATTGTCGACATGTCATCAACAAAACATCTGAATGAAATATGTTTCATTATTTATGATCAAATGCACTATTACTTGTGTTATTAAAGCATCATCATCACATGCATTTTGACTGATTGAGGTGTCCTCGAGCATATTCAATTATATAGCATTAAAATGTTATAAGGTTGTTTTTAAAGTAAGAGAAAGTTATAGGGTAACCGTGTAATGTGAAATGCTGTAAAGCCATGTAAAACACTCATTAATAACCCTTTCATGCATCAGAACTCAACTGAATAATTTATCCATTCATAAATGATTCCTTCAACAAAGTTATCTAGGTTCTGCTATGAGATGTATAAAGCCTTGGTGTTGATTAAAAAAATAAAATTTTGATTTCATTTAAATGGTTTCAGCCTTTTAAACCTGTTAATTCAGAAGACCTTTAAACTGCCTGAATTTATTGATTATAATGTGACTTATGACTGGTGCATGACCTGCTGGCTGTTACATTACTTCAGCATTCCTCTCTGCTCATAACACACTGCTTACTGGGGGGTATTGAGGTCACGCCCCCTACATGCACTATGCACTCCTTCATCACATGCATAGATGATTTCTAAAACCCTGGACTATTAAAACCACACATTTGAGTCCCGTGGAATACAAAAACTGGCATAAGTTTTGATAATATTATAGGGGTAAATATATTTGATGGAGGATGTTGATGATGCCCAGGAAGAGACCACTTCCTGAAAGGGTTTGGCAGAAATGCAGAAACTAGGTTTGAGAAGTACATGTTGAACATGTACATGTACATGTTGAATTGGAGTTTTTAGAATAAAAAATCTATAATTTTGTGTGGAACTTTTTCTTCTTTTTTTAATTCTTTTTTTTTTTTAGAGGCGTTTGTCATTTTACTTTAATTTTTGAATGGGTGGGGTCAGAGGGATGGGTAGCATTTTACTCAACATTCCATGTTTTTGTTGTTCAATGAAAGAATTGATTTTTTTAATAAAATGATTAAAACTTCATACAGTTCCTACTTAAGAACAAATCTGTTGATATTGAATGTTTTTTAATTTTATTATTTAGCATGAATGTTTGCCTGTGATGAAACAAAATGTTTAGATTCCTGTTTGGATATGATACAATTTGTTCAAATTACCCCCAGTTTCCAGTTAATTCCCATAACTCCCATGGAACGTTTCAAATGTGGAATATTTCCAGAATTCCCTAGCTAAACTTCCCACGAAAAGTTTCAGGAAATTTACCTGAAATTTTCTGCCCCTTTTCAACCTTAGTAATAAAGTGCTAATGCATTATTACAGAGTGTAATTTATATCTTATGTTTTGCATGGTAGCTTGAGGCTGCAGAATAGATCTTAAATATCACAGCCACTAGACTCCCCTCCACCCGTCTTGCGCAGGTTCTAACTGTACCCCTAAAACCAGCTGAACAGAGCTGTAAATCATGGTTCAATAGAGAGCTGTGGTACTCTTTCGCTGATTTTGTTTTATTTTTTTCTTCTACCAAAGCACAACATCGAAAATTGTGTCAGTTTGCAAAAAAAAACAAAGAGCAATTACAAGTCTTCCCTCAAAGCTACTTTGTGTAGCAATATCACTTCTGACCACATGGGGGCAACACATCACAAGAAAGTTCCTGCGTCAGCCCCTGACGTAAAACACAACGAACTGCACCTCCGGTGGGTCAAAGTGGTATTACAGGATGTGCTGGACCGTCCCCACTCATTAGCAAAGTGTTTTCAGTGACTCTTTTGTCAGCACAGCAGGTTTATGATACCCCACGTGATCATTAGTGGATCTAGTTAGAAACATTGTTCAGTTGTACAACCTATACGTTCACGGTGGGCATGTCCTTAAAAAAATGTTTAACAGCCTGAACTTCATTGTGGTTCTCAGTCCAACATAGTTCATAGTTTTCAAATATAGATGAACACATTTTAAAGAGATGGAGACATTATGAAGATTTTTTTTCCCTCCAAAGAAAATATACAGTTTACCTGAGACATGAATGAAAATGTTTGTGACATGCTCCTTGTCAAAATACCACAGCTGTTGAGGTGTTAGCTACGTCAGACATCAAACATATGATCTCAAACATTAAAAGTGACCCACATTTGCATATATCCATGCAAAAGTCTGAATCCGCTTCAATCACATGTCTAATTCCCAACATGTTTTTGAGTAGACCATGTTTGTCTTTAAATGTAAAGGAGCTACTCCTTTTCTCTAAAGTATCAGAAAACAACAGCCATAAAGGTATGGTCCTAGACCCCCGCCCCAGATTTATAGTAATTCAGCTCATGGAACACGTCAGACCCTTTGTTGGGAAGGCCTTTCACTACATCACAGTTCTGTTTGGCTGCACAGTCACATAAACGTGAAGTGAAATCAGTCATCATAATTTAATCTTAAAGTTTAAGATGTCTTAAATTTTTTTTTCATCATTGAACAAAGTTTGACCTTCAAAAGCAAATCCACGTTTGCTTTTCATCTTCACACATACTTCTACCATTGCTTAGTGTGCTGCAAACATTGACCTTATTCCTCTTTATTCTAAATATGTGGCCAAGATGGAGTGAGGAGCTTCAGACACACCAGTGTTTTTGTCTGGTTTGAGTGTATTTGTGTCCTCCAGATGGAGGCACTGTTTGCTCATTTTTCAGAAATCAGTTTACCTTCAGACCCTACATGTCTGTCTCTCTGTCCTTTTTTTTTTTGTTCCTTCTCTGGCAGGCAATTTAATTCATGAAGCTGGGCACGTGAATGGCAACGTGAATCGGGTAAATATTTGAAAGTGAACATTTTGGTTTTCAACTTATCATTTCATAGAAGAATTTTAACGTAATATTAAATGTATAGATGAACACTGAAGCGCTTATAGAAGCTTACAACTAAGATTTGTAAAGCTGTCTGCGGGAAGTGGATAATTATCTACCTCCTTCATAGGCAGATGACAGCAAGGAGCATGTGGCCATCTGCCTCCAGCGTGACGCCTTGGACAGAATAACGGGCAGCGACTGGTCAGATCTGCACCACAGCCCCACTACAAACTCCACCTCCCACAATGCAGAGCTGCAGGATGCGACATTTCCTGCTGCCTTCTTCACAGCTCCAGGTATTCACAGACACAGCTCTGCAAGCTGCTTCAGTATTTGTTGCCTAGAAATGGAAAGCAAGATTTCTGTTGTAAAAAGAAAAAAACAGTTTGACTTGAATGTTCTATCAGCTAAATTAAGACATTACTTCTAATGGAAAAAAAAAACCTACTTTTAGATGGATCTAATTATCCTTTAAGCTATTGTTAATGAGGATGAAGTGTCATTTAAATCACCATCACAGGAGGTCTGCTGTCAAAGCTGTATCCCTGAAACAGGAACGTCTCAAAGCTGTGTTTCCTTCAGGTGCTCATTAACAGAATAGACTTTTAAGGTCATCAGTGACAGTAAGTAGTTCATGTTTACAGCTGCATTGGTATCAGATCATTAGTAAGGCTGGCTATCCAGTTATTAGACCTCAGATTTCAACATTACCTTTGATAGTCCAGAGAGATGCAAAGTCTTTGATCAAGGAGCAGTGAAGCGGTGGACTGACATCCTTACAAAGAGATTTGGATGAAGACTTTTTTCCCCCTTTTTTTTTGACACCCATCAGGAAAAAAGAAAGCCAGAGGTGTGTACAGTGTACTTACATGGTGAGGATGTCACAAAAAGTGCTCACGGTTAGAAATTGTCTGGAATCACTGACCTTACATCTGGTATTACATCAGTCTGTCCTCTGGACCTGCTTTGTTCTGTTCAGAGTTGCAAGAATCAGAGGTTATCCCAGCTATCAAGAGTGGGAATCAAGTTCTGCCATGAACATGTCACCTGTCTAATCTAAAAACAGAGCCATACAACCATCCAGGCTCAAACCTTGTTCCTAGAACCAGCAACAATGGAATCTCAAATAATTGTAATGTCCAAGTATTTTGATTTTGGGAGGAAAACAGGGAAACCTGGAGAAAATCACCCTACTCACCCTTTCGTAACCCGCTTCACAGGCACGTCCAGGCTCATCAGCCAGCGGCTTCACCCACCAGGACAGCGAGACGGTGGTCACCGTCCGCCGCCTTAATCAGCACAACCCGTTTGACCTGTCGAGGCGGGAGCACCAGCAGAGGACAGAGGCTCTGGAGCAGCAGCAGCAGATGAAGATCCTGGAGTGGGAGAACAGGATGAAGGTCCTGGCGTGGGAGCAGGAGCTGATGAGGGAGAAGAGGAGAGCAGTCCGGCAGAAGGAGAAGGCCTTCAGGATGAAGAAGGCTTACTACAAAGCCAAGCTAAAGAGGCTGGGCGAGGATGTGCCACCCATCTTCCTCCAGCAGTGGCGATGAAGATGAGAAGGTGTCTGACCTGACTGGCTGAGCCGATTTAACGTTTTTTTTTTTAGTTTTTGCTTCATTCTTGTATTGTAGTGCTTTTTCTACATTCTATGGAACTATTTTTATACATTTCTAGAGATTGCTGATTTCCTCATAAGTGAGGATAAGACTTTGGTCCTGTTGTGGTGGAGAAAACCTTGTGACGTTATCTTACTCAAGGCCGTAAGACAAGGCTTTTCAATCAGTAGAGAACTGTTGTAGCGCTTGGTTTTAGACATTTGAAAGGGATTATAAGCCTAAAATCCTTGTTACAGCAAGGATTCAGAGGGGTCTTTAACTCCAGTCCTCCAGAGCCGCAACCCTGCATGTCTTAGACTGTTTCCTTGCTTCAGTGCACCTGACTCACATGAAATGGTCGTTAACTGTGCAGACCCGGATGACGAGCTGATGGTGATCCATTCGTTTGAATCAGGTGCGCTGAAGCAGGGAAACATCTAAAGACGTGCAGGGTTGTGGCCCTCGAGGACCAGGGTTGAAGACCCCTGATCAGCTCCAGACAGGAATCCTGTCTGTCTGGAGTGGACGTCCTCTGAACTTGAGTGGACTGACTTCAGCGGTTCCTGAGCAGAACACGTTCGGCTGAACTGAAGAAAGAGAGAATATTTTAAAGTGAATGTAGTGCTAATTTGACAAAAGAACTAAAATAGAGTGTGATAAAATAGAAGTACTGTTTGCACATCTTTTAGAAATTCAAAAGATCAAAAATCACAATGTTCCTGTTTTATGTTGATTCTGTACTCTTAAATCACTATTCTGTTGTATTTTTTTTCCCGTTAAGCTAGTGCTTTGTTTTATAGCACAACCTGTCTCTTAAGTTATTTTAAAGAATGTACTGAGGTTACCTGCAGGTTTAGAAAAGACATCTGTACGGTCTTTTCACGTACACTTGCAGTGCTGGCTAACATAAGTGGGTGTATGCTTTGATGTTGTTATCGCTCTCTGAATCTGTGTGCATTTTGGTACAAAATTAAAGTTTCTAAACAAAGTACAAAGCTGAATAAATTGATATGTAAAAACAAGTCCATTCCTCATTTTAGGCATTGATGCTGTAATTTTTTTAAAATTTATTTTTTGGGCTGAAATCAGTTGGCTTCTTCCCACACAGGCTGAAAAGCTACAATATGTATGGATTTGTACAACGGGAAAAGATATTTATCCAAACAAGGACCATTTATTTGAAGTATGCAGTGTGTTGTTGCATCAAGATTTCCCTTTTTTGTAACTGGGGAGCCTGTGTTGGATCGGGAACAGATTAAAAAAAAAAGTACATGAAACAAGAGGTTAAATATTCATCAGTTTAACATTTCTTCAGTGAAATACAGATGTTTTCTGGGCTTGATCATATTCACCAGCTTACTGACAGATGGTTTCAGACAGCTAAAATATGCACTGACAGGTCACTTTATTTAGTACATCTGTTCAACTGCTTGTTAACACAAATAGTCAGCCAATTACATGGCTGCAACTCAACGCATTTAGGCGTGTAAATGTGGACAAGATGACTTGCTGAAGTTCAAACTGAGCATCAAGAAGGGAAGAACGTGGTTGTTGGTGCCAGACAGGTTGGTCTGAGTATTTCAGACACTACTGATGTTCTGGGATTTTCATTCACAACCATCTTGAGGGTTTATAGAGAATGGTCCAGTGAGGGGCAGTCATGTGGATGAAAATGCCTTATTGATGCCAAAGGCCAAAGCAGAATGGGCAGACTGGTTCAACATGATAGAAAGGCAACAGAAAAACTCCTTACAACAAAGGTGTGCAGAAGAGCATCTTTGAATGCACAACACAAACCTTGAAGCAGATGGACTGCAGCAGCAGAACGCCAGGTGCAATTCCTGTCAGCTAAGAACAGGAAACAGGCTACAGTTCACACAGGCTGATGTGATGAGTCTTGATTTGGGCTGCGACATTCAGATGGCGAGGTCAGAATGTGGAGGAAACATGAATGCATGGATCCATCCTGCCTCATATCAATAATGATATAATGATGCGAAGGGATATTTTTTCTCTGTACCCATTGAGCATCATTTAAATGCCACAGCCTGCATGAATATTGTTCCTTATCATGGACACAATGTACCTTCTGGAGGCTACAGGATAATAAACCTTGAGACAAAGCTCAAATCATCTCAAATTGCTTTCTTGAACATCACAATGGGTTCACTGTGCTCTAGTGGTCTCCACAGTCACCTGGGGTCTAATGTACTGAGACTTTGGTGGATTTCATTCTAAATCTTTGCGTGGAACTTTCTGTACACACAAAATGATCAGATGAACCATGCATACTGGGCGAATCCACGAGAATTATCTTTGTAGGCTACATCACAATCAACTTCAAGTTGAGTGCACACGTGCATGCACACAACACTCCACCCTGAAATAGGCCAGTTTTACAATGATAATGAGTAAGCCTATAAACAAGCATGGGAAACCCATCGATCAGTCCATCCATCCATCCATTATCTACAGGAAATTATGAACCAGCAGTTAACCTGACATGCATGTCTTTGGACTGTGGGAGGAAGCCAGAGTACCATGCAAGCACGTGGAGAGCATGCAAACTCCACACAGAAATGGTGCAAACCAGAGGTTTGAACCAGGAACCTTCCTGCTGTGAGGCAACAGTGCTGACCACATGGGAAACCCACTCATCCAAACAAAGAAAATGGCAAGAGCAAGTAGAAGAGAATTTTTACTGGGTGTGAGCTCAAGACACTCCTTTCTGATATTTAATTTGGCACTTTGACTTCTGGCATAAATAGTAAAAGAAAAAAAAATGGTGAGGAAGAGTGTGGTGTGTTGGAGATGTGGTGGGCTCACTGTTAATGACTAAAATGACTAAAAAAAAAAAGGCAGGCTGAAAGGTGGAGGTGGACAGCTGTGTCCATAGAAAACCACTGTCACCTGATGGGTGACTGAAAAGCTGTATATATATATATATATATATATATATATATATATATATATAAATGTATATACATATATATATCAGAGGCCATCCATCCTTCACCCTACCAGCTTGGAGCCTCAACCCCACCATGCTGTTTGAAGGATAAGTTGTGGGTTGATCCAGGACAACTTGAACCAAAATCAGTCACGTGCATTTGCACATTGTATTATTTGCATGTTTATCCAGTGGAAATTCTTATTAACACACACAAATTCATGTTCAGATGGTGCCTTTGCAATGATATGTGTGCAGCCGATCACTCATGAAACCAGTGTTGTCAGCACTAGTAAAGGAACAGGTAACGTTCAGATTCTCCTCGTCTGTTTCTCCAAAGTCTGATCCAACTCAACAGGACAGCTCTTGGAAATCTAAAACAGCTGACAGCTGTCATCATCATGGACCAAAATAATCATTGTGGTCCCTCAGAACCCGCTCCTTTCTCATTTTGCCAAAGCTGCTGTTGTCAGAAGCTCTGGGTTGCAGCATTTTGTATATATAGAAATTGTTACCATAAAGCTCATGTGTCTTCATTAAATAAATTATTTAATAAATGAAAAGTTAGCATGGTTTTTTGTTTGGCGTTAATTCAGCGCCAGGTATGTTGCGAAGTCTTGAATCAGAGAAGGAAAATTCACAATCTCAGAATCAAATTCTATAAATGAGTGAAATCATCTTTCTTGGTTACATTTTTCATTTCTCGCTATCAGTTCTAAAACCATCTCCGTTGAAAGAATGTTAATGAAGATCATGCTTTCATTTACAGGAATCTGATTTCTTGGTTCCAGTTTCTGAGTTTTCCTTTGCACCCAAGAAAGAATTTAAATGATGCCCCCCACTGGTGTATTTAAAAACACAGATTATAATTTCTATCATGTCTATAGCTTTGTGATCTATGATCCAGTACAACCAAAATAAAAAAGCAAAGCTCCAACACCCCTGTGATTTAGATCAGTGTTCTTCAGTCCAGGTCTACAGGAGCCACTGTCCTACATGTTTTAGACTTTCCCTGGTCAAACACACCTGATTCAGATTAGAACCACTTCTCTAGATGTTTCCGAGAGGCTGATGGTGATCTAGTCTTTTGACTCACTGACTGAAGAATCCTGATTTAAACCTCCGTGATGTATTTTCAATGTAGCTCCAAGCTTTTCTGATCTAAACCCTAACAGGGGCTGGGTCAGTGTTTCAGACTTGAATCTAGTTTAAATCTGGGAACATGGTGATATTCTGCGTCAGCTGGGTGCATCCGCCTTGTGCTGAAGGAATCAAGGTGGCGCATCAACAAACAAGTCAGAGAGAAAAACATTCCCTTAAAAACCAACGTGTGTCCCTGTTGGGATGTTTTCTGCCTGCTGTTTCAGTCCTTTTCTCATTAATATGTCACACCAATCTGTTTCTGTTGCACAGCCTGAATAAAATAGAACAAACACACACACACAGCCTTGTAGGAATAAGTCTTTTTTTAATGTCCAACATTTCTCTTGTTTCCGCAGTAACAGGTGAACAGCTGTTTCCATCCCGACGGCGGGATGAACGCCGTCTCATAATGAACAAACAAGCCAACAAAGACAATCTCCCACCATCCTGCCTCTTCTTAGGGCCTCTCCCGCTCTTGTTTCTTTTCTTCCACCCAACCCCTCTTTTATCTCCTTTTAATCCCAAATCAGTCCTCTCATCAGGCTCCTATCAGTCTGAACCATCTTACTGTGAGTCTGAAACTTTTTTTTCATTTTGAATCCACTGTTACTGACAGGCAGCGTGTATGATATGAACCTTAGCTGTGATATTTCACATCATGTTCAACGTTAATCCAGATGTTTGATGCTGCTGTTTAAAGGGACGAACGCGCTCTCAACGGTCAGAAATTGTAATTTCATTTGTTTCCAGTTTCCCCTTCGATAAGATATCGAATTCCAACAGTCAATAAACTGGATTCCACGTTTAAAAAGCAGCTTTTATCTTTTCCTGTTTTCTTGTTGTCCATCTGTGAATTTTCTGCCTTGAAAGACTGAACTCATGTTAACCATGACATGTGAAAGAAAGGAACATCCTGGGCAAAGTAAATAATAAAAAAAACATTCCTTTAAAAAACAACCTCTGATATAAAATGACAAAAATAAATAGAGTCTAGAGTTTAGATAAAATAAATACAGTTTAGATAAATTATCAATAAATAAAACAGATGCAATGTCTGTGGACATTAAAGGTATAATCTGTGAAAAAATAAATGGAAGAAAAAAATCTGGATTTTTCTTGTTCATTTTATTTTATTTTTTACTGCTCCTTTATCAGACTGGCAGATGACGTTCCCCTGCAGGAAACTTTTTTTTTTTGTCAGTAATACTGTCACAACCAGGTTTGTTTGTCACTTCCCAGGGACGTGGGACCGACAGAGCAGCAGTCAGAGCAGGGAGATATGCATGTGCTTGTGAGGTGCGTGTTTATTTTTTACTGCATCTCTCTTTTCTTTCCTTTGTGTGTGTGTGTGTGTGTGTGTGTGTGTGGTGTGTGTGTGCTGTGTGGCGTCCACGTCGTCCTCCCTGCAGCTATGTTTTAACCCACACAATCTGCCCTCTTTCCTGGTCTGGTTTTGTAACTTTTGTTCCCCTCTCGTGTCCACTCTGCTGAATTTTGACCTTATATTCTGGAGAATCCATCTTTTTTAATCCTGTGGTTGGAGTGCTCACAAACGCTGAATTTTCCTTTGGTTTTTCTAACCTACTGCATTTCCTTTTTTTGATTAGCAAATTTGTTTTTCCTACCACGATTCCTTGATGCACTCTGAAGGAGCTCTAAAACCATTTGCGGTTTCCAGTGCTGACAAACACCTCTGCGTTGTTCCTTCAAGACCTGAACTCAGGGTTCACCCAGGGATCCAGGACCTGATGGAAAGACCTGCACTTCAAAACCACTTAGAGGCTTTTAGCACCTGACGTCTCCCCTCATTTACAAACTGATACACCGCTCTGCTGCATAACCTTTGCCTGATCTTTCCTCATCTTTGTATAACGCTCTAAATAGGAGGATAATAAATCTGTATAATGCGTTCTGGTAGGAAAAACCTCCTCAGCGGCTCGTCTTGAATGTTTTGGAGTCTGTTCAGATTTGGAGCCACGGTCCCTGACATTTGCTAAAGAGCTGAGCTAATATATCAAGGTAGATGCCATGCTGTGAATGTGCCGCAGGCTTGCTTTCATGTCCCCACGAGAAATATTTTAGCAAAGTAAGATGTCTTCCTTCTTATCTGCCGTCTTCCGTTTCACCCAATAAAAATCTACCTGCTGACACAGTGTGCAGCCAAATAAAATGCCAACCACAGTTGACGTGTTGTATTGTAGATTTAAGGCCTCATTAAGAAAAACAAAATGTTCATTTTAAACTTCAGTCCATGGCACAAATCAACTTAAAAAGATCATAGTTGAAACCTAAATGAATTGGTTCTGGAGTGCTAAAACTGCTCATTTTCATCCCAGAAGAGTCAAGCAGATAAACTCCCTCAACCACGTTTTGCACAAAGCGTTTAAATGAAAAGCTTTTGTAAATGAGTTTCCAGGAAACTGCCAGAGAGATTTTGTCGCTTCGGTGGCAGAGTTGAGTCATGATGCATCAAGGTGGAAAAAAAAAAAAAAGATAAAAATGCCTCGAGCAGCTTTAAAACAGTTGTGACATGATGCAACCTCATGCAAAGAGACACACAGTGAGATGAACCTTCAACCGTCAGGTCTCCAAAACTCTGCAGATATGCTTTTGCGATATCGGCGGGCTGACAGGGTCTAGTTTAGACAGCACCAGGCACAAAGATACACAGATAGATGACAAGGTCACATTCATATACATCGGATCACAAAACAGCACAATCTCTCAAAAGAGCCGATACTTTGACACCCGTGAATGAGCTTTAAAGGTTTAACCACCAGCTTTCAATATGACGCGCTGTTAGCAATATTTCTTTGCACAATCTTCTTGTTCCATCATATCTCCTCTCGTACAATAATCCATTCATCTATGTACAATCACTTCCTGATACGTTGATATTTTCCCTCCAACCACACGTTGTGGTTTTGATAATCTCATCAGACATTGTTGTGGGACCTCTTGTTGCTATACATCAGAGTTGATTGGTACGAGGAAAGGTTTCTGAGGAAAATATTTTTTTCGGGTGAAATTTGAAAAGTTTTTTTTTTTTCTTTGACGAGGAAATTTCTTCCCCCAACGCATGAGACTGCTCTCGCGACGACCTCACTCACAACCTCACATGGACACAAGCGCTTAAAAAAAAAAAAGAAAAAGAAAAAAAAAAATCACAAGAGATTTTGTTCATCTTCAATGTAAAAGATACAAAATGTATAAAAATGTTATTTACAGTCCCTTGTTTTTTTCAGTTTTTTTCAGTTTTTTTTTCCCACATCAGTTTTGTCTGGTTTAGGCTAACGTGTGTTTGTAAAACCGAGAAGTTTTTTTTTGTTTGTTTGTTTGTTTTTAGGTAGCAGAGTTGGTTAACTCATCGTCCATTGAACCCTTCATAGTTTTTCTAGACAGTGGGGCTCCAAAAAAATTAATTTATACAGTACAACTCCTCCACGAATCTCTTTTATCACTATAAGTTTTATCTATAAAGTTTCTGTCCTTCCATCTCTTTAACTTCTCGTCTCCTTTGACACACTTTACTTCCAGTCCTCCGATGTCCCAGCTTGTTCCATCGATTCAGGGCCAAACCGCAGCCTTCAAGCTTCCTGCTTTTCCACCCAGCACTTTGGAATGAATTAAGGGGTATGGAGGCTATCATCAAGACTGCCCCTCACTTCTGTTAGCTCTGAGGAAAAGGAAATAAGTACATATATCAATGCTCCATTTACTGAAAATTCAATTCTACATAATGATGATAAATATTAAAGTGAAGTGAAGTTGGCTATCAAAGAAGAAGTACAAACTCAGAGAAAAGAGAACTAGAAACAGAACAAAAAAGACACGAGAGATGAAAAAAAATAACCTGAAAGGTTGGAAACAGGAACTGAAAGAGTTTGGAAAGTTCAAATGAGAAGAAAAAATATCTGATGTCCAGAAAGATGATGATGGTGATGGGTGAAGACGAAAACGGAAAGACATGCGGGGGAGTTGCTTGAGGAGAACTTACTCAGAGTCAGGGGAAACTTCAGATATGCTGTGAGAGGTGGTGGACTGGGGTGGGGATGGGGAGAGTCCGTGGACGGAGCCATTGGGACCAGGGTTAGAGGCAGCGGGGGGAGGAGTGAGGGTGGAAGAACTGAAGGACGCCAGGATAGACGACAGAATGTCCAGGTGTTCATTGGACGGCTGTCGACCGAGGGGGTTCGGATTTAAACTCGCGACCTGGGGGACAGTCTGGGGGTACCTACATGACGGTGCGGAGTCCAGGCGGCCTCTGGCGTGAGCAGAAGGAGGCAGCTGCTCCTGCTGGGGCTCCTCAGAGATCGGTGGGGGAGGGGAGGCGGAGGGAGGCTGGTCCGGGTGCGAGGGTTGCCGGGGCGGCAGAGTACGGAGCCACTCCCGACACGGCTGAGCCTGACCTCCCACGCCGTTGGTCTCCAGCTGCTCCCTCGACCTGCTGCTCATCAGGGCCCCTCCGAGGTGCTCCCTGGACGAGGCCTGACGGCGAGTTAGTGTATTTAGCTGCGACCTCGACCCGCTGAGGTATCCCTCCATTCCGGCTCCAGCAGCTCCCACATTTCCACTTAAGTCCTCCCTTGAAGCGTGGAAGCTGCTGCCATGGTTGTTTAGTCTTTCCCTGGATCCTGACAGGTTCTCCCTGGACGATGAAACCCGCTGGTGATCCAGGCCCCCGAGCCCTGCTCCTTGGCCCAGACCCAACTCTCTCCTCCGCGGTAAGAGATCCAGGTTGTCCCTGGAGCCCCGGGAATCCAGTCGGTCCCTCGACCCCCCAACTGTCTGCCTCCCGAGTGGATCCCTGGACAGCTGCCTCCTGGCAAGCGAGTCCAGGTGCTCCCTGGAGGAGTAGCGGGAAGCGGGCTGAGAGAGAGAGCCAGTACCTCCGCTGGCACAAGCTGTGGCAGAGTACATCCGACCGTACGAGGCTGCTGGAACGCCTCGGTGGCCAAGGGTGGATGTTCGGTACCAGTTGAGCTCACTGGGAACCCGGCCCATGGAGGAAAGACCCTGTAGTGCCGGAGGACAGCCAAGGCGATTCTTGAGGATACCTGAAACATAAAAATGAGAATTTGAGAAGGAAAGGGCAAGTCATGAGCTGAGACGCAGCAACGGGGTAGGCATACTAGGCAATTATCCTAGGGCCCTGAGCTGGAAGGGGCCCCAGGACAGCGGTGACATTGGTCCTTTTGTCAATGACAAAATGACTGAATTGTTTTAGACACTGCAACGACGATATGTTGAAAACCCCCTCGCATAGGGCCTCCACTAGCTGTCACTGCCTCGTGTGTTAAGGGACCCCCGAGACACGGCCAATATCGATCCATATCAATGACACAACCCGAAACCTCCATAGACACTGCAGCGACACGTATGGAACCCTCCTAATGGGGCCCCGACTGCCCGTGGCCGGCTTTCTGCGATGCTTCAAACTTGATACAAAATGAAGCGAGCATATCCATCAGGACACGCAAGAAGATGAAGAAAAAAGAAAACGGGAAAGTGGTAAGTTCGAAGGTGTATAAGCTGACATTATTTAAAAAAAAAAAGTTATGATGCCCACTTTGTCCCAGTCTGTAGTCTCAGGAAGCACAACTGCACATGACATGTTTACTGCACCTCTGCAACTTAGCTTGGCTTATTTAAACAGTAATTAACAGTAAGCCATCCAGTAACTGATTTGTATTTGGAAGAGGGTGATATCATATGTCTCCTTGAAGTTTCTGCAATGTCACATTAATCAAAAATATTATTGTGCACTTCTGTTATTTAAAATAAAAGACTTTTGGATTGAATGAATTTCTTGGTGTTTTTGGGCTGTGAGGGCCCCCATGCTCACTCTTGCCTAGGGCCCCCAAGGTGACTAGAAACGGCCCTGGTCATGAGTAGAGGAGATGGAGAAAAATAATTACATTTACAGTTTAAGAGTGCCTTAGAGAGGCAGACAAGATGGGAAAGTCAAAAACGCAAAAAGCACAGGGGTTAAAGGGTGATAAAGAAAGAAGTGAAAGAAAGACAAGAGAGCAAAAAGATGAAGAGGGCAAATATGAGGAGAACTTCTGACATTTTAAATCTGCTTGAGGTTATTGTAAACATGTTGTGAATCATAATAGCCGCTGGTTCCTGGTGAGGAATGTTGATGTCATTCTTCTAAAGCACAGAACATATACAGCTGCATGAAAAGACAAATCCGTCTCTTTCGTTTTTAAATTTATGTAACATGACATACAACATAATCTGCCCTTAAAATTAGGTACCAACCATTTCAGATAAACAACATGTGACATATTACACAACGTTGTCATTTGTTGAACAAAAACTAAGCCAAAAGGTCGAATCAGTGTGTGAATAACTGAGCAAACCTGGGACTCGGTGGCTTGTAAAAACCCCATTAAGCAGCAATTATTTCGGCAATAATCATTTTCTGCACGACGTTGTCAGTTTCTCACATCATTGCGGAGCCATTCTCCTTTACAGTGTTGCTTCAATTCGCTGAGGTTTTATGACGTTTGTTCATATGTGGCTCTCTGAAGGTGCCATCACATCATTCCAGTCAGCTTGAAGTCTGGACTTTGAGTGGATCTCTGCAACATCTGGATTCTTTCATCAACCATCCTCTTGTGCATCTGTTAGTGTTCTTGCTGCACGACCCAGTTCCATGTAAGCTGTTGCTGCTGGACAGATGGCCTCATGTTTCACCCTAGACTACTTTAACTGCTTTGATACGCAAGTAAGTTCATGGTCGATTCACCGACTTCAAGGTTCCCAGACTGTCTGGAAAACAAGCCCAAATTATTACTTTGTTTTATGCAGATATGTTTTTTTTCTTTTAAAAAAATCTCTTTCTTTTGTTAGCCAAATTAGTCTAGACGTCTTGTGATTTGTTCAGATGCAGCTTCACTAACTGGAATTGGAAAAGTGGAACCGACTACCTCGGGCCCTGAGAAACAGGGGCCCTTGATTGTCCTCAACAATGATACAGCACGAAAAAGCAAAAATCTGGCATTCAAAAAAGAAAACAGAGGAAATTTGAACAAAGAAAGCAAGCTGAAGGAAAGCAGCTTCTTACACGTTCTTTTCAAAAGAAAGATGAGCAGAGCAACAATCGAGTTAACTGACAGAGGTGTCATTTTTAAAACATCACCTTGGAGTAAATATAATCATCTTTGGAACAAGATTTAGCAGACATCCCAGTTAGCATACGTGGTATCAACTGATTCAGTACAATCTGGGGTTTCTGCTGATGTTTTTAGCTTTGTTATAGCTCTAAATTTGAGCTCGCTAAGACGTAAATTACACAATGTATTTAATGTGAAGTGAGATTATCTGCTATGATTTTCCCAGTAACAAACAAAGCTGAGTAATAACGGAGAGGGCCCCGTGGTGGGTCCAGGGTGCACACCGTGCCTTTCGCCCAGAGAGATCTGGGACAGACTGCTGCAGACCCAACCATGACCCTGCGCAGGAATAAGCTGGTATACATAATGGATGGATGGATGAAGAACTGAGGGGAGTCCAATCTAAGTCCAGTTTTTAGGTCAAAGCAGTTTGGCTGAATCAGATTAAAAATACTTTGCATTTGTAAGTATTTTTAAAAGACAGTATCGTATCTCAGCTGGCTCCTCTTGATGCGGAGAAACAATGGCTCTACTCTGATTTCCTCTGAGATGACTGGATTTCTCACCTTTTTTTTTTTTCTAAGGAAGCATCTACACCGCCCTCCGGAGGAAACTCATTTCAGAGTAAAGCTTGAGAAATGCTTGTTTAAGTACCGTAATGCAAAAACTGTTGACATGTCAGAATCTTTTCTTAGGGACTCATCTGGGTCACCTGGAAGGTGTCCTTTAATACCGAGCTTATAACTGACAGCCATTGAACCGTTTTCCTGTTTTATCTCATGTAGCAGACTTCTCATCCGTCTTATTTTGGGCAAAGTGTCCCATTTTCATTCTGATGACAGGCTGCAGCAGTGACACAGGATGTCTAGAGATGCCTGAGGACAGTTTGATGGAGAAGGATTACAGATGTATGATATCCGGGCAGCCACTGATTAGACTTCATCTTTGCACTCGATGCAAATCAGAAAGGAAAAGAAATAACAAAAAAAAAAAGAAAAAAAAATTTTAAAAAAGGAGGACAATAAACAAGTGTGCTTTTTGTGTCTCTCTCACCCTTACGATGTCTGTGTGGCTGAGAGATGCCGTTCTCATCCCCGCTGGTCAGCGCTCCATCCAGCTGGTTGTTATTGGCAGCGTCCTTGCTGTAATCTGCCCCCAGGGGGCGTTCTGAGCCCCACTTCTGCAAGGTGTGGGAGTCGCTATCTTCTAAAGCCGGCCAGTAGGACAATAGGTCATTGCCATCCAGATCTGCTGCACACAGAAGAGAGCACACACTTTCACGTTACCCCCAAAATGTAACAGTAATGGTTCAAAAGACGAAAATCTTTCACATCCCCAAATTTGTGTCCTCGGCTCACATCGTTGGACTGGGAGTAACTGTTTGGGGAAAATGGACAAAATTCCCTAAATACCGGTCAGCACTATAATAATTTATTGCATTTTAAAATCAGTAAACACATCACATAAAGTCACGTTAATCTGCTTTATATTCTTGTTTTTGATTTGACATCAAACTGCATTTTGCTGCCATATATGCAGAACATGAAACAGACCAATATCAGTTATCAGAAGACAGATCGCGCATGTTAATTCGAAGTGTTTGAATGTTTAAAGCACTGTTTGTTCAAGAACGAACAAACAGAGATCTACAGTGATTCCCTTTCAGCACGTTTGTTCTCATCATCTGAAAACCAGGGATATGAGCAAGTAAAGATATGTGCCTCTATGAATATCAGCCAGCTGTGAGTGTTGCAACGATGGTAAACCCGACTCCCAGACTGTGTACAATTATCAAGGAAAAAGAGTCGCACATAAGAATATATTATATTCATTTTTGGTTCATGATTGAGAAATAAAATGAAGAAGGCAGTATAAACCCAACAACAGATCTTTTTTTTTTTTTGTATTAGATTAAATATGAGAAATTAAATTCATCATGATTATTCTCAAATCTTTGAAAAAGAACTTGATGACTAATCTTTTATTGAAACTGCTGATTAATTTCTGTTACTTGAAGCTCTAAAATACAGAAAGATCTTGGGACCATCGCACTGTTGATGCTGAGTACTTTGACTGCAATTCAAATATTCAAATAGAATTCGGTAAACTTATAAATCTTTAATAACAAATAACAAAACCAATGCGAAAGGTTATAAAAACACACTTTTCCCCCCCCATTTTCTGCAGTGATTGTTTTCATTCTGGACAGTGAACAACTGATCAACACATGCTCTAACTCTAACTCTAACTCTAAATCTACCAGGTTATCGCTGCAGTCATGAAAGGTTTAACTCTGTTTTTCAGGTGAGCGTTTTCATGAGTGGTCCAGTGAGTCGTCTGTAAGGGTTCACGCTTTGTCACAGCCCAGAGGATCCATTCAGACAGCGACCTTTCACTAACTACTCCCACTCTCTCAGCACTGCTCCTCGGTTTGACTGTGCTGATGTATCGATCTGACCGCGCCTCCCATCTGGATCATCCGTTCTTCCACTGACAGCTCAGTTCTGCTTTCGCCCTCAACAGAGTTCATTCTATCCAGGCAATCAATTCTTTCTAAAGAAAGAATTGATTCCATGTATTGATTTATGGATTTTTTCGCATATCTGGCCTTTACTCATAGCGAAAGCTTTCACATAAACAGTTTAAGAATGACATTTCTGTCATTTGCAGTGAGGTGCGTAATCAAATAAATTATGCATGATGTGAGTTAATGACCATCGGAGGGGTGGAGGTATTGATTGACACCCGCTTGCAATGACATTTTCTGCTATTGTGCCAACCCCTGTAATATTTTTCTGTGGCATGAGTTGGCCGTAGAAAAATATGGCATGCAGCATGAACATAAAGTGAAAGTGCCGTATTTTTCATTATGTGCTCCTGTTTTCCTTTTCAGCTTTCCAATGAAGAATTCAAATGCTTGTTTAATGATTAAACGCTTGAATTTTGGTGTCTAGGCTCTGATCTAATCAATCCCCATATGTAGAGATACAGGGAGGTGACGAACAAATCCCAACCGCCCTCCATAGAATTGGTGGAAGTGGAGGAGGAGGTGGGATTTTAGGAGCAGCAGCAGGCTTGGCGGGCCAGAGTCATGCTCCTTGAATAGACCTATAAATTAGATAGACTAACTGAAATGTGAAAGAGAGGATAAAATGCTGCCTGAGATGCCTCCCCGAACCAGCTCCCAGGTGTCACCTCGTAAGCTCAGTGCCAAATATGGACTCTGGTCACCTTTGGTACTGTTGTTGGTGGGGTCGGTGAGGAGACGCTCGCTGTGATTGGAGCGTTTGAATCGCCGCTGGATGCGCCCACGGAGACGCACATTGTCCTCGCTCTCTGAGGAAGGGATGGAAAGACTGCGCTCTTCCTCCATGGAGAGGTCCGAGTCCGAATCCGAGTCCACGCCTGGAGGTGTTGAGCGAGAAACGAGGTGAAGAGCAATTCACGCAGTGTGAGAATAATAGAATAAAGTGCGATAAAGAGCTTTTTTTTTTAAATGGTTGTTAATGTGTGGAAAATGTCAACATCTGTGCCACCTTTACCTCCATCTCTGTGGAACATAGCCACATCCAGGTCTGTCGCTCCGGTGTGCACGATGTTTTGTTCCAGAGTCTGACGAGCCAAAAGATTTTCCCTAACGAAACGGGAGGAGAGAAGTGAGGATAGATACACGGTATGCACACAAAAGCCAAAAGAGATAGGGAGCATTCACATGTGGACACAGACATATAAACGCAGTAGCCTGCACTGCATCTACACACAGGAAGACTGATGAGAACAACGGCCACTTTCGGAGTACATTAGTGTCGCTCCACATATACTACAGTACGTTGTTCCATCCAATCTTCCTCATCCTTACCCCACTAACCCACAAAGCACACAAAAGGGATTATATGAGTGAGGGAATTTCCTCCCTGAAGCCACATAATCTTGAATCAGACAGCCACAGAGCTCTTGCTTGAATGATGAGCTTTCACAGTTGATTTTTTATTTTTTTTTTTTGCTATTCAAAATCCGCATCAATTTATCATCTCTACATTTCTGCTATTAAACAATTCACTCTTGAGCTCCAGGAAAACAATATGTTCTTCGCTCTCCTCTAACAAGATATGTGAGTGTCTCTCTGTCTGCGATAGTTGTGATTGGTGTGTAGGTTTGTAAATGTGCGGTGGTCCAGGTACCTCGCAGAGCTGACGGAGGAGATAGTGGAGGTTCCCAGGGTGATGCGGTGCAGCCCGCTCTGCTCCAGCAGAGACGCGTTGTGATAGGGGTTCTGAGCCTGAGCACAGACACGCATGCAAGAGATAAGCTGACTGGTGCTGTTTAAGCAAGAAACAGCTTACAGCTGCAAACAGAGGCATAAGTACAGTTTAGAAAAAGACACAAACTTTTGTTTCTTCATGTCTGATAGTAGGGTTGAGGAACCACCCCCCTCGTCAGAATTTTACATACACTTGGTTAACATCTGGAAGAACTGCCTTTAAAGGGCCTAAAACATTAAGGGCAGTCTTCCTTCTCATAATATCCTTCTGGAAAACTGGGCCATTGACTTGCTCAGTCAAGTTTGTGGCCCTTCTTGCTTGCACGTGCATTTTCAGTCCCGCCCACAGATTTTCTATTGTGCTTCGTGGCGGCTACTCCAATATCTTTATTTTATTGTCACTAAGTCAGCTTTGCAACTAATTCGGAGGTTTGCTTTGAACTGGAAGCACCGTCCATGCTTCAGCTTCAATTTTTCAACTGTCACTTCAGTATATCCATTTTAATATTTTTCATCATCTTGATAGAAAGATATAAAAAAAATAGGGCTGGGCAAGTTAACGCTTTATTATCGCGTTAACTCATTCATTTATTAACGCCGACAATTATTTTATCGCGCGTTAACGCATGTTGCTCACATGCTTTTGTTTTGAAAAGTTACTGGCTGCTGTGGAACCGGAAGACAATTGCCAGGTAAACTTGCGGTAAAACTAAAACAGACACGGAGAGTGGTAAAAAACCGTGTACTTTACAGTTCGGGTAGCAACTCTGGTAGCAATATTAACAATTCTGTCTTAAAAAGAAAATTCTGGTCAAAAACAAAACTTTCGCGTCATTCCTCCATGTTACATCAGATCTGCTCCATGTGTTCACTGTCCTGCTGTTCTCTTACTGGTTACTTCAGTGCGGCTCCATCTAGTGGCACAGATGTGTAATGACAACAAAGTCCAGTCCTCAATTATAAAACGAATTCAGTTCTGTAGCCCGTTTTTTCATTTAGTATTTTTGATCCAAGTCTAAGGCATTTTTTTTTTGTGTTAGATTAAAAAACGAAAAACATAATAAAATGTCACTTTTAAATTTTTTTAATTTTTGATTGACAATTGAAAATGGAAAGAATGAATGATACACGGATTGGTAAAGTTACTGAACTTTAACATGGACATTTTCATTTTAAAGTTCTCCCAGACGGAGGATTTGACAGAAACAAGGTTATTTGTAACAACTGCCAAGTTGAACTCCCCGTTAAATGTTTCTGCTGTTCCCTCAGAAATTGCCTGTTTTAATGTTCTGATTGTGCTTACTGTTGTGGTCAACCTGACCTTCCCCGGACTGCTGATCTGTGGACTCAAAGTGAGATTAATTTGAATTCAATAATAGTCACGACACTCTCAAGTTTCGCCTTTGCAAAGGGAGAAATCAGCTGACAGACCCCGCGGTCTGTCCTCCTGCTCGTCCAGCTGAATTCTGACTCTCTGCAGCTCACAGGCTGGTTTTATTGACACCTTGGGGCGTTAAACATTAGGCGTTGTTAGATACAATCACTTTTTCTGTTAGGTAAAGGCAAACTCCCCCATTGTCCCCCAGAACAGTGCCTTTCCCTGATAAGAACATATCACCCTGACACAGCTTCAATTGTCCTCCTAAGTGCCTGCAACTTTATGACTCAAGCTCAGCCTGTGACCTGCAGACCTGCAGATGCAGACCTTTTAACAACTTAATTTTACTCTTAATATATGCATCCAAATTTGTAGCCACAATTATAATTCCCACATTACCCACAATCATTTTGTTGTATTTTGTTTTTTGACTTTTTTTTTAAAAAAATTATAAAAACAGGATGACATTAATGCCCTGGCAGTGGCAATAAGCTTTATTTTATTTCATATTTTTTAAGATGAGATTTACACAAAATATATGTAACTGACAAGTGCAGATGTTAAAAGTGTTTGAACAACAAATGTTATGGCACTTTAGTTCATATGGCAGCAGAACATTTTAATAAAAAAGCATTTTACACTACTTTTGATTACATTATTTGATTTTGCTTATACAATACGATTAATTGTGATTAATCAAGGAAATAATGCGATTGATCGCGATTAAAAATTTTAATTGTTGCCCAGCCTTAAAAAAAAAACTTTTTAAGCATATCAGTACCTCCTGCAGCAAAGCCGCACCACAAAATGATGCTGCCGCTCCCATACTTCACAGTTGGAAGGTTGTTCAGTGGCCTGAAACGTGCTCTCATTCGACCATAGGACATGTCTTTAAAAGTTAAGATCCATGTGCGGCTTTCTATGGAGTGGCCTTTCAGATCATGTCAGCTAACTTGCGTTCCACATTTTTTTTTTTTTTTTTTTAATCATGACAACAATGATGATCCAAAAACAGTTTGAATGCCATCTCATAGACAAAAAGCCTTTAAGCACATTGCCTCCATGTTATTTTCCTGCAGCCTCCAGAAACTGTTGTGAGCTCTTTCACAGTTGTGGGATATTGAACGTAAAGAAGCAAGTGAGTTGGGTGAAGCAGAACATCCAGCCGACAAATGAGATGCCTCTATAGTTTATCCGTCACGGCAGACAAAATAACATGGTCTGGAACGTAAGTTGGACAGGAAAGGGCATCCTAATAGGTGGCCGCTTCATGTTGCCCATCAAAGGTAAAAAGTAAAGTGTGTGTCTAATAACAGTGTCACTCATGTACGCAAACACACACATCTTACATCTGCACACATGTCCACGCTGCATATGAGGGTCGGTCGGTATATAAAAGAGCAGATTTAAATGGTACATGGAATATACAACATAACACACACACACACACAGGAGAGATAATACATGTTTTTCAGAAGAGTGGCTCAAGAAAGCAGCGGCTAACGTGCACTGAGCTGACCTAATAAACACACGCACAAGACGGGAGAGAGCGCGACGCTGAGGCATGAAAGTAGGATAGGGTTTCACGGACGAGCGCGCAGACACACAAACGCAGTCGCTAAGTATTCACTGCACATTGGTTTTGGAGAAGTGGCTAAAGAGCAGGCAGCGCTCCCCTGCTGGTATATGTGGGTCAGCAGCAAACCCTGAGGGCAGGAGGAGAGGAGCGAGAGAGGGCAGGAGAGATTGATGGACGGATAGAAGGAAGGAGAAATAGAGGGCGGGAGGCTTTTTATGCTCTCTAATAACAAACGCAGTCAGGATGTGTGCATCAAAAAAAAAAACAAAAAAAAAAACGGAATACTGTGGGATAAAGGACAGTAATAGGATTTAGGATCACGAGGGGAGAAGATTTATGGCTTCCCATCAGGAACTCAGAGTCACTGCAAATCTTCAATATGCAATAATGACCACACTGTTGTGACATTAGAGCTCATTTAAACGATTTTCAGCATTTTTCATCTCTTTTTTTGGCAGCTTATCGCTCGTGTGCTGGGTCAGTTTATACACACTGGAACCAGAAAAAAAAAAAATTAAATCTCAAGATTAAATATTTTTTCCAGTCTTGGACGGATCAATGTGAATACAAGACAAGGAGATGTGTCTGTGAGTCACGCTTACTGTGCCCTGCGGGGGTCTCGGCGGGTCTTCTCCGGGGCTCTTCTTACCCAGGCAGGCGACTCTCCAGGCCTCCTGAACTTCTGAGTTGAACACAGTGAAGACCAGCATCACTGACAGACCCTGAGAGAGAGAGAGAGAGAGAGAGAGAGAGGGGAGTAAACAGATGCTGTAGGTCACAGATTTAGAAGTCACATACTGTGAGACCACATCAAAGCATAATGTGTCCGTCTGTCAGCGTCCAGCTGCACAAACCCAGTGGAAGCTTTGCTCATACCTGCACTAGGCAGAGGATGTTGAATATGTAATAGAAAGCCAGAATACTGTTGTTCACAGCCATCAGACCACACAGCCAGGTGGAAGTGGCCACCAGCAGCAGTAAGAAAGCATCACGGACAGTCGCGCTGGAGAGACAGAGAGGGCAGAAAAGATGAGATTTGGATCAAATGGCGCTAATCTTTGACTCAAACTAATAGATGTAAATACAGGTAAATAGATGTCAACATGCTACATTCCTATACAATTACCTTGGATGTCTTAAAACCATACTACAGTGGCAAGAAAAAGCCGGCAAACCCATCGGGATTAAATGTTTTTCTGCACTGATTTGTAATAAAATATGATCTCATCTCAACCCAAGTCACCTTAATAAAATGAGCTTAAGCAGATGAATCACAAACAGTCTCATGTCTTTAGTGAAAACACCCATTAAACAGTCACAATACCAGTGGAAAAAATAGGGGAACATTTGGCATAAATATCTGGTTGAACCTTTGTGACTTCAAATAAACATTTTCTGTAGCTCTGGATGAGACCGACGGTACATTTAGGAGGACAAACTGCTCCAGTTCAGACACACGCGTGTCTGGTATGAACGGCTCTCTAGAAGTTCTTCTGCAGCATCTCTAAGGGGTTAAGGTCTGTTCTCTGGCTGAGCCGCCCTAAAAAGAAGATTTGATTTTTCTCTGAAGCCACTCTGTGGTGGATTCCCTCCAGTGGTTAGGCTTATTGTCCTGCTGTGTCACCTGGCTTCTACTAAACTGGTATTATCTTGGAGGATGTTTTTGGTAAACCTGATGATTAATTTTCCCTTTGATGTTGGTAAATGGTTCAGGCCCCTGAGTATGGAGCCCCATTTGGGTCAAAATTCAATGAATAAATGAGTCTATTATTATGAAATACAGGTGTTTATTATTATTAAATACGTATCCATTATTATGAAATATTTCCCATTATTATGAAATATATGTGTATTATTATGAAATATTTCCCATTATTATAAAAAATGTAATTATTATGAAATATATTTTTATTATTATTTAATCTTAGTTTAATGCATAATAGTTTATTTCAGAATGGCTTTTTTTAAATCTAAGAATGAGTTTTTACATAATGGCTTCCTTTTTCATAAGAATGAGCTTTTACATAATAATGACATTTTGCCACTGGGCGGGGCCAGTGGTTGACCTGCACGCTCATTGGCTGATCCTTCTCCATTCTACGCTCTGACATCGACTAGTTTTGGCCGTGAAGTCCCGTTAGCAGCGGGCTGTGGCATCATCAAGGTCCGCTCCTAGTCCGATTGTAGCTATGGCAGCTTGGACTGAGCTACAGGAAACCTTGACGTTTCTTAGTCGATGTTAACTTTTACCGTAAACTGAGGTGCATTCTGCCACCTACTGCCCTGGAGTATATATACTTGCCCACTATCGATATTCACTGTTCTGTTGCTTATGCCTGAATGAAAGAGCAGCCAATCACATAAATGGCTCCGCCCTCTCTGTTGTGATTGACACACAAATCATTCTTATGAAAACTGAATCAAGTATTATGTAAAAGCTCATTCTTATGAAAAAGGAATATATTTCATAATAATAAACACCTGTATTTCATAATAATAGACTAATTTATTCATTGAATTATGACCCAAACGGGGCTCCATACCTGAGACAGCAAAGCAAGCCCAAATCATGATGTTCCCTCCATCATAACTGCTGGTAATCTTTTGTGCCATGCAAAGTGCCGGAAAACAATTCAACAAGCGTTCCAACAGTCCACACAACATTTTCCATGTAGGGTTGCGAATTGCCAAGGTGCACTCTCTCAAAATGCAGGCACATGACTCTTTGTTTCTTTCTCAGGGACGCTCTGCCATGGACGCCCTGCCTCTTCAACGGCTGTTCAATGACTCGTCTCTGGTAGATTTATAAACACAGATGTTTGCCAGTTGCAGTGATGTCTTCACTGCATTGCGCCTTTTCTTGCCACTGTAAACCCCACATTTCTAATTCAAAACAGCAAGGCTCAACAAGGAGTTTAAAGTAAAAAGCAAAGCAAAAATCTCAGAAAAATCTGTCCTGTTTTGCCTCTTTTGTAAGTGTGTGTGTGTCTCAGCCTAGCTCAGTCAGACATATGGAGGGTGGGAGCAGAGCATGTGGAGGAGGTGGCAGTTTGAAGGTATATAATAGTCCTCACGCACTGTTCACTGCTATTGTCTGCTGTTAAGCCAAGAGTAGCTCAAATACCTGTACACAGTTAGATGTGAAGAAACTGACAACCAGTGGGATGAGTCTCTGCAGAGAAATACACCACCACACACTTGTAGTGAGTCATAAGACAATAATGATTCAGCTCAGACTTTGCGTTAATAATGTTCATGGAATCATTTTCAGTGGCTTTGCAGCCCTTTAGTAGTTCTTACCTTTGTGAGTATTTATTTGACCCAATATTACTACCAAATCTTTTTTTCTATAAAATCATAACAATTTGGTCATTTTGCATTATCCTTACCATAATGAAGATGATGGATAAGAGAGGGGTCAGATGTTGAGGGATTGGAAAAGAGAGCAGGAGAAGATACAATACAGAGACATCATGTCTGAAAATATGTTTCAAATGATGCTTCAAGTTACTGTTGTGTGTCTATTTTTTTTTTATTGTTTTCCCTTTTGTTTCTCATTTGTATTGAATCATGAATTCATGTTTTTTTTTTTTTTTTTTTAACCTTTAATCATGTCTGTGCACGTCCCTAACAGTGTGTGTGTGTGGGGTGTGTACAGTCCGTGGTGACACTTCCTCTTTGGCATTTGTATTTCTGGTGTGTCTTTGTTGGCATTAATCTTCTTCTGTCCCTTGGGATCGCCAGACTGTTTCCACCTGTTCCCAGTTATTGTGGCGTGCTTCTGCCCAGGCCTTTTGTCATTTTTTTTTGTTTTTTTGACAGAAAAAAGATGTTCTCATTAAGCCTCCACTGCTTTCCTTCAGTAATTTATGCACATCAGTCGTCTCTTAAAGAGACCGTGTGAAAGAGATTCTTGTTTTACTGCGTTGCTCTCTGAGCTTGGATTTTTCTTTCTGGGTTCATCTGGTTGATTGTCTCTGCACTATATTATCCTAAAATAAGGATAATGCTTCTGTGAAGACAAAATCCCAGCGTTTCTCTGGTAATTTCTCCCCAAACTGTTTCACACAATTCTCTTGAAAGCTTGAAAGTGCTGGAAACGTTGAGGCGGCTGCTTACATGACGGGGAGCTTCTTGGTCTCCTTCTGAGATGCGTTGCAGGACATCTTGGCTACAACGATGAAAATCCCCCCATTCATCTGGATAGTGGGAGACAGAAACAGATGGTGAGGCAACATTTTGAATGAATTTTCAACAAATCCAGCTCTACAGTTGGCAACATCTGGGATCATCATAAATAGCTGAAACAAAATCAATATGGCTAAAGCACAGACGAGCCTCTTTAAAGCTTTGGACGTATATGTTGTTAAAGTGAGACCATAATGCGAAGAGGAGCAATTAAAATTATGGTATAGTCACGCTCAAGTAGGCTGTCTTTGTAAAACTTATTTGGACTGCTGCCGCTTATTTCTCACGCTAATATTAGAAGCCTGGCCAAGCACAAGATATACAGCCAGCGAGGCAGAAACAAAGTCTGTACAGATTTTCATTTGAAGAGGAGTTTACCTTGGGGGTGCTACCAAGCCAGAGAAGCAGAATTAACTTTTCGGTATCACATAATTATGTTATTTTTATGAAGAAGCCAATAAAATGTGATTGATGCTTCTCTAAGAAAACCGCTTGCCGTGTTTGCCAAACGGTTATCAGCTATCTATACCTCTCTCCGCTGCATCACTGCTTGGACCATATTTCATTTAAGTTTGTGCAAAAGTTCACCTGACAGTCAGGGAGACAGTTACCAGTATGACGATGGCGATGGGACCAGCAAAGCTCCAGATGAGTTTGTCATAGATGGAGATCCAACAGAAGTCCGGGTTCCCGTAACCCTCCGGGTCCAAACCAACCGACAGGCCTGCAGCGAAGAGAAAGAGAGCCAGATAAGGCCGAGATCAACTCCGTGATGTCCTCTGCTGCCAGTCACTGCCACAGAGAAGCAGTGCAGTCTGCGACATGTCAAAGTCGTAACAGCGCACAAACAAAATCAACAGATAGCTGTTTGCAACAGCTCCATGCGACACGGCACAATACGGAGATACCCGTGGTGGTGCCAGACATGGTTGCTAGGAGGTATTTGTGATGGCTACTGTGTGCACTTGTTGTTTATCCTTGTTTAGACAACACCATCAAGGTTTTGGCATATGTAAGAATTTTTATAATTGAGTTGGAAAAGTAAGAAATGTAGACGGATGGATGAATCCACCTCGGAGCCTGAGGAAGGACAAGTTGTGCTGCGTATATGTGTGTGTCTGGGCGATAGTGTGAGATTAATCTACTCTGGAGGCTAGGGTTGTGTGTGTGTGTGTGAGTGTGTGAGTGTGTGAGTGAGAGAGAGAGAGAGAGAGAGAGAGAGAGAGAGAGAGAGAGAGAGAGAGAGAGAGAGAGAGAGAGAGAGAGAGAGAGAGAGAGAGACAGCAATGGACCAGAGGGGTGACAGTACGCTATTGATCTGGATGGAAACTGCAAGTGTGTGGGTGGGCACACGTGTGCACGTGCATGTGCATGTGCATGTGCATGTAAAGGAAGAAGGGAGAAAAGAGAGCAGACAGATATTACTTTCCTCCACCCTTTGCCACAGCAGTAATTGCTTGCATGTGCATCTCCACTATCTGTGTATTAAAATGCCACTGAAACCTTTTTAATACAAGTGTCAAAAAAGGAAACCTTATCGGTGCAGCCAGACAGAGCATGACTCTGAACACACTGGATGCGGCGGCGTGTGTTCATAAAAGCAGTGGCAGTCTCCCCGTTCACACTGCTGTCCAGATATGTTTCCAGGTGCAGGCTACCTGTGATGATGGCAGGTACACCCCAACCGATGGCGTAGTAGAACCTCATGGCCCCAAAGTTGATGTTGCGCTGCTCGGTTTGCATCCGGTAGATATGGAAGGCCCTCCACAAACATCCAGGCAAACGTGGACATGAAGAAGTAGTGCAGGAGGATGGCGACAACCGTACACAGGAACTGGCGGGAGACAGAAAGATCCATTAAAGTCGACGTTTTAGGATAAATATCTTTTTTGTTCTTTGGTGCTTCAGAGTGTATTTTTGAGTGTTTGAATGGACTGCTCTTGCTTTTTTTGCTCTGCAGCAGTTCTCATTAGCAGGCAAACAGATCTCTGTACAACTGCCGGGGTCGACTGTGGCTCGGAAAGTGGAAGCAGTGAAGCTGGAGAAGTCTGGTGATCGATTTCTGGCCCTGCAGTCCACATGCTGACGTGTTCCTGGGCAAGACACTGAACCTCACATGACTCTAGACGCTTTTATCGGCTTGTGATTGTGTGTCTGCTGGAAAATGTACCGTCTGGACTCTGTAGAAAGGTAATCTGTGCAGATATCTGTATGCTGAGAGAGTGTGTGGGTGAATGTGGCTCTGAGTGCTCAACAGCACCAGAGAAGTGCAATATAAGTAGATCAGTGGCTTATATACGGCTAATAAGCCTAATGTTAGCATTTTCTTTACTTGATTTTTTCATTCCCACTTGGAAACTGGAAATTGCAGATTCCCATGTTCCAACCTGCCATTACATAAACCCCAACCAAATCTGAGAATCTAAATCTCAGAAAAGATCTGAGGATCTTAAATGAGAGAAAGAAAAGCGTAACGACTCTTGCATTTACAGTTTGATTTCATGGTTGTGGGTTTTTGAGTTTTGCCTGATTCAGGGTTTTGGTTCTCAGATTTTTGATTTATTAATAATATATATGGCGCTGTATTTACACCACAGGAATGGACCAACACTGAAACCACTTGTTTACTGCAACTTTTCTATCTGCCGTGCAGCTGTAGGCATGTTTCCCTACAAGGTCACGCCGAAAAGTGTGGGATCAATAACAGTCTGTGGTAGACCTGCAGAAACAGAAAACGTAAGTATTTCAGGATAACTCTCCCAGCGAGCTACTGCGTTCAGTGAGTGGTGGCCGTGAGCTTGATTTGCTGTGTGAGCTCTCAGGGTAGGAACTGAACGCCCTCTCACAGCAGTGACACTCTTCACGGGGTAGTGAGTGAATGCAGTTAGTGTCCAAAATATGTTTCAATGGTCAAGCAGCGCAGCACACCAGTTTAAAAAAAGGTGCATGCTGCAGACGAGAGCGGTGGCTGCTCTGAACAGAAATGTGAAGAGAAGAGAGCTTAAAAAAAACTTTGTGGTGTTTTGATCAAAGCACGTCACAGACATTTCAGCGGGGACTCCTGGGAATTGTGTTAACTTGTCAAAAAAGGGAATAATATGTCTCCTTTGGAGGAGAAGAAGGAAGAGAAAAAGCAGGGGAAGGAACAGAAGACCAGGGAAAAACCGGAAAGACGCGGGGGAAGACAGGAGAAGTGACACAGGAGGAAAAGTTCAAGCTTGAAAAAAGCGTGAGGGGAAAAAAAAAATAAAACAGACTCCTTCGTATCGACTTGAGTAGCAACTGCAGAGCAAATTTCCTGGCAAAAGACCATCAAGTTTTTATTGCAGCAGAGCAGGTGTCAGCAGTGAAGTAACAGCCCTTCGTGATCTAATTACTAATGAACAGAGCTTATGGCAGCCTGTTAAAATATATCTCCAGGAAAAGCACAAATAACCGGTTTGAACGTAAATGAGTGCTGTTAAAATGCTGAGTTAAAGCAATTACACAGAGGAGTGGCTTTTAACGGGGATTATGGGTATGACAGTGAAAACCACCTGTAGAACAAGCTGCACAATGTGAACAAATCTCCTCACAGATAAACAGCCTTTCAAAGCAGACATGGGAGGCCGGAAGTTTACACACTATTTTAAAACCTACATTTACCTCAGAAATAGAAGAAGTGCAAATTATCATGTGACAATCCCAAGTTTCTTCCCATAACTTTAATGCTGTAAACAAAAAAAAAAAAAAACTATGCTTTTTTTTTCTTAAGACTAAAGACACATTCATAATCACTTCCTTAAAGCTGAGTTCTGCTGTTCAGTTTGGCAGTAACACTGAACTTCCTTCATGAATAATGCGGAGAAAATGCATTTAAGCTCTCTGAGAAACTGTCTTTGCTGCACGAAGGAATGTCTGCATCAGTTTATCTGAAGTCTCGAGCCTCTCTTCGGTCTGCTCCGACCCCTCTCAAACACACTGAATAACAGCACCCACAAATGTCACCATCCTTGAAAATAACCGGGGTGTTGTGTGACAAAAGCGGAGCATCTGAAACAACCGTAGGATACGGCTTGATTATGCACATGTTTGTGGAAGGCTGACAGCTTAGAAGGCTGTCCTTCAGCTTTCTCAGCCTCGCTGAGTGAACAAGAAGGCTACATAAAAGTAGGAACAAGAGAAATGAAGGAAAACGGTCTTCTTGTGTGAGTTCTTTTTAAATTCTAACAGCTAAAACAAAAGCTTAAATGTTTGGCTTAAGATTTCACCCCCAAATGCTGAAATTTTTAAGTTCAAATAAAGATGATGCCTGACGTGTGATTGCATCCTGAGTGGCAATTCCTAAATAAACCGGCTGCTGGCTTTTATCTTTCAGGCTGCAGATTGGGACACGATGACCTAAGCAAATTGAAAATATAGATTCATCAACGATTCACCAACTCTTCTCTGTCCATTCGCATGAAAACAAATTCAATCTTCAACTATAAGTGAATCATGAAGCTGCTGCAGTCGGAAATGACTCTGGATAAACATGCCTCTCAGGCTTCATGGGCTGCTGCAGCCGAGTATTTTATAATTTTAAACGAACAAAATCAGACCTGAGAGTCTCCAATATTAAAGGTTAAAAAAAAAAAAACAGGAAAAATTCCAAGCAACAGCCAAGTAGCACACAAGATTATAAAAAATAAAAAGCCTCAGCCTTGGCAGGGATGCAGCCAGACGATGAATTTCACACTCCCACACATAAAAATAAGCCTGCTAACACTTCACATCGCACACAGAAAGACCAAAATATGCACGGGCACGTGAAAACTAATACACACAACTGCTGCGAGCTCTAACATGCTCTTCCAAGCATGATGTACAGAAATTAGGGAACATATTGTTCAGATAGAAGTAAGCAGTGGCACTGCGAGAGCCTCCCAGTCAGCCATGTGGGGGATGCAGCTTAATTAACTGCATTTCATGCAGAGCGGGCGCATATTTGTAATACACACTGCAAGATTCCCTGTTCTTTAGACACACACAAACGCATGTGAATGTGTTATGTAACAAAAGGAGAGATGCAGTGGTCAGGAGAGATGAAGGAAATTAGAAACACAAAGAAAAACCTGAGAGGAAAACTTAAAATTGTCCACTAAAGCCTTTAAAGACAGCCTTCAGCTTCTGAAGAAACTATAAATTATTCTGGACATTAAAGAGCTGGATGTTATTATAATATATTGACAGGCCTATTAAGGTGAAAGCATAAGAAAATAAATTGCTTGCACAAAATGATGGGAAGTGGACGGTTGATGGACAGCGGCGCGACACAGAACGAAGATGGCTGTGGTAAACCCGCGTCCCATCACCCCACCCGCCTACCTGTTGTTCCGTCTGATTGACACCGAGCAAAAACACCAGCTCCGACAAGGAACATGGCTGCCGCCGTGTTGGAATGGATGCTCCTGGTGTTGGACTTGAGCCCCCGGAGGCAGGAGAGCACCAGGACTGTGAGGAGGAGGGCCAGCATGGAGATGCACAGAGAGGAGTACGTGACCAAGGCCAGCGTCTCCAGATCGCCCTCCAACTGCTGCTCATAGGGAGAAAAGAAAAAAAGAGGAATATATGTTTATAATTATCATTAGACTAGCCAAGAGATTGGTTTTTTCTTTTTTTTTTAAAGTGGAAAACTCCAAAACAATACACTGAGGGTAAAGACTGTGGAAAGAAAAGGGACGTGAAATACACTGAAATAAGGCAAAAAAAACTGAAAAGACTCATTTGAAATGCTGCATTTGCAGTTTAATTCAGCATCTGCCCTCTTCTTTCTTCCTTCAGGTCTGACCAGACAATATTTATAACAGAGGTATTAAATTATTTCAGAAGGACGTAAACGAGCTGAAGAAATCAGAGCTGGCTGGCTCTCCCCCGTAAGGTCATGTCTTCAAAGCAAACAAGCCTTAAGGTATTCGTAAGAGAGTGTTTTTAAAGCAGTAAAACAGTGAGGAACATCAGAGCAAGCCAGCTGGCAGACCAGTTGATCTGTCTGGTGAACCCAGAATATCAAAGCATGTAATCGATTCATGGTGGCTTGTACACCCTCTGAAGACATTTGTTTCCAGCACTCATAAAAAGACACAAGCAGAATTTAACTTTCAGCATCCCAGGCAGGTCTGCAGCATCATATAAGCTGGGGGTAATTATGATGGAAATGCTTTTTTACTGACAACAAGCTTGATTTCTTGTAAATGATGAGTTTAGAGCTTGGAGAAATGTAATCACGAATCATGAGGTGTTTGCCGCCTGAAAATCCAATACAACAGCAGCTTAGTATGCTGGGGAACGTCGGCCCCGGGGGGTTGCATTAGCTGTGGAAATCTCCTACAGCTTCAACAAGGCTTCCAGCATCCGTCAGGATTTTTTCCTCAGGATTTGGTTCTTTTATTCCAAAACATTCCTGCAATTACTCGCAAACTACTAGGTAAAATAGCAGCAAACACATACATGTATGTAGAACGTCACTGGACAATGCATAAAGTGTCAGTGAACAAGTTCGCGTTCATTAAACTGATGAGTGGCTCTCCACGACCACTGGCTCACCTCTCTTTGCGAACTGTCCATCAGCACCCCGAAGGTGCCCAGTCTCTGGCACTGGCAGCGGACGTGAGACGTGTTCCTGTACACCACCATGCAGTCCCTCACCATCCAGCAACCGCCTGTCTCGTGCCTGCAAAAAGAGAGACGGCTCATATGCGAAAAGATGGGTCTTCTGGAGCACCAGGACTCTGTGACAGATGCAGAAGCCTCGTGAAAAGACCACGGGCATCCTGAGAGCGGTGTTTATATACAACACTAACGGGATTGTTTGTGCACTTTCAGAGTTCAAGACTAATACATCCAAGAACATACAGCTGCACGTCCATAAAAATAGATATTTCATATTTTTATCATCATTGCTTGTTTAAGATTCAGTCAACATCACTTCACTTCTTGCCATCGTGTGTAACAAGCACATGTTGATTTGTACTCACGGACTGCTGTGATTCCACTGCACGCACAGGGGCTTACTCCGATTGGCCGTCTCCAGGAGCTTGAACTCCAGCTGGATCGGCTGGTCCAAGTGGCCACTCACAAACGTCTGGTTGTTGTAGACGGAGACAGTGACCACTGGGGAGTTCATTACTGGATGTCTGGGGAGTCTGCGGGAGAGAGAGTGCAGCGTTACCACACATCCGCTTCATCGGGAAAACTCAGATAGATTGACAGACAGAAGTTTGCTATTAAATGTTTCCACAAAAAAGAAAAATAAAGGAATAAATAGAAGTAAAAGAGAGAAGAATGGAATTTGAATGCTAGATTGGACATAAATGGCTTTTGATTGACACACAGGAGTTAAAAAGTGGACGGCTTGTTACGTGTAATTAAGCCCAGGGGAGCGACCAGAAACAGACGAAGGGATGAAGGACAGTGTGAGAAAAACAGAGCAAAAAAGAACAGATGTCAATTAAGGTTTTGATGGAATTAGTCCTAAAAGAGTTACTCTAACAACTTTGATTCACGTCGTTTTTAAAGCAAGAATGCTTTAAAAATATCCATCAGTAACAGCTGTTCATTTTCTGAGCATAACACCTTCGTAATGATATGATGCTGATGTATTTCAAAAATGACTTTGCATGGTTGTTTACTCCTAAATAAAAAGCGCACGGGTTCGTCCAGCCTGCACAGTTCAGACAGGCTAATCAAATCAGATCTTTATTGTTC
Organism: Hirundichthys speculiger; assembly: GCA_018398805.1. Taxonomy (NCBI): domain Eukaryota; kingdom Metazoa; phylum Chordata; class Actinopteri; order Beloniformes; family Exocoetidae; genus Hirundichthys; species Hirundichthys speculiger. The sequence continues at coordinate 762,051 of JAGFBZ010000229.1, forward strand.
TGAGAGCGGCTGGTTCCCACCTCACTCCTCTCCGGTCTGCATGGTACTTGGGAGGCAGGGCGGCGCCCAGGCTTCGATAGATCAACAAGATTACGATGGTGACGGGTGGATCGGTCAATGAAACACTGCGTCTGGCTGCGGTGTACTCTTTCGTCTGATTGGCTGCGGCGGCAGCAGGGGCCGAGGCTGCATTAGGGGCTGAGGTTGAGAAGTCTGAGTGAGTAGATTTTCTTGAATTGCAACCATTTGGATTTCTTTAATTCAGTTAGCGTGTCCGTTCTTACGTTCTTTCTCCCTCCAGCTGTGGTGCAGCTGCCGCTGTGGCACCAGGACAGCAGGGGGCAGTATCACGTGAGTGTAGGGATCCCACAAAGCCTGGCCACGAAACGGGGTGGTGTAGTAACGAGGGAAACGTCGCCGCACGTGCGTGTGGTTCTCCAGGCGGTCCAGGTTCATGACTGAAGAACAAGAAAGCAGGTTTTTAGACACAACGTATGTTTCAGGCCTTTATTACTGTGGAAAAGGAACTGACATCATATGATTGACATAACAGGGAAATTTGTTTAAAAAAAATCAGCAGTATTTTTTACCATTTTTACTTTTGTTGTGAAAAGGGAATCTTCATGTTTGGCCTCGACTCTGTTCAATCAACTTTGGCAAGATTTTACACTATAACAAATAACAATACTGTAAAAAAAATCACAGTTAAAATGTACTAATTATTTTAGATAAGTTTTCAATGGACCATTTAACACTATTTGACACAGGTCCTTCATCAGGATGTCAGAAACTGTCCACAAAAGAAAAAAAAAAAACGTCCTAAACTTCCTAAAACAGGAAAATACTTCTCCTCAGATCAACAAATCTCAACTCCAAGAAACAACTTCTCTGAACCCAGCTATGAACCCAACATTTTTTAGAGCAGCACAAAGGAGCAATTTTTAGCTCCAGCATCCACTACAAAATGAAATTGATAATTTAACATGAACATGCGTTTTTTTTGTGTCGCCTTAAGCATATCGGGTGAACAGTTGTTCAAAAATAATCGAGAAATTGACAGACATGAAATAAAACAATTCCCTCATCTCCTGACACACCTGCTCTGGGTGCTAAACGCATTTATTGAGCCTTCCTTTAAATCTGTAATTATTTTACAGACACAAAACCATCGAGATTATACTTCTTTTTTCTTTTTTCATCCACGATTCCCACCATCCAGCACCGTCTGAAACTGCTGAATCTCTGGCTGAACTCCTATAAGAGATTCAGCCTCCGTATCCTGTTTTATACAGTTATATACTGAACCAAATTTCTTGTCATGTCTGTTCTCAGGGCATATAACAGTAACATTTATGTATGGAAGTCACTGCTTGGATATTGTTCAATTTTCCAATTTATTTCTTGTTTTATTCATTTTATTTTATTAATGACATAACGACACTGAAGCTGCAAAAGTTGTTCACAAAAAATTGGTCCTGTCATTAATTCTTTATGACGTAGAAAACCATCTCTCACCTTTTGGACAGCTCGTACCATTTCAGGGATTTACAAAAACGACAAATTACAAGTCAGTTTCACACCATTGTTTATGGAGAACCAGAAACCTTCTTTGTCCATCAGCCATTTGTGACTGAACATAGAAAGTCGACACAATAAAGCCACATACACAAGGGAAATGCAGCGGCGAGCAGGAAGATCAATTCGAAGAGTTCAATGATGAGCGAACAATTGACCCAGTAAACAAGTGGAGCGGCACTCAAATCAGAGAGAAGAGAGGAAGCATTTCATGGAGCAGATGGCCTGTCGTGCTGAGAAGGAATGTATAGCAAAGGTAACTTTCACACCTTCAAATAAAAAAATGCTTTAAATCTGTGAAGTAATTTTACAAATCATTGAAAGCAACAGCAGAAAAAGGAACTGACACACACACACACACGTGTGTGTCCATCTATGTGTTATTGGTCCCATTTGGCTGGATCTGGATCTGAGTCTGGATTGTGCGTCAGTCTGAGATTATTTAAGAGCATTTTAGATGAATTCACAACTGGAAGTGAGAAGTGAAGAATGAGACGGGAACCTAAAGCAGGCAGTTAATTCTGGCGGAGACGGGAAAGATCACTTCAGATTTTCTTCACATCTGACATGAAGTGTGCTGGCAAACCCCGATGGAGGAATATGATGAGGCAGGAGTCAGTGACAGGTGACTCTGATGCCTTTCGTGAGCCTTGGGTGGATGTTTTTTTATTTTTTTTTTTTTAAGGAATCCTATCTGTGTGTGTGTGTGTGACTGAGAGCATTTGAGCGTAAAATTCATTGTCACTGTCTCCAACCCTGCCAAACCTGCCGCTGCTGTCTCAGCATGCCTTTCAGTATGTGGTGTAGATTTTGTATTTTTTTTTTTAGCACTGCTAAAATAGCAGTGGGCACATGGCCATGAGTGTGTGTGCATGTGGGTGTCTTAAGAATAATCAAAATGCCATTTACTACCGGTGGCGCCTGGACCATCCATGTGCGCGTCTGTGCCACGTTGCTTGCACTTGTGCCTTTTTGTTTTTCCGCGCGTGTAGTGACGAGTACGATTAGCATCTATGAATTTAAATGCCTTCAACTGGCCGCGGCTGCAGCACTCCAGGGTTTTTGTGTATGCTCTGACAGAATTAGCTGCCTCGTCTATGTGGGAGCGTGAAATTCATGGTTTTGTGCTGCTGCCAACGCGCCGGCTGTAACACCGTCATTTGCATTAGCGCTGTTCATCTCCCGCTTTACAATGAGTCATTCTGGCTGATTTCACAGCAGAGATTTGAAGCATAATGAGAAAACCAAAGCAAATCGCCTGTACAGATTAAGATTTTAACTCTGTATAATTAATATTTATGAAGAGCGCCCAGAACGCCTCTGTCTCCGTCTCTGCTCTGAACTCACCGATGTTGGGCGAGACCAAGGCAACGGGGTTGAGGTAGGTCAGCTTCATGTTTTGGGCCAGATTCTGGGAGTACTGCTCCAGCAGCTCCGTCAGCTCGCCTGGACCGCCACCCAGGATGTGGCTCTGACTCTGAGCGAGAGCTCGCCAGAGCCCGGAGGTGGAGGAGCCCAACAGCACGCTGCAGCCTCGCAAGATGTTCTGGAAGCAGCGCAAGAATGAAGAGTTATAGATGGGAGAAAAAAACATGTTAGAAAAGACCAGTAGCAGCTTTTCATGGATACGATTCATTTGTTTCCCCCCCCAAGGAAAGTGATGTATGTGTTCGCAGTTAAATAAAACATTTTTAAGAAGTTGAATATTGTGTTTTTGAGACAACGGAATAGAAAATGATAAAATATATGACCAAGATATATTACTTTTTTTTCCTTTTTTGTCATACACAGCAGCTGCTCCCCAGACGCTGGATAAAGATTTGCAGAATCCCCCTTGCCAGAACAATAACTCATCTCTTTAATATTTGATACACATTTAAATCTTTCAAGGCCGCTATCAGTGTGCTTGTTTTCCAGAAGTGGTTCTCGGTCAAATATCCACATTTTCTGAGTCAGTTAATGAACTAACAGGAAGTCCATGGCTGAACAGTTACCAATTCTTTGCTTTTTAACATTTGTATCTGGTTTTGTGCTGCTTTTTGTGTCTAAAAGGGTCCATGTAAATGATGTCGTGACTCAATTTCCCAGAGTTAATAATAAAGGATGCCAAGGAAAACTGAACAGCCTCGGCCCGATCTTCCGCCAGATCTCCTAAAGCCATTATTAAGGGATAGCGGGAAGCGGGAGAGGCGTTCCCCGCAAAGAACGCAATCTTCCACCTTGCTAAACCCGCTATGCCACCTGCGCTACCCGCTATATTATGCATAGGAGTGATTAGGGCGTTCCACCTGTTAAACCAATCAGTGCGTCAGTAGCCATTGCCTTTAAGAGCAGGTTGCGCTACCCTCAAACCGCTATGGAGCGTCTTTTTATCCAGATCAGAGCAGCTCTCGTGAGCAGCTCTCATGTGCAGCTCATCTGGGACTCTGCTGTAGAGCTTCTTCCTCTTCCTTCCTCCTCCTCCTCTGCACTGATATATACATAAAAATATTTTTACACAGACAATTCCTATCGGCTACCTGAAAGTCCCAGATAGTTGGTGCGCTCCCAGTAAACATGCTCTGGTCGTCTGTTGTTTAACTGGCTAGCAAGCCGTTTAAGACGATCTCTGCTAATTTCTTAGGGGTTCAACTGGGGCCAAATCACGCTTTTTATACAAGAGTTAATTCGAGAGGTAGAGACGTTTGTGCACGTCCACGTGTGACCAGGTGGACGCACTCCTGTTCGCGCCGACATGCGGATTGCAGGTAGCGGTCGGTCAAACCACCTGCTACCTGCGAGATACCGAGCAAGATTCAGAGTTTGCGGAAAGGGCAAAAGACACGCCCATTGCTACACCTACAATATGAGTAAGGGAGTCGTCATAGCGGGTAGCGGCTTTAGGGAGGGAAAGATTGCATTAGCGGTTAGCAGAGGTTCCTTAAGCCCGCAATTTGCGGGTAGCAGCTAGCAGGAAGTGTACGATCGGGGCCCATAAGTACACATTAAAAGCTAACTGAACATTCGACAATAGAAAAGTACCTTAGATGTATCAAATGCTTGTGTCATCCTTTATTTTAACTATTTTGCCGGTTTGAACACCTTTATGGCTTCATAAAAGATGTGAATTAGAAACATGTCTGCAGGTAAAACTTAAAGTGCTCCTGATGTAGCATTGGTTTCTGGTTTTATACTTTTGGAAGTTCAGAAAAGAATGTAATTAAAAACCAAGATGGAGGCAAGGACATATATACAGACTGACCAGTTTATAAGAGGCAGGCAAAAAATGATTATGAGTCACAGAGCTTTCAGTCAAAAAAAAAAGGTAAATAAAGAGAATAAAATAGGGAGAACTTCTTGACTGATTTTGGTTTAGCAGAGGAATCATTAACCTTTCGTTCTGCAGCTTTGACCAGGGGCATAGTGAAAAAAAAAAAGAAAAGTTAAAACGTCAAACCAGACAATTCTTGATCCCAATTAAATCAAGTTTCTCCACCATGTGCTGCCTGCCATTTCTTTTCATGGAGACTTTGTGACCCTAGATGGAAGCCTGTTAGAGGCGGTCTGGAGTGCACAGCCTTGCAAAACGCTCTGAACAAAGAGCAATATCAGGGCTTTACGACCGCTCGCAGTCAGACAGCACTAGAGCTAATAAAGCACTGCGGCGTCGCAAAATGCTCCGGGGAGAAAAAAAATACAGTACACAACCTTTAGAAAAACAAGGAAAAGAACATATAGTGCAGCAGAAGAAGAGTGCAGTGAACTGTTAAGTAAGAGGGAATAGGAATGAGGAATGGGGACTGTGAATGAATGAGGAGAATGAAATAGATAAGAAGCCATTGACTGCTCAGAGAGGTGAGAAAGAAGAAGTGGGGAGGTTGAAAGCTGCCCTGAGATTGAAAAAGTGATCCAAGAAAATCAATAGTTGGAGGTGGGAGTTGGAGGCACAGCGCTATCACTCAAAAAGAAAATGTGTAAAAATAGCTATTTTACTTTAGTACATAATTTTAGTTTTTTTTTAAGAAGTGTTTTGTGATCCATGTACTGATTAAACAGATGTCTCTATGTGTATATTACTATTCTGATGTTCATTTTTGTCCACTATCCATACGGTAAATTAAAGTATCCAGATTGCTTATCATGGGTGCACCGTTGCAATTTTCTTATCTCGCCAACGATGTTTTTTTTCAGCATAGAAATGTTCAGAAATCGCGATAAGGCATTAAAATGCAACACCATGCTAGTTCCTTTCACAGCATTCAGATAGCACATCCAGGTTTCTCACTTTTTCCTCTTTGTCAGAGGAAATGTGCTGTTTGAACAGTACACGCTGTCAGAGTGCTGACGTGACCTGACACTGTGTTCTCAGTTTAAACTGTTTACCTTCTGTTATCATTTCAGAGATGAGCCTGATCTTTACTTGGCAGCGCACCGTTCCCAGCGTGATTACCGAAGCCTGTTTTATTTTATTTTGTTTTCTTTTGTTTTATCTATAACTCAGTCCGAAATGAGAGCTGCCTGAAGGTACAAACAGCCTGCGGTCGCGGCGGGTCTAACTTCAGTGAGAGACATTTTAGAGTCAATGACCAGCTGCACATTGTCATCTCTGTGGTAAACACACAGAAACAAATACTAAGAAAGGAACACAAAGAACTCCAGCTACTTTTACTGTAGAGGGTCATGAACATTAAGTCACTTTCACCACACTGAGATTTACATCTCTTGCATCGTCGCTCTCTTGCTTCTTTTGGCGGTACTTCCTTGAGTCTTTAAAGCCCATTTAGATGACACTATTTTAGGCCCAGTTTGTCAGCTGCACAGCCCGCAGATGGGCTGGTGGCAAATCAGCAGGGCAGTAAGGAGTCAGCACTTGGCGCTTGATCATTATATGTGAACAATTAAAAGACTTGTTAAAGACTCTCGCTGACACATCACTCAGCCATTGCTGGGGTCTGATGGTTTTTAACTGGTCCAAAAATCTGGAGTCAATGGGGAAAATCACACATGAGCCGGAGCCAATCAGAACCATCATTGAACATTGTTGTTGGTGTGTTATGTATGTTGCCCAGGACGACGCCTGGCATGGAGGCTACTCGCTGCTGCTCCGGGGGACTTAACACACACTAGAGGTCTTCGGAACAACCCGACAACCCGAGGTTCCGACCCGACTCGAATCGGGTCTCGGGTCCTTTCAAAAGACGTGACTCCGGGTTCGGGTCGGAATCAGTAGTTAGTCTCGGGTCCTGTCGGTGCTCTCTGACAGGCTGGGTCCGCGTTTACTCAAGAGAGGTAAAGATATTGGGGGTGCCAGCCAAAGTCAGGACTCGGGGCAGTTAAATGATTAGTAATTAATGTGGTGTATTTGTCATGAAACAACCGTGTTGCCGTAGCGTGTTATTAGCGGTTTGCCCAGCAGCTGTAAAGCACAACGGATCACCAACATGACAACGCTGGATGAGAGAACATATTCACGACACGCCCTGACCGGTGTAGGCTATTAGCGTTAGCGGTTGCCACCAATAGCATCTGTATCCACAAAGAAAATAACGACGTGGATTTATTGTTGTTTACATCACGTAGTCTATGTAGCAACAGAACCGGGTAGAAGAAGACAACTTTAGGTAAGAAAATCAAGTTTTATTCAACGCTAGACAAATTTTAACACGAGCAACTATGGGCTGTATTGTCTCGGTTCTATTCGGGTAACTCGGTTCGGTTCGTGGTCGGAAACTAAAGACTTGGGTCGGGTCGCTTCCGGGTTTAAATATTGCAGGTCCATTCAGGTTTGGACCCCCGACTTATGATAATAGCTCGGGTCGGGTTGGTTTCGGGTCGAATTTGCACGGCTCTATTCGGGTTCCGGTCCATGAAAGTGGACCCGTGAAGACCTCTAACACACACTCTTTTGCTTGCTGCGCCGTCAAAAAACAGGCCCTGTTGATATTCATGGTTCTGTCTGACCACGTGGTCTTCTTTAGCATTATTCTTCCCTGAAACATGGAGGGCATGAAGCTCCAAACTCTGTTCAGGCCAGGAGCTCACATCCAGACTGGTATTACTAGAAACGGCATGAAAAATAAACTAAGAAAAGGAGAAAGAAGTGAAGTTTCACAGAAGCAGCACATGGCAGTAACGCATCATGAGAAACTACAGCACGTTGAAAATGAGGCAGCAGACATGTGAGGTTGATGTATAATTGTAGACACGCTGCACGTGCACTCAAACAACAACATGTAACCATTTTGGTACAAATGGAAGCGAATTCAGTTCAATTATCACATTTCATAAGCTGCAAGAATCCCAGTTAACAAAAAAATGAAACAGTTGCACAGCCGACCTGCGCAGAACAATATTGAACACCATGTTCTAATGGATATGTGTTTAATGAGTAATGACGACATCAGAGCTTGGACTTGATGAAACGTGAGCTCCGTTTGCTGCCTGTCAGCGCAGCGGCGTCCAAATGGGTTTTTTATCACAGCTTGAAGATGAAAAGTACTCATGTTTTCGTTCACCACCTCGTTCCTGATGTGTAAACTCTACTTTCCACCCCGACTTCATTCATCGTGGCCACAGGACTCTGCCGCTGCCAGCGGGTTTCTATAGTAACTGCATTCCCCGTGCTGTCTGTGTCTCTGCTTCAGAGATACCACCTCATTAACTTGAAATGACAAGATGAAAGCAGCACGTCTGTTTTACAGCAGAGGTCGAGGCTACAAGTCAGGCGTGTTGAATAAATGATAAAAATGACTATTGTTCTATTGTACAATATGTTGCAGCTTTATGACACTATAAACCAGGTGACCCAATACTGTCCCCTAATCTGACGCTGAATTACTGGAAAGGTTAAATCAAACATCAGGCAGGTGAAGGTTCTTATTTAACTAAACCTAAGACATCATTTATTCTGCTGCTGAGTTTCCATAGCAACTGTCCTTGTCAGGCAACAGTTGTGTATTGGCTAAATGAAAAAAATGTACTGTATTTGACATTACGCTGTGCCCCCGACAACATATATTGGTTTTTATTAGACATAATAATATAACTAAATGATAAAATCCTATTCATGTGTGTTGGCAAACCTTTTCCTTTAGCTTCAAAAACAGGAAACATGTGGATAGCTCTGTTAGCAACAAGTGTGTTTTCAATTCATTTCAGAATTTCTGCTTCTTTTTTTTTTATTTTATTGTCAGAAACCCACATGAGTACTAAATTAACTCATGCAGAATCTCCACACCGGGATTCCTGCAACAGAAGCGCTGTTTGGAAACGGCCTTTAATTACCACCATCAGAAAAGCAGCAGCAAGCCTCCACAGCAATACTCATCAACAAATGCTCATCACAGCTGACGAGCATTTGCTGATGAGCTCGTCGCTGATGTCTTTCCTCCATGACGTTGTGTTAACACACACCAAAATGATCCAGACAAGCAAACTGTGAAAACGTCCGCTCTTATGGTGTCTGACACTCGTTGAAGTTAATTTGATCAGCTGCACAGTGAGAGCTGATTTTTCCACACTATTTCCGGGTCTTGCTTCAGTTTTTGTCAGATAAACAGCGTCACGAGTTGCTGTTCATCTCAGGCCTCATTTTAAAACCTGGCAGGGAACAGATGACTGTTTATGATGCTTTGATACACGAAACCTTAGAGGCGAAAGATGCCGTGCTTTCCTTTCCTTTCCTTTCCTCACTGTCGCTGCAGCCATGAGTGTAATAGCCGAAGGGATTTTACCAATACTACTCAGCCATTTATTTGTGTTACATGTAAAGGGTAGCTTTTTTCATGTGAGCTGAATCTGATGTATAAGCTGAATCTTTACACCAAAGGGAAACAGATACACCTGTGAGCCCCGTTATGATGAAACAGACACATCTTAAAATCCTCTCTTGTCAGTTTGCGCATCCTCTCCTGACAGCGTTGCCCAGCGGTGAAATGGGATTCTGTCAGTTCATGTGCTGAGTTGACATGTCGCAACATTTCATGGGTTATTGACACCACATTACCATAGCAACATCACTTTCAGTCCCAGAGAGACAGCATCTCCTCGCAACATCTGGCCACTCACTGCCTGCGCCTCATATCGATACAGTCTGTCAATCACGTCAACTGTGTTTAATAACAGCAGGTATTTTATGTCTTCTTCTAGATCCAGCAGGGCTCAGAAGCTTTTATCTGCAGTACCGTGGGGTTCAAGTTTAAAATCAGTCCATTAATATTTTGTTGGAGCACTCTTAGATTTGCCATGGCATCATTTCATCGTCCTTATTCAGCGTCAGCAACGTTTATTTCACATCCCCACACTGTCCCAACAGACTTGTACAGTTTACGCTACGTTCGCCAGCTCTACCGCAGCTTCCCTGACCCCGATGCGGCTCCCTGCACTCTCAAACATGGTAAATCTGGTTCAATCTTTATGCTTCCTAGCAAACTGAAGCTTTTTTAGTTAGAGTCACTGACAGGTGGTTTAGTAAAGTTTCTCAATAAGCCAGGCAGGTACAGAAGCAACTTGGTTAAAAACATTTAAAAAGTCAACAGATGCGGTCAGGTTATAGGGACTCGCACGTCTCTAACACTTCAGTCCATTGAATGTTCCACGCTGATCATTTCTAGTTGGCAAAACATAAATATTACTGCAAATAAGTTTGATAAACTAACATAATCAAATCAGAAGGAGCCACTTCAAGTGCTGTTTCACACTTTTTTCCGCTCCGAGTAAGTCGCTTGGATTTCAAGCAGCGTCGTGAATAATAACAGCCTGTGGACGAGCCTTGCTGATGGCAAACATGTCTTCATTCATTCCGCCACCTGTCCCGTCTCTCCATCTTCTAATTAAATGTCAAAGCGAAACACATGGGGTGTGTGTTACGAGCGTGCACGCGCCTCTCACCTCGTTGAAGTGCGCGTCCTGGGTGGCCGTGAGTCCAAAGCCGCTCTGCTGAGTCTCAAATGTCAGGAGGCGGGACAGCAGACGCTCGGCTATCTGCAGGTCGTTGCCGTAGAGGCGGGGCGTGGCCTCGGTGACGTCACGGAGCTGGTGAGCGAGCTTCTTCTCCATGATGGTGTTCAGCTCTGTCTCGTTACGCTCCAGGGAGTCAAGCTACATGAAACGAACACGAAGAAAATGCGTCAGCTTCATCTTCAGACATGTTCAAAAGATTTATCATGAAGACATTAACATAAAGGACGAGGCAGATTATCTCTAGATCATTCAGTTCAGCTCCAAAAGGAGCATATTTTTCATTTTCAAATGGAAAATATGCCTCTATTATGAGCAGTAGCTCGTGAAAGGGTTTGGGCCCACGGCCTTGTTTGCTTTCTATTCCAGAGAGATAAACGAGATGAAATCAAATGGACATGCCAAAAGGATAGTTTTGCTGCAGAATGAGAATGAAGCCCTTTGAAAAAAATAAAATAAGTATAAAAGCAATGCATTTTTAATAGAAGAGCTTCCAAAACAGCTTTGAGGTTTAAGGAAAAAAAAAAAAGAACGCTCAAATAACTTAAATTCTCTATGGCTCAAGGGCAGCTGAAGACGGCTGATGAGTTTCTACATTTCTATTTTTTCTTCTTCTTTCTTTGTAAATCAATGATTTTGAAATGTTTCTGTACTTCATGCGCCTGGATAACTCAGGTGCGGGATTTTGGAACCGTTGAAGGTCGCGTTTAACGGCATCAGTGTCGTCAACGTACAGCAATGTTGAGCTCCACAAACGGAGGTGAGGTGCAGTTGTAAAGGTCTGGCTCCAGCCACCCTCTCTCCACATCACAGTGTCTGATGGCTGCGCCTGCAGGGAAAGAAAAAACAAAAATCTGAGAATGTCTTCCAACCGTGACGGGGACTGACGTTAGCGTGTACGCACCGACGGAGCCTTTGGGGCAGGGGACTGCAGCGGGGAGGTTGAAACTTGGTCCGAGGCCACCAGATCCCCTGTGTGATGGTCTTTGGACAGCCATCATAAATGACTGCAGAGAGAGTTTAAACACAGTTTAAAATCATCCCTATCAGTATTTCTTTAAAAACATAACACCTGTGATGTTGATTTGTTTATTTATTTTCATTTTTATCTGCGGAGATTGTGAGAGGAAAAGAAAAGAAAAAGTCAGGTTTATTCTAATGAGAGAAACTGGAAAGTGACAAAGCTGCACAGAGGAGATAACGCTCCATAAAACAATCAACAGGAAAACAATTATTTCTTTTTCTTTTCTTTGTCAGATTTGGATGTAAGTTGGACCCTACTGTAGAGACTGAGATGCATAGTTGCTATGGCTTTTGCATTGCTCAGAAGATGATTTTTTTCTTAATTAATCACAGTAGTGCGACATATTGGCAACAAGTTGTTTTCAACAAATGATTCAGTCTTATTTTCTTACTAAAAAATGTAATTTTAAAGAAATATAATTGCTCTATCTCCCGATTGGCAAAGTTCTCTTATTCTGGAGTACTGAGGGGAAATTAATTTAGCTTCTGGCGCTCCAGAAGTTATGCAGGGCTTTCAACAAAGTAATGATGAAATTATGTGGCCTCCTGCTGTGTAAACCAGAGGAAACCTGAGATGCAACTGTAAGATGCTTTTTTTAATCCAAAGTTTGAAATTCAAAAATAAGCCACCAAAGATTCACAAGATCACAGACTTCCCTGGTGATCTCCACAGGCGCTGTTTCAAAGAACACCACAAAAGGAAACAAAGACTCCAGAGGAGCAAAGATAAATCAAACATGACAAGACTACTGTTCATCTCACCTTCACAGCCTGAATTTGTGACCTCAGCAAAGGGGTTGTCACACGTGTTGCACTGGCGCCCAATCACACCGGGCCGACACTGACACTGGCCGGTCTCGGGGTCACATGATCGGGAGAAGGAGCCTACCGGGTAGCAGTCGCATGGCAGGCAGGCGTCAGAGCCCCGTGGGCGATAGTGAAACTCCTGAAGACACACAGAGACGCAGATTTTTGTAGGGAAACAGGTTCGACCCAGTGAATGTAAAGTATGCGGGGAGGACAGCGTCAGCTGTTTATTGGAATAAAGCCGGATGTATAAGGTAATGCAAAAAATGTGAATGCATATAATGAAGAAAACAATCTGTGCATGGATGTTCACTCAGTTTTCAGAGTGCACGTAACGCTGCGCTGTGCCAAGTACATTTTTTGCAGGACATGACAAGACATTAAACCTAATTTAATTAAATGTTCATCTCTTGACAGATAACGCAAAAATCATATAGTTGCACAGTTTTAATGTTGAGGTTAATGACAGGATCCTATGACTATGGTTATGACTGAAATTAAAGCAACAATACTTTCACACTTAGTGCACTTGAACCCAAAGCTTGGTTATTTGGCAAGTGTGGAAGCCGAGAGGGAAATTTATGACCTGAGTTTGTATCCGTCAGTCTAAAGCAGCTTTTGCTGTCCCTCCACGCTTCCTTGCTTCAGCACACCTGATTCAACTGAACTGGTCATTGTCAGGCTTTTGCAGAAGCTGAGAAAGAGCAGATGAAGTTTGCCCCTTCATGTCAGTCAAATGGACTAAAGCAGGGAATCAGAGAAGGGGAACATCTAAACCATGTAGAGCGGGAGGACCTGAGAGAATTAGGAAACACCGGCTTATTGGATATACCTGCAGGGGAAACGATCAATATTTCAGAGCAGCTGCCGGATAACAAATGATTACACTTCTTGTTCTGTGCACTGGTCTTTATTTAAATATAAAGAAAACTAAAATGTCTTCATACAAGAGCTATTAGATCAGAGATTCAGTTTCTGCCAATGTGTTTTATATTTCTTTTGGATCTCCATGTAATATTTACTTGCATGTAACAAAAAAACCTGATGAAGCTGGTTGATTGATTAAAAATTCATGTTTTCCTGCAAAATGATCTGTAAAATGTTCATAAGCAAGTAAGTACACATGTAATACTCTTTTCCAGAGCCACTGGGAAAAATCTGTCTGCAAAAACAAACATTTCTATTTTTTTCCAGAATGCTTTTAAATATATGAGTGCATGTTTAAACTAATCATGCAACGTGGCTTGATCATTTCTGCAGTCACACTTTAGAGTTCAGCTCCAGACACATTTTAAAGAAGCTAAAAACACTCTGTTACAACAAATACATTTTCTTTTGCAGATTTCCTTCATGAAAAGTTTAAACACACCCTGGGCACCACTGCTGCTGAGGCTAAACCGACCAGCCGTCATCGAGATGTTTACTGTCCTCATTTAAAAGCCTAAATTAGTCGGTGGAAACCGTCATCCCCAATTATGAAGACACAAAAGAAAGATTTAGGACTGTTTGAGCTCCAGTCAGAGGAATCATAATAGTAAGTGTAGACAGCATCTTTTATATATTTTTTTAGCTTTTTGTACTGAAATGGCCCACTGACAGAGGCTGGGCTTGTTAGTGGTTGGCTATAAAATGCTTTACTTTGTGACTGCAAACTCTTGCCATCTGTATTCACTCTGCTCTTGAGGTTTCATGTTTCTCTTATTGGGTACGGGCAGTGGTGGCTTTTTAATAAAGTTTAGTGTGCTCACAAACAGGCAAAAATCTGTAGACTGTGGTTCTTGATTTGAGCAGAACAGAAGCAGCAGCGTATAACTGTACATGGACCAGGATCAGATTAATCATATTAAATCTGAGAGTCACCGGGATACAAAAATAAGACAATACAATGTTTTCTAAAGACATGACTATGTAACTGTGCGTGTGCATGAGCGATGTGTGTGCGCAGGGTCAAATGTGAGGTCACTCTTAGAGATTAAAGATTATGGTCAAAAAGATCAGATTAAAGCCAGATGAAAACTGGGTTAAACATGATGGCTAAATAAACATTAACACACACATACGAGGCAGACTATCTGTATGAAAAATGATCAGCATGTAATGGTTGGTTTAGTTAGTTTAACTAGATTAGCCACTGATGCTAAAGCTGTGACTGTATATGTGGGTTAAAAAAAAAAAAACAACAGTCAAAGTGATGACTGTTAAACTGCTAAAGACCTTCTAATCCTGCCGGTTTCCCTTTTAAACTAATTTTACACCAGTGGTATGTAATTATTTAATGAACCTTTGAAGAGTACAATACATTAAAATGGAGAAAAATATCAGACAGAGACAGTAGAAAAAATAGAAAAAGAGCCCTTTTCAGCCATGCATTTACACCTTTGTTACTAGCTGACAGTTTTCCACTTCATCTCCCCTCCCCCTGCACCTCACCCCCTGCCCTCTTACGCAACGTGCGTCTCTTTTGAAATCAAGGTTTAAGCTTCGTCTCACCTGGTTCTGAAGACGTTATATGTACATCATATATTACAATGCAGCGTGATGTCAGGTTGGGTGGAGATGAAAATCTGGGTCTGTGATGTCACAGTACCGTGCAAATCCGAACGATTCACCGACATATTTTTAGAAAGACAGTGATGGCCCCAAACAGAGTAACAGCGCCGTGTCATGTTGGACGTCTTAATTCAACAGTCAGTTCAGAAACTCAAAATATGCTTTGAAATACAGAAAAAAAAATTTAAATTATAATATGTCCCCTTCAATGTCCTGTGTCCTGGGGTTACCTTGCAGTGACACTGTCCGCTGGTCTTGTTACAGTCGGGGTCAAAGCCTTTGTTGACATCACAGTGACATGGTCCACAGGTCGGAGACCCCCACCAGCCTCTGGGACACTGGTGATCAATCCTGCACATGTACAAACACACGGGAGCAGAGTCATGAGAGGCAGCTAGAGAGACGTACATTTATATATTACTCTGAACCAATCTGCCCCAGACATCATCCAGCAGGGTTTTCACAGTATTTAGCAGGTTAAAAAAAAATGGTCCAGTATTGTTGACATTTCACATGATTTTTAACCCAGAACACTTGTTACATATGGTGAATATCTGATGTTGAACATTCATACTTTTTTATTTTTTAAGCTAGAATACAGATATACAAAATAAATCGGTGTTTTGTATGAGTTGGGTTAAATGGTAAATTTTTACTTGGTTTGGGAGAGTTTGTGATTGGGTGTGTTTTCTTGGGGAGCACTGGGGGGGGCTTTCTGTATCTTGTTTATGTTTTGTTTTAAATTCCAACAGACAGTGAAGTCATCCAGAAATGGCTTACCATACCTTTAGGAAAATACACATAAAGGGCCTTTACTATTAAAAAGAGATAACTTTAAAAAAAATAAGACCTATTTTAAACTAATTAATACCACAGAGCAGAAAATGTTATTGTATTAAAAGTTTGTTCCAGTTCATGTCAAACAGATTGCTGAGTGTCTGTTGGGTAATATACAATAAAAATGCCACTGACACTGAGGAAGTAAGAAAAAATAAGGCATTAGACAACAGGGGAGTGAAGGGAAATGTTTTCATACGGATTAAATGTTCATATTTATCATGCGTAGACAGCCAACTGTCTCAGTCTTTGATATGATTCATCAAAAGGAACAATCATCCAAAATGATCCATTATTCATTATTCATGCATGAAAACATATTAAAATCATGTGATGAGCCTGTCACAACATTTAATAAGGTAAGCATTCATTCCTTTTTAACTCTCAAGCATTCTTCCACAGAAAGCTCTCTTCACTCCCGTCTCACTTAAGGTCCCGAATGCTCACGACCTCTGCTTTCAACACTTGCCTATTTAGTCTCAATAATCTAAAATCTTATCTATGGAAAGCAGAGCTGTGCTCCTTTTGCATCTACCTGCACGACAGTCGATAAGTCAACCTGTACTGACTGATAACAGGGAGGCAGTGACGGGGCTGAGACGCTTGTACAAAGAATTCTTTTTGAACACTTTTTGTACACTAACAAAGTTGAAATGACCTTGGTTTGTTTGTAGGGGCCCTATCCAGGCATTCACTCACGTGGAATGACATTTTGGAGTCTTATCAGAGGCTTAAAATAACAATTTTTCTTGACGTTACTCAATTGCCCCAAATACCAGCATTGATTGTCATTTTGCTGCAAACACATTTTCCATTCTCACTCAAAAGTGTTTCGATTCAAATTGTTTGGGTCCCCAACAAAAGTTTACACTCTTTACCATCTAACAATAGTCCCAGGGCTATTTTGACCATTTAAAGAGAACAGAGGCTATCTGTGCATCATTCAAAGAAACAAAAGAGAAAAGTGCGCCTAAACAGACAAAAATATTTTAGGATTCCTTTCAAGGGAATTTTTTTTTTCTGTCAAGCTATTTAAACTTTATTTATCATGTCAGCTGCAGAGGTGATAAAGAAATCCTACTTTTATTAGTCTAAATAAGCCAGTCAGCTGAAGATTTAGTTGACCTGTCTGTAAGGTAAAAATTATTTTTTAAGATAACAACAAATTTCCAGGGATCAAAATGATCAAATCCTCACATTCAAGACAGTGAGATTCCTCCATTTTGCTATATTTATGATTTCTTTTTTTTTTTCATTTTCTTTTTTTTTAACGTCTATTGACTAAATTCCAAGCATTTTATGTGCATTTGACAGTGGCAACTTTGCAAAACACCATGGAGACAAGCTATTTGATGATT
This sequence comes from Hirundichthys speculiger, assembly GCA_018398805.1. NCBI lineage: Eukaryota > Metazoa > Chordata > Actinopteri > Beloniformes > Exocoetidae > Hirundichthys > Hirundichthys speculiger. Next base: position 779,138 of record JAGFBZ010000229.1, read on the forward strand.
TTTGAGATAAAGAGAAAGTTACTGAGACAGACATCTAAATATGGTCTGTCATGAGGAAAGAATATTAACAATGTATGAACACAGAGGACAGGAGTGATACACAAGAGGAAATTAAAAGAGAGGGACTTGTAGACAGACTGTATATTTCATCAGTAGCTGCCTTTGTGTGTCTTTGAGAAAACACACACTCACCAGATCAAAGTTGAATGTCTGAAACACACACGAGCGCTCAGGGCGAACAGATCATGAGATAAATGTAAAGCTGTGTGGCTTTCAGAGGAAGGAATCTTGGTGCCAGGCCAGGGTCAGGCACGCTTCACACGGTGTTAACACGCTCAAATAAGCTCAACATGTGTGTCTCATGCCTTCTGCCTGCATCCCTACCACAGTGGATTACATGCCTCATTTGAGATGTGGAACAACAAGGCAGAACAAGAACTTTCAACAAACACACACACACACACACACACACACACACTGAACCAAGCTGAGGTGGTTTTAGACGAAGCATGCGTCTGTGCCTACCTGTGTTGGCAGTACTGCCCGTAGTGGTCGTCTCCGCAGTCACAGATGTAGCCGTGGGAGGAGCTGGGCTTCCTGTGGCAGTGAGCCTCGTTTTCACACGGATTCAGGTGGCACGCATCAGTGCAGCTCTTTCCATAGAAACCTGAGAATGACAAACGCTTTCAGCAAAATGTGCAAAAATGTCCGTTATATTTAATGGACAAGACCTAATATTTAAAAGAAGTATATTTTCGTTGCTGTGAAGTAAACATCGTGAGCATCTGGGACTGCATAAACAACCGAGCAACGTTATGTGAGAAACAACGTTAAGGGTATATCATGCAATTTAGATCATATTGATTCATATTGATCAAGCACCTCAGTAAAGTAGTTTTACTTTGATCGCATTTTAAAAACTCTCTGGGCTTGTTAGAGCATGAAGTCTAAATCCTGTATTTTATGTGTGCTGTGGTGAGCACCGTGTTTGGGCGCCATCTTCCACTGTTCCATTCACTCTGGTGTTGCTGGTTACCTTCCTACACCAGTCAGACACCTTATTGCCAGTTACATGCCACAGCGACAACTGGAGGATATTTCTTTTTGAACTGAATCACATCTAAGGGAGGCGAGGCTGTGCCCGTGTGGGAATAGATGCATGAGCTGGATGCAGAACTTTTATTTACTGCTGAATCAGTCGTGTGCCTCTTAAAATGACAGCAAGACGGTCTGACAACTGGGTATAGTCAATTTAAGTCAATTTTGAACCTTTAAAAGTCAGGAGACGCATCATATGGGACCTTTAAATAATGTGACAAGAGAGAAGTTTGGTTGACTCTTAAATAATTCGAGTCCAACTTGAATTTTATTCATCTTGAGCAGATGTTCAGCCTTTCTTAACCCAAGCTATTTCAAAATAAAAATAAGAGCACATTTCAGTATAAAACAAAATTAAATTATTAAATATGCTTATCCGAGCCATGCTATGGACTGGTTACCTGTCCAGAGTGTGACCCTGCTTTTCACCCAAAGAGAGCTGGGAAAGGCTGCAGCAAACCCACATGACTGCAGGTAAAGATAAATGGATGGATGGATGGATGGATGGATGGAATGGATGGATGGATGGATGCATAGACCGACATCAAAGGGCAACTATTCAGGACTTGCCGACTGGTAGGTTTTTTTGCTCGAGTTTTGTCCTGCATGAGACTGATGGTTTATTTTAATTTTATAAGAACAAAAGATGTTTTTGTAAAACCCAAAAAACAGTAGGATCATGCCAGGTGAATTGTAGAAAAATAAAGGACTTCAAACATGACATGGAACGTGTTTGGAAATATAAAATAATCCCAGACAAACTCAAGCAGTTCTTTTTTTTCTTTACTGCAAAATTATTAATAAATTAGAATTTTCCCAAATGTTTTCTGCTTTTCTTGGTGTAGACCCTTTCACTAATATATTTCAGCCCTGAAGCGTAACAGACATTTCACTGGATAAATAATAACTAAAAAAATATTAAACTGAAACATTAGTTAGTTTCTACAATTATTAACAGTTTGACTGTGTGTGTTTCAGATCATCCCTGTTAATGAGGACCAGAATTTCAGATATGACTTTCTTGCACAACACACTGTGAATGCTGCAGCGCCCTGAAGGCCACAGAAAGCAACAAAAGGAAAGATTGTTTGATAAGTAGCACAGAAAAAAAAAAATATCACATAAACCATCCAAGGCAAATGTGAGGACAGCACACTCCAGCACAAATAAACAAGCCTCTTCTACGTTACAACATACAACACACACGCCCACTATTTAATTCAGCGTGCACCTGCGTGATGACCAAAGCCATCATTCACTTCAACGCAGTCCCCCGACGCTCCACAAACGCACCAGCCTCTAAGTGGTAATGCAGGCCAGCCCATAAAAGCCCCGTTTGCTCTAATGATAAAAGAAGAGTGTTTCACACATATGTGGAGTTTATTTAGCCACTCACCTGAAGTGGGTTTAATCTGAAAAGGGCATAATTTGGCTATTTGGTCTTAAATTGGTTTTATTGATTGTATGAGAATGGTGGTATATAAGACCCCACTTTCATGGTGGGATGCAAATAAAAGGAAATAATTGAAGGAATTCACAAGGTACACTGACTCGTAAAGGATCGTCAGGATGTGCTGCATTGATTTGATAAATCATCCCAGAAAACTGAAAACACTGGCCCTCTTTCATGAAACGTGAAAAGAACGAATTTATGCGTAAACTGTGAGCAGAGCGAAAATCTACACGTTTTGGCATTTATGAAAATGATTCATAATTCGGAGGTTTTCATCAGTACGAAATGAAATCTACTCCTGCCTCCGACCATGTGTCGAGCTTGTGAAAGTGGAGCGGTCTCATAAATGCTGCTGTCACTCTCAGACGTCACGACAGTTCTGCCTTATATGGTATTTCCACAACATGTACATACCTTTAAAACACATGAGAATAAAGTTGAAATGTAACACGTTTATCATGATTGATGGGCATTTAACATATTTAAGTCCTGTTTTTTTTTTTCTATCCCCCTCTGACCTCAGGTCTCAGTGGGAACATTACAAGAGCAGAGCACTTGCTGCCTCCTCGACTGGATTCAGGAGATCCAAATGATTGCATGATCCCATAGGTTTCAAGGATCATGTAAAGGCCACACTAGTCTTGTGGGGTCTGCACCTTCACACCTCCTCATATGGTGGTCCACGGGTGGAGTTGATGCTAATTAAGCTTTGTCAATGCGCTGGCAACGTGCGAATCATTTGGAATTTCACTAACGTAGACACGTTCTAAGCACAAAGAGTCTTATGCAGCAAATCCGGAGCAGATCTTCAATAATGAGTTGATTTATGTGCAAATCTATTGACAGATTTACAAAGATTTAATGAATGAGACCCAGTAAGATTTCCTCTCAAGAAAGGTCTGAGGCACTCTTATTACCTGAAGCTTTCAGCTTTAGTTACAAAACCATTGAGAAGGATATGATGTCATTAGCAACTGCTACACAAGACTGTTGTTGTGTCTCAAATCACATGTAACCGGATGCTCATATTTTCAGCGTGCCATTTTGATTACATAGTGAAGGCTAACTGTAAGGATCCAGTAGGAGGAAGTAAAGCCATCAGAGCTGATTCCAGTGACAATGATGTCGCTATTTTAATAGACCACATGGTAGCGGTGTTCATCTTTATGGAAGTGAAGTTTGTAGCTTCACTGTGAAATACAGAATGTGTGCATAATACAAAACTCTTTGTGAAAAGAAAATCTTGGTTTTCTTTTCCTTGACTTGCTGTGTTTGACTTTAGACAACCCTACAAACACATAGATAACCTAAACGCATACACACTACACATAGAGTTTTGCTGCTCTAAACCAAATATTAGACAAAGACATTTGGAAAAGGACAAGAAAGCACCATCATGATCATCTGAAGTTCATTACTAGTTCAATACACACAGCGTATCTGACACACAATGCCAACATTTCTCACCTTGATACAAGACATTTGGGGGGGAAAAAAAATGGAATGATAGACTTACATTTTACCCAAAAAATCATAATGAATACTCTGCTTTACAACCAAACCATTCTGCCGTTCAGGCCTTCCTTTTTCAATTTAACGTCAATGAACTGAGGGACGTCTGTATTGAAGAGCGACAGGCAGGTATGTGTATGCGTGCAGCTGAGGTCTACAATCCTCCCTCTGGAGCTGTCAGAGGTGTAGGAATTCAGCTTTCACATGTTCGCCTATTGAAAATGCAGATGACGCTCCTACGCCTTTGGCCTTGACTGCAGCTTTACACAGACACAAAGACACACACACACAACTAACCAAACACTTCTACTCTTAAATTATTTCTCTCTCAGCCTTTTCTGTTCTTTGTGGAGCTCAAAAACCACAAACACAGATAAATTCATTTTTCTTTCTTCAGTTTCCCTTTCTCCGTTACCTCAGCCATTAAATACGTTTCTTTGGTCTTCATTTTCCTTTTGTCCTCTTGCTTTAAAATGTTTCAGGTATGAGAGAAACAAAAAACTAAAGATAGTTGAGGCCAATGTTTCAGTATACACTTATTTATTTCACCATTTCTTTTGCCACACAAGCATGATATTAATGATATTAATGTAATTAAATGATATTACAAGCTGCGCAGTTCACACAAAAACACAAAGATTGCGCCAACGATTCTCTTTTTTGTTCTCTCATTTGTTCTTGCGTTCTCCCAAACCCACACATGCACACACTCGATCGTCCTCTGTCAGCCATATACATCTTTACGCTTTCACCATGGCAACTGACTGAGTGAGGCGACGGTGGCCTCGGCAGTTTTCAGATGCCTGTAACGATGCTGACCTTGTCACAACAGTACATCACAACGAGAGGCTGGAACAAAGGCCGAAGCCTTATGTGCATGCATTTCTGTTTTAGCCTTCCACAGTCAAGGTCCGGGGTTTGTTTGAAAAGTTGTGCCCATTGAGCTGTGCACACATTCAGCGTGACTCATTGTTTCTCATTGCAACCCGAAGCCAGCTTGACTTTTCCACAACACATAGTCAGGAAAGAAGACATGGGTTCACTGAACCATGCTTTCACTTTGCAGTTTCCAAATGCATCTAACTTTTGACTGCAGAAAGATTGTGTATGTAAAAAAAATATCCAATAGAAATAACAGAATTAACTTAGTTGGGTCTCACTGCTTCCATCATGTCCAGGATCCTACACTCATTTGAACAATGAAATAATACAGTGTGGCGTTAATTGTTTATTAGTTTTCTTTTTTTTTTTGCATAAATTGGACCAAACATGTTAAAAGAAAAATAAACATTTTTTTTTAAAAAACAAGAACCTAAATAAACAAATACCACATAATATGAACATCTTTCTGTTAAGAATAATGCCTTACATTACTTTTCATATCTACTGTCACCCCCTTGTGCCGCAATAAAAATCAACAAAAAACCTTTTTATTATTGTAAATTAGTTCTACATATCAGCATGGAGGAATTTCATATGGTCTTCTCTGTAGAGAGCAGCTTTAACTAAGATGCTTAGGTGGGGTCCTAACTGTTCACCAAAGACCTTTCTGACCTGAATAAGAGACTGAAATCAGGACTTTGATTTGGCCAGTTAAAAGCATAAACTTCATTTTTAAAGCATTCTTTGACAAGAATGACTGCTGGACCTCTTTCTGGATGACCTGCTCTTTGCCTACAAATGTTTTCCTGACAGTTTTCTTTCAGTGTTTTTAATATTCATCCATCCCCCTCCTTACTTGGGTCGGGTCACAGGGGATCAGCCTAAGCACCTAAGACCTCCCTCTTCTCGGCCACCTCCTCCAGCTCTTCCTGGAGAATACAGAGGCGTTCCCTGGCTAGCCAGAAGACATGACCTCTCCAGCATGAGCTGGGTCTGTCTGGGACCTTCTCCCAGTTGGACATATCCAAAACCCCTGCTCAGGGATGCTTCCTGACCAAGCGCCTGAACCACTGCAATTGGGTTCTCTCAATGTGGAGGAGCAGGGCCACTACTCTAAGTCCTTCCTGGATCATTTTTAATTCTCTCTAAGATAGAGTCGAGCCACCCATTAGAGGAAACTGATTTCAGCCCCTTGTATTAGGAATCTCGTTATTTCAGTGACTACCCACAATTCATGACCATAGCTGAGGGTAGGGACATGGAGTATCTGGTAAACAAAGGTCTCGCCTTTTGGCTCAGCTTTTATGCACAACAACAGACCAAAACAGAGTCGACACTACTGCAGAAGCTGAACCAAGACCCCCGTCGATCTTATACTCCATTCTTCAGTTACTCGCAAACAAGATCCAGAGATACTTTAACTCCTCCACTCCTCGCCCAGAGGGAGAATTCGAACCTTCTCTGACTGAGACCAATGGCCACAGATTTGGAGGTGTCGATTCTCATCCCCGCTGCTTCACACTCGGCTGTGAGACACTGGAGATTCTTGCTCAATCAACACCACCTCATCACCCGCAAAACACCTCCTCCAAACTGCTTCCAATACATATGAGAATCTATTTTTCATTAATGACAGTAAGTTCCCCTGACCAAGATTAAAAAAAAAAAAACAGGCTAACACCATGATACTTCTACTTCCATGTTTCACACATAGGATTCACGGGTACAAGGTACATTCTTTCAAATTTAGCACTTTGTGAACTACAAATAATTCACACTTTAACTTCAGCTATCCACAAAACATTTTTCAAAACAGCCTTCTGCCTCTTCAGCAAGCTGCAGATAGGACTCAATGTTCTCCGTAGAGAGCAGTGGCTTTCACTTTGCGATCATTCAAGTCAGTTATTCTTCTCTGATCTTTTGTTGTTCATGTGCTTCAGAAAACTGTCATCATATTGATTTCAAAGAACCAACTGTGATATCTCACTAAAATTAAATGTCAGTCCCAGACACTGACGTTACATCTCATACAGACATATACTCATACAGTGTGACGTTAATGTTATCCTTGGTATGAAGTCAAGATTTACAGCCATATATTACAACTGTCACTGAAAGTGTAGACTAAAAGTAGATGGATTTATGTGCTGGCAGGTAAAAATTCACACATACACTATATTGCTAAAAATATTTGCTCACCTGCCTTGACTCACATATGAGCTTTAGTGACATCCCATTCTCTATTCAATATGATATGGATGAAACTCTTCTGGGAAGGCTGTCCACAAGGTTTAGGAGTGTGTTTATGGGGATTTTTGTCCATTTTTCCAGAAGCTCATTTGTGAGGTCAAACACTGATGTTGGACTAGAAGGTCTGGTTCTAAGTCTCTGCTCTAATTCATCCCAAAAGTCTTCTATCGGGTTGAGGTCAGGACTCTGTGCAGGCCAGTCAAGTTCATCCACACCAGACTCTTCCATCCACGTCTTTATGGACTTTGCTTTGTGCACTGGTACACAGTCATGTTGGAAGAGGAAGAGTCCAGCTCCAAACTGTTCCCACAAAGTTGGGAGCATGGAATTATCCAAAATGTCTGCTGAAGCATTCAGAGTTCCTTTCACTGGAACTAAGGGGCCAAGCCCACTCCCACACCATAATCCCTCCTCCACCAAACTTTACACTTGGCATCAATGCAGCCAGACAAGTACCGTTCTCCTGGAAACCACCAAACCCAGACTCTTCCATCAGATTACCAGATGGAGAAGTGTGATTCTTCCCTCCAGAGAACGTTCCTCCACTGCTCTGGAGTCCAGTGGTGGCTGCTTTACACCACTGCATCTGACACTTTGCATTGTACTTGGTGATATCTGACTTGGATGCAGCTGCTCCACCATGGAAACCCATTCATGAAGCTCTGCACTGTTGTTGAGCTGATCTGAAGGACACATGAAGTTTGGAGGTCTGTAGTGATTGACTCTGCAGAACGTTGGGGACCTCTTCACACTATGTTCTTCAGCATCTACTGACTCTGCCCCCTCAGTTTACGTGTCCTACCACTTCATGGTTGAATTTCTGTCGTTCTCAAACACTTCAATTTCCTTATAATACAGCTGACAGTTGACTGTGGAATATTTAGGAATGAGGAAATTTCACGACTGGATTTGTTGCTCAGGTGTCATCTTATCACAGTTCCACGCTGGAATTCACTGAGCTCCTGAGAGCGACCCATTCATTCACAAATGTTTGTAGAAACAGTCTGCATGCCTAGATGCTTAATTTTAAACACCTGTGGCCATGGAAGTGATTGGAACACCTGATTCCGATCATTTGGATGGGTGAGCAAATACTTTTGGCAATATAATGTATATTTTCCAAATTTAATCAATGCAACATTTCTTGTTAAAATGTAACAGTGGCCTGCCTGAACATTTCTATTTTTGATATCAAACCTGATCAATAAATGACATTCCTATTCCTTATTCAGCATATTCAGGATATCTGACATCTCCTGTCAGTAAAAACCTTTAAAAATCATTCCCCCAAATAGGAAACACTTTATATAGTCCAGCTGGACGCCACAACCCAAAAAACATCCTTACACATTGTACCTCTCAGAGTAAATCCAGGTACAATAATAAACATTTTTGGATTCGTCACTGCCAATTTGACAATCGGATAAATGGCAAACGACTCCTTCTTGCAGTAAAAGCAGTAATGAGAGCTCTTGTTCACCGCGCAGTGATCATGTTGGCTTTCAAACAGCTCATGTAACTAAAGTGGACACGACTGTGGCTGTAATTCATCATATTAAGTTTGGGTGAATTATTCTGTAGAAACTGGATGCAACTGTCACACGGAGAGAGCACGCACTCGCTGTGCTGTGAACTTTGGTTTGCCATGCAGAACGGCGTCTTAGTGTGAGCGTGCTAAAGTTTCAACGAGCGTGTTACAGAGAAGGTATCTGTTTTCTACGGTACGTGGGAGGTTGTATTGCACAAATCAGATGTGCTGTCAGTTGTATGAGCCCATTAAGCTTGTATCAGCAAAAGGCCAAAACAAACAAACACACAAATGAAAGGGAATTATTCAGAGGGTGCCTACTCCCTTTTTTCTCTCTCTGCTTTTATTAAAGTTTGATTTGACTCTAAGCAGTATTCATTGTATAACAGTTTCCATTTTTAATGCTCATGTGATGATGAAATGTAATGATAATGAGAGCGACAGTCGGTGTGCATATTTACAGTAATTAAGTGTGTGAACATTAGGTTTCCAGATCAGTGTGTGTGTGTGTGTGTGTGTAACTGCATCTTTGTGTGTTCCCATTCTGAGCATGTGCCTTCATGTTAATGAGTCAAGGTGTAACCATTTTGCTCACGGGCTGGCGCAGGATGTTACAGGGATAACAGTGCCTCTCCGCTTCCTCCCAGCGCTGTCAGGCCTGAGGCTTTCCTACGCTAACGCTCAATATTGTTCTCCCACCACACAGAGGCATTTATGTTTCTCTGCCTCATCCACCGCTTTGATCTTAAGCTTTCGTGTTTTCATCAACTTTTCTTTCTTTGTCAACTTTCCTTTTACTTTTTTTTTTTTCAGCTGAGAGTTTATACTGTGGTGGGATCCTTTACACAGGATGCATTTAGCTGGGTTTTTTAGCCACAATTCTGTGGCTGACTCACTGTGAGTGAGTCGGCATTTTTCATGCGGAGAGGAAGTCTATACCTTTCAAGCGGCCTTTCCCAGATGATATGCACCATCTCGCCTAAGTTAGTGGCAGTCACATCAAAGGAAAAGCAATGTATGCTTGCTGTTTGGTTCTGTTTATTACTGAAAGTGCTTGATGGCAGTCATGTGGCTCACCCCAAAAGCTTTACATGCTGCCATTTTGTCTGAAACATTTGAAGACGGGAAAAAAAGAAGAGAAACAAAGTGGAATGATGAGATTAGCATTAACGGAGCTGAGATGATTACTGCGTTTCTGTTTGCCGTTCGCATGCACTGCAATGGTGGCAATGAGTAGGAGGAGACTACTCATACTCCAAGGGTCATTGGGAAATCACACCTATCAGGGCCAGATGGACAATGTCATCTCCTGCCTACAGCAAATCCACTCATGACCACTCCCCATAGACTTTCCTGAAAGTTCTTGCTGTTGGGCCATTCTGATAATGGAGACATGTATGCTGAAGGTCAAGGCCCAGAAAAACTGCCCTAATGATGGCAACACATTCAATGATATCCAAATAACTGAGGTGTAAAAAACAGAATCCAGCAGTGAGTTAAGAGAAAAGGATCTTCTTTTTCTTCTTCTTCTTCTCGTCCTTTCAGCTGCTCCCTGGTCAGGGTTACCACAGTGGAGTGATCCACATGATTGATATGCCTTTCTCACACAACAGGGGTGCAAATCTAGACCTCCTGCATGGGAGGCAATGGTACTACCACTAAACCACTGGGTGGATTTAGCCTGTTCCAGAGTGATGGGCACATCAGGGTAAGAAGACAGGCGGGTGAAGTGATGCACCCATCATGCCTAGTGTCCACCATACGAGCCTGTGAGGGCAGTGCTATGATCTTGGGTTGCTGCAGTTGGTCAGGTCCAGGTTCAGCAAAGTTATGTGCTCAGAGAGTCAGTTCAGCCGACGACCTGAATATACTGAATGACCAGGTTATTCCATCAATGGATTTTTTTTCTTCTCTGATGTCACGGGCATATTCCAAGATGACAATGCCAGGATTCATTGGGCTCAAATTGTGAAAGACTGGTTCAGGGAGCATTAGACTGCATTTTCACACCAATCCAGACCATAACCTCATTGAGAATCCTTGAGAAGTGCTGTGCTGGAAAAGACTTTGTGCAGCGTTTTGACTCTCACATCATGATCCGTATAAGATCTTGGTGAAAAATTAATGCAACCCTAAATTGTTATAAATGTTGTGGCATTGTATAAGTTTATTAAAATGATACCAATGCAAATGCAAATGCATGCGTAATCAGAGCTAAAGGCGATCCAACGAAATATTAGTGCGTGACTTTTTTTTTTATGGACGGGCATATAGTCATCCTATTTTAGGTAGGATGACTGGTCAACTGCTGATTCATTTTCTCTTATATTTGAGTCCCACATTTTACAGTGACTTGAGTCTGCTCAAGTAGAGAAGGCTGGTAGTTCGATGTAGTTAAAAAAAAAAAAAAAGCTTTGGGGGCATAAGGGAGGCAATTTGTGCTGAGGAATAAAGATCATCATTATCAATGTGCATAAGTGGACTAGCTGCTTCCTGTTGCTTTTCTGTTTCACTTTTTTCATGGGATTCTGAATCCCTTTTAATTTGCCAACCTGTTATTTCCTCACTCCTTTACTCATATCCTATAAATAATCACCTCTAATCACCTCTGCTCAGTTGGTCTCTAATGTTTATTCAATACCTGCAAAACTGAACTGCAGCTGTTGCGTGATTAGCTGCTAATAACGCTTCAAATTAATATCATATGTCACTGTTGATCCTCTGTCTTGGTTTCACACTTGTTTCTCTGTGCAGCTATTGTGTTAATTTTCCTCACACTTCCATGCATGTCTCTGTGTGCATATATTCCCAAATGTGTCACAACATCCTTTCAGGGTGTTTGATTTGACTTTCTCACGCCCTCTTTAACTCCTCCATCCTCTTAATTTAAACCCCTGTTTATTTTCCACTATATCGGTAACCCGCCTTTTTTCAGCTCATTAATCATTTACATTTTTCAGTCTCTTATTGCCTGCATTATTCATCCTTATTTTTTGTTATCTTTCCATCTCCATCTCTCGGTAAACACAACATATTTCCCTCGCTCTTTCATCTCCTTGTCCACCCTCCTCAGTTCTCTTTTAATCACGGTGTCTCCTCCACATTAATTCTCACTAATTATATCCACCTTACAGAGGAGAATTGGATGTTAATCTGCAGTTACATCTGTGTGTCTGTCTAGTTGTCAGGTACACAGAGACTCATTCTGTAAACTCAAATAGCAGTTTAACCCAGTTAGTATATTGGTTGATACTAAAGCCTGATTTATTCCGAATGTCAGGTCGTCTGCATCACCTATGGAAACGACGCAGAGATGCCCCCCCACCCTATGCAGATACTACGCAGACACTCCGGTGCGACTCCCCAAAATTGTAGGTCGACGCAGAGAGTGTCACAGAGAGGAGAGAAAGGAGACCTCTGATTGGTCAATTCTACATCCGCATAGAAAAGACCGCGTCATTGAAGAAATGAGGAAGTACCCACATCTGTACAATTCTCATTCTCCACACTACAAAGACAGCACATATTCTAGTAATTCATGGAGGGAGGTAGCGATGAATGTGGGTCTGGATACGGCCGAGACGGTGAGGAAGTGGAAAAGCACAAGAGATGCGTTTAGTAAGTTTAGCTAGTCCATGATTGTCCCTCTTGCATTGTGGCTTGGAATAACATGGCGGAGACCGCGCGAGTATAAATCAAAAGTGACGCCGGCATCTCTGCGACAAGCTGACGGCGACACATTCCAGCGAGAGTATACACGGCCCTTAAGGCAGGTATGAACATAAAGTTATAATTATTATTCCGTCTCTTAATCAGCTGGATTCCTGCATCCTTTCCCCTGACTCTTTAATTTTATTTACATTGAAAGTCAAGAATGTTAACAGGGATGTACTGTTTTCCTGGCTCAGAGATGACCCTTTTTGGCACATTTGAAATGGAAAACTACTTTGAAAAGAGTCCTAAGTCCCAAATTAAAGCCAGGCTAAGCAATTTCCGGATGACAAATTGATATTTGAAACATCAACAAAACACAGAGAGTGAGCTCCTAACTCCCCCTCCCTTTAGTGTTCACCAAGAAAGCACACCCCACCGTGAACTCCCCTAAGCCACCTCAGAGATGCAGATGGTGAGAAGATATTCACTGAATGTTAGAAACAGAATATAATTGCTTACCCTGTCTTTAATTAACAAATACTCAATTGGAGTTGGGGTGTTTCTGAAGCCAAACTTAAACATTATCACAACTATCCTCAGTCTTGTGTCACAGCCTCTTTTTTTATATTTTACAATCAAACAATAAGCAAAGAGCAGCAGCTCAATGGATGAACACCCAAGATGGATTATGTGAAAGGCTTGTTGAGGAGATGGAGAGACAGTCACGGGAACTGTTTCATTAAGGTAAATTAAGCAAGCAAACCCCCAAACTGCCTACTCAACCAGCACAGAAACGTGTCTGAGCCAAATGACACACTGACTTTTTGACAAGCTTAAACATGTAAAGAAAAATCATATCTTTACATACTCCTACCCAGCCTATTAAACATTTTTTTCTTTATGTTATTATGACAAACTACTGTAAGAAAACACAGACTTTGGTATTTTACCTCAACTAATGAACTGTTCAATCTCAGATGCACACCAAAGATATTTCTGTCACTGTCAAGCCTTAGTCTGAATCGGGGGAACATTGCACGTAAAGGTGAACAACATCTGAATGACTGATTGTCCTCAACAAAGACCACAGCCTCAAATCATGTGCCTGCCCACTTACCAGGTTCACATACGCAGGTGTGCCGCTCCCACAGGTCCGAGCAACGACTGTGAGCTGGGCAGGGAGACGACAGACAAGGGTTGCCAACGCTACAGCCCGCCTCCACTTTGACAGCTCTGGATGGGCGGGGCAGGGGAGGGGCATCTGGCCGCACACCCAACCGAACTCCCTGCGGATAGAGAAGGGTTAAAGAGGGTTGGGTAAGAGCAGAGAAAAATTTACATATCCAAGAATAGTTTCATTTGGAGATATTTAAAGCTTCCAGCCCCCCATCCATCAAAGCATTAAATATCCGGTCCACCCTCACCTGTATGCATCCTCTTATCCCGTTCTGAACCTCTCCAGAGCCCAGCACTCCTCCTACATGTAGATGTTTCACCTTCAAACCATGAATCTCATTTCCCACTATCACGGTTCCCTAATGGGGAGAGACGGGGACAGGGAAGTGTGCACGTGTGCGTGGGTCGTTGAGTTGGGAGTTGCATATGGAGACAGGGAGGGTAAAATTATTATCATTAATGGTTATATGCAAACTCAATAAAAGGACAAAGATGTATAACAGGCACCTTGAATATCATTATCTGACCCCAAAGAACTGAAGTTTATTTATATGATAATACAAAACAGGAGTTACGTGTAAAGAAGCTAAAACAAAGCCTCTCCTTAAACATTAGCCTGAAGGCCGTTCATTCTTTTATCCTCTATTTTTATTTTTCCATTTCATCACTTCATTGCCGTCTGGTTATTATAATCCAAGTGTCATTCACAGGGAAATGGATGGGAGGAGAGTGTGTACATGAGTTAAAAGAGAGACTGACCTTATCAAAAAATATAAAACAATGATATTCAATGACTGAGGAGAAGGCCAGCGCTCAGGGGATAACACCATAATGCTGACAGAATTAAGAGGCATTGCTGACGGACAACTTAGCTCACAGAAAAAAAAGAAAAGAATCAACGATCCCCATTCATCACCATTTTAGCTACGGTGGAAGACACCCAGATGGAGGGTGAGATATGTCTGATAGCAGCTGAAAGAATGCCAGACCCTCTCAGAGCTAGCTAATGTTTAACTTTCTGTTATAATGTTGGCTGTTTTTTTTATATCCACAAAAGCTTCCTGGACCCTTTATTCAGTGTGATATTTGATGCACTTTGAAGAATTTCCCGGTGAACGGCAACTAAAGGATGAAAGACATCACGTGCTGGCAGATAATTTGAGGATTAAAAACAAAAACAAAACAGTTTGTTTTGCTTCATGCAAGATTTTCTGTACTTCATGTCACTGTTGCATATGTGGAGCACATCGATCGTACAGACTCCTGCTCACACACACAACATTCAGTAAAATCTGACACAGTAATCCACTGGAGATTAGGGAAATTACGATTAGCGTCCTACATCTTGGAGAGTCTGAAGCTACACAGAGAAAGTATTTCACCAACATTTGTACGCCTGTGTGCTTGTTTGATGTTTATTCCCTTTAAGACTGAAATTGCTGGGTCAAAATTCATATAAAGAGATTCTGTTACATATTTGTGAATAATTGAAATGAGATCAACAACAGACAAAATGTGGTGGTTTAAAGTTTCTGAAATATTAACTGAATATGGATTCAGTGTTTTTATATTAGAAAAAATATCTCCCTGAATGGCGCCTCCGAAGACAAATTTGTGAAAGGGTTATTGAAACATTATTTTCACATCCTGTAAAGACGCACAGCAGAAGATGTATATTATTTCAATACAAAGCAAAGACTCAAGCTTTAACATCAGTGCGCCTGTGCTGCTAGAATCTTGAGTCCATATTAAAAGCCTTCGCTAAGCCGTCTGTGTCGTGGCTGTTACCTGATAGAGTCCAAAGTCAAGCCGCAGTGTGGCGACGTAGCGCGTCTCGCGTCCACTGTGAACGTCTCGCAGCTCCAGCTGGAGGTCGTGCCACTGACCGTCTGCCACTTGAACCTGGTCCAACCGCAGGCGTACTGGTCTCGTTGAGCCGCGAGTTACCAAGAACACCAGCTGACCGTTTATCAGCTGTGTGTGATGAACACATGCAGCATGCAACAGAAAAAAATTAATACAGGTACAAAATTTAATAGAATTGGAAAGAGAATTGTTGAGCACAATGATCCTATATTAAATGCACACGCTGTATGTGCTTCTAATTAGGTGTTTGAGCGTGAATGTGTGAAAAAGAGTGAAACTGAATGTCTTAAATGTGTTCCTGCCAAACTTGCTAAATTTAAAACTTTCACTGGCTGCAAAGTGACTAAAAACTCTATTTAGATGTGTTATAGAGGGGCAGATAGATACTTTCGTATAAAGTCACTGATAGATCATTGTGGGACTATAAGACTTGTTTATAATTCCTCTAGACTGCACTGAAGCAACTGGAAGCAACGGCCTGTTTTTGTTGCTTTGCATGGCGTCTTATTGGCAGGAACTGACTCCGCCCATTAAGATATTAATCCGCCCCTTAATCTAAAAATAGGAAAATGAGAGGAACAAGCAGGCCTGTAACGGTGGATTCACACATACGCGTTGCATTCGTCGTTGAATAGACGTTGGATGGGGTGACATCACGATCCAAGCTGAAGCCAGTGAGCAAGAAGCTGTCTTATGGTTAGCCCTGGCTAGCAGCCTTAAATCGGGGGTACCCATGAACCCTACCAGGCCAACCCAGAACTGCTCGCAGCTTAGTATAGTTAACAGCTCAAGAAACTGTATTATCTTCAGGATAAAAATGAAAATGCTATGCTAGGTCTCTGTTCACAGCTCACTCAAGAGGCTTAGCAGAAAAGGAAACACACTTCCTGGTTTGCATTAAAGAGGGAAACCGGATGTTGCCCCTCAGTAATCCCTACTACGAGTGTGACTGTTGCTAAAACATTTGGACACTCCCACATATTTCACATAATGAGCCCACGTACAAGATTATGCCTCAGATAAGCAGTGCTGATTTATGGCACAAGATCAGGCTCTGATCTACAGAAAGTGGTGGCTATTTATGTTATAAAGTCACTAAAATATTGTGAGCTTACAACAATAGTGAAAAGTGAGATAGAGAGAAAACATCACCGTTTATCTTCTTAGACACAGCTGAGGACAAAAAAGTGCAGGAAGCAACCAGATTATGACTTAAATCATCAGATTTGGGAAAAATCAAAGTTTTCCAAAGCTTCACTTTCCCTGGTGTGTATCTTTACTGTGAAAAAACTCTCTAGCGTGAAATAAACCAATCCTAACGTTCGGCATGTTAACAGAAATGCAGAGGCGTGTGCTCGTGTCCACCTGGAACAGCAGGCTGGTGTACTGGCCCGCCTGGGCCTGAAGCAGCGTCCCCTCTCGTGCTCTGGTCCTGAACACCAGGCCGAGGTACCAGGGCGTGGAAATCGTCACGTCGTTTTTCAGGTCCCACCAGAGGGCGCTGTTACCCAGGAAGCGGTGGGGGTGCGGCATTGCTGACGTGGAAGAGGACAGGACAACCATGGATGAAAACTACCACATGATGTCACTGTTTACTAAAGTCTGACATCATTTTAGCAAATTGTTACATTTGCTTATTGGGGATTTAATTATGGAGTAATAATGATAATAATAATAATCGTCTCCTTGGCCTTGAGGTGTTGACGCTAACAAGGCATCACATCATCCAATCAACAAGCGATATTGTGGGTCATCCTTAAAGTTTATCTAAATTTCCTCAAATTTCTTTTCTGGTTCCTGTCAGTCTTTAAATTGTATAACTGAAATAATACACAAATAATATATTAAAACCTCTTGGCTTAGAAGATTTCTCTTTTTCAAAACAATTTTTTTTATTCAACAGAGATCAAAGAGAGACCATGGGCAGACCAACAATCAACCAAACTGATGAAATTTGTAATGTAGCCCTGAGTGACATGTGTCAAAGGCACTATTCTGCTCTGTAAACGTAATCTCCATATCAAAGCGTGGCCCGTGTTAGATGAACTTCTGCGATCAGCAATGCAGCCTCATTCTGCCAGATCAAATAAACAAGAGAACTAAGAATCATCTGGTTTCCTGGCTGTAATAAATACAAAGAAATTACTCACAAATGTAATTAAAACCAATCAAGTCATCAAGGTTTAAATCCATTCAGACTGTGGACCTGCTTTAAAAAAAAGCCTTCTAAAACCTTTTCAGAAATATTTAAAACTCTGGGATAAAGCTTTTTATTTGTTGAGACTCTGAAGAAATGAAAAACTATATAAGATAAGGTCTTATATAAAGCTTCTGCTTTTCTTGCAAATGACTGACTTTCCCCTTATGTTGCATCTGTTCCTGTGTCTTGATAATGTTGCCATAATATGTCACCACAGTCTTGAAAGGTAAAAGCTCGTAGCTGCAGGTCTGAAGGGGGTTCATCTTAAAATTCCCTCCACAAAACAGCGACATTTCAGTTTTGTGCTGCCGGACTCAAGAACAAATTAAGTCACACAACTTGTGAGCATTTATCTTTGAGATAAAAACAACAACTTAATTCTACCCCACAAGCAGGTTTCCCAGCATGATTTCCCCTCAGAGTTGGACGCGTGCGCTTGCAATCAAGAAGTGTCAGTAAATATAAATGAGTAGAACCCAGCGTGAATCCACCTGGACTACAGGACGCCCACTCGGGGGAATCACTTAATCTTTATCTAGATCCAATTATTTACAGAAAATAAAGCCAGATATCTGATGTGCATCTCTTTCAAATGTCAAGTTCAGTTAGTTGCACTGCAGTGTTCCATCTAGCATCCCAAAAAGATTGAAAGCAACCCAGCCCTGACTCCATCCAGGAGTGCAGCCACCACACTCACAAACGCTTCAGCTGCGAAGGTGAAGCTTTAGAGTATTATCAGCTTTTAATCTTCAAGCGTAGCATCAAGATCTTCAAATTACACAAACTATATACTACTTTTAAATACATTGATAAATGTATGGCAGTCAGTAATTTAATGGGAAACGAGGTTCTAACATCATTAGTGGTTTGTTTTTATGTTCTCTAGTCTTATTTAAATAATATGTGATTAGCAAAGAACCTGACTGAAGGTGTTGTCTGGAGAGCTTAGAAGACCGCTAATTAATTAGCTATTCAACAAAGCATTGGTATAATCTCCTCCAGTAAATAAAAGCCCGGGAACATTGAACTTCTTTTATTGCATTTCTAAAAGAAATGAATAAGTTTGATCAACACTGCCACAATTTACCTGTAGTCTGTCCTGTGACAGATAATTACACTGAAGTAGCTTAATAAAAGTGAACATTATTAAAGGTTACTGTAATTATCGATACATCATATACAACAGCATATGACCAAAGAATGAAAAAAAAAAAGACAATGTTAATGTTAAAAGAATCTGTCTCTTACTCTGGCTGCAGTCCTTCCCTCCATAGCCTAAGGGGCAGTCACAGGAGAAGGTCTCCCAGCTCACCCTACAGGTGCCCCCATTCTGACATGGGTTGGACTTACAGAAGGGGAGTTTGGCGCTGCAGCCTGTAAGTAGCAAAACAGATAGTTAAAGTTTCAAAGAAATTATTCACTTTTTCAATTTGCATCTCCAATGCATGCAATTAATCGCAAAATAGCTGATAAATCATGACAGCGTCGTGGTCTTCAGTTATTATTTGAATATAAAGAAGTGATTAAACTTTAAAGGTCAGCCTCCATGGATAAAATAAATGGTAAATGGACAGCATTTATCATTTATAGAGAGCTTTGTAGTCTTGCCGTCCACTTAGAGTGCTTTTACATTACAAGGCATATTAATTCATCCACACCCACACGTTCCTTGATTTTTAGCCAGTTTTTCTTTCTCGTCTATGCATTGCTTTTCTCCATCATGCAGACGCTCAAACACATCAGGTGCAATGTGGCATTCAGTGCCTGAAGGCACTTTGATATGTGGACTGCTGAGATCTGGGATCAAACCAAGGTTCTGATCGGTAGACAGTCGCTCTTCCTCCTGAGCCACAGCTGCTCCGAAAATATAAATGTTTAAAATATTCCATCATGTGTTCATGAATGCATATATGACATTATATTAAGGGTCAAATGAAACTGGAATGAAGAAGTTGACAGACTTGCGAGAGTGGTTTCATATTCCAAGGGAAAAGATACTCTTGTTATGAAAGTCATGTATTTATGAGAGAACATTTCTCATCGAGATTCTCTAATCATAGAAAAAGCAGCAGAAAAACTCCAAGTTGTCTGTTACCATTAAGGTCTCTCTAATCCCTTGTGAGAGAACAACTCAGAGTTTTCTATCAACAAATAATATTTGATCATCCTGCCAATCAGGCTTTGAAAATGGCACAGTATAACTTTAGCAAATTTGAATATAATAAATTACTTCATGACATTCTTTGACAGCAGGCAACAAGTGTGGCCCTTTGTATTGATCCACCTAGGGCTTTTAAAAAGGAGGGTGGATCATACAATAAAATAAAACAAAACACTTTCCATACAAGGGGGGCCCCACAAAAAAAAGTTTGGGAACCTCTGGTATAACCAAAGGCGTCCCTCAGGGATCTGTCATGGCACCACTCCTTTTCAGTTCAGTTCTCTGTCAGCTTCAATGAGCTTTGAAATCATACTTTCTGTGACTGGTTCTGCCTGCCAAACAAATTAAACTTTTGATGACATCAAATGTAAAAATTAAGCTATCATTCACTATTTTGGTCTATGAAATTTAGTTAATATCACAATACAAATACATACTAATCCAAATTAATGATTCTCTCTTTTACACACCACTCTGAACAAACAGTATGGGGTGCCGAATGTAAAAACTTGATTACAGTTTTCAAACTGATATATTTTCAATATTTAGCTCATTTTCTTCACATTTAGCTCATTTTACACACATTTGAGACATAAATTATTTAAAATGTTAAATCTAAATGTTAAATGTTAAATGTTAAATTTAAATATTAAATCTAAATCTAAATGTTAAATCTAAATATAAATGTTAAATATAAATCTAAATATTAAATATAAATCTAAATGTTAAATGTTAAATCTAAATATTAAATGTAAATCTAAATGTTAAATCTAAATCTAAATCTAAATGTTAAATATTAAATCTAAATATTAAATCTAAATCCAAATGTTAAATGTTAAATCTAAATATTAAATCTAAATCTAAATGTTAAATCTATATGTAAATGTTAAATCTATATCTAAATGTTAAATTTTAAATCTAATATTAATCTAAATCTAAATGTTAAATCTAAATCTAAATATTAAATCTAAATCTAAATGTTAAATATTAAATCTAAATATTCTAAATATAAATCTAAATCTATTTAAATCTAAATCTAAATGTTAAATCTATATCTAAATGTTAAATCTATATCTAAATGTTAAATGTTAAATCTAAATATTAAATCTAAATCTAAATGTTAAATCTTAAATTAAATATTAAATCAATCTAAATGTAAATCTAAATCTAAATGTTAAATGTTAAATCTAAATATTAAATCTAAATCTAAATGTTAAATCTATATCTAATGAAATCTATATCTAATGTTAAATGTGTCGCCGAGTGTAAAGCGGGTTATTTAGAGGATTTACAAATGTCCCATGCCCCGTAAAGTCTCACAGCCGCACAACCACGCCCACACCACTGATCAGGATCAATGGGAAGAGGGCTTGAGGGAGAGTCGGGACTCGAACATGGCTGCCTCCCTGCCTGTGGAAGACATTGAACGGGCGGTGTTTGGGGGGTGTGCAGGCTGCACTTCAAGCGGTTGTTCAGCGGTACCGGCCCATCTTCCACAGGCAGGGAGGCAGCCATGTTCGAGTCCCGACTCTCCCTCAAGCCCTCTTCCCATTGATCCTAATCAGTGGTGTGGGCGTGGTTGTGCGGCTGTGAGACTTTACGGGGCATGGGACATTTGTAAATCCTCTAAATAACCCGCTTTACACTCGGCGACACATTTAACATTTAGATATAGATTTAACATTTAGATATAGATTTAACATTTAGATTTAGATTAATTTATTTAACATTTAGATTTAGATTTAACATTTAACATTTAGATTTAGATTTAATATTTAGATTTAAGATTTAACATTTAGATTTAGATTTAATATTTAAATTTAGATTTACATTTAGATTTATAATTTAACATTTAGATTTAGATTTAATTTAGATTTAATTTAGATTTAACATTTAGATTTACATTTAGATTTAACATTTAACATTTAGATTTAGATTTAATTTTAGATTTAACATTTAACATTGGATTGATTGATTTAATTTAACATTTAGATTTAGATTTAATATTTAGATTTAGATTTAACATTTAGATTTACTTTTAATATTTAGATTTACATTTAACATTTTTTAGATTTATATTTAATTTAGATTATATTTAACTTTATTTTAGATTTAACATTTAGATTTAGATTTAATATTTAAATTTACATTTAACATTTAACATTTAGATTTAACATTTTAAATAATTTATGTCTCAAATGTGTGTAAAATGAGCTAAATGTGAAGAAAATGAGCTAAATATTGAAAATATATCAGTTTGAAAACTGTAATCAAGTTTTTACATTCGGCACCCCATAAAACAGCTAATAAAAAAAAGGTTAAAAACAGGTTAGACTTATATTTTTAGGATGTAATCTTGCTTTTCCTTTGAAGACAAAACAAGGATTGTTTCCACTGTTATTTACAGTATGCAAGCATTAACATGCAGTGGATGTAGTTTAAAATGAAGCACTAAAGTTCATTACAAACACTGAAACTCTTAAACACCAGAGCTCATTTTATGTTTGATTTGGATCATTTGTGTCCATGTCCTCTTGGAGACTCAAACGCTGGCATGTTCTCATATATAAAGCTATCCTTGGTCAGCTCCCAACTTATACAGAGATTTACATCCTTTTGAAAAGAGTGAGGGATATTTTTGTCTTTGTTCCAAGAAATAATTGTTTTTTATCCAACTCCAATGCTCATGCTGAAATGGGGAAAAAAGGAATTTAAATATGTTGTTCCTTCCGCTTGAAAATAGCTGCAAAGTCACCTTTAAAGTAAGAAGTCAGTCTCACTAATTGAATTCAAGCTCATTTTAAACATGTTGGAGGTTGGACGTCTCTGGTTGTAGATGATGTCATTAGTCAGTATGTCCACATTTGGCTTGTAAAGACTGTGGAAGGTGGATCATTGCACAAAAAAAAAAAAACCTACTGTTGTGGAATTAATTAGATGGTCAAAATAATTAATGATTTTGTATCAGTTTAAGGAACCAAAAGCCAAATTCCTGTTCTGAAGTTTCTAATTATTGCATATGTGTAATTCAGCATGTTTTGAAGATAACAAAAATAATTGACAATGCTGACCAGGAATTGTTCCATTGTTAGCAATAAATCCAGCAAGATCCAGCGGCTTGTTGTCAATGTGCAACTCCTTCATACAGCCAATAAACTCCCTGGTGCCAAATGGGAAGTTGTCAGGCACATTGGGAACTCCACCCAGAAATAATGGACCTGTCAGATCCAGAGACCTGAGAAACAAGAAGATAAAGAGGGAAGAAACAGTCAAGAAAGTAGCAAGGGAAGGCAGCTGAGGCAGAAATACAGGATTATCCCTTGAGAGCGGAGGAGAGGGATGAAGGAAGGGGATGCAGGAAAAAAGAAAGAACATGAAAAGAAGGTGCACACATGAAAAAAAGGGATTTAACAAACCCCAGATTAAATGTGTCGAAGGTAAATGTCAAAAGAAACAAAAAACAGAGAATAAAAGTGGAAGTTTAAGATTTTAAATTTTAAGCAGCAATTTTTCTCTGGTAATTAGAGGAGCGGAGGAAGAATTATGTTGGAAAGATATAAAAGAAAAGGAGACAGATGGAAATTAACAAATACAATAAACATGTGAAAAGACAAAGTAAATGTGGAAGGCAGAAGGAAAAAAGAGACACAAGGTGCTATGGATGCTGGAAACGTCGCCAAACATAGCACAACGCATAAGAAGCGAGACACAAAACGGCGACAAAAGATCCCGGTGGATGAAGCGTAAGGAGGCAGAGGAGCAGATACAAGATGTGTGAATTATGTCAAATGAACAAGAGGTAGCAAAGGTGGATGATAGAACAGATGGTGACAGAGACAGAGGTGGGGAAAGAAACAGGGGGATCGTGAAGGAAAGGATGACGGGGCAGCAACGACAGCTACGGGAAGTGACTTGAAAAAACAACAAGATGGGAACAGTTGTGCTGTCTGTCTAACAATATCATCTTTTTATAACTTCACTGACTTGAGTCGTTCCTTTACAGCTCTATTTGAAAAGAGACGCCAAGTGAAGAGAAACATACTTTGACAAACAGAGAAGAAACAAACGGTGCCACAAGGATTCAACCCAACAGGAGCTCAAGTGACAGTTAAATCAAATATTAACAAAGAGAGTCTTTAGAAGAGGATGTCAACACAGAGTAAAAAGGTGGAGAACAGGAAAAGGAACAGAGGAAGAGTGTTGAAGCGTTCCTCTTTGGCCTTCCTCTTTGATCCGTCGTCTCTTTTCTGCTTCACTTAAAGCTGACAGGACACAATATGAATGTTTCAGCTGTGCCAACGCGAACGTGTGCGAGAGACATGCAGAGAGCAGCGAAAAGAAATGAGCCGGTGGGAAACAACGCCATACCGGCAGCTCTTTGGTTCTGTCGCACAGACATGAAGGAGCATGAAGACGTCAGAGTCGTGCCTCGTTAAAGCCTCAGGTCTCCACAGATTTCCTTCAGTCGCCTCATCCTTCTCATGGCTTCTCTAAAATCCTCTCCAAAAGGTTTCAAAAGTCTTAGCAGGATTTCTAACAGCTTAGACTGCTTAAACCTGCATTAAATCGTGTGTGCTACCAGGTTTTCATCAGATACGATCTGCTTACAAGCCTATACCTTTGTGAAAATGTAGTGTTCCAGATCTGGGAGACTCCAGTGGGCAATTGGGTGAATATACACATGACGAATGAGCAACTGCAGCGATGTGCACCAGCGGCTGCACATGTCATCCTGGGGATGTGGGTGGAAAACAATTCAAAATGACTCAGAGCTTATGAAGAGCTGCGGGGAAACTTCTCTTCCCGAATTTCAAGTACACGAATATGAATATAGTTGGGGGAAATGAGAGAATAAGTACAAAACAGGATTTTATTGTTTTCAGAAAGTCGTACATGCTAAAAATACACACATCTATGCAATCCCTCAGCATTAGTTTTCTTTTTAAAGCTATAATCTAGTGACCTATATACCATCCTGCCAGCTGGCCACTGCATATAGTTATCAACTTTATTGGTTTACTACTTAGTGAAAATTGCCTCTGAATGTCTGTTAAGCCTGTAATCAGTCACTGATTCTATTTAATGAAAGCTATTTTTCGCACAGAGGCTCAAACATCTTGTGCAAACACCACCCACAGCCCGAGGTTAATGACTGTTCAGAGCCTTTCAGTGGGTGCACCAGAGGTAAAAGAGATCTGAGGGAAAATTTTACCTCCAGGAATGAAGCTGAACACATACATTACCGTAGGGCAGCGCAGATTAGCATTATGACCTGATTGTGTTCTCTCTGAAATAAGGCTGGAGATTTAAAGCAGCGGTGGTCTTAGTGTGTGAAGTTTTCATCTTGTTCCCTGACAAACTTTCCACAACTATTTCTGCGTAGCTGCTGATATCTGGACTGCAAACCATAACAGGTTTTTTTTTCAGGATGGAGGAAAGTTGCATTGGAGTGCTAACACATTGAGCAAAATACACTCTTAATGTTGTGGTGCAAAGATCTGACGGATGCATTCAAAACAAGTGAGGGTCACTGTTGCTGATAATGGACCGAGCTTTGTGGATCAATGCACCACTTTGCTGATTCTGGAGGCGCTGCAACGATTGAGATGAGGCGATAACATTCACTGAAATTACATATGCCCTCTTAAATGAGTGTGACAGTGATCACTTCTTTTCTCCTTCCTCATCACAGGTGTGCTTCACATACTAATGATAGCTTTGGCGGTTTTTAGGTTGCAGGAAAAACTGTAGTTCTGAGCCCCCGTGTTGCCTGGGGAAAGTGTAACTTCACATACTAATGCTGTGTGTATAGAGCTTCAGCTGTGCTTTTACAGGCACACATGCAGCTCGAAATTCTGATGAGAAACAATCACCAATTTTATGTGATGCAAGGATAAGAAATACAATTATTATTTTTTTGACACTAAATAAAAAGGCAACTTTCCCTCTCAGGGCTCAACACAGTAGATCATTCTTTTTAGCAGTCGGATTTGGCTTCGGTTTTATGTCGAATGCTCTTTCTGACACAACCCCCCTCCTTTTTATCAGGGCTCAATACCGGCACTATGAGAACACTGGCTGGCGACCCCTTAGTGGCTAATGAAAAGCGGGCAAATGCGGGGCATCACTGTCCTCCCCAGGGACCCTGTGGAACGTGACGGGGCTGGAGATTGTACACCTGTAGAGTTTTGAGCAGGGGGCTTAAGAGAAGGAGGTCTGAGGATCTCCGCTCAGAATATTACTTCCATAACCCATGGATGGATGGATGGATGGATGGATGGAAATTTGAAAAACTGGAGCTCCTTTTGTTTGCTCATTCCTGAAACAATCTGAAGCAAATTATAGGTTCTGCGCTCAAGCTTCAGTTCGTATCTTACGGTCAACATTTTCAAAAAATACCACTTTAATTGCATTGTTTTGTATCTGCATTAATAATTATCAAGTTAGACATGCATCCTGTTGAAAACATATGGACTTTTCCAGATCTGTGGTACTTTCAGTTCACCAAATAAAATATGATATAAACTGAGAAAGAGAAACTGACAAAAAAAAAAACAAACTCACTTTTTGCTGCTGGTCTGTTTTCCCTGCGCTGCACAGCTGTAATTTCCCAGCTGTGTACCGAAGCGTAGAGACAAGGCTGTGTCGCAGTCGTCAATGCTCACCACAGCTAGCTTCTCATCTGATGGACCCTGGGCTTCTCCAATCATGCTCCGCTTGGGCTGAACACACACAAACACACACAGCAGGTTGAACGCATTTCCAATCAAACAGCAAGAAGCGACACGAGAAAAGCCAGCATGCAAGAAATACAACAAGTAATGAATCAAGAGTTTACCAGTGCAGTCACACACTATACTAGATGAAAAACAACAGCTTCAACACGTGAGATCAAAATATAAACCGCTACTGCACAAAGTTAGGAAGAAAAGTGGGAACATTTGAGTTAATCTGACTCAAAATAGCAAACACAGCAACAGAGGAAGCAGATGGAAGACACACTCTCTACTCTCTTCCTATTTCCTGGTGGAGGTAAAGAGGGAGGGAAAAAAACTGGGAGAGGGAACTAAAGTAGAAGAAGGTGAATGTGCACCCTGACACGCAGTCATACTCACATAGCGTGTAGCTGGCTGAGGAAAATAAAAGAACATGAAGAAAATTAAAGGAGATGTGCAGAAAATAATAAAATGGTGGCAAGCAAACACCCACGTACAAACATCATGTAATTCAAAGCAGTTGTTGAGCTGTCGACACATCAGAAGTGAAAATAATATCAAGTGAAATGCAAACAATTACCACACAGTAACCGCAAAAAAGTAAAAAAAAAAAAAAAAAAAAAAACACCTCAGAGATTAAATGCAAGTCTGGGGAAACAAAGGTGCTTTAACTGCAGTAAAACATACCTTGTTGTAATAGTGGATGTGGACTGTGTGCCAGTTTCCATCGCTCACCCCACCAGGTAGGAAGGGACTCACCTGAGTGGACGATTCACCTACCGGCAGGCAGATGAAGCTGGTGTCAGAATTTGATCAGGAAATAATTCTGACAGATTTGATTACAAACTTAACGCACATAAAAAAACCCCATAAATCTGCCACGTTATCTCCAGACTAATATGAATACAATCCAAAGCTTTGTTCATCAGTATTATTTTATTTATTATGACAGCATGCACTCCCTGAGGGGAAAAAAAAAACGATAATGGTTGCACATTATCATCCCAAGAGATATTTTGTTGTGACAGTTTGTACATGTTCATGTTCAAACCGTAAAACTACGGTGCACATATGGTCTCCATTTCTATTCCCAAAAGCTCCACGTGAGAGAATATGAATGGGAAACAAGGGTAAATGAAGTGACACACGCCTGCAGATACGCTACCTGTGGAATATTTGAACACCACTTGTCCCTCCTGGATCTCCAAGGCGATGAAATCATGTTTCTCATTGAAGCGTCCGTTGTAGAGGAGAAGACCGCTGCTCTCCAGCGGTGGCGAAACTACACACACAGATACACAGTAAGTATCACACATTACACATATTCTGTTTTGCCATATTTGAAATTGTGTAGGGGCTAATAGTTATAGCTACAGTTGGAGTACAGTAGGAGCTAAGACTAGTCTTAATCACAGCTTCGTCATAGCTATGCTGCTATAGGCCTACGCTGCAGGGGGACACCAACATGATGTCTGCGGCGTCTCCACTGCTCTTCTTCCTTTCCTTCCCTTTCCTCCTCCCTTCCTCCTCCTCCAGCTCAATTCCATAGTTAATTAGGAGCACCTCGTTACTGTAACTGTGCTCCATTTTCTTTCCTGTAGTTTGTTATGCTGTTATTCCCCCTTTTTCCTCTTTTCTTTCTGTATGTTTGCAGGCCAGAGTTTCCTCAGTTGCAGTTTGCATCCAGTCCATTTGTGTGTGCTCTCCTCTCTCTGTCCTGTCTCCCTTCTTTTTTTTTCTTTCTTTACACAGCTTGCCTTCAGCAGGAAGGTCCCCCCATATGAGCCAGGTCCTGTTCAAGGTTTCTTCCTCTTAAAGTGGAGTTTTTCCTTGCCACTGTTTGGCTTAAAGGTTTTTTTTCTCCCACTGTGGGAGTTTTTTACCTGCCATTATCCTTGTTTAGGATTTAATATTATAATTTTAGTTAATGATATTTGCTCGAGGGTCATGCTCTGGGTCTCTGTAAAGCGCCTAGAGACAATTAACATTGTAACAGACGCTATACAAATAAAATTGAATTGAATAGATTTGAATTTAAAAAATCAGCCTTTGGATTTGAGGTTTTGGGTTGGTTGATTGACTCAGACACTTCAAGTGCTTCAAATCTTGTCAAAAAATGGTCTGTGTGTGGTGGAAGAGCTCGTAGTCTTTGGTTTGTACTGTAGAACAGATGACAAACATCTTTTTGCTACATGGAAAAAAAGAGAAAAATAGAATGGAAAAAATGAATCGCTTTCAATAGTAATGTCCAACTGTAGACACAGTGTACCATTATTGACCGTTTTTACTATTTAGCCTGATACTTCTGAACTGTTAAAGATGACATTTCTTTTCTAAAATAAGTAAATTGTTGTTGTGGTTTATGATTTTCAGAGGTCTTAATTTTCTCATTTTCTTTTATTCGATGCCTCTGTTCTGTGTTTTTCTGGAAGTGACTCTCCCTGGCTGTCTGCTTTTACCTCTCATTGCCTCCTTGATTGTTACTACCTGTGGACTCTTCCTCTATGTGTTTGCTTTGACGCAGTCTCTCTTTAGATACAGTCGGTCTCTTCTTCCCTCCTGGCCAGCCTGTCTGTCTGCCGAGGCCGTTATCAAATCTGTGTACAGCCTTCTCTGTACATAGATTATTTGTACACCGTCTTGTCGGTGCTTCTTGTTAACCCGCATCTGTGTGGTTTCTCTCAGAGAGGCTGAATGGATATAACCCAATCCAGCTGGGGAATCCAAGATAAATCTACAAGTGAACAGACTTGAGTTTGGGCTCAGCTGCAGATACAGGGGTTGAACAAATGAGTGTAGTTTGTGGTTTCCAATCAGGAGTCATAGCGTCTGTCAACTCTGATTATGTTGATAAAGACATCATCCAGCTCCATTACTGTTACTCACCATGGCCATGTCAAGTAAATGGAAGAGACCCTACTACTTTTCATCGTTGGAATTAGAGCTTTTGGTACAGTATAAAGTGAATTTGAAAACATTTTTCAGTGGGAAAGGAACATGCTCATAGCTACAAGGGCAGAGACTTGGCGTAGGAGAGACTTCAGAGTGAGTTAATGCAAAATTAATAACTGTTATTAATAATTGTTATCATGAGTGACAAGTGGTTGAATGTGGTCATATCATACCTATGATTTCATGCAGGAGAAATCCTGCAGGTGAAAAAAATAAAATAAAATAGAAGCAGAACCAAGCAGAAGAGCTTTGGTTCAGAGAAGACGCCAGCTTCTCTGGATCATGGTCTCATATGGCTTCTTCTTGGAATGATACAGTTTTAATTTGCATTTGTGGATTGGACTGCGAACTGCGTTCGCAGTCATTGATTTCTGGAAGTGTTCCTGAGCCCATGCAGTGATGTGCAGTAGAGGATCATGCCTGTGTTTATTGCCGTGTCGCCTGAGGGATATGATGTGATGCACACATCCCGTTTCAAACTTTGGCCTTGTCTCTTCCACACAGGCACTCCTCCTGATTATCTTTGTTCTGTAGATGGTGGGATCTTCTAAGTCTGTACAATTTTAAGTTGAGGAATATTTTTGCTGAAATTGTTCCACAATTTTTAGATGCAATTTGTCAGACTGGTGGATCTCTGCCCATCATTACGTTCAAGAGGCTCTATCTCTTAGAAATGCTCCTTTCATACCCAATCATGTTACTGACCTGTTGCCAATTAACCTAATTAGTTGTCAATCGCTCCTCCATCTCCTTTTAATTTGCAGCAATTACTTTTCCATCCTTTTATTCCAACTTTTTTAAAAATGTGTTGCTGCCATCAAAGTCAAAATGAGCTAATATTTTCCACAAAATAGTAAAATGTCTCAGTTTCAACATCTGATATGTTCTATATGTTCTATTGGAAAAAGATATGAGTTTATGAGGTTTATTAATCATTGCATTCTGTATTTATTTGTGTTTTGAACAACATTTCAGCTTTTTTGGAATTTGGATTGCGTGTAACTGTGCAGGAGAACGACAATGCTCAACACAAAAATCATTGGGGTATGCCAAACAATCTATCTGGAGCCTTGACATACGTTTTCTGAAGCAAATAAAGCTCAGTTTTAACCAGTTCAACATCTTCAATCAATAAAAGGACATGCCATTGTTCAGACGTCTCCAAAATGCACATTATCAAATCAATTGGCTGTCGAAATTAAACGTATTTCAGCTTTATGAAAGAGAGAAGACAGAAAGGAACTTGGGGTTTGTGAAACAACACCGACTCACAACCAGGTTATGATCGCAGAGTAAGTTACCATGGGAACAGTCTCCAAGCATGAGACACCTCAGATGCTGAAATTATTGATCCTTACTGTGTTGTATTAATAAGGATCAGCCATTTGCTGGGAATTCAGCATTGCACAGTGCAGCATGTTATCAACAACTTGTAGTTCTATTACAAAACAAACTTTATGTTCTTTGATTATGGACGTGTGTCTCCTCTGTTATTCCACCTGAACTATGCCATCCGGGCCTGTAACATGCTGATCTAATCTCCACAGGGACAGTGAAATAGCTGAAAAACACAACAGTCTTATCTTTGCTAATAAGAGGAGTCAGCAAATCAGATATGCAGAAAAGCTCAGGGACTAAATTACTTGCAGCCAAGCTTTATAAGCACGTATGCTCCTGTTAGTTTGATTACATTGTAAAAACCATTTAACCTGAAGCCAAAAACTGAATCAAAAATATATAAACAAATAACTTGTTAATTAAACGCTTTCAGTTCATCAACCAGCAAAGGTTTCAAGTACAGATGAACAAACTGTAATAAGAACTGTATACACATCTTTACCTTGAAGTAAACATATTTGGCTGCTTACATAGATATACAGCAAAGTAATATCACTCTTTTTTTTCCCTTTTATTCCAAAGGTGGACCAACATCAGTGTGGTGTCTACATTAGCCTGGCAACAGACAGCAGACAACATCGCCTCAGTGACTATCATTAGATGACATCACCCACGGCAACCATCCCATAATCCTGCCAGGCCACTCTCAAGGACCACTTGAAATCTTCCTTTGACAACCACTCAGACAGTGAAGAGGCGGAGGAGCCGCAGTGAAACAACGGTGGAGGACAAACACGACAAAGGACGAAAAATGGGAGACGATTCCTGACGGCTGCTTTAATATGAGCTGTGGTGTAAAACGCAAAGTTAACTATATCAAGGCTATAAATAGTGGCTCAGTAGTGAACAAGGCAAGTTTTTAAAAGTAAAGCAGAGCAGTACTCTTCTGTTTAAACCACTCAAAAATGATAATACCAATAATCATTTAAAATCATTTTAAATAAGCTTTTGATCTCTTAACACAAACATCCTGAGGTCACCTTCCTTAAAAGCCTTTATTAAGGAACAATCAATATGAAAACGGAATCAGATGCAAGATCAGTTGATAAAGTAGGAGGAGGGAAGACAAAGGAGACGAGACTGAAAGCAGTAAATTGACAGATGAAAGAGGAGTCTGAAGAAATTGCACTTCTCATTGCAGAGAGATGACGGCGGCTCGGAGAGGAACCATGAGTAATAGGATCGATCTCAGGCAGAGATGAAATAGATTAATGTAAAGAGAAGAAAGACTCTGTAAGAGAACTGAGAATCAAGGGCTGGTTATGGATCTCTGAGCGGAGCTTGATGATGAGAGATGAGAGATGAAAGAAAGGAGCAGGAAAAGAAGACTGAAATTTTAATCGTCAGCTGTACAAGCTTAGAAAAGAATGATACCATAAAGAAGAGGAACTGCCAAATCTACTCACGTTAATGAGATGGAGAGATGAAATCTCTGTCCTCAGGCCCCGGAACATGACGAAGGACTTGGGTGGGAAGGACCGGGCGGTGACGGTGCAGTACGGACGCTCGTAGCCCCCAGCGGGACACTCGCAGCGGAAACCCCCGCCGGACAGCTCCCGGCACGTACCTCCGTTACGGCACACGCCCGGCATGCACCTGCCCTGCCGCCGGTCGAACTCACATCTGTCACCTGACACAAAAAAAAAAAAATGTGTTAATAGAATTAATATCCATGAACCCACGGTACAAACTGTAACAACAAAACCATAATATGTTAATAGAGGAGACTGAGCATGGATAATGGGCCGTTAGAACAGAATAATGTCATTATGGGACGTCATTACAATTTTCACATGTATATGCAAATACCAGCGGATGACCAGAAATCAATACCTGAACAAGTTTTTTCTTTATTTAAAGTCGTTTTAGACTTTAGAAAAATAATATACATCCATTCACCCATGCCCATTTAATCCTCTGCAGGGTCACAGGGATCTGCTGGAGTCTATGGCAGCTCTCTTCAGGGTGAAAGGCAGGGTTAGGGTTACCTGTCCACCCTGGACAGGTCACCAGTTCATTACAAGGCCACATGTAGACACTCACAATGACTCCTCCAGGCAATTTAGAACCACCAATTAAACTAACACGCATGTCTTTGGACTGTGGGAGGAAGCCGGAGTACCTGGAGGAATCCCAAGCTAGCACTCCACACAGAAAAGCCCCTGCTGAGGTTCAAACCAGGAACCTTCTTGCTGTGAGGCAACAGGTCTGACCACCAAGCCACCGTGCTACCCAATAATTTAACATAAAACCATCAAATCAAGTAAAATAATCCATGAAGGGTAGCATTATTCAGGGTGACGGTGCTTTAACTCCTGTGGTTTACATTCTGGATTAAAATCATGTCTGAAATTAAGTGAGTTTGAAGTGATCGTGATGAGCCTTTAAGGACAGGCTGGAGGCTTCTATTTGATATATTCTGCATTAGAATAGTGGATACAGAACAAGCATCAGAATGTGCCGGAGTAGATGGTGTTTCTCATTCTCTGTGCTATTAAGAGTGAAAAGCTGCTAAAGTAAAGCCCATCAGAAGGTTGTTTGGTTGTTTGTCTACTTGATCATAGTCAAAAGAGTGAAAATAATGCCAGACAACCATGTGACAGGAAGTGATATGATGGACAAAAACCCCGGATGACATTATCTGCTGCATGCTAAGGTTATTAAAGGCTTTAGATGTATTAATTCTCCCTGTTGTGTCCTGGATTAAGACACATTAACGTAAGAGATATTGATACTGGAATAGATTAAACCAATGTGCTTTTAGAGAAGAAAATTTGAAGACAATTTTAGAGGCGCAGAAAAAATTGTCTTAGAAGGCAGATGTTAAATGAATTTATATTTAAACCAACTGAGCTATTTTAATCATGTATTATAATCTGCGCTGTTGCTGCAACGTTGAAATGAGAAGAGCAGTTGAAGACGTGAAATGCTGATCGTACTGAAAGACACAGAAATGACGGTGGCGGATTCAAACATTTTACACTGAATGTCGGCTTGTGCCTCTTTTAAACTCAATCAGGAAATAAACACTGAAAACCTGAACTGTATAAAGCCGCAGGTGGGATCAAATAGATTTGAGATGCATGCGTAGTTAGAGTTTTAGGCTTTTAACTTTCAAAAAGCAAAGAAGCTGACCGTGTCCTCTCATTTTGAAAATGTGGGAGCTATATATATTCACAAATGTATTTACATATTCATAGTCAGTGCTGAGTCGAGGACCATCGACTTGCTTATCGCAGGATGTGTGTCACTCGAGAACCTTGTGTTGATTTTAAAGGAGGTCACTTAACATAAGGCTCTTGAAAAATGCCCACAGCTATAAAGCAGGGGTTCTTTGTTCCATGTTGAAGCTGTGGGTTTCCTTACCTCTCCAGGCTGCCTTCACTACGCACCTAAGATGTAAATTACTTGTTGATCAGAACGTGAAAGCAGCATGGTGCTTATTCCTGACGAGCAGCACTGAGAGCAACTGTTGCCCAGAGTCTCATTTACCATTCCTCCAATGAATCAGAGCGCAGAAAAGCAGAAAATTACAGCTGTCGCTTTTCACTGGCGAACATATAGGGCATGGGGTGTTTAGGATTTAGGATTTAAAGGTGGGGGAAAAAAGTATTCTCCTGTTGACTTTGTTCTGCGGCTTTGGAAGAAAAGAAAAAGAAAAAAAAGGAAATCAACGTGAAATCTGCAGACATGAACCAACACAGATTTGGCTGCCAGTCAAACAAGCACCAGTCTGGAGCACCTCAAGAGGCTGGAACTCCCACACAGCGCACACACATGCACACACACACACACACATGGAGAAAAAAGGTACGAGGGGATAGACATTCACTCTGTGTTTTCACCTTTCCTAGAGCACATTTGGACACACACATTGTTTGACATTCAGCAGCTGCACACAAAGAACACCCACAGCCCGTGCCCTCCATATAACCAGACCAGACGGGGTTTGAAACTAGCCTAAAGACAGATGGCTCCTTAAGGACCCACTGCAGAAACCTGCTGACGGCCTCAAACAAACAAATACAGACACAAGCGTGAGTGAGACCCCAAATAAGCAACCAAAATGCAAACACATCAATAATGAATGCAATGGAGATATTTTTGTTTTTTTTTTTAATCTATCTGAGAGAAAGACAGAAGCACAGATCCAGTCTCATATTTCTTCCTCACACACACACACAGACAGTACATGGATCATTGCCCCAGCCCTTGAGGCTGTCGGGTTTGATCATGTAACTGTCTGTGCTGGCACTTTGTTTGTGCTGCTTTTAGAAGCCAGAGAACCCACCGGCAGAGTCCTCACATCTCTACGGTGACACACACACACACACCGTATTGCAGCTGTTCATCAATAAGAGTCTTCAACCCTTTCTAAATGATCATTTGGATAAAAATACCAGCACACGAGACATGGACACGCACAGATCACCTCTCACACACACAGTTAAAAGACATCCACAGACATGCAGACAATCGAGGCTGAGTCATGCACAAGTTACAGACAAAGGAGTGACTGAGAGGGAAGCTGGGAAACAGAAGGTCCAGACTCTCCTCACACCTCCAAGATAACTCAGACGAGTCAGGGTCTGGATAGAAAACACATGGAGATGCCCCGCGGTGTCAGGTACGGAGACTTTTACCTACCTTACCCCTCAGTGGTTGTAAAGTTGACGCTGATCAGTGTATGTTCAAAGATATTATATGGTGGCAACAAAAAGTATATGAAGCTTTTGAAATGTAGGCCATGATTTGTATTAATATGCCATAAAATGTGACCTGATCTTCATGTAAGTCACAATAATAGACAAAAACAACGAGCTCAAGCTGATGACGCACACATATATTTTCTCATGTCTTTACCGAACACATTCATTATACATTCAATATGCTGGTGGTGGTAAAGTAAATGAAGTGGGTGCATGTCAATGAAAACTAATTGGACCAGTTTGCACATCTGAGGTCCAATTAATGAAATGAGTTTGGAGGTGTGGTTTAGACCAACTTTGATTATTAAAAAGCATTTTAACTTCAACTGTTTACAAGAAGCATCTGCTGATGTGAACCATAACTATTTTTCAAAATTATATCGTTTCACGGTATATCACGTTTTTTTTTTTTTTTTTTTGAAGGCACAACTGGGTGTTAACCACATTTTCTTATCATTTAGAGAGGAATTGCTGCAGTAAATTGACTTAGAATGACCTATTTTACTGTCACGAGGAGTGAATATTGTAGAAAAACATTCATATCTACACTAGTATTAATACAAGTTTGCATGGCCTCACAAAATGATACTATTTACAAAGAGGTGGCACTCGTGAATCTAATTAAGTGAAGGAATCAGAATGCATGATAGTTGCAGTTAAAATACAGAACCCTATTATTTTTCAAATTTTGCAAACAACTTGAAAAAACATATTTTGTAAAAAAAAAAAAAATCAACAATAACTACATGTAAATAACGTTCTAAAGTTGTAACCGCTACAACTTTACTTACAACTTTAGCTCGGCAACATTTGTAGATTATTGTAGTTTGTTGGACGTCGTCTTTTTTAAATCCAAAGAACTTCCACACGACAGACACGGCTCCTCGTTTAGGAAGAAGTTCCTCAGTCTCATGTTGCCGTTCTGGAGCTTCCACTTCGGGATTTTCGGTGTTTGCAGCCATCACCGTTTAACCATAAACTAGTAGCGTGTTGTGCCTCCAGTGCAACTGCAAAACAGTCCCCTGTCAAACAATGTTCTGCGGCGCTTACGTTCCGCCGCGCGGCGTTCCCAACGTTGTGTACGCTACAGTACATACTCACTGGTATTACGGTATATGCACTGCAAATTATTTGGTTCTTACCAAGAAAAAAAACTTACATTTAGAAGCGTTAGATATTTTTTCTTATTTTAAGTCTCAGTATAATCTTATATCAAGTAAAACTTTACTTTTTTGTCTCGAACAGGCAGGGAATCCTAAAATGAGACAATTAACACTTAAAATAAGATGTATTACGTTTTTTCCTCCTCCTCATCAAAATAAAACTTGTTTTAAGATTCAATAACAAATTATACCTTTCTTAAATCTAGAAACAAGTGTTCGTACAATCTTAATTTAAGAAATCTTACCAAGTGAAATTATCTTGCTGCATGGACAGATTTTTTTCACTTGTTTTGAGTACCTTTTTCCTTAGTTGTAGTGTTTTTATATTGTTTGAAGACCCCCTTTTTTTGCAGTGTGAAAAATTCATATCATAAGAAAAATAAACACCGGTATTCGGTATGAACCGGTATACCGCCCAGCACTACGTGAGTCCTCAGTTAGACAAACTTTCTTTCAGTGGAGATAGTTTAGTTTTGTGGATAGTGCTCCTTGAAATGGGTTAGGGCAGTGGTTCCCAAACGGTGTGCCGAGGCACACCAGTGTGCCTTGAGACAAGTGCGGGTGTGCCGTGGGATTTTGGGACAACATGGTTTCCTGCAGACCTTATTTGGCCAGGCGCCCCGCCCGGCCTAAAATCTCGAGCGCCCGGGCTACAATGTCAGGAAAAAAAAAATGCAATGCATGCAAGCGACACGGCAGCGCTTGAGAACAGATCAGCGCACATAGGTTTGTGTTATAATGAATTAATGTTGATTCTCTAGTGCTGCACTGTTTGTCTGCAGTTCATTCTGCGCCACCTCTCTCTCTCTCTCTCTCTTTCACACACACACAGTGATAACCTCTCTGTCGATCACTCACGTTTGACAGCTCACGTCTCGTCTCACTTCAATACAAATTTTCCTCCGCTCGCTTTTATGTCAGTCCGTAATTATTTATAGTCAGTAGAGATTCTGGTAAACTTTATTCGTAATAGACCCGGTGCTTTTGTTTTGACCAGACAGTGCGACCTCTCACTGCCGTTTTTTTTTTTTTTTTGGTTCGACAATTCATTAAAGTGACACACGCACACACTAATCAACATTATGTTTAACTTTGTCTATAAAAGAAAAAAAAGAACATTAGGTATTTAAACTAACTAACTAACTAAATAAATAAAGACCAATGGGCGCACTGCCTGTCATGTGGACTCCAAGCTCACGTAGCTTCACTTGACAGCTGTCACTCTGAGGTGATTGATGACCAGTCCGCCCAGTCAAAAAGGTAACGCCTACTATTTAATTTACTGGTATGCAATCGATCAGTAGTAGAGAGTAAATGAGACATAGTCTTTTAGTTAAGAAACTGAGGTAGCCTACACTTTATAGTGTTTTCCATCATCATGTTTGTTGTTAAGCAACTTCTTTCATATTTTGAGGGCAAAAATAATAATTGAACAATCTAATTAATTAAGTAATTTATCCTTTTTTTTGGTCCTGCAGGAAACCCTGGACAACCATACAGTATATTATTATTGCAATATACAATTACAGAAAAGTAATTATTTTTTAATTTACTATAGGCCTATCACTACTTTGTATGAACTCATTTAATATTACGGAGGCAAGCTCACAATTCTTAAACAAAAAACCCTCAAAGAGAACTCCATATTTCGCTGATCAGGCAGTTGCGCAGGTGAGAAATATATGACTGTGACACATCAAGACATCCAACGTAAACACACATAACGAGAGGGAAAATGGAGCGCTTTCTTGTGCGTAGCAAACCATCAACCACCAGTGCAGAGGCTGCTGACAACCCACCGAAAGAAAAGAGAAAAAAACTGTCAACAGACAGTATCACCTAACCCTAACCCCAGTATTCAATTTTGTGACATGTCTGGTTTAAATGGGTGTGTTGCTGCTTTGATGAAGCCTAAATTGATGAAGTTTCAAATTAATTGTTGAAATATTTCATTTATAAATATTTCATGAGCAATATAGTTGTCTTTGTCATATTTAATTTTATATTAGTAAACAATTATCCACATTTACAGATATTTTTCATGATATGAGTGATGAGTGAACACGTGCTATGTGGGTGTGCCTTGAGATTTTTGCTTGTCCTTTGGTGCGCCTTGGGCACAAAAAGTTTGGGAACCACTGGGTTAGGGTCAGGCCTGGCCAAGACAACTCCAAAAGTATAACAGCATTCTCAGGAAGAACCGACGGGTAACAGGGTGTCCATGTGGGAAGACTACAGAGGAAGCCACTGTCCTTAAACATAAAATGAATAAAAACATTGCTGGACACCTGAATAAAACTTCATTCCACTGGGGTGTTGGAGGGATCATCATGATTTGGGCCTGCGTCGCTGCCTCAGGGCCTTGACTACTCGCCGTGAGGTGTGTCAAGTGACCCTGAGAGATCGTTGGAATCAGCTCAGCTTCTAATCAATAATCACTATTAACTCTGTGTGTTGAAGTGTTAAAGGAGAGACTGATGTGACAGGAGGTACATGGGCCGGAGTGGAGTAACAGAAAAAGTGGTAATTAATGTGATTTGGAATCAATCTATAAGCAATGACATGTGTGATTCAATAATTAATGATCAGAAATGATGGGGGATGGATCCATGTTCGCTCTGTGTCGTAATTAACTGTGAGCTGAGGTAAGCGACCGGAGGTCACTGTGTGCCGCAAATGGAATGTAAAACAACCCATATGTTTATCAAAACAGGAGTAGAGGTGGATGAAAACTGAATAAGTATTAGATAGGGGTTTTATAAGGTAAAAATCCCAAGGATAATAATAATTAGCCATGAGGATACTGCTAAAATAGAGGGGAAATAAATTGAACGAATTATGAATCAAGGTTTTGATAAATTAAGCTACTTGTTGATTAACTGGTTATCCCAAACAACTCTGCAGGCAGAGCTACGGAGTCATAACAGAAGCAGGAGAAAGTGGGTAAAGGTAAACAATAAAGTAACTTCGCCATACACAACACTGGGGCCAGGTGTCTGGGTCAAATGGCGATGTCATCAGCATCAGCTCAGCAGGGCCTAGGCAAGGTGGGGCTGTGTGTTTAATACAGAGCGGTACATGGGCTCCAGGCTGCAGACTGGGTTCGTTACCGAATCTGTTATTAAACACGAACCAATCAATCAATCAGTTAATGTAACGTTGGAACATACATTGATAAGTAGATCGTTAGAAAAAGGGTTAGCGTTAGCTGATAAGCTTTAGCTTAACGAGCTATATGGCCAAGTAAACAAAGTGACCTTGTGAGTCTGGTGGTGGTGCCATGATGTCATGATGATTAAGGTAAACGGCCCTGCTGATCTGTAAACATATGAAGTCATTGTGGGACGTGGCCTGTGAATTATGCATGATGTAAAGGACGGATTATGTAAAATTATGCACGCCCCTGTATATGTGAATAACCAATCAGAAGTGTCATGTGAGTTTGAGGGAAATTATGTATGCATATGCAAAGGTGAGAGAACCAATCAACAGTTCGGGGCTGGGGGCAGGATGGACGAGAGAAGGAGAGAGAGAGAGAGAGCGCATAAAAAGAGAAGGCAGAGGGACTCTGTGTGGATTCCTGGAGCGATTTCAGACGAAGAAGGACTAGCTGGGACCTGGACGAGCAACCCCCATCTGGAGGATTAACTGGAAGGAATTACTTCAAGAAAAGAAGACAGAAAGAAAGACGCTTGGAACAGGATCGACGAATTTTTCCCAATTCTTGAAGGAATAATTGGAGCCTTTTTGGTTAGCCTAGCTCACCGCTAGCAAGGAGGAGGGGCCGAATCAGCATACCTGCAGGCCTGATCGTTTGAGCTCTCTCTCTCCCTCCCTGCCCAGCGGCCTTGAACACGCATATTGGCCACATGTGTCTCTCAGCCTGTCCTTGACCAACCAGATGAACTGATCAGTAAGCCACAGCTTTAATTTGCCTTTTTAGAATTAGAATTGTTTAACCAATCCATGCTGTTGCTTAACCTTGCTAATCTGCTTTAATAAATATAAAAACTATCATAAGACGTCGTTGTGGACATTACATCTGTATTCAGAATTTTGAAGACTTGTTTATGCCTCTGCACTAACACACAGGTTCTTATGGGTTATTCTAGCCACAATATTGTCAAATTGTCCCTGAGGCTTGCTGTCCGAGCCACTAAAGTTTTCCTAGCCTGTAACAAGAGCCCAGATCGTGAGAGGAGAGCTGCCGTTAACAGACGTGACCGATAGCTGGACTTCGAGCCACCCGGCTATTCCTCTGAGGACAGTTATTGGAGTGAGCGGGACATACGTTTGGAAGTAGGCAGTGAGAGCTAGGCGTATCTCCTCGACACCAGCTTAAATAAGTTGAGGAAATCTAGTGAGGAACCTCTCCTAGACCGCAACTTCTTACCCGTAGGATGGAGAGCTGGTCCCGGTGACAGACTCTGGTCAGAGACTGAACCAAAACTGGGGGATCTTACAGGTGAAAATGAATTCCCAAGAGGAAAACAATTTTCCAAGTTTACCAAAGCTTCCTAAGCTATCTGCCAGCTAAAGTTTAGTAAAAGTCAGGTGATGGAGTAGGGACAGACTCTCAGCCCTGCAGTAAATGCACCACAGAGTGGCTTCTAAAAAAGTAGTCTCATCAGAGCCCAGCTGGTGGATTCGCCTCGTATATCACCCTCTACTCACCCAAAATCTACCATAAATGGTCAATGCAAAGTATCTCAGGAATGTTTTTACATGTTTCTGCTCCCTACACTGCAAAGTGTCAGGAAGAATGAGTCATGTGGCCACTGTTCAACTAAATTTGTCAGAACCATGTCTGAGTCAAAAATAACTTGTACTTTGATTGTTCACACACTTTTACAGTTCACATAGACAAATTTATTTTCACTCAGAGCCCTTACAGTAATGTGAGTGCAGTCAATTGCGCCGATCACATTTGGGAAGCCGGACATTGCTGCAAATTGCCTTTTAGTGTTGCCCTGTTCTCCCACACTGTAGGGAAAATAGATGTAATGACCCGTCATGGTAACAATGCCATCCAAAACGGCTGGCATTATTGTGTTCAGGGACAGCTGGGATATGCCAGACATAAAGACAGAATTTAACTGTATGATATCATACCCAAAAGGGGCTTTAGGCAGACAATTTAACATTACATATTGTTAATCATATCACACACATACATGTTGGCTAATTCCCACTGGAAAGAGCTGTTTGATAGAAGCCCGAGAGCGCCCAACACCTGTACATGCACCAGTTTGATGTAGCTCCAGCAGGTCAGTCTGTTTAACACTGGACCCAGTTCAGCACATGGATCCAAGAGGATCTAAATCTGCATATTAGCCAGTCATCATCATGGGCCAGGAAATCTTTGCGGTCCTTACAAACTCCCTCCTCAAGGAGTGCCAGTGCATCCATTATGCAGCATTACACATCGGTGTCACTGCACTATTCATGTTTACTCAGCAATTAGACTGATTGCTTCATACCTTGTCATAATTAATGCATCAATCGGTGCCATCCACCGCTCCAGCGTTTCATCTGAAGAGGGAACTACGATACATGAGCACACTGTGCCGAGTGCTGATGGAGCTGTAACGGCTCGCTACAGGAACAGACCTATAATTCTGCGTGATTACGCAGATCTACATGTCTGATATGTAATGAAGCGATGAGATGAACGTGGCTTCAGTTCACCACCACACCATCTGTGCCGCCACTTTCCCATCTCCAAAACATTCATGCACAACGATCAGAATTTGCGTACAGGTGCGCACATTTTCCCAGAAAGGTTTTTTTTTTTTGGCATGGAAAGTGGCGTGCACGACTTTAAGGCCCTGTTTTGTGCCTTCGCAACGTTTGTAAATGAGGGCCCAGATCATCTTTTATTGCACATTAATGCACAAACACCTGTTCCGTCCTATTCCAAAGGGTTCACTATTTTTTCACTCCTCCACATACTCCACAAACTAACTGGCAGTGAGATGTATAAAGTGGTCAAGCTTTCAAAGCTGCCTGTGCAATAAATTAAAGAATAAACGGCTGTGTTTATCTGTTCATTTCTCCAGCATCACACTAACCTTGTCCATCAGTAACTAATCCCTTTAAGTTCTTGCACTGACATCGACTGACTTTTCATTCATTACTTCTCTCAAAATTTCTCCAGTCATCATTCTCACTCTTTATCACCACTTGTTTATTTTTCCGTGTTACTTGTCATCAGCCCGTGTCTCAGCATCACCTCCTTCCATCTGCCACTGAGCGGTCCACTCGTGTCTCCCGTGTTTGGGTGACTAACACCAACACACCCACACACACACACACACACACACACACACAGTGAGACATCCAGTGTAACATCCAGCTCAGCTCGTAGCCGAGCCCGGGGATATTTGAATTATCACATCTGTCTGTCCTTGTTTAGCTTTCTCTCATCCTCTCTCTCCCTTACACTGAAAATGTACTCCTATTTAACTGCACACAACAGGGGAACCAATTAAAGTGAGAAGCCACGCACACACAGACGAACACGGCGCCGTATCCGTGCCTTTGTTTGTTGCAGCCACTCATCCGTATCGGCCCTCTCATTAATATTAAAATAAATAAATAGACGTTAATGCTCATGAATTATGCGCGCGGTGAGACCTTGACACAAACACTTAAAAAACGCACTCACACAAACGGACTTGCACGTGCGTGCACGTGGGCTCATTATACGTGCAAGTTGGCAGACAAACAAACTGTCAATGAATGCACACATACGGTATCAAAAAATAAGAAAAAAATAAATAACTATACATCCATATTTCAAAAGGCACACACACACACACACACAGATCTGTAATTGTATCTACAGGAAGTGAGGCAGAACAGATGTGATCTCAGACTGACTCAGTGATGGCCTTTTTAAATCTTATCTTTAACTCTTGACGGTGTCCAGCTTACCGAGGCCCCACCACAGTAACCAGTAAACGGACGCATGGAGACTCT
The DNA here is from genome assembly GCA_018398805.1 of Hirundichthys speculiger. Lineage (NCBI taxonomy): Eukaryota > Metazoa > Chordata > Actinopteri > Beloniformes > Exocoetidae > Hirundichthys > Hirundichthys speculiger. The sequence continues at coordinate 822,837 of JAGFBZ010000229.1, forward strand.
CTCTGCAGCTCCACCTCATATAGACACAAAGGTCAAGTGATGACAAACAGCAGGTGTCCCTTAGAAAGAAAGCGCTTATCATTTCACACTAAAACACATCAGCTACTGGCGCAGATGCTTGTTAATGAGCATGCCAGTGTGGAAACACACACCCACGCAGACAAGATGGGATTTAATTCATACCAGCAGTCAAACAAAGAAGCAAACACCCACTTACAGCGACAACTGGACCCGACATGCACAGGAGCCACTGGAGGAAAGTACCGGTAACAAGTATCTTTCCAGTTTTACTCCACTGCTGTGTAAATTTACAAGTTGTCACGCAAAAACAGTCATTCTGACAGAACCTATCATCATGATTTCTGTCATTCAAACCTTCCGAACAGAGATGAAACTAACCGTTATTTTCCTAATGGCTGATTGTTTAGATGTCAGGACACAGAGCTGTCACTGATGTACAAAAGTCAAAGTTTTATATTTGAGAAGCCAGATTCGACACAGGGCAACGCAGCGCAACCCTGGAGGGGTTTGCATGTTCTCCCCGTGCTGTCGGTTTCCTCCGGGTACTCCGGCTTCCTCCTACAGTCCACAGACATGCATGTCAGGTTAATTGGTGGTTCTAAATTGCCCGTTGGAGTGAGTGTGAGCGTGCATGATTGTTAGTCTGCATGTGGCCCTGCGATGGACTGGCGCCCTGTCCAGGGTTTGACCTTTCACCCCAGGAGAGCTGTGATGGGCTCCAGCAGATCCCCATGACCCTGTACAGGACTACGCAGGTAAAGATGATGGATGGGTTCAAAATATGTAATAAATGGCTTTAGGCTCATCTGTACTATTATATAATTTTTTCAGCATTTTTATTTCTTTTAATAAGTCATTATTATTATTATTCTTCTTCTGTTAAGGATCTGACTTTTCTGCACACATGCTAAGACTTATGAGTAAACCACGTAATTCACCTCCCAACACAGACTTCAAAACAAGTATCACAACGTCTGGCTTCCTCTCTGCTTCCTTTTTTCTTTGTTGTTTAAAAGTAGAGCTCTATTTTCATTCACCTCCTTGATTTTGTCTTCCTCCACTTCCTGCATCCACCTCCTCTTGCTCCTTCCTTCCTTTTCTATCTCTCCTCCACTTTTATCTGCGTCTTTTTATAAGCAATATATAACAAAACCCACCAGGCTTCGCTCATCCTTTCTTTCCATCCATGTGTTGCTCTTCTCTTTTCTTCCTTTATGTCTGCCTTAATGCATTCACACCACCCCTTCATTCACGCGGATGTTTTATTCATCAAAGCCAGTATTCTTCAACCTCCCCCGGCATCTTACTTTGCTCCGCCCAATCACCCACGCCATCACCCTTCTCCTCCCTCCGAACACATGGTGCATCCCTGGAGGCCAACTCTCCCCTTTGCTCCCCCCTTCTCCTTCCTCTTGCATTGTCTTTGTAAGTCTCACTTCTGCCTTGTTTTCCTCCCCAGCTCATGAAAAGTACCTTAAAGGGATCAATCTATTCTGAGTGATGAGTCAGAGAGCTACTCATTTGGTGAAACATGAGTCTCATGTTGTTATATCAATATATTTTTTTAAGTCAGTGCTCTAAATTAACTCTAAATATTTTTTGACTGCAAAAGAGGCACCATCAAGACATTGGCCTTTAAAGCCAATTTCCTAAAAACGTTGGCTGTTGGTGACCGTAACCGATATTGGCCCGGGGCTTTACTTTTAAAATCCTTCTGAAATTCAATGGTTTTGTTAAAAACTAAAGCCTTTAATTTCAAACCCTCTGAAGTAACAATAAATATGAAGCAAAAACCATTTCATGCGTGAAACCCTCCATACTCACTGAAAATTATAGACCTTTCCTTCATATTTATCAATAATATAAAAAAAAAAAGCATGTGTCATGTATCATTGTAATATTGCGTGTCACTTCAAGCTTGAAAGGTTAACTCACACATATGTTGCAACACAAAGGCTGGATATGATTTCTGAGATGTGTCATCCCAAAGCAAGATGCTGTCAGTCTAAGAAGTTGTTCCATTATTCATTCGTATGTAGATGATATCATCACTTCACTGGTATCTCTTCGGTGTGGAGAGAAACACCAATTTCATACATTCAGAAATAAGTCTTTCTATTAAAAAAAAAGAAAGAAAGAAAAAGTGTCCAAAAAAAATTGAGATTATGCTTGAAAACTTTAAACTGTACTATTAAATATTTTGATTTGTGTGTTATTTTCATTCAACAAGCAGATTTACAAATGACGCCCAGTATAAATTTGGATGTCTTTTTCTTCCTACGTATGAATGTGGTTACTTTCAGAACTCCTAACAAGAAATATAGATTATAGCATCTCTGCTAAACAACATAAATATCTATGACTCCGTCTTGCACACAAAGACACACAGTCATTCACTGGTTGATGCCCTCAAAACAGATAAATAAATGTCTCTCTGATTCTATATTTATAAAAGGAAAGTCATAAAAACTCAAAAGTAAATTCATAAAGCAGTATTTTTTATCCCCTCAGATTTCCACGCTGTGTAGAAACCAAAGTTGAGGCAACAGCAGTCTGCAAGTCTGGTGCTTCTTCTTCTTTCAGCTTTTCCATTTCAGAGTTGCCATGGCAGATCATTCATTTCTATTTTTTTCCATCTTGTGGCATCTTTCTCCGTCTCACCATCAATCCACATGTGCTCTTTCACCACATTAAGAAATCTCTTGTTTTCTCTACCTGAAAGCTCCATCTTGTCCTCAGCGTCCTCCTGCCTCTGTGGCTCCTCTTTCTGTGTCCCTCTCCTTTTTCTCCTGCTTGGCAGCTCCATCTGCAGCGTCCTCCTGCCACTGTATTCACTATCCCTGCTTTTTAAGAATTTCCAGACCATCTCAACCTATTCCGATTTTATCTCAGAGATGTCTGGGTGATGAAGCTTGAGAAGACCCAAATGCAGGTGATTCAGGAAGCGGGGGTGATCCAGCAAGAGTCATTTTTATTAGTACAAAAGAAAAAAAAAAAATAAATCACTGCCAGGGCAGGAAAGTCCAAGAAACAAGGTTATTAAAAGCACAAACCAGGGCAGCGAAGGAAAAAAATAGAACAGGAGGTGTCAAGGTTCAAACACGCCACGAGGAGACAGAACAGATGGACCAGCAAGCCTTAAACCAAGGAACAAACGAGACACAGGTGCAAACAATCAGGAAGATGAAAGCAGGAAGTAAAACAGAACAAAATCAAACAGGGAAACGGGCCATCGAAATAAAACAGGAAGTAAAGTCGACAGCAACAGCTGGAGCATAAAACAAGCAGACCAAACCAGGAGAACAAAGAAGAAAACCCTGAAAACATGAAAACCAAACCTAAAACCTAACAGTGTGCTCATTTTTGATCCCATCCATCATTGTCTCTCCTGAAGAAAATCTGGACAGTATAAATACTGGATATTGATAATCAGCATCTGCAGAAAGGTGAAGTGACTGAACCTGTCTTCTTCACCTCCTCCTCTTTCCCCACTTCTCTGCTCCCAACTTATCTTCCCGAAACTAATTTAGCTTCCTCTTTCCGTCCTCTCAATTTGTAATGCATTTATCCCACTTAGCTCAGCAAGTCATGTCCCCTGCAGTACATTTTTCCATTTAGCATGCACATTTCAAAATTAGGTCCATTATGAATTTAAATGTCTCCATTTCCTCCAACACAATCTGAGGCTACTTCCAGAACTCCGTCCTAAGAACCACATGCACTCATAGTTCGGGCAAACAACTTAATTCACCATGGTCCTGTCTTATACACACAAGACGCACATTCATTCACCCAGTTAATGACATCTAAAATGAATGTCACTCTAAACCCATTCTATGGCATTATCATTCATCCGGTCTGGTTTTTATCACCCCCAAAATGCCCAGCAACCCATTCAAATATAAACTTTAATATCTGACTTATCCCTTACTTCCACTCTATCATCCCAGCTCTCTTTCCAAATGTCTATTTTCTCTTAACTAGCTTCATTTTTTTCTCTCTCACAAATCATCCTTTTCTTTCAGCCATGAGAGGTAATCATTGGACCACTTTTCATGACCTCTTAACCCATGTTCCTCAGTATCTTCAGTGTCTTATCACTCTGTTTTATTCAGTGGTCCTTGGTGTCGCTCATTTTAAAAACTAATTGAGTTTTAATTTTTTTTTCTTTTTTTTTTATCAGTTCAATAAAAATCAGTCCACTCTCTGTGCATTTCTATAGTCTCACAAAACCTTTGCAATAATATGAGAATACTGACAGGGCTGTAGGAAAGGTCAGAAGGAGGAATTGTGGTGTTGCATGAGGAAGTCTGGAGTGAAAGGAAAGCATGTTAGAGGGACATGTATGAGGGCAGCATGACGTCAGTGAGGTGTGGAGTAGGAGTAACAGATGAGCTTTAAGTGGAAGTGGGACTCCATCAAGGATCAGACCTGGTTCATTCTTGTTTGTCATGATTTTAGGACAGGTTGACAGATAATGTTAGAAAGGAGTCTCCATGTTTCTTGATGACATTGTGATCTGTGGTGAGAGCAGGGAGGAAGAAAACCTGGAGACACAGAAATGTGAGGTGAAGGTGAATTACAGAGGTTTAACCCTTGTCTGATGTTAGGGTCTTTTGGACCCATTTTCAATCTTTACTAAAATAAAAATCACACAAGTAATACTTTTTTCAACTTGAAACTCATTGTCCTTGGCTTATTTTATGTGAGGGGCATGGAGGATAACTTTTTTGGGGGGAGCTCCCATTCTACACCCCCCCTTCACATTTACATCACACTCAGGGTGTTTGGGTCCAAAGGACCCCGATATAAAACAATAGAGCAGTAGTCTACTCTACAGCTTTAGTGTGAACATTGGAATAGGACCATATAGATTGTTGCATACCTTTACTTGCCTTCCTTCTACCAGAGACTAGAATACTTGAACAGGGGGTGGAGTGGGGGATATATTTTTCCCAATCAAACTTGACCCAAGGGGGCGGGGCTTCACTACCACGCCATTATGCAACAGGAATCCTACATCCCAGCCCCTGTGTGTGCTAAAGACATGATGCATGCACCAGGGGGTCAACAGGGACAGCCCTGAGTGCACCTTACTGTCCCACAACCACCCTTGATCAAAGGGGGTGGGGTTTCGCTACCACGCCACCCGCAACACAAATCCCACAATTAAGCCCCTGTGTGAAATCAATTCCATGCAATACATATCAATAGTACTGAAGGCCTGCTTTCCTTTATTTATAAGCAAGTTGACTGCAGTATTGATCATAACTGTTTTACTGTATGTGGTGTATTTATAGATAATATAGAAGAGGTCAAGGTACATGGTACCTGATATGGTCTAATAATAGTGTCAATAGTGACATGGAGGTCAGACTCCACCCCCTTGTACCAATGTAGATTGGGGACTGGTCAAAAACCACCCACAAGCAACACCCTGGTGAAGACAGTGTGTCTTTGGCCCTCACAAGGGCTAAGTTGTGGGATTCGTCGCATGTATGATGGCAGAACTCCACCCCCCCAAGGTGACAGTCAGTACAGGGAAGGTCAGTGACATCACAGCAATGCACCAGTAACCCTCCAGTGAAGACAGCATGTCTCTAGCCCACACAGAGGCTGAGAAGTGGGGCTGGTGGCTCGGAAAAAAGCGTTTCGATTAGGCTCCGCCCCCTCAGGTTGGAGAAACCTAGTGGTAGGTCAGTGACCTAAAGGGCATCCTCAAGTTTCCTCCGGTGAAAACAGAATGTCTCTAGCCTGCACAGGGGCTGAGTTATGGTATGAAACCCCAACACCCCGAGAATGCAGAAAATCCTAACACCACACAAGGGTTAAATATGTGGGTTCAACTGTGCAAAGCTGTGGGGAGAGTGTAAAAAAGCATGAAGAAGATAGTGGTGGAGAAGAGTGTCTGGAATTATCTGTGATAAAAGAGCAGCAGTGAGAGTGAAGGCAGAGGTTTACAACATCTGGGCCCATCTCAGTAGCACTGACCAAGAGCTGGAGCTGACAGGGTTAAAGATGGTATGATTTTCTCTTGGTGCCACATGGATGGATCAGGATTGAAGAACAGTCAGGATTAGATGTGTTGGAGATAAAGTAGGAAAGGCTTTATAGGATAGCTCGACACAGAAAGAGGTGGCACAATGAATGAATGAATCACATTTGGCAGAAGGATGATGCGGACAAGATAGAGCTTTCAGGTAGGAGAAAAAAGGAAAGACCAAAACAAGATTTCTGGAGCCCTAAATGGAAGAGCCAAAAACATGAAGATCTGTAAATTAAACACATTAGGGCAGGGCAAAATAACATGTCATTATCGCAATAACTCATTAATTTATTAACGCCGACATTTATTTTATCACGCGTTAACGCATGTTGCTCACATGCTTTTGTTTTGAAAAGTCTGTTTCTGGCTGCTGCAAAACCAGGAAGAGAATTAGCAGATAAACATGCAGTAAAAGCTAAAACAGACATTGAGAGACGGTAAAGTTACTGAACTTTAACATGGACATTTTCATTTTAAAGTTCTCCCAGACGGAGGATTCAACAGAAACAAGGTTATTTGTAACAACTGACAACTTGAACTCCCGGTTAAAAGTCTTCTGCTGTTATCTCAGAAATTGCTTGTTTTAATGTTATGATTGTGGCTCAGGATTTTGTTGGTTGACTTTTTTTTTTTTTTCATAAAAAAAACAGTGGCAATAAGCTTTATTTTATTTAACATTTTTTCAAGATGAGATTTACACTAAATATGTGTTACTGACAAGTGCTGATGTTAAAAGTGTTTGAACAACAAATGTTATGGCACTTTAGTTCATATGGCAGCAGAACATTTCAATAAAGGTGCACTTAACACTACTTTTGTGTTCATTATTCGATTTTCTGTATACAATGTGATTCATCGTGATTAATCAAGGAAATCATGCAATTAGTAGCAATTAAAAATTTTAATCGTTGCCCAGCCCTAATATATATATTTATTAGGCACCCCTAACGGTACGGTACAGGTGGCTCAGGGTACAGGTCCGTACCAGGGGCGCCGCTAGGGATTTTGAGCCCCATGAAAAGAATCTTTACCGGGCCCCCCAACACAGCGGCGAAATTTGTTGATGTTATTTTTGATCATCATTAGGGGCCTCTCTGGGCCCCCCTCAATCATGGGCCCCTATAATCCGTATCCTTTACCCCCCCTTTTTCAGGCGCCCCAGGTACGTACCTCGGTTTTTGTGTCATGGTTTCGGTACAGATTTCGGTACAGTTTCAGACCACCTGCTACCCTAAACCCGCGATCGCAAGATACCGAGTTTGCAAGCGCAACTCGCATGTCGGCGCGTAAAAGAGCACGTCCAAATGGAATAAATGTGCATCCACCTGGTCACATGTGGACGTGCACAAACAACTCTACCTCTCGATTACGTATCACTGTATTACTTGAATATGTTTTTATTCTCTTGAGGTCAGAGGATGTCTGGTCAGCAGTTGTGGTGGATGTGGAAATAGTCACGGCCAGACACGTCAGTCTGTACAGCTGTGGCAGGATCTCATTCAGATGTCTGCTGTGGAGGAAACCAAGGAGATCTTTGTCAAGCTGTAAAAGGTTGGATGCGGGAATTTATTTCCGATGTGTCTGAAACTGTTGGTGGTCGAGGAGGGACAGGAACATTAATTGTTCGTGATCTTTAAATGCGCATCCAACGATTCGTTCTGCAGTATTTTAAAAAGCACATCAGCTTCGCCAAGACGCACCACTGGTAACAACTGGATCTTACGCAGGTAAGATCGCGGGTTTAAGGGAGGTGGAAGATTGCGTTCTGTTAACTGTTAACTGTTTTCACTCCCTCGCCGGTGTATTCAACAGCAAAACCAAAATGCCCCCACACTGGTGATTAAAAAAAGTTTTTCCCAGTTTTTCTGTGTCTATGACCTGCAGCCATCTGGCCAAAGTGTGATAGGCTGGTCACTGTGAGTGAGCGGAGGCGAGTGGACATTGACATGCAGTGGCGGGCCTGTTGCCTAAAAGGCATGCACGCTCACGTGCACGTCCAATGCAAAGTTATTGGAACATAAATAAGCATATTGTCCTGTGCAGGTCGTACCAAACAGTTCAGTATTTTACCGAGTACCGGTGCACTGGGGCGCCGAAAAGGGGGGGTAAAGGATACAGATTGAGGGGGGCCCAGAGATGCCCCTAATTATGATCAAAAATAGCATCAACAAATTTTGCCGCTGTGTTGGGGGGTCCGGTAAAGATTCTTTTCATGGGGCCCAAAATCCCTAGCGGCGCCCCTGCCGGTGCATCCCTACTATATATATATATATATATATATATATATATATACAGTCATGGAAAAAATATTAGACCACCATTTCTTCTTCACTTTCTTGTTCATTTTAATACCTGGTACCACTAAACGTCATCATGTGACTAAACAGACAGAAAAGAAAACACTGAATGCATAAAAGCAGTGTTTTTGGCAGTACAAACACCATAGCTATTGATGTAAAACTTAAGTGATTTAGGTTATAATCAAGAAAACCATGGAAAATGGTGAGATATCAGCTCTTAAATAAAACTCTTATGAGCAATCTTTGTGGTTATCGTTATGTTTGTCCAAACAAATGTACCTTTAGTTGTACCAGGCATTAAAATGAACAAGAAACTGAAGAAAACAAGGGTGGTCTAAATATTTTTCCATATACTATATATATATATATATATATATATATATATATATATATATATATATATATATATATATATATATATATATATATATATATATATATATATATATATATATATATATATATATATATTAACACTGGCCTGCACCGAGGTTATTGGTTCAAATCCCTACTGGGCATCTCTGAACACACTCTGAAATGCATTAAATCAAACTAAGCGAATCAGTGTGTCAATCAATGAGCCGTTGAAAGAAAATTCTTGATTGAACAAATCAGTTGATCCACAGCATCGCCTTCATTTGGCTCCACATGGGAGTTACCTTACATCAGTGTTATAACTGGCTTTTTACGACTCATTTCTGCATTTGGCTGGAAAATATTAAAGCACATAATGAGTTTTTTTTTCTGCTGCCAGTCGTTCTTTGAAAAAGAAAATCTCTAGTGGCAGTCTCTATTCACATCAGATTTGAGTTCTGTCACAAAGGTTTTACTCATGTGTGCTGTGCACACTTTCTGTTGGCAACGGCACCGTTTGTTTGTTTACTGAGCAGACGTGCATTTTCCAACATGTCACATGCAGTATAACGGCTTTGTACGAGAGCAACAAATGCTGCTTGTTTTCTGAAATACGTTTTGTATGCTTGGCACGAAACAGTGGGTGCTTTGTTTGCTGCTTTTTACTGTATTTGGTAATTCAGGGGTTTTATTCCAGGCAGTATGAACTATTAGGCCCAAGGCAGTTTTTAGTGAGCTCCCCTTCCACTGAACGTGGCTTAGTGTGTGTTAATGTGACTGCTTGTGTGTCAAATGGTGTCTGCTCTGACTTAATGGATTCGATCACCCACTGTGTGCAGAAGAACCAACTGGGTTTTCATTTATCCAAAAGGCAGAGTCATTTCTCCCGTTTCAGCTATGACTTACATTTTGCATTTTTCTGAAATCTGAAATTACGCATCAAAAATGATACCAAACTGAAACAAAGAAATTAATGAGTTATTTAAAATAAATACTAGAGTTTAAGTTTGGAAGCATCTTTTTTTTTTTTTTTATCAGACTGGTGCTAATCTCTAAATGTATTGTTTAGTTGGTCGTATCTGAATAGTGAGGAGAGGTAATGATCTTCAAATCTGTCATTTACACAAAAAAAGAAGTTGCTACATTAAATTCGCTAAGTGGTATGTTGTTCACTGTTCAAGTATCATAATTACATACTAAATCTTCATAGAAAAATCTCCGAGCTGTTACTCTTCCTGTAAGGAAACCTGCTCAGGTTATTTTAGACTTATGTGTTGGTATGAGTTTGATATAGAACTTTACAGAAAGATAATCCATGACAGAGCCAAGGACAGATGTGGACAGCAGTCATATTCTATATATGAAGTGTTTTTTGAAGAAACTATTGCAGTTTTCACGTAAAAAAAAGCTTAAACTCAAATTTAACCACTCGCCTGTTTTCTTTCTGCATTACATTTCACTTCTACTTCTACTTTTTTCACTTCTTCAGCTCTTCTACAGCTTCCAGTTTGTCTAACCAAGCAATTCTCCGTTGCCTGTATTCATCATCTATGTCATCTATTTTTCCAGTCTCATTCACTTCTCATATTGGTCTTTTCATCACTTCTCCATTGTTTTTTGACCAAATTGATTTCTTGAATCCATCCTTCATTCTTACATTCCTTCCTGGGTCACTCTACTTTTCTCCCTTCTTTTTGTCAAACTTTGTAAACTGTCTACACCACCTTCAAAAAGCTGATATTTGCATAAATCAAGCGTTATTCTTCAAAAGTAGAGATCATTTTTCTTCCCTATCTGATGGATTAAATTTCTCCGTGTAACGTGCATATCTGCCTCATCACATCCAACACTAATCCCACCTCGACCTACCGCAAGTCTTCTCCGTCTTTCCCCCCCGTTACTTACTCCTGTTTCCCTCGGTGTGAAACACAAACAGCTTCGACACAACCAACAGATTTAATTTCTACCTCTGTCCTCTCTCCGCTCCGCGTACTACTTTATCTTCCCACAAATTCAGCTTGCATCCATGCCTCCATCCTTCTGTCTTTCATCTCCTCTTTTCATCTTTCAGCTTTGCGAGGCGCATCCCCCATACTACAGAAACTGTCATCTGCATAATGTGCATCGCACATTATCATTTCTGAGTCTTTCCTCTTTTACTCTGTGAGAACGATCCTCTCTTTCCGTCTACCACCATCTCAGCACTGAAGGTTCTCTTTCAGCTGAAAACATTTTTTTTTTTTTTTTCCACTGACTGCTTTCAGGCTTAATAACTGTTGCGCTGGAAGTTCCTGTTAGTGCTGTAACCCTGCCTTGTTTTTCAGAGAAGCGAGCGCTTCACTTCGGGTTATGATTATTAAAACTTTAGCTTTGTACCAGCAGGAGGCAGGAGTGCAAATACTGCAGCTGACTCACTGCAGAGTAAGTCACCTTGGAAAGATTGATTGGAAAAAAGCTTAAAATACTTCTACTTATATGAATGAGAAAAAGCTTAAAATACCTATCTATTTCATATTTTTCTATACACTCATTGTTTGATGCATCAACACGAACCCCACACAGTAACTTTGCTGTATCAAGCCTGCTTGCACATTAACTCAGGACCGTACTTTAACATTCAATAATAAGTTTATCTGCTGCTTGCTTGAAGTGCAGTTAGAATATTATTAAACTTCATTGGATGCTTAGATGCTACTTTATTGTAGACCTATAACATCATAGTCTGAGTACGTCTTTAAACTGTAGGATAAAAAGACAAAAGACTGGTCCCTGCATACAAGTTCATTCATAAAGAGAATCTCCCTTCAGGGATTAATATAATATAATTCATTTCTATTCAGTAATCTTCTTTATTATTCATTCATTTTTTATATTCAGTGAAACAGCAGCAATTAGACTGCCACTGCAACCGCAAGCCTTCTGGGGCGGACTTAAATGGTGTGGGGGGTGAAGGTGGAGCAGGAAGGGCGAAGGAGCAATCAGCTCGGACCCGGGCTGCCGACTCGGCCAGGCGGCCTCTGGCAGTCGCCCCCCGGCAGAAAGCCAATTAGGTTCCCCCTTACAGGCTAACCCAGAGCTGGTCGCTGTGGTCCGTTTGTTCAGTTCACAGCACAACAAACCATTTGATCTTTCAAACGAGACTGATTTTGCTCTCTAAGCTCTTAATCTCACATTAAATTTACCTGAAATGCTGAGCTGTGAGGAGGTGAAGTGTTGACAGGTGGTGCTAAGCAGTTTACACCACACACTGCAATGCAGGTGTCACTAAAACAAGAAAACAAAAAAAACAAAAGAAGCACCTAATTATGTATATATATTTGGCTTTATATGACTTTTACCTGATTTGGAACATTTAAAATTAACCCCTCATTCAGTTCTCATGGAGATGAAATCTAGCAGTAGATACAAAAATATGTTTTTTTCTGCTGCAAATAAATGGACATTTTGACGTGGGGGTTCATGTAGACTGACTCCCCCCCTAATGGTTGTTTGAGGAAACTGAACGAGTTTGATGACAGACCACCCAGCCGGATGTAGACCCTCAGGTACACCTTGGAATAGTTACCAGCCCGTCACAGGGCCATGCACTCTCAAGGTCAATTCATAATTCCCAATCAGTGTAGCAGGCATGCTTCAGGACCCCCAGAAGAACCTACACAAGCACTGGAAGAAAGGTCTCGACTGGGATTTGAAGCAGAAAGCTTTAAGCTGTGAGGTTATAGTGCTCAACCCTGTGGCGCGCAATTTAATTCAGTCAATATTCTCCTTTCAGTGCCAGACTCCTTTCTTGGGTTTTTGATAGCAATGGGAGTGTGGTCTTTTTAAAAAGGTTTCATTAACACCATGTTAGTCATTTAGCTGTCTGCTGTTTTCAGCGCAGTGGGTACCCATAACCCCTCAGCAGCCCTGAAACTACAGGAAGCCTTCAAATATATTTTTTTAAAAAAAAAGCATATTTTAAACACTGAACACTCAAGTCACAGCCTCTTATTTTCCTCTAAAAGCACAACTTAACAACAGGAAGACGACATTCCCAAACAAATGAGCTGGACACTGAATTAAACAGTAGATTTGAAATGATTGTGTGGCATGAAGTTTGATTTCACTGGAAATATATTTAACTGCCCAAACAGACATTTGACTGAGTCGAGGGTTGAAATCTACTATTCAGCCTGCTCCTTGGGAAGCAGAGGTCAGCTGTGGTGTTAATGTATTGGCGTAAAACACCTCGACAGCTGCTTCTTTCCTGCTTTGAAATAATTATTTAAGGAGGCAGATGTTAAGCCACAAGAGATTTAAAGACATGCGTAGCAAGGAAATTGTAATATGCTGAATGTTTATTACTGTACTGCATTTAGCTGCATTTTATAATTTCTACTTCTTATATTTTCCATTTTAGTTTGTTGCTTTTTTTAAAAAAGCACTATATAGGGTGCAGTGTTGAGCAGTGACACGTGTCCAGTGTATGCGTTGCTTTTTTCCAGCAGTAATGTAACTAATTACCAAAAGAATTTTGGAAACAGCATTACCTCTGCAGCAAGATTGAATTCATAACAGCATAACTTTAAATGATTTTTGAGGCTTGCAAAATGAGCCGTGGCAGGATGAAACACAGAAGTACAGAGCAGCAGCTGCCGCGTTAACTTGGAAGATGAAGACAGACGTGCTCACATTCAGACGTTGGACGAAATGTACTTTTATTGCATCAGTAAGAAAGACGACAGGAGCGTCATCGTCAAATGTAATTTGTGCATATAGACACCGAGGTCTCTACAACTGCTGACGTGCGGGCTGCTGACAACAGAAGCTTCTCAGGATGACGGTTCGTTGAATTAACAGTACGAGTCTGGAAAAGCCGCCACGGAGCGCAAACACATTAGAGGGAAAGACGCTTACGAGAAATCTAACAGGTCCATTAAACTGACGGGCTTTCCAGCAACGTAATGGTCACTGCTACTGATGATGGATCAAACTCTGTAAAGGTGTTTAAGAACGTACCGGCCTGCTGATTTTGAAGATGCTGGAAGATGCAGGAAGATGCTGCTTTGACTGAGAACGAGGACATAAAGCTTCACCAGAAAAATCACAATGAAACGTGGAAACGCAATGAGGCCTGAAGAACCAAAACTCCGTACACAATGACAGGCTCAACAAAAGCACAAGACCTTGACATCAGTTGGGTGAAAGGGTCAAACCTCACTTATGCCAGCGTTACACGTGTTTTTATCTTCGTCTTTGATGTTCACTCTACTGAAAGAGCACTTTCTTACTTGAGCGAGGCAGTAATTTTCAACCAACAATGCTTCTTTTTTTTAAAGGCATGTTTTGCCTTGTTTGCCCCAAACGAACACCAGCAGCGCCGCTCAGCGATCACGTCTGTCTCAAATCTGTTGGAAACGGCTGTTTCTGACTTTGGAACATCGAAAAAAACATCGTTTTTTTTTTTGGTCTTCGGTCAAAACCCCAGGCTCCGCTCCTTTCTGTGAGAGCAATCCATGACTTCAGAGGAAACTCACTCAAAGCCACGGGAAGTGTATGAGAGGGAGGGAAAGAGGTGGGCCGGGGAGAAAACAAAGGAGGGATAGAGCAAACTTGGTTAGGAGACGTCTGGAGAGTTGTGTGTGTTAGAGGATCAATTCATCCCGACATATACATCGTCATCCTTTTTTTTCTTCCCTTTAGCCTGAAGGTATTGATGAGACACCACAACCCCCGACGCCCACGCAGCACAAGCAACTACCCAGAATCCATCTGATTTCCTTTCCTCTCTTTCACCTCTCATCCTCTATCCCCTGGCTCCATTCCCCCTTTCAGCTTTACTTCCATGTTATTCTCACTGCATGTATCCGTTTCCCTCCATCCATACCTCCCACTGATGCCGTGTCCCATCTCTACTCCTTCCTTTCCTGCTTTTACCTACTTTTTATTTCTATCATCATTTTTTATCACCTCTTGCACTTTCTGTCTCCCTCTCACTCTTATTCTGTCCATTTTTGTCTCATATTTTGAAAGATTTTCCTTCTCTTTCTTTTGTCCTTTCTGTCTCCACGTCTTCCACGTATCACATGCCCACCTATTCAAAACTGGTCCAATAAAATCTCTATCTGATCTAATGTGGAGTGTGTCCAAAAATGCAAAGTGTGATGGATGACAGATGATTAAAACAGGAACATTTCATTCTTTATCTCCCATCTGAGGCTCCGGACCAAAAAAGAAAATGCAGCAATAAGAAGTCAGTGAATATGAATGTCAAATCCTTGTTTTAGTGACTGGCATGTAGACATGGAGTGTTTCCATGGGAACCACATCTTATTTGCTCGTTGATATCATTGATATCCACGTAAAGATGTTAGAATTAAAAAAAAAAAAACAACATGTTTTTGTTTCCCCACTTCCTCAATGAGCAGACAAGCAGACGTGCCGCAGCAGTTTTAGAGGAATATGGATGTGAAATGTATAACATATGACATTTAAACTTTAATACAAGACCAAAACCCTTTTATGTGACGATATGGCAGCAAACGCATCACAGATGGAAGTCAGTCCCTGTCTGTTTGAGTTGTTCTGTGCTGTTCTGTGTTGTGACTGTCAGGCCCGAGCAGTTCAGAGCAAAAACACTTCTGGAAAACCTTCTGACACATATCAGCTCATTTTTATGGGAGCTTCCCATTAAAACAGGAATAAAACCAGAGTCAGAAATGATCTGGGTTTTTTTTCTAAAGATAGAAATGTCTTGTGTCTCGTGTTTTTGAAGCATTGGAGAATTAAAGTTTCACTTTTAGTTTTGGCAACACTGGCGTTGAAATTAAGTTCTGCAGCGATGGTGAAAAACATATTCGAACCTTTGAACCTCTCCATTATTAGATATTTTATCTCTGTTTCATTAACTTTAAACACTTTAACTTTTAACAGGAAGAAGACTCATGTTTTGATTATATTGTAATGTCATTAATGACAATTTCTGCGTTATTATAAATATCTAAGTATTTCGTCATTGTGAGGAGCTTCAAAAACACTGAAAAAAACTACGATTCGTCACTTTACTTATGGTGTAAAACTGGTATTTCTTATGTGCTACACACTGAACCTTCGACAACCTTATGGAGCAGCTGGTTTCTAGTTAAGTTTTTGAGATGATGATGAAGACAGAATCCATCCATGCTCCAAGTTTTCTTTTCTGAAGGTGCCATCACTTTTCAGTTTCTGCTGAGCAATTCTCAGACAGTTCTGTGAAACAAAACCGACTCATCAAAGCCTCTCTTCTTCTTAAAAGAGTTCATTTGTCCCATGGTTGTACGGCGTAGCTTGTTACCCGTGCATTGTCTGGATTTTGATGGAAAATAAGTTCTTGGTCGATGTGTCTCACAGCGGGATCTTGCACCACAAAAATTTCCCCATACGACTCCTTAAATTATGAATATCACGTTGACGAATCCAGCGGGGAATTGTCTAATAAATAGCTCTTTCTTCCTTCTTCAGATCGCCTCTTCCCCTTATCTCTATCCTGTCACATTGCTTTTTATTTCTTAAGGTTTCCTGATTTCCTTAATCACCCCACCACTTTGCCACCGTGCTCCGCCTCCTCCTCGGCTCATTTCCCGTCTCCCTGCTCATCTTTCATGTCTGTCTCAGTGGGAGGTTGGAAAATGCTCCGTGTCTCTCTTAAAAGGAAAGTGCTGGTTCACTCCACAGACTCTCTTTTGAATCAAAACAAAGCCAAGTGCGATACATATCCTCACACACACACGCGCACACGCACACGCACACACATTAACAGCATCTCTCCTCTACAACATCAAATCAATAGCTGAGGCAATGCAGCAATATAAAGGGACAGAAAATAACAGTGAAAGGACCCTGGTGGATTGGGAACATATGAGTGACACGTGTGTGTGTGTGTGTGTTCGTGCATGTGTGTGTGTGTTTGTTTGGAAAAGGCTTGGTAACAGGTAGCTGAAGATGAGGAAGCTCTCTCAAGAGGCACCGTGTATATTTTCATGTTGTTCAGCTCAACATGACAAAAGAGACTATCAAAGTATAAGTCAGTCTGGAGCGCGAACAAAGGAGCGGTGACAGTCAGTTTGAGTTTAGCAGGGCACAGTTAAAAGCTGCAAAAAAAAATAGAAATATCCGCCCTGCACTGTGTTCTTTTCCTTTCAGTTGCATCTTGAAAAAACACCATTCATCTCTTCATCTCTGCAACCATTAACATTCAGGGAAAGACTCCGTGTAATAATACGTTCATCTCATCTTTGATCAGTGAACGAGTCTGTAATTATAATTGTGCCCGCCACTCTGATTCTTTTCCTGTACAAAAAGCTAATCTGGTTCGTCTGGATTTGACTTTGATTTCCTGGCAGGCAGCACCAATACACGCACAGAGGGAACTGTGAAAAAAAGCAGCGCCCGACCCCAACGCCCTACTCACCAGAGTAGTCTTCACGGCAGATGCAGGTGTAGCCCCCCTCTCTGCGGGCGCACACCCCTCCGTTCAGGCAGGGGTTGGAGTAGCACAGGTTGATCTCCGTCTCACAGTAATCACCCGTGAAGCCCACCGGGCAGCGACAGCGCAGGCCCGCGATGGGATGGATCGGCCGGAACAAGATGGAAGGTGAGGAGATGAAGGGCGCCGAGCTGTTGAAGCGAAGCACGGAAATGCACTTCATGTAGTTCTGACAAGGCTCCCGCAGACACACGTTGTCATCGAACGGCAGAACCTGGAGTGACGGGAGAGGACAGATGAAAGGTACGGGTCAGAGAGGACGTTTCCAGCTCACATCCTGTGACGAAGCGATCATTGCTCAGTAAATATGCATGAGTAGCACTTTTTTTTTTCTCAAAACAAGCTTTCTGATGAGTGACAGCAGTGAAAGCACAGGGATGACATTAAAAGTGAATTCTCCGTGATAATAATTTCTCTGAATTACAGGAAACTTGTAGTTTACGTGGAGAGTAAATAACGATCCATATACCAGCTGGGGCTCAGTCGGCTCTGCTTCCTCAGGAAGCCCAGATCTTTCCATGTGCATAACGAGATGATGTATCCACTGACACAGATTGACTGACTAAACCGATAAACAATGATGTCTCTGTCACGGGCTGCAAACAGGGACGTTTTGAAGCTATGATGGAGAGCGGGACACTGATCTAATCCGTTACAGAAAATCACATCGAAGGTAAGTGGCGTGCCCAGCGCACCTGTTACCACTGGGATTTCCCTGCTTGGGATCAATAAAGTTAATCTATCCATCAGTCCTGATTCTTGAAGGCTCTTGATCTCTCATCACAAAAGCTTCTTCAGTTCTAACCGACTGGTGACACTGAGGGCCCGATCTTCCACCAGATCTCCTAAAGCCGCTATTAAGGGATAGCGGGTAGCGGGAGGGGAGTTCCCCCGCAAAGAACGCAATCTTTCACCTTCCTAAACCCGCTATCCCACCTGCGCTACCTGCTACATTATGCATAGGAGTGATTAGGGCGTTCCACCTGTTAAACCAATCAGTGCCTCAGTAGCCATTGCCTTTAAGAGCAGGTTGCGCTACCCACAAACCGCTATGGAGCATCTTTTCATCCAGATTGGAGCAGCTCTTATGCTGCTCCTCCTCTTCCTTCCTCCTCCTCCTCTGCACTGATATATACATAAAAATATTTTTACACAGACAATTCCTATCGGCTAGTCCGAGTCCCAGATAGTCGGTGCCTCCCAGTAAACACGCTCTGGTCGTTAATGGTTTAACTGGCGAGCAAGCCTTTTAAGACGATCTCTGCCATTTCCTCAGGGGTTCAACTGAGGCCAAATCACGCTTTTTATACAAGAGTTAATTCAAGAGGTAGAGCCGTTTGTGCACGTCCACATGTGACCAGGTGGACACACATTGATGCCATTTGGACGAGCTCTTCTGCGCACCAACATGCAGATTGTGGGTAGCAGGTGGTCTGACCACCCACTACCAGCAATCCGCAATCGCAAGATATCAAGTTTGCAGAAAGGGCAAAAGACACGCCCATTGCCACACCTACAAAGTGAGAAAGGGAGCCGGTATAGCGGATAGCGGCTTTAGGGAGTGGAAGATTGCATTAGCGGCTAGCGGAGGTTCCTAAACCTGCAATTTGCAGGTAGCGGCTAATGGGAAGTGTGCGATCAGGGCCTTAATGCACTGCACTGTTTTCTGATTTGGGGTTGTAGCTTTGTCTACATCATTTATTTCCCCTCTGCCCTTTATGTTATTCAATAATGAAATGAATTTGCTTGCTTTTTGGAGCTTTATGTCTAGCCTTGTCAGCCACATCCATTCAGTTCATGAAATTAGCTCTCGATTCTTTGTATTGAAAAGGCAAAGAAACAGGAAGGCTGGCCAGCCTAACAGACATGACGAACAGCATCCTATTAAGCTCATCTGGTGAGATAAATTCACAAGGTTGCATCTTCTGCTCAGAAAAAGCATATTTTCTTCTGCATTTATACACGTTTGGGTAACTGCCTGTAAAGTGGAGGTCATACTCTCAGCCCTCTGTTTAAACTGCTGCACTGCCTTTCACCCCTTCATAAATTCTTATTTTCCTTTTGGTCGCACATGTTCACATACATTTAAACATCTGCGTATGCACACGCATTCATGCATGTGCTTGCATGTGTAGAAATGCTCTGAGCCATGTAAACATGTGTGTAAGCAATGTGTCTGCTGTGTGCAGGTATGCGTCATTTCATGCGTGATAACATATGGTGGTTATATTTGTGTATTGTTGCAGAAAGTCACATGGCTGTTTTGCCATGAGCTTCTATATTGCATCAGTTCACATGGAATATCCTGACATAACCGTCTTGTGCTGCAAGCTGACTTTTTTTTAAGATAAAATCCATTTGCAAAAAGAAGCTCAAGATTTAAGAGTCAATATTGAAGCTAGATTTCATAATCACAGTCACAAATACATGATTGAATCATCAAATAATCCCATCAAAAATATTTACGTAAGTAAAGATTTGATTCAGTCTCTAATGTTTGCAGTGCAGCAAGGAAACAGCCCTGTATGTAGTGACACGCCAGTAAGAGATTTTTCAATGCGATAGACTTGGAGCATTTGCACATTTGTCTCCATATAGTACATAAAAGGGTCATCCACCAACACAAGATAGTTTAAGTTGTAATCCCCGCGCGCATCTCTGCACATGAACAAACCTCCATCTGCGTCAGAGATGTCAGCCTGGGTCTGTTCAGGTACAGCTGCTCCTCCAGGGCCTCGGAGGGGAAGAAATCTCCGCCTGGCAAGGCGGCGGAGAAGCTGACATTCAGTATCCTTCCTGGCGTTGCATCCATGTCCGGCTGGATGTTGAAGATGAAGACGTCCTCGACGGGCACCGAGAGCACGGAGGACACGCCCTCCAGGAAGCTCCCCAGCAGTGGCGAGAGGAAGTGCTCCTGGGACATGTTCTGGAGGCGGACCGTGACGCTGTTTCCAAGCATGTCCTCGGTGATGATGAGGACACGGAGAACACACTGGGCCGAGATGCTGTGGAGACCGTCTGTAAAGTTTCAGGAAGGTGTGAGAAAGAGAGAGAGAGAGAAAAAACATGTCAATCTACAGATGTGCTCATTCACAGTTGAATAGAACGTAAACTAAACTGTTTAAAAGAGCAGATGAAGAAGTTGGAGGTAGATTTAGACAGCAGAGTGACTAAGTGTGAGCAGATGAAAGAAATGAGTACAGTTAGAAGAAAGAAGAAGCAGGGAACAATTGGGAGAAGTGCACGTTAATGCTGCTTATAACTCTGAAGTGAATAAAACACTCACTCAAACCAGGTTTTAAATTAAATCAAAAGTAATGTATTTCAGTGTGTTGTCTAAAATTTCATGGGGGGGGGGGGGGGCTGCCAGTGGTTTTTACAAAAATGGATATGCTTGGAATGAGGTTTTTAGAGTATAAAGCATATTTTCACTCAACAGCATAAGTTGGGGATGAGGTTTTAGTTTTGGCTCACTGTTGTGTTGGTTCTGCATGTGCGTAACATCCAGAAGCTTCTCTGGTTGTGTGTGTTTCAGGCGAGTGATCCACAGATAAAAACGACGTCCGCAGTAGTCCAACAGCCACTTCCTGTGGCTGATGAACCCCATCACCTGCCCCGCTTTGCTTTCAAACCCAATCAGGCATTCTCTTTTGTTTGATTTAATATAAAAAAATATGTTATTTCCTTTGTTCTGGCTTTTTTTTTTCCTTTGAAATGCAAACCAGGGTAATGTATTGGTACGGTGAGATCAGTCACTGGGTGTAGCATCAAAGAGGCCTCTATACACACGCACTCATACTAGATAAGAGGGTTTATGCTACATGATCTATTTTGTTTTACATAGTTGGGTTTTACATCATTACATTTTATTCTTATGTTGTTTTTTTGAGTTGTCAAAGACCTGCTAGCCCCTGTGCTGGCCTGGGGTAGTCGTTCTAATGTTTATAAGTCTGTACGTTCTCTTTTTATAACACCATCCTCTTTGTGTCTGATTTATCACGATCGTATCGTGGCCCCAGTCCAAGACTACGGGGTGCAGCGGCGTGTTTCCGTAAATGGACGGTATTTGTGTAACAGTTTTCAGGTCTTATTGACGAGCTAAAGTGGTTTTGCACTACAGGCAACATTTACTCATCCACACATACATTCATGCATCACTCTCAGCCTGTTGGAGATCTACTCAAATATTTTTTTTCTCTCTTAACTCTAAGCTGTGTTTTCTCTCCTTTTAATACACATAATCACACATCAATTAACACACCGGAGGCATTGTGGAGTTCAGTGAATCAAATTACCTTTCCCACTGGCGGACAAGTACTCTGCCTCCCACGCAGAGGAGTTGTCTTCAAAAGTGAGAAAGGCACAGCCCTTAAAGGCAGATTAATCAGAGAAAACACATCCCATCATGAACTCCCCCCTCCCTTCTTGGCTTGGGCAGGTTTTTTTTTTTTTGGTTCTGGAGGAAGACTGTCCCCACTCTTAAGTTTAATAGTAGTGATTCAGTTCTTTAGTCTCACATTGCAGCAGAGAAACAAATTATTCTCATCAGTCATCAGGAATCATTCTCAAGCCTTTTCACAAGAGACACACACATGCAAACATGCTTCACTCTCTTCTCCCACTGCAACTTTGGCTAAAACCATGACCAACATCAAGTTTATTCATCCACCAGTGCATGCGCTACAGCAAACAGGTGTAATAAAATGGTCAAAAAGCTATGAAATAAAAATACAAACGGTATCACTAAAGCTCAAGAGGCTATTTCTGCAGCAGTATTGATGCAACGTAAAGGTGAAATGGGGTGAATGATAAGACAGAATTAAAGAGTAACAAAGCAACGCGGGAGTGGTCTTGTAGCAGAAAAACACAGCAGAAAAGAGCAAAAGGAGGAAAAAATGCATGATGGCCGTGGATGGAGGGATAAGACGAATGGAAAAACCGTGGACTTGAGAAGACTGAGGGACAGTGAGATAAAAAAGAAAAGATTTATTAAAAACTGTGTGTGTTTGGGGGGGGGTTGTGATAATGAGAAAATAAAGATTATATAAAATAGAATAAAAAGAGGTCCAGGAATTACAACACATCACATTTCATATCTAAATGACTGACAGCTTCCTTCTGTCTGTCAACACTATAATAATCACAAATCAAAATGTTATTGTTTGCTTTTAACTCGTATACTGTATATTTGACTAAAAATATCAAAAATCATTTAAAAGGATTAAAAAAAATAATTGTGCATTAAAAAAAATAAGGAGGAAATAAAAGAAGATACAGTACAGATGAAAAACCAAATTTATGGAGGAGGAATTAAGGGAGAAAGAGGGAGGAAAGAAAGACCGAGAAGGTACGGAGGCTGGGGGTTGGGTCTGCTGGCAGCTGGTTTGATTACCGGATTATGAGGAGACTCACTCCCCACTGACCCGAACACACACACATACACACCTACAAAAATATGCACACACACTGAAATTCACAGGGCCTTCATAATGAATGAACAGCCAGAGGGAGTGGTGGTCTTATGGGGAGGAAGGGAAGAGGATTTTTTTTAAAGGTTCTTCCTCTTTCTCCATCTTTCTCTCATAAGCCCACTACTCCACGTACAGATATGTATGTGTATCATCAAGTCTAATTAAATTATCCTTTCATTTAATGGGATTTCATATCATCCATTCATTGAGTTGTCTTCTGTTTGGGATCAAAGACTCTCAGCCCTGCAGAGATGCAGCATTAACTGACTCTGATCTACTGTCATTAGAATCTGACAGGACACTGGATGACTTCCTTTCAGATGAAACTACCATCAGCTAAAATCTGATTTCAAGCATATTAATTATGACAACTAGTTTATAAACCAGTCATGGCCTCACGGGCACCTGAGAGTGAAGAAGTCAACATATTTTGCACGAAAATGAGGCATGGGACCCCGATTAATGCCAGAGATACCTTGAATCCAGGTGTTATACTCTGGAAACCTAAAATATGTTCAAATTTATAGAGTTTGAAGTAAGGCTCTCTTCAAAGAAAGAATCAGATAGGTGTTTTCATAACTACAATGTACAGAAACACTTACTTTGATTCAAGAACAGGGAACATACACGAGTATTCTCTAGTATTAATCACTTACTTTACCTCCTCTCAATCAAACTCAGTACGTACTGTAAATAACTGTACAGTCTGCTTCCTGTAAATATACTCTACATTCATGTCCTGAAAAAATACTGACATTGTTTACCAGCAGCATGTCAGAAATTTACAATACTTAGACTAATCAACTATAGATTATTTTCTTGTACCTGATCATAATTCTGAGCTACAGTAAGAAACTCTTAAAAACGCAAATTTACTTTACTGATGTAGCTGGAGCCAGTAAGTCATCGTAGATATACAGTGGAAGGTTTTACAGCGGAGTCGTGATCACAAATCAGAGTGTAACGACTGGTTTCCTGTGTACATATACGTTCAACACATTTTCACTTCAAGGTCGCCCATCCTGACGCTTGAGTTAGAGCCTCTGTTTTCAATTTGCTGGGAACCCCAAAGCAACGCCGTTGCTCCTGTAGTGTCTTCTGAGGCAGCAACAGTCATGAGGAGCATCGTCTCAGCAGCATTTTGACATCTAACCGCAGTGTTTCTGTAACCTTAACCAACTATTTTTACTGTACAATAAAGTATAACTGCAGGAGACCTAAGAAAGTCTAAATAAAGACTAAAAGGTTGACAGAAGTGAACAACAGAGGTCTCAACAATGGCTTTGAGCACAAATCCTTTGGTTGAGAGTCAGTCAGCTCTCACCCTCCTCATCAGGATATCTGGTTTATCTGGTTTAGCTGTGCACCGTAGAATTACTGTTCATGTTTCCAGTTTAATCAGTTACCACTGTAGAGGGACAACAAATGACAGTATGTGAAGAGTCTGGAATGAAAATAAATCTAAACCGGAGCAATAATGTCAATGTGCTGTATTTTAGAATAATTAAAATTTAAGGTAAGTCAAAATTCTATGTTAGCATTTAAAAGGTCAACTATGGTTACAATACAACAATGCAATGAGTATTAAAATGTAATATAAGGCTGGGCTCAGATGAGTCAGAGGAGGAAACACACCCAGGGAGCCGTCTGCACTGAGCGATGTGGACATCAGAGGAAGAGTACACTGGTGCTTCAGTCCTGTGGTACTTTGACCAAAGCAGGTCTCAGACATTTCATTAAGACCTCAGGCAGTCGTGTCAGGTCGTGTCAAATCTTGTGAGTGCTATCAGAAAATGGTGATTTATCAGTAAAGGCTGGATTGATAGCTCATTCCTAACAGAAATCATTCTCTTTAAATTAGCGCCATGTGCAAAAGGAATTTCCAGGTTGAGAAACAGAAGACATCTGCAAAGTTAACTTGACTTTTGGGAGATTTGTCCACCTCAAAATGGGTTTAAATGAATGAAGAGATAACAAGTAATTTAGTACATAAGGTTGAAGGCATATTAATGATAGTAATGACTTAAAAAAAATAATGTTGGATTATTCATGTTGATTATCCATGTTAGCTTTTAAAGTGTGATTTTGATTTTTCTACTGTATTACATCAATACACATTAGAGCTGTAGCGATACACTAATCTTGCGATACAATACACGATATTCGGCTCACGATACGATATATATCGATATTCATCTTACAATACATTTATATAATTTTCTGAAAGATTTTAAAGGGACAAAGAAATTTTGGTGACATCTTGTAAATGTTCCAATGACTTTGTTTGAATTTATTGAACTGAAAGCATCAATTACACATTATATGGCTGACAGGCATCTTGCAAATGCTGGACAAAATGAATAAAAGATTTATTGAGAAAAATAGTTTCACTTATTTAAACAGTGCAAGAATCGATAAAATCGCTCAGCTCTAATACACATTTGACATTTCAGTGCTGGGGTCCTGTTTTGGATGGCAGGTTTTAAATGTAAAATCACCAACTCAAAATGGATAAAAAAATTCATCATCCATTTTAGACGGGATTGTTTCATTTATTTGTACAGATTATAACTGATGCAGCTGATCATACTGACCAGCAAACAGCAGTGAAAGGTGTTGTTTTACTGTTTTTTTTTTGTGTAGTAGGCATGTTTGCTTCCTTCAGGCTGTGCGCCTGCTTTTTGATAGGAAAAAAAATATATCCCTATTAAAATGTCACTGGCAGGCACACTAAAAATCCTGCCTCAGAGGAACCCCCATCAGAGGCCCACAGGGGGCAACAGCAGTACTCAAACAGCACCATTTGACATCTCAACAAATCCTATACAAAGCTAGAATGAATAATGGAAAAATGGCTGTTGTAAGTATCAGAGCAGCAGTTTGCCTTGATGGGTTTTAAATTAATTGTGATTTTATCAGTTTTCAGAGGTAGTTTTTCTCCAAGCTACCACAACAAACTGGCAGTCACCGACACCTGATATAAACATACAGATATACAGAAATACAGATACAGTGGCAGCTCTTTGAATTAACTGGTTTTCACAATAACTGAAAAACACAACATGCTTAACGGACAAATAGTTGCCACTGCTCTTTTCTTTTTTTGATCACATTCATTAATCATTCACTGTTCCGGGGGGAAATACAAGAGAACCCCCAAGACTAATCACTTCAACTAAAGCCGATTGGAGTCAGTAGTTTCCACACCTGGAGTCCAATTAATGGAAGGAGGAGGTGTATTTTGGAGCTACTCCACTTTGATGAAAGACACTGCTGAAGTTCAGTAGAAGTGCAGAGATACAAGAAGACAATGACCCTTGGCACTGGAGTAAATCCACCACAGAATGGCCTCAGAAGAGGAAAATCCGGCTTTCTGAGGGGACCAGTCAGGGCTCAGACTTTAAACCCACAGAGATGCAGTGGAATGACCTCGAGGAAGCCGTTAACACCATACATCCATACATCCAGCTAATGTGCCTGAGCTGAAGCAGTTCTGTAAAGGCGAATGGTCAAAATTTCCCCCGGAAAATTGTGCTGATCCGCAGCCACCGAAAGCTGTTGCTTGAAGTCATTGCTGCCAAATGGACATTATCGTTGTTCAGACTATTACTGTGATTTAGATGAAGATCAGATGGCTTTTTATGGCACATTAATGCAGAAAACCAGTAAATACCAACAGTGTCATCAATCTTTTTCTTACCACTGTTCATTTAGTTGCAGTAAACTAATGTGGAGACCCTGCGTCAGCACATATCCACCATCAAACAAGTCAAAGTCCTTTCTGAGTTTTACCCAACATAAACTGGTAGTAGCTGTGATAAAACAAAGCAATGCAGTTTTAGTAACTTAAGAAAGTTTACATTTACACCATTCAAAGCTCAAGTTCAGTAAATAGCCAACGGATCACTCTGAAAGTCTGAAAGTCTGCACTCTGTCATCAGTATCGGATCTCACAGAAACACAAGAACAACATGGAAACAGTGAACGACTTTGAGACGTAAATAAAGGTGATCTTCCCAGTAAGCCAGGAAGTCATAACTAATGCATCACGCCGTCTCCACACCAGCCCACTTTAGCTCGCATGTAAACAATAAAACATTGATAACTTCCAAACTCAAAACCCCCACAAATGGAAGGTTATTTTGGCAACTTCTGAAACACGGGAAAACAAAGCATTTTAGAGGTTACAGCGTGAAGACACTTCTGCAAGCTCTCACAACTCCTTTGGGCTTCCTGCCAATATCTTTCCCCTCTTCACGCCAATGGACTTCAAAGTTGGCGGAGCTGCCGTGCACAGAGGCTCTAAGAATAAACCACGCTGCTCTAGAGTCATCAGTGAAGTCTCATGCACGTGTAAACACCAACATGCCATGAAAGAAAGGCTGGCCCCCCCGATCAGCGCTCCGGCTCCGAGACGCTTTGTGGGTACGTGCGGTCCCAGCGTTTCAAAGGGTTGAGGGAGTTCAGTGCTATCTCTCTGTGCCAGGTAGCCTGACTAATAGAACACTCAAAGCTTCTTGAATGTCAGGGCATCCTGAGCCCGCTGCCTGGAAATCCAGACGGAAATAGTCTGCAAAGTAGCGTGCAATTGAAGCCCACAGCTGGGGCTGCAAACAGCCCCCAAAAAATTCCCAATAAAAGGTTAGACGGACGGGTCATGAAGAGGGGCGGCTGGCATTTTCTTCTAAGAAGCAAAACATTTAGAGTTATCATCAAAAAAGCATCATTGCTTTTTTTCCTGAAATCTTCCATCGTAGAATAAAACAAAATGAGGAGATAAAAACAGAGCAATAAATATCCAGGAAGCAGCTCCTGCACTACTCTAGAAAATAAACTGCAGAAGCTCATGCAAAGAATTAAAGGATTTTGCTTTTTTTTTGGTGAAAATTCTCTGGCTTTTTCCTTAATTGATGCAATTAAGTTAAGTGCATTTTCTTTATAATGAACCATAGAAAAGGATTCGTGGAAATACTGTCTAGAAGATGATAAGATGATTTTAATCCACTCTTCTTTTCTTTATTCAGAGACTCAGAGTCGAGTCAACTTTTCTGATCTGCAGTCGGTGGGTTTATTTAC
Organism: Hirundichthys speculiger; assembly: GCA_018398805.1. Taxonomy (NCBI): domain Eukaryota; kingdom Metazoa; phylum Chordata; class Actinopteri; order Beloniformes; family Exocoetidae; genus Hirundichthys; species Hirundichthys speculiger. Next base: position 850,608 of record JAGFBZ010000229.1, read on the forward strand.
AGCTTTCAACTATCTGCAAACCCCGCCAGGGTTAGATGTTCAAATCCTTGCACCCTTCAGCGACATTTACACTGCTTATGTTCAGGGTCCAACTAAAACTGTTTGAACTCCTGCGACTACGACGAGTAGGGATTAAAAGGACACACAAAAAGGGAGATATATTACAAGTAGCATGCAAAACCAAAAGCAGTAAAATTGGATTTGCACCGCACAAAAGCTTTGTGCCGCTACTCTGAAACATACCAAACACTGTCTCAGTGCCCTCAGTCCCTTACTTCACAGTCTGTGCGCTCACATGGTTTTAAATCCCATTTCACACTGTGTTGTCACATCCCTTTGTTTGGCCTTTTCCCGTCTCTCCTCTGTGTTCGCCGTCCTCGAAAAGACCTAATAAAACACGGGAGAGCACTCTTATTTTTGAGAACTCGTATTAGTGAATGCTGCGTGGAGTTCCCGGCTGCCCTCAGGCCTGCGCAATAAATACATTCAGCTGCAGCAGGAAAGAAACTGAGCCTTTTCTGAACACACAATCTGAAGAAATGGAGCACGGAGGCGAGTGTGTGTTGATAGTCGCTCAAAAGTCGTGGCTTCCGTCTCAGAGCACGAAGTGTGAACGTTCAAAGTGGCTGATGGATAAATAAGTAGGTAAAGGGATAGATGAAGACAGAGGCGGGGCGGTGGAATAACACAGGCGTCAATAATGGCATGTATGCATCATTACAAATCACATGCACCCAGGCACTGACTTGACAGCTGATTTTTGTGCTCTGTTTATTTGTTAAAGCCTTCCAGCCCCTGAGGTCCGGGCACTCATTATACTCAGTGTTAAGTAGAACAGTTAAAAAAAAAAAAAAAACACTCACATACTGAAGTACAGCTGCCCCAGCTACATAATGGTTTAAACCACCCTTTTATAACAGAGACGGTAATCCTTTACATTAAAACGGCAAACACAAAAGCCCTGTTACACTTTCAGCCCATATCAGGGTTTCACACACCCTCGTGTGTATTGTACTTCTAAATAAATCCTCAGTGACCTCTTCGATGTGCAGACATGGCAGCAGTTAGCAGCTGTTTGCAGCTGCAGCCTTCATCTTCCATCATCTATCAGTCTTCATGTGCCACTTTAACATTAATTGTGCACTTGGAAAAAGTGTCATCTTACTTATTTTTAATCACAAAAAAAAAAAGATCTTTGACTGGGAATGGGCTTTCATCTTGCTTGATATGTTTTCTTTGTGTTAAATTTGTCTTTTTTCCTTTTTTTTTTTTTTACAGCATAACAAAACTATTCTGTAACTGGAGTACCAAAGATTGGGTGTGTCTCCAGCTTCCATTACTTCTCTTGCAATCAGGTTCATTTCTCAGCTCAAAAGTTCCCTAATTTTCATTTTCCAAACAATTGCTCTTGTGGGGTGGTGCAATGGCGCAGCAGTAATAGTGTAGTCAGCACAGCACGAGCAAGCAAAAGACCCGCTGCTACGCTTACTTGTGTTTGCCAGCCATTAAAATGCATGTAAAAATAAATGGAATAAAATTAAAGAAGAGTGTGATTAACAAAACTGCGGTTTCTACGGAAATGACTGGAAAAGATTTGTCGAAATGTACCCGATTAAAACTGGTCAGCACCAGTGACACGAGTGTCATCAGCCCTCCAATGCTTTTAGAAAAGCTTTTTGGTTTTTTCTGAAGGTATTTTAGGTTTAAGTCTTTTAGATTTTTTCTGGAAATCAAACAGCAAAAACACAGAAAACCTCCAGTTTTTCAGACACGCTGGACATCCAGGCCCCGATTGTGCACTTCCCGCTAGCCGCTACCCGCAAATTGCAGGTTTAGGAACCTCCGCTAACCGCTAATGCAATCTTCTGCTCCCTAAAGCCGCTACCCGTTATGGCGACTCCCTTGCTCACTTTGTAGGTGTGGCAATGGGTGTGTCTTTTGCCCTTTCCACAAACTTGTTATCTTGCGATCGCGGGTAGCCGGTGGTCAGACCACCCACAACCCGCATGTCGGCGCGTACAAGAGCGCGTCCAAATGATGTCAATATGCGTCCACCTGGTCACATGTATTATGCATTTTATTTACATTTTTATGCTCTTTTTATTAATTTAATTATTTTCTATTCTTCTCATATTAATGCCTTTACAAAGCACTTTGAGTTGCCTTCCTGTACGAGTCGGGAGAAATGGGCGCACTGGTCAAAACTGCAGAAATATGACAAGCTCTGCAACTAAATTAGTACATTTTATGATATTTTATGATAAGTGTCATTTTATATCATTTGATCTGGATGGCATAAAGAAATTAAACTTTTTTATCACGTTATCAGGGGTTTGTTTTTAATAAACTGGGCTGGAACAGAGAAAACAGAAGAAACAGAGCCGCACCGAATGAGTTTCAGCTTTTCATCTTCCTTCAACCCTTACTGAATATTAAATCCAATTAATGAATAAACAGAGCGGGAGACCAATGTTTCCATGTCAGAGGTTTTTTTATGGAAAAGAATCAACATATCTGAAATGCATCCAAATCCAAAACACCCAGGTCCCCCCGACCCAGAGTGGAGTCAGTCTCATCAGGAAGGAGAAGGAGACAGCACTGAGAGCAGCTAATTAGCAATCAGCAGCAGCAGCAGTTGCCAACAGCAACATGGAATCTTACTGAATTTTAAAGGCCACAATACAGTTTGATTATCAGATTCACCATCTGATATTTCCAAGCTTGATGAGCTTCGTAGTGTTGACTATATGATAGGGTATATGTGACACGTGGCAAAACTGAGAACAAGTTAGGTCAGCAAATGATGAACGAACCAGGAGTTCAGATGAATTAGCCTCTCGGTTTTATTTGAGAAGAAAAACTGTTTGTCCTGACAACAATTTCTTGGTTTTAGTTGCGCAGCTTTACGGCCTTACAGGAAATCTCAGAGACTTTAACGGACTCGTTAAACCTAACTCTGAGATGAACGCAGCGCGGTGGCTGCCTCGTTGTCCGGCTCGTCTCTCTGCAGTGGTTCTGTTTGTTGACAGTAATCACATTAATGTCGTGGAGCTAATGTGGTAATGATTTATTAATGATGCAATGCCAAACATAGCCCAGATTTTCCAGGCTGCTGATAGTGTTTCCTCATCATATTTTTTCTTTCTTCCTTCTCTCTGGTGGCTGTTTTGGCCTGAGCTCATCGTTTAACCTTTGAACAATCACATGTTGCTTACGCACACTCAGATTTGCATTTTCCGTTCAGCATTTGGCCCATAGTTGTCTGAAAGGTTGGAAAATTGAGCCTCTAATAAAACCAGTATGTCTTAGAGTCTATGATGTATGTTGATAGTGGTTTCTGCTTGTCTCCTCTTGCCTTTAAGACTTTAACTATCTTTAATGCTAATGAAAATAAACTGTAATGGATCAATGATAGATCAAAACCATCAGCAATCTGCTTGGACTGCCTCCTGAAAATGTTTTATTCTAATTTTAATGTAGTACAGAGGCAGAACACAAACCAAATATCATTCAACCTGTATAAAAAACAGGTTGGGTTTACTGCACCATTAGAAATTGTTCATCTGAGCAGTTACTTTGCTCGGAAACCGCTGTTCTGGAAAGAAATCTTCGTCTTCTGGAAAATAAGGAAGAACTCTTCAAGGAATGTAAATGGACACGATTTTCATGTCAGTCTACTCAGAAAGCCACGCACGAGACCAGGAAGGTTCAGGGTACAGATTTCAGAGCTGTTCCTGCCACGCTGCAAAGCTCCCAGCTTCACATTAATTTGTTATGCTCTCAACTCCACAAAAACTGTTCCTGACAGAATATTAATTCACACCGTGCCCGAGTGTGCTGCTCCAGCAACCCCCTCCTCCACCCTCCCTCGTGCATAATGTTGCCGTATTTATCACAACTTTTTCAGCAGTTACTCTTATTCTGCCACTCAAACCGCATTGTTACTGGGGAGAAGGCTCATCAAGTGGACCGTGTTTGCACTGGGCAGCTCCCAGTGGAGTGTGAGTACCACTGCACGGCTACAACATGGACTACACATCCGGAAGGCTGCAAATAGACACTTTATCAGTGTGTTTGCCTTGGATGTGTCCAACTCTGGTTCTGCTTGTTATGCAACAGGGAAATTTTTCATTCTTTTATCAATTTGCATGAAATAACCAAATTTTTTCTCTAATTCAAGCATTGCACATTGATGCTGTTTTCCATTTGATGGTCTGATGGTGTAAAATACGCATGAATCCCAACCAACCCACAACTTTAAATATCTCTCGCCTTCAGTGGGATAAAACTTTCAGCTTTAAATAAGATGGGTTTTTTTTTTTTTCGAATCCTATTTAAACTGATGCCATACGCTATGTCAGTGTCTGCTGCTGTGATGTTGAGAACTGCAGAAATGAAAGTCTGGACTAACGCCGGTCACTGTAAAAGCCTGTTGAGGTCACAGGTTTGTCCTGACGTTGTTGTCATGGTTACATAACATTAATTAGCCAGCAGAAAATTAGACCCACCATCTGCCTCTGTGCACATCTGAGAGGAAACTGTGTCAAACTCCACAAACCTGAACCTGATCGGAGCCATTTATCACCTGACAGACAGGTGACATATCGTGTCAGCACACTGAAAGGATCAGCATGGGCTAATGAAAGTTTCTTTTAAAATATGTTACAGCTTTAGACTGCTACATTGTGGGTGGCTAATATTAAAGTATAACAAGGTTAATATCGTTATAAAGTCAGCTATTTCAAATGAAATATGGTCAGTGGGTTTGAGACTATTTTATGTTTGTCTCCATATAAATGTTTGGAAGTTTCAGGTCAATATGCATTTTGTTGTGAATATTTGTCTACCCATATCACACATCAATATGTCAAATAAATGCGCAGAGTGCTTAGAATATTTAAGAGCTAAAAAGGAGCCATTTCACAAGTCAGTGAATTGTGTCAGAAGGCTAAAAGATCTTAGACTCCCAGAAAGCATGACTCCAAGGCATAGCTTGTCTTCATATAACACTGCCTACAAGAATAGGAAGTATGAAGATGACATGTTTTCATCCCTGGAAGACATTCAAAGTATTGCATTTTGTTGTGCACATGAAAAGAGGCAGAAATAGCAGCGAGAAGAACAAAAAGGTGCTAAAGAAACCACTTACACTCTGCTAGAGTTCTAATCTTTGCACAGATTGCCAGTTTTAGAGTAAAGGTTTTTCAAGTCAAAAAAAAAAAACCTGTCTAACAATATTTTAAAAATGCAACAGCAGTCTATTTGATATAGTTGCAGAACTGTGGAGAGCAACTAAAACTAAGTGTAACAGTCTAAGTTCTGGTATTACTGTGCTGCGAGATGGTGTTTACCAGCACACTATTAATAGAGGGATATTTAATGACTTTATCTGTCTTTAAACGTAAAGATAAAATTCAACAAAATAGTATTCATCTCTCCATTTAAATCTACTTAAGATTTAAAGTCCCATATTACGCAATTTTGTTCAATATTCAAATTGATCAAGCACCACAATACAGAAGGTTTACCTTGATAGCAACTCAAAAACTCTCTGGGTCTTCATGCAGGCTAATGGGGTCAGATGCCCTCTTCTATCTGACTGAAATTTGATTGGTAATTCTCCAACTCTTGATGGAAACGATGTTGCCACCGTGGTGCATGAATGAGTTTAATCGGACACGATCCTGAGGATGCGTATGTGCTAGCGAGGGGTAAATCCTCTAGTTTCTGTGTGCTTCAGTGAGCACTGTGTTTGGCCCCTTCCCACTGCTCCCCACTCAATCTGCCTGTGGTGGCGGGGTGTGCTGTCCACATGTGATGGAGCGGCACCAGGAACAAACTGACGCACCTGTGCTGCACGGCTAATCACTATCCCTCTATTCAGAGAGCGCCAGGACCGCTGCTCCCACAGATGTGTGAAATCCTAAACAGAGACTGAAAAACCGTATGTTTCCTGAGATCGTGGTCTCGACTCTGAGGAGCTGGGACTTGCTCCACTGCTGTTACTGGTTAAACTAGTCATGATACGAATCATGACGTGACACCGTCAGTCACATGCCACAGCGACAGTTGGAGGACGTTGGGATAGATGCATCAGCTGGGTTGATCTGCTCTCCGGGTTTAGAAGAACAATCTGCATTTTCAAATTCTGCTTGCGTGAGCAGAAAGTCCACTTGAAAAAAAAAAAAAAAAAAAAACACCTTTGAACCTTTAAATGTCAGGAAAATAATATGTGGCCTTTAAAGAAGCTACTAAGAATAAATAACCATTTTTGAAAAGCATCTCAGTCTATAAAATATTTGCACATATAACAAATGCACACAGGCTTCGGCTCCTATTATATGAAGAACCTTTGTAGGGCTTCCTACGAGTTCAGAGGTTCAGCTGTGTTTTTCACCACATGACATTTCAACTTGTTCATGACATTTATCGCTCCGTTTAGTTCTCGGGCGTTAACTTTTGAAAAGAAACAATCATGTTTATCACTGCAAACCACTGGAATCTAACAGAATTGAAAAGGCAATAGGCAGGCAGGACAAAAATGAATTATAGCTGTTAACGATCGCGTCAAGAGAAATAAGAGAATAATGTAAATGGCCTGCATTTATAAAGTGCCCCTCCAGTCTTATCAAGCACTAAAAGCTCTTACAGTAAAAGCCACATTCAGTCACGCAGGGCGGTTTATCCCATACACAAGGCCCTGAGCCTTTTATACACACACTGACAAACTGGAGGCTGCTGTGGTGAGATCAAACTCCTAATTTATTGATCTCTGATCAACCGCCACAAATCTAGGACTAAAGTCTCATGTAAGGACTCTAATTTTTCTTCATTTTAATTTGTGGCTTGTAGCATCAGCTGAAAAAAAAAAACATTATTATCTCAGATGGAGATAATCCAGAATGTACGATATATTCACATGGGAGTTGACCTCCCTCGGCTGACCCATATTACACACAGAGCATCGGCGCGCTCACCCAGAAGACAGTAGTTAACATCAGTGCACTGACCTATATGTGCTCTTAGTGAATTCATGGCGCACTGACCTGTGCCCAGGCTTACTGTTGGCATTGTTCTACGATGTGCCTTTTACTGCAAAAACCATCTGAGCTCCCTGAATACCTGGCACAAAAGTCAAAGAGGCTCTTAAGCTCATTATGGGGGGAAGAAAAATTGCATCGTGAGCATATCAAACTTAAACGCATTAGACTCACTGGTTTGTTCACTCATTTGCAGAACGCTCAGGATCTTATGCATTTGCTCTCAAGCTACAGCAAGCTCCATGAGGCAAATTAACAAGCTAGATACATTTGTTAATGTGCTTATGCGAGGAGATTTGCGGGGCATAAACTTGTGAACCAACAAGAAATACATCACACTGCTGGCACGACCTCGAGAGAAAAATCCACAGCGGATTCGTCCACATTTAGACACACGTTGTGTTCACGGGAAAATAACTACGTTTTGTTTAACGCTTTACAAGCAAATGGGGCAAAATTCTAACCAAGCTGAAAGTGGAGCCTGAAGTAAGCAGTTTGAAGAGTGGGTGAGGGGGTGCACGAGTACATGCTTTACTTGTAATGGCTTTAGACTTGATGTCTGAGAGCTCAGGGGCCGGGAGGGAAATAATTTCAGAGGCATTGTGACTGATTCGCGTGAGTTTGTTCATGCTGAGCCAGTTAATGTTGGGAGAAAATGAGAAATGATAGAGAGGGACTTTTGTAAAGCAGCAGCGGCAAATTCCTGAAGTTATTGTTATTCTTTTTTTCTGCATTCTTACTGTGCTTTTATTTTATTTTCACGTACCCTCTGTAAATTACTCTGCATCAAATATATCAAGCATTTATATGTATGATCATACCACACTTATAAATGAACAAGTAATCATAGGATGTGTAATGTACAGTAATAAAAAGCATTAAATACATTTATTGTAAAAACACCAGAAATTAAACCTCAGAAAATCAGAGACAGAGCCAGTATAGCGACCTGTCTGCCAAGCAGTACGGCTCAGCTCAGTGCAGTGCAGCTGAGAGCAGTAAACCCTGACCACGCTTGTATTTCCACTGACAAATGAGTAAGCCAGATGAATAAAGCTACTTCAGCTACTTAACAGTGGCGAGATCATCAGTGAGATCATCCCTGCATGACACAATCTCCTCTCAATAAAATAACATCTCAAAGAGCAAGATCATTGAAGATATATACCGTAAATGTAAGCAGCCCTAGAGAATGACTCATCCGCCGCTGCGCGTATCCTTTCTGTCACCATTCTGATTACTTTCTCGTTCCTCACCCCACCACCTCTTCTTGTTCAGTGACCCTGAGGAAGGTCTGCACCGCCTGATTCAGCCACTGATCATTGCTACACGATGACGATCCTTTATCAAACCAATTAGTGGACTGGCTTCACCTTAAGCATACTGGTACCAGTGGTTTTGGTACCACAACAGGAGGATGTCAAAGATTGGGATGATACCACACACCACACAGATAAGATGAGATGAGATGGTTTTGAAGCCCGTTTTTATATTATTTATATATTTTATACTTTTTATATCCCATCCATCCATTCATCATCTATGCCCACTTAATCCTCTACAGCAGTGGTGCGCAAACTGTGGTACGCGTACCACCGGTTGTACGAGAGCGCTCTCTGGTGGTACACGGGGGAACGTCAGGACTTTCGACATTTTTTTTTTTTAATACAAAAAAAACATGGAAACATACAATGCATTATTATTAAGTTTCAAAAGAAATTCAGGTAACAATAAATAACTACAATAAGGAATAAACATCTCTCCTGTGAGTTTAAAGCTAATTGAGAAGGCATATATGGCTATATTTTAAAATCAGGTATCATGGTGGTACTCGGAGAGCTGAACAGTTTCTCAGGTGGTACGCAGTATTAAAAGTTTGAGAACCACTGCTCTACAGGGTCTCTTCGGGTGAAAGGCAGGGGTCCACCCTGGACAGGTCGCCAGTCCATCGCAGGGCCACATGTAGACAAACAACCATGCACACTCACAATCACTCCTACGGGCAATTTAGAACCAACAATTAACCTGACATGCATGTCTTTGGACTGTGGGAGGAAGCCGGAGTACCCGGAGGAAACCCCATGCAAGCACAGGGAAACATGCATATTATTTATATATTTTATTTTATTTTATTTATTTTTATATTTTTATTAGCATGAGCTAACTCTGCCCCAACCCCAGTTCATGCAAAAAAGTGGGGTAGTTGGGAAAAAAACAACCCTGGCAGATGGTTGGAACACACCCACTGTTCAGGCTAACTGTTTTATCTAAGTTCATGCTGACCGTTAATGCTAACGAGCAGTTACTTTACATTTATTTTGACTGCAATCTATCCATCCATCCTAATTTATGTCGCTACTGAAACCACATCTCAGATTAGCGCTGCCTGGGCTGAAGCAGGGACTGCTAGAACACTGACCGAGCTCTGCCTTGAAGGGTTCAGACCGTGAATGTGGTTTGGTCTGAGGAGTCGTGGAGATTGATTCGCTTTTGGAGCCGCTCCCTAGTGGTCATTTGAGGAACTGCAAGTCTTGGGACCTCTGTCCCATGACTTTATGCCAGTCTCTTGTGAAACTGGCATCAGTCCAGCAAGCCAGATGTAACCTCTTGGGTGCTACATCTATAATCTGAGTAAGCATGCACAAAGGCAGGACCTTGAAACCGAAAGCAGCTGAATTACATTTTATTGTTTACACCTGAAAAAGTGAAAAACAAATTGAAAGTTTTAAAAAATCTGTGGAGGAAAAGGCTTTCCTGAACGAAGCCTCACAATGTTTTTACACCACAGTATCTTTGTTTCAACCTTCATGTTTTTTTGTTTTTCCCAGGGAATTCTAGTTCAACACATGTTTCCTCTTTCAGCAAAGCTCTGCTCTTCATTCAAACTGCTCCACAGCTTCACAACTGGGAGTTTGCCAGTACAACCACAGACTTTGCTGCTGGCCACTGCAGCAATTGGGCGTTACTTTGCTTAAGGGCACCTTGAGCTCATGCCATTTGTGGTGTCAAACAGTCTCATTACTGCTCTCAACCAGCTGACCCTAAAGACAGCATGTGTGCGTTCGTGTGTGCCAAAACCACTGGCAACACATGCGTGCATGATGCCGTGTTGAATCTCTGCACCGTGAATACAAGAATTCCCCTCAGAATCAATGGTCTGACACCAACTGTCACAGACAAAACAAGAGAGAGAGAGAGAAGATGCAGAGTTGCAGAGGAGGCAGCAAAATGGGAGACAAAGGGGAAAAGCGAGGGAAGAAAGTGTGAAAGAAAGGATGAAAGAAAGCAAGAAGGGCAGAGGAGAGCAGGCCCAGCTCTCTCTGGCTTACTCAGATATTATTCAATGAAAATATATCAATCCACCCTCAAGTACAATGTTGTGAGCCGCCTGAGAATACACACACATATAGAGAGGAAAACACACATACACAACTGCAATGTACAAACAAACATGATGCATGAACATGTGCACACACAAAAATCTTGCTGCACTGTTCAAACACACATACATATAAATGAAACACGCACATGCCTGCAGATGCACACAATACACCAAACCTCAGAGCGCGCAGACACGCACGAGGGGAGGGGGGAAAATTCTGTAAGGAAAGGAGAAAGCAAGAAGAGGAAAGGGAGAAGGAGCAGAGTTGAAAAGTGTATGCGGTGGCAGAGAAACAGCCCGTGAGAGTTAGTGTGAGTGAGGGAGGGGTCGAGAGGGACCGGGGAGTCGGAGGAGAAAGGGACTGATTATTTAATACAGAGAAGGGCAAAATGGTGGGAAGAAAAAAGAGGTAGATGAAAAAGAACCAGCAAATAAGAAGACACGGCAGCATCCGGACTTTGGACACTTTGTTTGCTGGAAATTGATTAATGGAGATAAACTCATTTCCAAAAGGCATGTAGTTTCAGAGGGGGATAAAAAAGAAGAGGCCCCATGCAAAACTCTGAGCGCCCTAAGAGGTTTGTGTTTCCAAAGGTTTCAGGCCTTAATTAGCTTCTCGGAGCTGTGGCTCATTCACAGCCACTGATAGAAAAGGCAACGTGATGTAAATTTCAAGGTGTTGTAAACAGTCTGACCACATAAATGTTCGATTGGTAGTAATAGGCCCCTCTTAGCAACTGCCCGGAAGTCCAAAAAATTTACATTATTGACACCCACACAGAGGGGCAAGGTTGTAAGATCATAGCTAGTGTGTTTAAGTAGCTATTTGCTCAGTTCAGTAAAAATAAAAAGAATATAGCAGCTAACAGGTGGTCAAATGAAAAACCTAGAAAAGTTTCAGAGATCTGCTTCTCTGACTGCAAAAGACCTTCAGAAGGATTTAGGAGCCTCTGCTGCGCTGTAGATCTGTGCATTCTTTTGCTGCACAGAAACACCCAAACAAATACGAGCTTTATGAGAGCATCACCAGAGGAAAGCCTCTGCCTGCCTCCTCACCCCAACGCTACGAGTTTTCAGATGAGTATCTACATGAACTTGATGCATTTTGAGATCAAGGCCTGTTGGACTTATGAAGTTTAAAACTGAACTTTCTGGCCACGGTGAGCAAAGGGGGGGAGGGGAAAGAAGTTGGGAAGAGCAGAATTTAATGTAAAGAACATTTCTGAAGCTGTTGAGCATCAAGAGGCGGCTTGATTATACTTTGCGATTGTGGAGCAGCCAGGAGCAGAGTGATTGAGTTGGGGAGTGAAAAACGAATTTGAAAAAACACCTTTTCTGAAACCTAAAGCCAGCAGATAAAAAGAGATAATGATCCTAAACACGACTCGAGATTCACAACGACCACCTCAAGAGGTGCAGGATGAAGGGTTTGTCATGAATCTTTCACTCCTTGAAAGCTTTTGCAGGAAAAATAGGTAAAAAAAATCCTTCAAACAAGCGAGCTGTGATACTTGGCAAATGGGTTGTTACCAAATATTGACTGTGCTCTTGGCATTTCTCCTTTTCCATCTTTTGAAATGGTTGAAAGTTGGAAATGAAATGAGAAAAATTTTGGGTTTAACTTTGCTTCTTACTAGGGCTGTAAAAGTTAACGCGTTAATAACACATTAACACAAATTCTGTTTGACGCCACTATTTTTTGAACGCGAGATTAACGCACACACGGTTTCTGTAAATATGACCCTCGGCCAAAAGTGTCAACGTGTGGGACAGACATGGCGACAGAAAAGGGTCTTATGAGCTGCAAGTTTAGCTTTAAGGTGCTGCCAGATGGGTCTGTTGACAAGAAAAAGGTTATTTGTATTTACTAACCCTGTGAATTGAGTTACACCGCAGGGCACGGTAAAGTTAGTTTCACATCCGACATTCACTTGTTTATTTCTCTTTAAACTTTAATAGCGTCCTGAAAACGGCACCGATTTCATCCAGGTTGGTATCATTTTGTAGATATAAGTATGCCAGACATTTCACAAGCGTCATCAACCCTCCAAGCTCAGTGGGTGTGGCTAAAACTCTAAGGATCAGTGCTGATTGTCCTTCTGAGTACCTCGCTGCTGCCGTGGAGTTTAGGGACCGTCAGCAAATTACTGCGGTCAAGCAGCAGCCTGACAAAATACACTGAAGAAGCTGATGAATTAAGCCCCCAAAAAGTACGGCAGCATTGGTGGACTTCTGGTTTTCACACTAAAGGCTTAAAAAAAAAAAAAAAAAAAAAAAGCAGATCCCCGTGACTAGGACAAAACGGGTATAGATGATGGATGGATGGATAAAAATTATTTGTGCGATTAATTGTGAGTTAACTATGAAAATCTTTCGATTAATCACGATTAAAAAATTTAATTGACTGACTGCCGAACTTTTTTACAGTAGCAGAAATTTTAACAAGAAGTGAAAGAAAGAAAAAATAACTGAGGGCGAGGAAGCATGGGAATATGCAAACAGGAAATGCAAAAAAGAAGAAGACGAATGGAATGACAAATACAAAATGAAGTAATAAAAGTAATAAAACAGAAAAAAGAGTCATGTATCCATCCAATGAAAGGTGGAATAAAGGAAAGAAACACAGTGGTGAGTAGCTGAGCGGCAGGAAGCCACAGATAACACACAGCATACAATGAAAGTGACAGCTTTGCTCCGAGTCTGACTCCAGCTCACTGTTGTTTCATTATAATCTCATAACTGTCAAATTGTGGAGCAGTGGAGAAGGAGGTGGGTGGAAGTCGGCGACACTGGCGAGGGAAGGTAAAACAGTTTCTTAGTGGAAGAGAAATAGAGAGAAAATTGGAAATGAATCTATGCGTCTGATTCAGACAAACTCAAGGCACGCTGGGGGACGCAGATGGAGACAAAAGTGGCAAAATGCAAGCATAAGTAAATGCCATTGCACACACCATGCACACTGGATGTGAAATAGTGCTTACATATACACTAACTCAACTTTTTTTTTTTTATGAACACATTCTGGTGCGTAAATTGAGTTAATTTATCTTATATTTGTTCATTCTCTCATGCATTACTTGATCACTTGGTCAAAATAAGTCCTTATATTTATTTTTCTCTCCCTCACATCTTCACTTAATTACACTCACTCCTTTACTCAATTTACTCTTTTCTTCCACATTCACACGGTCACGTCCACTCCCATTCTCACTCATCCACTCAGTCATTTGTCACTTACAAGCTTATCTGTCAGTCTCTTTCACTCATTCATTCAACTGATCACTCACTCACTTCCTCCTCTGCTCGGCTGACGAGTCCCCCGCTAATCCACAAACCACTTTCTTTACTTACTCATCCAAAATGACTTAAAAATGAATATGTTTAATCCATTGTCACCACTGGGGAAGCTCCTTTTAAATACAATGTAAATAGGGTAACGGGTCACACGCGTTCCCAAGCCAGCTCTTCTTTACTAAAGCTCTCTAACAGAATGCAAATACAGCCCTACTGAAGTCTTCAAAGCACTGATGTTGCACTCATTTCTTTTTCTGGAGCTTATTTGGTTTCACTGGCTTTGATCATTGACAGCCAAGAAGCCTGTAAAGCTTTAAGGCAACAATATTTTAAAGCCAAAGGCAGCAGATAACACTCGCATAAACAAGAAAGTGTTTTTTAAAACAAATTATGGTGAAACCAGATTTGTTTTTTTAAAAAAAAGACATGTATTAAGACAGCTAGAAACATAATAATTTTCAGTGAATGATATCATGAATAATCAACAAGCCAGTTACGCTGAGAAGGTCACAGCCCTTGAAACTGGCTCATTACTGTCTAATTTCATCAAGAAATACATCAAGTTAAAGACGTTCTGATGCAATGTCAGTGGCATATTTGGTCATTGATGGTAATTGGTTCTGTCAGGCAGAATGATTTTTTATTTTTCCAATTGTAAAGATTGCTATGACACCTCTGCACTCATCTCAGCTCCCGTCAATTAGTCAGGTTTGCGGAATAGTGATATTGACCGCTTTCTACCAACACACAACTCCAATTAAAGTGTCATGTTCAAAGTAAATATACATTTACTACAACTATTTCAGAAAGCATTTCTAATAAATTGCCAATCGTGCTGTCCGAAAATATGAGGAACATTGACATATGAGCCCACAAATAATCATCATCAGCTCTCTCACACTGTTGGGAACGGCTTCCAACATTTCCTAAAAATACTTATTCAAACATGTTTTCATCCATCTGTCATCCATCATTCCATCTGTCATGTTTTCTCTCATGAAATCCCCAATATGCATCACCCAAGTATAATCTTTCTCACACTCTTCTGCATTAATAATTAAACTGAGTGTCTTTACTTCTCATGTTTCCTGGTAATCTTGAACATCTCCATTACTGTATGTGTTTCTCTGTCAAGCTCATACATCATCAGCTGCCTTAGACCCAAGTACCAAACCTAATTTTCTCCATGTCACTCATTGAATCACCAAAAAAAAAAAAAAAAATGTGGGTTTCAGGAAGCACGGTTGATTATTTTCTAAATCAATAAAATTGCTTAATAAGGACCACTCAAGAGACAAAGTTTAAAAGGGACAGAGCTCAGCCAAGCAGGCCCGATCCCCCCTTTCTCACTCACACATAGCCTGCTAGTGCTGGAGTACTTATCTTCACAGTATTTTTACACTGAATAAACCTTTAGGGGGAATCTAAACTGACTTCACACACACAACCTCCCTGCCATCTTTTCCACACATTTTTGCCGGCGTGGTGTCTTACCCGTGACAGTGATCAGCATGGGAGCGACCAGTGGCCTGTTGTTATCCAGTTTTCGGCTCAGTCGGATCTCTCCACTGCTGTGATTCAGGAGCAGCAGGTGAAGCTCGTTTCCCCTGTCGATGGTGTAGTACAGCCTGTCTGACACATCGGGTCATGGGCGGGTACCCTCCCGATCACCCCGCTGGGGAAGCTATTGGAGCGATTGGACACAAAGTTGTTGAAAATGATTTGAAAGTCTTGTAGAGTCGGCCGGTTGTCATTCTGGTCCACCAAACGGATTCTAATTGTGGCCCTGCTGACCAGAGGGGCCGATGTGGCCTGGACTACAATGACGTATTCATTGCGAGCCTCGTAGTCAAGATCGATTAATGACGTGAGCTCTCCTGAAAAGATGTCCATCTGAAAGATCTCGGGAATGTTGCCCTCTACGATTTGATACATGATCTGGGCGTTGGCACCTTCATCTGGGTCCGTGGCAGTGATCTGGGCTACCACTGAACCCACAGCACTGTTCTCCTTCACCAGAACCTCAAAGTCATCAGCAGGGAAAACAGGGGCATTGTCATTCACGTCCAGGACTGTCACCTGGATGTGGACCGGGGTCCTTTGAGGGGGCACGCCGCGATCCACGGCGTAGGCCGTGAGCTCATAGAAAGGCACGCTCTCACGATCCAAGCGACGAACAGTTCTGACGATGCCGGACGTAGGTTCGATGGTAAAGTCTCCATCTCCGTCCTCCCCGTTTTGAAAGGTGTACTGAACACGGCCGTTGGCGTGTGCGTCGCGGTCGGTGGCTGAGATCTGGAGGACGCTGGTGAAAGGAGGAGCATCTTCGCTCACTGTCCCCTGATACCTGGGACTGAGGAACTGAGGTGCGTTGTCGTTCACATCATTCACGTTCACCTCAACATATGTAGTGTCTGATTTCTGCGGTATGCCATTGTCTTTAGCTGTTATAGCCAAAGTGTAGGTCATCTGGTCCTCATAGTCAAGCTCTGCCTGGAGCGTTATCGCTCCTGTGGCTGGATCAATGCGGAACTGAGGGATGTTGTCCTCGAGGAAGTACGTGATTCGAGCATTTTCACCTACATCATCGTCCGTGGCACTGATCACGACCACGGTGCTCCCAGGCGGCCGGTCCTCGTTCACGCTTACAGAGTAGTGGGCGCTCTGGAATACGGGTCGATGTGTGTTGGCGTCTGTGATGTTGATGTGCACCTGACAGGTGTCGTGGAGCGTGCGATCTGAAGCAGTGACAGTCAGAACGTAACGCCGCTCCTGTTTGTAGTCCAGCGGGAGGGCCAAGGACAGAAGTCCAGCTCCTCCTGCCGTGCTGATGGCAAAGCGGTTTCTCGTGTTTCCTCCCGTTATCTGGTACGTCACCGCACTGTTGACGTCTCGATCCACAGCCGTCACCGTCACTACACTCGTACCAACCACTGCGTCCTCATTCAGGCGAGCATAGTACTCCTTTTGGAGGAACTCTGGACGGTTGTCATTCACGTCCATGACTGTTATAGTGACACTGGCAGTGGCAGAGAGAGGTGGCATCCCATAATCCCTTGCCTCCACGCCAAAGAAATAGTGCTCCACAGATTCCCTGTCAAGAATGGAGCTGACAGTGACCCAGCCTGTTGCAGAATTAATAACAAATGGTGTGTCAGAGCCAGTTCCGGTTAACCTGTACTCCAGCCGGGCATTATCACCAGAATCTGTATCAATGGCCTGAATGTGAAGGATGGAGCTGCCAATCGGAGCACTCTCAAGTACGGATGCCTGGAATGGTGTGGACACAAAGATAGGCGGGTTGTCGTTGACATCTGTCACTTGGACGCTGACGATTCCAGTATTGTTGGAGAGAGGCGGTCGTCCGTTGTCTTGTGCGCGAACACGGAGCGTGTACTCTCGTTCGGCCTCATAGTCCAGTGGTGCCACCACCTGAATCTCACCGGTAACGCTATCAATGGAAAACTGTCCGCGGCTGTTCCCGCTGATGATATTATAGTGAACGGCGGCATTACTGTCCTTGTCCCGGTCTGTGGCGCTCACGCGAAGTATCTCCGAGTGAGGCCGAACGTCCTCTTTCACCGCTACGACATACCGCTTCTCGCTGAACTGTGGCACGTTGTCGTTTTCATCCAGCACTGTTATGTAAACTTTGACAGTGGCAGAGCGCGGTCCTGGATCCTTCCCCTGGTCACTGGCCTCCACTTGGAGCGTGTAGTGTTCATTTGTCTCACGGTCCACGGATCCGCGGGTCGTTATGAGGCCAGAGCGTGGATCAATCTCAAAGGCGGCTCGTGCCATGGCTGCTGTGTCACCAACAAACCGATATCTGATATTAGCATTGGATGGGGAGTCTGAATCCGTTGCTCTCAGCTGCAGGATTGGATAGCCTTCCTCCACATTCTCCCTAATTGTCTCCCTGTACTCTGTCTGCTCAAATATGGGAGAATGATCATTCCGGTCAGCGAACAGTAATGGCCACCATTGTGGTGCTAGAAAGTCCGAGGGGAGCCGTGATCGGTCCCTGTGACCCGGAAATAATGCAGCTCCATGTGCTCTCTGTCAAGGATTTGGGTGGTGGTGATGAGACCTGTGTCTGGGTGGATGTGGAAGTAGTCAGAAGATCGACTGTTCATCAGCGGTGCCATCGTGTAGCTCACCCGGCCTGCATCTCCTGCATCTGTGTCTGTGGCAGACATGATAATGACGGAGGTGCCTGGCGGCTGGTTTTCAGCCACTTGTACTTGGTAGTTATACAGTGAGAACTGAGGATGTCGGTTGGCCGCACGTCTAGAGCGAGACCACGGCATCAAAATCCTCCTTTCCTTTTCTCCCAGTGATGTATCATCATCTGTTACTATTATCAGTCGTTTCAGGCTCCTCTCTTCCCTGGAAGTGTGCCTTCCCTCCCCCTCCAGCTTATCCTCACCCCCCTCACCTTTCTGGTGGCTTTCATCTGCCTGGCTCTCTTTTTTCCCTCTTTTGCTGTCTAACTCTGTGATGGTAGAGATGCTACAGCCCCTATCCTGACCCTTCCCTCCCTCTGCCTCTCTGTCCTCACTTGCCTTTGTTGCTCTCTTTCCTCTCTCATTTTCCTCCTCCTCTTCCTCTTCTGCCCGTGGTTCCCTCCCTCCCATCAGCCGCGCCTCTCTCTCGCCCTCCCCCACCTGTAATTTTCCTCCCCAAACAGCAGCAGCAGCAGCAACAGCAGCGGACCCCTCCGAGCCCTCTCCCTCCCTCCCTGCACCCCTCTCCCTTTCTTCCCCGGCCTCCATCTGCTTCCTGTCTGCCTGTCTGACACCTTCTGGCTCTAGTGGCACTTGATTACTGAACTGCATTTGCATACGCGCGTGTTCACCTCGCCCAGCGGCTGAAAAGTCATTGGAAATGTTTTCGGGGAACCCTGACCGGACGGCGCTCTCCCACATTTCCCGCTGTCGTGACTTCACTCTTTCAGAGTCACGACTGCTTCTGTTATCCCCGCCACCCTGCTCGTTGTTGTTGTTGTTATTGCTGTTCGTGTTGTATCTGCTCAACAGGAGCGCGCGCCGGGCGTCCGGCGGAGCTGTCCGTGGTGCTGAAACAGCCCCCTCCTCAGAGTCGCGCTGCCATGTGGTCGCGTTCGGTTTCGATACGCGACTGGGCTGCACTTGAAGACGCGGGGCGGTTGCTGCTGCAGAAGGAGTCGCGGCTGACACGAGACCGAGAGATGTAACGGGAAACTCAGTGAGCGAGAAAAAGCCTGAGTCACCGGCAGACTCCGAAGCCTCTGTAGCTGCGTTTACTTTTTCAGTTAGACCGAGCGGCGTGGATAGTTTTCCACTCCCCGCGTCTGGTTCTGTGAGCGCGTCGAGTTCTGGCCCAGAATATTTAGAGGCGGTTTCGAGATGAGCGCTTTTGTGGGATGGAAATTGTTGGCCGGGGGTTCCTGCGATGCTGCTGATTATAAATTGGATGTGGAGATTCATTTGAGCTACGCTTCCCCGGGGGGCCATAAACACTGTTAAATGTCCTCCCCCTTTTTCTTCTCTACCCAGACAACTAAAGCAGGAACCCAGAACCTGGGTCTGACTTCTCTGCCCCCTGTGTTGTCGGTACTGATTTTCCCCGCTGAAGCTCATTATCAGTACCGCGTAAGAGCTTCAGAATTGAAAAAGCCAAACCATTTTCCGGCCAATTAGATAAATTAATGTGTTTGTTGCCATGGTACAGCTCTCCACCAGCACCCACCCCCTTGCACGTAAGTCTGGCATAGTTAGACCTTGTATTCATATCACGGAAAAGGGATGACCAACAACCCCGGAGCGCCCTGGTAACACGGCTCATTAATGCATGTGAGCTATATCCGCGTGGGCCCCCCTCCGCATCCCCCCCACATCTCTTCCCTCTCTCCTTCTCTCTGTTTCTAATGCACCTAGTCATCGAGCTATCATCACCCCCCTCTCTGTTGCTGTTTGGATCGATAACATTGTGCCTTCCAAAATGAGAACAATTACCAGTCCTCCTGTCCGCGCTGGCTGAACCCCCATTAACATCCAGAACCTCCTTTTTGTCCCTGTGCCTAGAAACAGGTTGTTTAATTCTATCGGTCTGGGAGAAGTTAAAAGTTGGAAAATGACAAATGCAGTCCGGATTTGTTGCTCGGGTGTAGTCTGAACTGTTTGTGGAAACGTGGTTGGTTTTGACGGTGTGGTCTGAAGCATCAGTTTGAGGTAAAATAAATCCAGAGAGAGGATGGTAGCACCAAGACGGAGCGCGTGGAAGGAAGCCAGGTGAGGACTTGTTAGCCGGGAAGAGGGCTTGTATCTGAGGAATCAGGCGGTGGACGTGCCAAGGTGTCGACGAGCCAATTGTGAGCCATCTCACCCCATGAGCCCTTTTGCACACCTTTCTTTTCCTCGTCTCTCCACTTCCGGGTGCCCCGAACGGACCAGAAGCGTGCACAAAGGCTCCGACGGCACCACGTTTGGTGAGGTGTGGCCTCGGCGCTGGCCACCGTTGCGCGCTCGTTTTAGTCCTTTGTACTGCCCTTTTCTTCCCGTTTTGAACCATCAAGAAGGTGAAAGCAGGTGAAGCGGGAGCTGAAACAACGCCCTTCCTCCCCGTCTTACCCCTTTCCACTCCCTCTCTTGCACCGACGCCATCAGAGTTCGACCAGCTCCTAACACTGGGTTGGAGAACAGAAGAAGAAGAAGGTGGAGATGGAGCCGCAGGGGCGCGTGTATTCTCCCAAAACGTCCCAGGTCCTTTCTCTCTCTTTTTCCGCGCCCTCCTTGCCCCATCTAGTTGATATCCTCCCTGCGTCCCTCCGGCGCGCTGCGCTCCAGAGCATCCCCCAGGCAGTATCCGCACAACGGTCCACCTGCATGGGCGTAGATGTCCGCTTCCCCCAGGCGACTGCCCTGCCCGCTCCCTCCGAGGCTGCTGTGGCTGTTGGTTCACTTTACCGGCGTCTCGACAGCAGAGGCCCGGGGTCCATCTGTTGGAAGCCCCTCCTGTACTCACGCTCTTTGGAGTGAGGGCTAACAAAGGACCGAGGAGAAGCAGGTGGAGAGCCAGAGACGAGAGCAGGAGCGGGGTGAAGCCCGTTAGCGGTGCAGCCATTTAGTCTCTTCCTTTCTCTGTATTTCCCCCTCCTTTCTCCTCTTTCCACTATCCTCTATCTTTCTCTCTCGGGTGCGCCGCCCCCCTCTCCCCGTTACTTCTCTCTCTTCCTCGTTCCGGCTAGGTGGCCAGTTCCAGGACCGCCAGCGCCGCCCGACACCTTCCCCCAGGCTCCCCCGCGTCTCTCTTGGCCTGGAGAGTTGGCATCTACCCTCTGTGGTCCGTGGAGCTGCAGCTCTGAGCTTCAGGAGCGGCGCGGCGGCAGCATCTCTCCTCCTGTTCATTCACATCCAACATGGCTTACACGCGCACACTGACTGACTGGCTGGCTGCCTCACACACCATCCCTTCCCTCAGAGTGTGTGTGTGTGAGAGAGAGAGAGAGAGAGAGAGAGAGAGAGAGAGAGAGTCTGCGTATGTGAGCGCGCGGCACAGCCCCGTGGAAGGCTACTATCCATCTATCCATCCACGCATAGACGCGCGCACACACAATCACGCTCCTTTCCTCTCTCATCTCTCCTCCCCTCCCCCTTACGCCTGCAACTCCACCGCCTCTCTCTCCTTTGCTCTCATAATGGTTGGCTCCGGTGCACCGGGCTGTTACACATGCACCCGCGGCGTCCGCCATACAACACAACTGGAAATAGGGTAGCCCCTACCTTACAAAATCACATCAAACCATAACATGAAAAATGATCATCCTGACAAATGCCCCTGCAGGTTTATGGCAGCCAAAGTTGGAAAAACTCGGAGAAAAAAAAAATTCAGCTCATTCCGAGAAATTATATATAGCTTTGTGTATATGTATCCTTTTTTTTCACTATTTCACTTTATTTTGAAAATTATTGCATAAAAGTACTTCTTTCGATTTATAAAAATGAAAAGCAGCGTTTGTCTTGCAGCAAATCACAGTCCGGATTATATGGAGCATTTTAGATGGTTAAGATATAGTAAATCTACAATTTTCCCCTTGATTTTATCTCTCTGTGATAACAGACTCAGTATTTCCAGTATCTCTGTTGGTTCCGGTCCAGTGACGTAACCTCAGGGTAGCTCGAGTAAAAGTGACGTAATCTCCCATATCATTACCGATGAGCAATCCATGCATACGCCCTGATACTCCATCTTCATATATGTGTTACCCCCCTCCACCCCCCTCCAAAAAAAAAAGGGAAAGAAAAGAATTATAGGATTACTGTGATTAATTCCAGTAGTCCAGGCACATGCGTGCAATCCGACAATCATCCCAATTTAACACTAATTCGGGCACGGCTTAATGGGCAGATCCATTTCCTGATATACTTATTGGGGGGGGGAGAAATCACATTATGCAAATTTATAGGATTCAAATTTCCTCCAATATTCACCCACCATCTTGCCATTGAATACCGGCTGGGTGGTGTAGATGTTTTCTAATGACACGGCTCAAATTAAAGATAATTTCTTCTGTGGCTGGTGGGAGGAGATGCACAAAGCCTGTCAGTCGGGGAAGCCGTGGATCAGCGCCCAGAGGAGCAGCCAAGTCTGCGCCCACGGCTCGGCTGGACGCCGTGTAAGCAAGCCTCCGCGTGTATATGCACCCCCACCCCCCCCAACCCCCCGCGCTCTTGCTTTCCATCAGAGTGTCTGCTGTTTGTGCATTTGACAGGTTTCTGTACTAGTTCAGAGTCCCACATGTCCTCAGAAGGAGGAATCCTCAAAACTGAGGAGAGTCTTCAAGTTTCACCAGGTTAAAGCCAACTGTTACAGTGAGTCTTAAATACCAGGTAGTATGACGGTCATGTGTGAGATGATCTGGCTGCATATAGATTTATTTCATTCAGTATTGACAGCATGAAAAATGTAGAGGTTACAAATTCATATTTGTAATGTTTTGGTAACTCCACACATTTTGGTTACTGCAAACTTAGTTTATGTCATCCACATGTTTCTATGGTATACTAAGGAGCACCTATAAGGAATAAAGGCTTTAAATGTGAAATGCATCAGATTTACTGAGTGGGTTAATATAAACGGTGTGGGCCCTGGCTCCAAACCTCTGCAATTCTGAATGCTGGGATTCAATGTCTGGGCCAAATCCTGACTGATGTAGATCCATTCTCGCTGTATTACTGCCCAAGCTGGTCACAGTCTGAATTAATCACAGCTTCTCAATGCGGATAAATGGGAGTTTTCTGGCCGTGGATCCAAAATTTGACTGCCATGCTCTCTGAGCCACTTTGTCATGATGTTTGTCGTGTCACATGGTGCTCCATCATCCTGGAAATTGCATGGATTATCACCATCTGCTGGGGGAAGCTGCTTTTGGAGAACATTTTGATACCATTCTATAGTCACGGCAGCATATATAAAGTAAGTAATAAGTAAGTAAAGTAAGTGGTTCTTACTTCTAACACCAGAAGGCAATACCTACTTTACCGTCTTCTTTTGTTTTGGGCACTTGTGGCATTTATTGAAAGTAGAGAGGGACAGGAAACAGTGTAGAGAGAGAAAGGAGGAAAACATGCAGCAAATGGTCACAGATCTGGAGCGTATAGAATCTGTGACACTCACTCATTCAATTAAATTCAATTATTGATATAAGATTTTCCATCACTTTTGGTATTGCAGTTATTGTGACATTGTAGGCTTAATATAGAAAAAAAATCCACATCAAAAGTGTAAAAGTTATATGAGGCACATACTTTCATTGCTTTGCTTTATTCTATTTATGTTGCAAAATCACTAAAGGCATTTGATGAAGAAGAAGAATAAATAATCATTTGGCACCGTCATATATATACACTATATAACACTGTAATAAATCTAACACTGTAGTAACAAAGTTAACATCAGAGCGGTGATGACATGGGGTCACTGTGGCTCAGGAGGTAGAGCAGTCTCCTGTCAATACAAAGGATGGTGCTTTTATCTCTGACGTCCTCAGTCTACATGTTGAAGTGCCCTTGGGCAAGACACTGAACCACATTGCGCCTGGCTTTCTCATCATATTGTGAGTGCGTGTGTGATAGAGAAAAAGCAATGAATATATTGAAAAGTGGAAAACAATTGTGTGTGAATGCACACCTACATGTCATGTAAAAGCTTTATGATTTGACTTGAACGTGACTCAGAAAGTGTTATGTAAATGCAGTGCAATACCATTATAAGGAGAATACAGATAAAAGACAGGAGGCCCGTTGGATGCGCACTAACTCACTCTTATTGGTTCAAGAGGGAACTGTGTTGTCCCTGCATGCTAACCAAGCAGAGGTTCAGTCACTGGGCTCTAAATTAAAACCCTCCAATGAATTTTGCTACAGACCAGTAGTATGACAATGTGTTTAAATGTCTGTATGAGGATCCCAGTCAGGTTGGATACCAGCCGGTATTTTTTTTTCCCTCCTGGCTGGTAGTAGCTTGGATCATAGCCACGGCAATATGGCACTCGAAAATGCATATCTTTCTTTTCCAAGAGAGATTTGGAAGCACAAAAGAAAAATGCACTCCCTCCCCTCTCTGGGTGTCCGCAGCCTTACTCCATCCTCGCGCCCTGTCACAAGGATTTGCAGTCGTTATTTTTTTCTCTCGTGCCTCCCACATCCTCACACGCCTCAGTCAGTAAGTGCGATTACTGTGGAATGTAGGTTATTGTGGCGCAGGCAGGGGCTGTTAACAGGATTTGGATTGTGAGTGTGTCAGGGGAGCATGAGGACGTCTAGACAAGTTGTAGCTCGGCAGCGTGAGAAACAGTGTGATGGATACTGCTCGGTTTATCCATCCGGTATTGACAGTTGGGCGAAATGATGGCTTTAGTGGGCAAAAAGTGGAAGCTTTATTATTTGTTTGTCAGCCACCACAGAGAGGTCAGAGGTCAAGGTTGTCCATGGAGCTGGGCTCTTCATCGGGCAGGCGGTTGCTGATGTGGAAGCTCGAGCCTCCAATTCAATAAAGGTTTTTGTTCTGACTGCTACATGCCCAAAATCTCTGAATTTAAAATTGAAATAGCATAATGATAAAATTGTTACACCACTCGTCACTGGGAAATTAACATACTCAGGCTATTAAAGTTTTAATTTCACTCATTGTAGCAAAAGTGGCAGTAATTAAACTTCACTGTTATCATTCTCTCTGAGAGTGAGAAGCTCAGCTACCCAAAAGCTGCAGCATATTTCTTGTGAAACTACATAGATAGTTGGATTTTTTTTTTTTCTTTTCCAAAGTTTCCCAATATTTTTTTGCAGAGATTGTTTATCTGATGGACAAACAAAACAAGATTCACTTCATGAAATATTCTATGACAGAAGAGATTTATGTTTGTTGGAGGAAATTTATGGATTTAGTGAAAAAGTGCATGAAGTTAGTTGGTGTGAGAGAAGAGGATGTGAAGGATCGAGTAAGATGGTGGTGGATGATTCGCCGTGGCGAACCCCTAAAGAGAAAAGCCAAAAGGAAAAGAAGAAGAGACGAATATAAATTATAGAGTTACAGGACTGTTACACAGTATTTAATGGGAAAAAATAAGCAACCACTATTAAATATGAGGGTGAGGATTATATTGCATATTTTATAACAAAAATATCCTCCTGAAATTATAGAATATGGAAACTGGATTAATCCTTATCTGTCCTTGAAGGCCTTTGAGGTATTAATAGCCTCTGGCCTATCAGGGTGCATAAAATCCAGAGAGCAGCAAATCCACTGGGGGGAACATTTCTGCCATGAAATATTTGTGGTTCTTACTCTGCAAGAGTGGGGAGTTAATTAGGCTGAACAGGAACTTTAATAATGGCAGAATATGAAAATTTACACACACAGTGTACCCTTCTTGAAACTTGCTGATATATGAACTGACACTTTCTACCAATAATAATAAATACAATAATTCTACCTACAATATTGTGAGCCAAGAAACTGGTAGTTACTTGTAGAATCCCCAATAGGAAAAAAAATGCAAACTCTGCAAATGTACAATACCTGCAGAAACCAAAATTTATTCCTAGTCAACATTAATTGGACATATTTGTTTTTATAGCCAGAGATAAAGTCAAAGTGATGACTAAAGGCACCTTTAGACGTTGGTATGTTCATTCTGATTGGCATTTTGAAAGATTGGCTGCTGATTCCATCACAGAAATTAAGACCTTGAAGAATCAGCAGTGCATCCTTGAATGGTCTTGAATTATGAATAACTGCGGATGTCAAATCAAATGATCATCTGACTTTAAATCAACAGGGACTGATCCCAGCTTCTGTTTTGGTTTAATTTCTTTTTTTTTTTTTTTTTAATAAGAATGGGTATTGCTTATTTAATAAAAACATAAATAAGACTTTACCTTCCTTGAAAGTTTTTTTAAGCTAATAATTACATTACAGTGAAATGGTATTTTACATCCAGGATGAAGCTGATTCATGTCCGTCTTTATTCTCATTCCGAGCAACTACACAGATTAATTGGGTTGAGTGGGGAGTCTAATAGATGACATGTTGAGAGGCGGTGAGGAGGGAGTAGTGTGCTACATAGAGCTATTTATAATGGATCAGAGAGGCTGGATGGACTATAAACACTAAACGAAAATGACTGACAGTAACTACAGCACCCTGTGGAGCTCTGACATCAGATGGAGAAAGAGACAGATGATGATGGGAAGAGACTGTGGAAGGAAGAAACATGAAGTTAAGCTGGTGTTAACACATGAAAATTGGAACAATATAGTGTAATTTCTTTTTTGCTGTAGAAGAGTACTGTATTTTATTTCTACTCACACTGGCTGCTTTCTATGAAAGGTTTCATTCTTATTGTAAGCCTTACGCTGACTGTTGAAACTGTAGGATGTAAAATAAGTTTATAATATAACTGTTTGCTGTATGACTGTGACATAAGAAGTGGCAACTGACACCTAAAATAGAAAAGACTAGGAAGGAACAATTGAGAAGATCAAGAGTGGAAAGAAAATGATATGAGTTAGAGAAGAAGAATGGAGGTCAAGTGAAATTGTAGAGACAAGTGGTTTATTAACAAACCTTGCTCTTAAACTAACATCCAGTCCACTGCTGATAACAACCAGCAAGTAAACAAATTGCCATGTAATTGCATTAATTTATTTAATCATCTAATTTGAAACCATGAAATGCTCATTCATTAAACTAAATATTAACAAACACATACGAGAGAATGCAGAACAAACCAAATATCAGAAGCCTATGAGTAAAGCAGATTTGGACAGTTTAGTACAGTTTTCCTGCAGTGCTGCTCTTAGAAAGCAAGAAGGGTTGGGGCTGAAGAAATCACTATCAACATATTCAAGAAAAAAAATCTTGCATTTTTGCAATTTCCTTCATTTGCATTTCAAGGGTATAATTCTGTTTTCTCCCAGTGTCCAAAAGGATACAGGTATAGGTAGTGCTGCAGTTTGATTTTTGAGTGGAAAGGATTCTATTTGCCAGTTTCTTGTCTGTTTATCAGGAGAAAAGTGGTCCATTCGCCTCTTTTGACACTCGCTGTATAATTTAAACATGCTAATGCAAAGTGGCTGACTCCAAAGCTAAATGTTAACATTGATCTTTCAGGAAGCTGTGGAAGCTGTGAAGTTGTCTGCCATCACTGTTCACTGGACCTTTCACTGAAAACCTTGAAACAAGCTGTCATTTGACCACTGAGCTAATATCTAAGACAAAAACTGTGGCACATATACCAGCATACTTTTTAATGGTGTTGAATGACTCGGTGGAAGAACTTCTTCCACAAATAGACAGGTTCAGTTCATTCAGCACCACGGACAGCTACCTGCTGCATGACATTGGCTTTACCTAAAAAAGAAATAAATTGTTTTTCCAATTAATATTATGACTCAGAGTGCATTTTTGCATAGCCTACAGTATTATGTGACATCTGCAAATCAGCAGATGCAGTTCAAATGAGAAAAATCCTAGTTTAGTTGAGGTGATGTGGTTTGAGAACAGCTGGATCCTGAAGAGACCCACCCTGCTGCTGTATACTCTGTAGACCGCTGATGACCATGCTAATGCAAACATCAGCAGCACAAAAACATTGTTCACTAAAATGAAAAACAATGCTGCCTCCACAGAGTTTCTGACTGACTGATTGGATGAGCTTTAAATAAACAGATGCTTTGGCAACTTCTGCACAAAAGAAAAAAAAAAACAAAAAAAAAAACCTGCTGCTAGAAAAACTATTACATGCCGACTAAAGCAGCTCAATAATTTTCAACTGGTGTGCAGATATACTGTAACCCTCCAATAACACTACATCAGGGGAGACGGAAAACTGGAATCCATCTACATTTTTAAAATTGCTCTGTGTGGGGTGTGTTTCAACATTTACACTCAATAACCCACAGGTCGGGAACAATATATGGAATGGAATGAATTTGATTTTTACTGCCCCTGAGGGGGAGCTTTTCATTCCTTACTCCATCGTAATATTTTCTTGCATTTCATAAGAGGATCATAAGAATCGCAGTTTGCATGTTGTATTTTGAGGGAATGATCTCACCATAGAAAACTGCTGTTTTGCATACATAACATCCCCACAATGCATAACGCCGGATATAAAAGAAGAAATAAATGCTTGTTCTGAGTTAGTCACAATACAAAAGATGTATTACTCACGAGCCAGCCATACGTGAATGTTTAGACTAACCACCAAGTCTGTGAAATAAGATTCAAAAATCATAGAAAAATAAGCAGCGTTCTCTGCTCTCAGATGTTGTAGACTTTGTCTGATGAGGACTGGCAGATCTCAGACCAGATTAAATGAATAAGACTAACTGGTCAAGCACAATGGAGTTCATTGTAACTAAACCAAACTACTTTTATATGAAGTTACAAATACAAACTACAGATATTAAACATTTCGTTCACATCCCTGCTCTTGATTAAATAACCAACATTGTTAAACTGCATATCTTACCTTTACAAAATGGATATTTAACAGTCCAGCACCACAGTTCAGCACCATTTATGTAGTTCTGTCCTTTGACACATGTTGAAGCAGCTATTTTTAAACAAGTTTAAACCTTTTCCTTTACATGGACTTAAATCAGTTACAGCTCAGGCAAAAAGTGGCCACATCTTCTGTTAGAAAGATGATGCCATTTATCAAGAATGACATCTGATATGATTATTTTCAAAGGCTACATCATGCTTTTTTTTTCTTTTTTTTTTTTTAGCTGAATAGTCATTCAAGCAGGTGAAAACACAAGTAGCTTCAGCGGTTTTGTTTTTGTGCCCACAGTGGCTGTTTGGTCAGTCAGCTGGCCTCCAAGCGCTGATGGATCAATAAGAGACCGACTGACTGCTCGCGGGAAGTCTCCATACTGCCTCAAGCCTGCAAGCAGAGGCCAGCGTGCTTTCTGTCGGTGTGGGTTTCCATGGGAACAGTCCGAGAGACTGGGCGTGCACTGTGCATGTGTGTGTTTGTGTGAGAGGTTGTAGGGGGTACACTGGGACTGGTGGATTACTACCATGGCTGTGTGTGAGTGTGTGTATGTGTGTGTGTGTGTGTGTGTAAGAGAGAGAGTGAAACAAAATGAAACAGAAAGACAAGGAAAAGGAAAATGTGATCACCGAGGCTGGGGGAGATGACCACTGAGAACAGCTCAAGAAGACGACTGCACATTGCACATAGATAAAAACACACACGCACATGCTCTAACATGTGCACAAAAAGAGAGAGAGAGATAGAGAAATATCATAAAGGAAAAAAAAAAAACAAGTGTCTGCAGATAAGGTCGTTTTGTGTCCTCATTGCTTCTCCCCTCTCGCGTAACGCTCCCCTCTAATTGCCTCCTGCCCTCAGCCCTTTCTGTTGATCCATCCCACAGGGGGAACATGGAGGGGGTTGTGCATGTGTTGGGGGTAAGCTACAGGCTGTCTATAACCTAACACCTCACCCCCACCTCCATCCCTCCCCCCAGACTGCCCCCCAATAAACCAAGGAGATGCTTCGCAGGCCAGCAGGTGGCCACTGGCTTACTGTTCATCTGTCCAGTTTGGAAGTGATGTTGCAGTGATGCATATTTAACACAGGGTGAGGGTGAGAGAGGTGGGGCTGGGCTGGTGTGTGTTTCTTTGTATGTGTGTGTGTGTGTGTGTATACCATTCAAACATGCATCTAGTTCAATGACAGAAGAACCACTTGCTGGAAAAGCCCACCATTTCTCCACATTCAAGCACACGCACACAAACACACACAGACAGTGGCATATGGCGGCAGCTGCCCAGCACATGCCTTGATTGCACACATCAATAATGAGCCTTGCCTCTCTGCAGGGACTTGCTTCACTTGATGGAAAGATAAGAGAATCGTGAGAAGGACAGGGGCGAAAAGAACCGTCTGCAGAACTGCTTCTTCTCCTGTGATCCATAACTGTTAATTCGATGACTAAAGCTGCTCAGTTCATCGTAAACTCTGTCCGCAACTCCCGCTCTCTGTTGTACGCAGCTTTAATTTAAATTAGCTTCCTTTATTAATTCCATTTCTGTTCAATATGAACTCAGCTGTGGGTTTCCACCCTGCTAAAGGTGAAGGTACAGTAATCAGGTCTGCAAAACTTAGTTACCACAAATCATTTTGACTATTATTTTATACCTCTTTTTGCTGCATCTGTTGCTTTTCACTAGAACATTCATTTACGTCAGTATTTTATATTGACAGCAAGACAGCAAGAACGCATCAGGAAGAAGAACTGGTTGTTTTGCTGTCCAGACACGTCGTCCTGTTTCAGTTGGGTGCTTTGTTATGTTGTTATGCTTTTCAAGCTTTTATATATATCAAGAAGTTTCAAAAACCTCCAAACTTGCATTCTTACACCATTTATTGAAAATAAAATCATCTCTGTACTCCTTTTGAAGCATTGTGGTTCATAAACAATTCAGCAAGTAGAGCTAGAACTAAAAACAAATAGAGCTCAATCAAGTGAGTATTGGAGTCAGTTTTTAGGCCTCTATACAATCTGATTTTTTCTTGTTATTGCAGGACTGCAGGTTTGTCTGCAGCTTTGTTTTTAGACCCAAAGGGTTACATTGATCTTTTTTTTATTAGAAACGGATACAATGTATGATATATTGGCAACAGAAAACTCTTACCTGACAACAAAACATCACAGCAGTGTCTCTGATTGATCCGTCTCTTCCTCGACATCTGAAATTTGTTCTAGTTAGAATGGAAATGCATTAAAAGGCTCCAAGAATTAATTTTGCAGTAATACATCAAGATGTTTTATATGCTCATTGTACAACTTAAGGTTTTTGTTATTATCATTATTTTTAATGGATAGTTAAAGATATGCAATTTGTTCAGATGTTTTAAGTGCTTTTTCTAATAACGCTGTAGTTTTTAAGAAACGGTGACTGATGAAAATGAGGATAAGTCACAAATAAATTAATATTAACCCAATAAAGTCATTAAGACAACCTTTACATTACAGCAGTTTAACTTAAAAACATTGTGTCATCAGGCTTGTTAACTGTTGACCCAGACTTGAGATCAGATGTAAATATATTACTAATGGCTGTTGTTAATGTCGTAGATCCCAACATTATTATTATTATTATTATTATCAGCAAGAATCTCTATATAAAGTAATGTTGACCCAAACAAATGTAAATAGCTCTGTGGTTGAGTGTGAAACATCGGTGAGGGATTCTGTATACAGACATTCAAATGAGCTATTGGTCAGATAATAACTGGGCTGGAAAAACATCTGTCCACACAGGGTTCACTTTAGCACCAAAGAAAGAGGCAATAAAGGAATCTATGACTTAAAAAAAACCCAAACTAAGTGTTTAAACCAGACTTTAACTGTGTGAAACTTTTATGGAGTGCAGATTGCTGGTCTGAAAATGTTGATGAAGATGGCTGAGCTGACAGCTGACAAGATCTTGAACTGATATTGAATAAAAATAACTATAATATATTATGATTATAGCTGTATTAAGATTTCTTTATAATTGAAATAAATTGGGATCAGCCTTTTGAACATACTTGAACTCACAGCTTCATCTATGTTGTTCCTGTTTGGGTTTTTTTTGTTTTATGGTTGTGGTTTTGCTTTGTTTCTCCTGAGGATCTATATTTAGACAGGTTATAGCACAGCTGCTCTATAATGTGATGTATAGCGCTCAGAAGAGGCAATTAGGCCACTTTAGTTTTCTGCACGATTCCCTTTTCAAATGCTAAAAGGCTTGTGCCACACCCTCAGCCTTCTTGATTCTGTATCATCTATTATTCCTATAACCCCTTTCTTTTCCTTTTGTTTCCCTCTCTCTGTGATCTCTCCATTTTTAGACATGCTTTCTTTGCTCCTGTTCTCCTGCTCTGCCTCATTTTCATTAATATCTCTGTATCTCTGGCGTTCAGTTGGCCGGCATTCCAGCCTAAAATGAGGCAATTAATTATTTGGGCAGAGATTATGTGATTAAGGCCGTGTGTTTGTGTGCGAACACATGCGTGTGCACTCTTGTCTGAATCCAAATGCCTCTCTGTATGATTCTGTGTTGTATCTGGTGGCCACATTATTAGATTAAAATGATAGAAGAGCGTCCTGTATGCATGAGCAACATGGTTATTACGTTGTTGATCTATTGTTACTCTGGTTATGAAAAGAAATCAAACATGGTCACAACCATCAACCAAATAATGCTCCGTTTGAATGTATTTTGTGGTAAAAAAGGATTTTTAATATATATATTCTTTTTAAAAAGGCAGATGGGAACTTTCTAGATGAAAAAAGAGCAACATGTTGAATCAAATAAAAACGCACACTGTGTCCACGGCAAACTTTTATTCAAGTTGCAGCATTTTTTTTTTTTATCAAAAGTCCAAAGAAGGGAAAAAAAAGAATAACTTACATTTAGAAAAAAAATTGATATGAACAAAAAGAGAATCATGAAAACACATAAAAGTGAAGAAATGAAAGCATTTTAAGGTATGAAGTCCAGCACAGTTGCACATTATGGACAAGACAAACAAATGTGCACCAGGATGCTGTCAGTGAGAATCCAAGAAAAGACTGCAATCCATCACGGTGTGTACGTGTGTGTGTGTGTGTGTGTGTGTGTGTAGGTGAGTGTGTGCGCGTGTGTGAGAGAGAGAGAGGGGCGGAGAGAGAGTAAGAGTGATACCAAGGGGAGGGGACTCTAGAAAAGGATTTATAGGCCAGCTGTGTGTAGTCTTTTAGTCAGTCAGTGACCTAAATCAGAGAATAAAAAGAGAGAACATAAGAGGAGAGAGTATGAAGGGGGAAGAGTGGCGTGTCATTGGAGCAGTGTGGTGGGAAGATAACTTAAGAGTGAGTAAAAGACATGAAGAGAAGGAGGAGAAAAAAAGGATAAGAGACAAAGGTTGAGCAGAAACAAGCGTAGGGGAACATTTAAAGTGACGCCGGCGGAGAAGAGTTGGGGTGAAAGTGTAGAATAAGCGAAGAGGAGAGTGAGTGAGATGACATTTATGGCGCTGAAATTATGTAGTGCAGTTATAAATATCCAGGCTTGTTATTCATTCGTCGCCTGTTTTACATTTCCAGAGCAAAAACTTCTCAGCTGCCACGCTGGCTCGCTCCACAAACACACAGCTGCTCCCTGTAGCCACAGCATCGCAGCACAACATGCATGCAAGAGGGGATATCTAAACCCTGCCAACTTGTAAATTTGACTCACACAGAGGAATAATTAGCTGTATTAAGATAGTAAAGTGCCCTTGACACAAACAGCCGCATTAAGAATTTATCATTCTGTTGCAAATTAAAGGCGAAATTCATCTTTGTAAATAATTGACTTGCTTGGAATGGTATCGGGGCTAAGTATGCAGAGATTTGCTCGTACAAACAAAATACACAGATCAGAAAAAAGGCAGAATTAGTTATTTCCCTGGTGTTGTGAATATAACTCTGGTTAAGCAATTACTTATATGATTCTGAGCAGGGTGGTAGGCTGGTCTGAGAGCGATCAAAAGAAGGAAAGAATCCATCAGAATCCATCAAAACATCACATAAAGGCCCTGATTGTACACTTTCCACTACCTGGTAGCCGCTACCTGCAAATTGCGGGTTTAGAAACCTCCGCTAACCGCTAATGCATTCTCCCGCTTCCCTAAAGCCGCTACCCGTCATGCCAACTCCCTTACTCACATTGTAGGTGTGGCAATGGGCGTGTCTTTTGCCCTTTCCGCAAACTCAGTATCTTGCGATCGCAGGTTGCGGGTAGTGGGTGGTCAAACCACCCACTACCCGCAACCCGCATGTCGGCGCGTAAAAGAGCGCTTCCAAACGGCACAAATGTGCGTCCACCTGGTCACATGTGGACGTGCACAAACGGCTCTACCTCTCAATTACGCATCACCGTATTACTTGCATACGTTTTTATTCTCTTGAGGTCAGAGGATGTCTGGTCAGCAGTTGGGGTGGATGTCAGAATAGTCACGGCCAGACACGTCAATCTGTACAGCTGTGGCATGATCTCATTCAGATGTCTGCTGTGGAGGAAACCAAGGAGATCTTTCAAAATCCATGATGGCCTACATCACAGTCACTTCTGTTCTTAATCAGGTCAGATCATCAAATAGAGCTCCGTGGCTCTGGTGTCAAGCTGGAAAAGTTTGGATGCGGGAATTTATTTCCGATATGTCTGAAACTGCTGATGGTCGAGGAGGGACAGGAACATTAATTGTTCCTGATCTTTAAATCGGTTCCTTATCTGGCAGATAAGGTGTTCCAGAACACTGATGTGGAGTTTCTTGCACTTTGCGTGTATCCCTTCGTGCTCTGACCCTCTCCTTGCACTTGGAGCACTCGAGATGCGCTCAGTGGTAGAAGGTAGATGTCATCATATATGTTCCTCTGACAGGCAGAACTGTTCATCCAATGATTCGTTCTACAGTATTTTAAAAAGCACATCAGCTGCACTGTGTTACTGACATCTGTCATCTCATCCACCATAACAATGACAAATGGTGTTATATACTATATAGTTGACAACCATATAGTTGATACAGCACATACTATATATATATATATATATACACACAGTATATATATACACAGTATATATAAAAGACGCACAGCTGTCCCAGACTCCCAGCACCCCCTGCTGAGAATATGATCCCCGCGGCTCTGCCTGAGAGTGTTTACTGGGAGCGCACCGACTATCTGGGACTTTCATGTAGCCGATAGGAATTGTCTGTGTAAGGATATTTTATGTATATATCAGTGCAGAGGAGGAGGAGGAAGGAAGAGGAGGGAGCTCTACAGCAGAGTCCCAGACGAGCTGCGCATGAGAGCTGCTGAAAAGACAGCTGAAAAGACGCGCCATAGCAGTTTGCTGGTAGCGCAACCTGCTCTTAAAGGCAATGGCTACTGACGCACTGACTGGTTTAACAGGTGGAACGCCCTAACCACTCTGCTGTATGATATAGCAGGTAGCGCAGGTGGGATAGCGGGTTTAAGAAGGTGGAAGATTGCGTTCTTTGTGGGGGAACGCCCCTCCCGCTACGCGCTACCCCTTAATAGTGGCTTTAGGAGATCTGGATGAAGATCGGGTCCAAAGTCTACAGCGTTGGCACAAGTGTGCCAGGATGATCATTCAGGAACACCTTGAGATTCAGCTCCTTGGACATTAGAGTTTTTGTTTTCTCTTTTCGGAGCACAGAAGCTGGGCAGCTTGGATTTGCAGGACTGACAGTGCAATGAGTGTTCATGACTGAAAATATCAACTTTCTAGACACCAGAAACATCAAATGAGCTTAATGATTTTGGTGCCTTTAGTTTAAAACACCATTAAGAGGTATTACAATATTATGTAATGAGGTACATTCAGAACCTTTCAACCTGGAACAAATTGATTTCACTAATTCAGTTTTGTCCAAACCTGCTTCCAGGTCACCAGAACCTTTTTCATAGATCTTAGGACAACTGCAGGGGGTTTAGTGTTTTGTTGTGTGTCCACATAAGGGAAATTCCAGAAAATTGGATTTTTTTATGGGCTCTTTTTTTAACTCTTACCCCTCACACACACGTAAATGTCCATTAACACTTAACTGAATGATAATGGGTATTCAAACTGATTTTTGAGTCTGTTGGAAGCGTTACTTGAGAAAAAGAAAATGTTCATCTGCGGACACTGGTGGTGTTGTTCTGGTGATCAGACTGAAGATGCAGTCAAAAATCTTTATTATCCATGCATTGTCTTGTCTTTTTGGAACAGTTTTTGCCCAAAAAAGTATGTCTGCCTCTATGTAAATACACGGCATGTTTTTACATGCAATTTTGAAATTTTGAAATATAAATGCCGTTCTTGTTTAAATGTGACAGGAAGCGATGTTGTCTCAAATGAAATCAGAAGCAGTTAAATGCTTCCAGGTGGATTATGTCCAGCAGTAGCACATTTTGATTTGAAATAAACTGTAGCAGACATGCACCTCTGGATGGCTTGGTTCAGGTTTTGGGTTAAAATCAGATCAGAAACAAATCTGCATGCTGGGGTCTGGTGGTTTGATTTTTGGGTTTTGTTACATCCTGTTTTACCTTGAAAGTCCGTCTTTGCCGTGTTGAGTTCTGTTTCTCCTCCTTGTGTTAATTCCCCTGCTTTCTTTCACCTGTTTCGCCCATCTTTATAAAGTCTAGTCCTTTCTCTCCCGGTTGCTGGATCGTCTGTTCATCCTGTTTATCACCCTGTTGATCTGTTGGCTTCTGTTTGCTCCCTGCCTCTCTCCTTCTCAAGTATTACGGTAAAGCGCAGTAAAATTTTACGCGATAACGATTACCGTTTATGTTTGATTTCATCTCATTCTCGCGGTCGATTACCGGAATATGTAATATCAGCCTATTTCAAGTCTGCGAGCGACTCGCAACTGTGTCTCAGTGTGAACTTGTAGCTTGTAACATCGGCATCGTAATGTGAGCATGACGGAAAGTGGTGATAGCACGCAGGACAATTTACCAACCCACTAAAAAGACAAAATCCAAGCTCTGGGCATTTTTTTTTTTTAAGAATGCAGAGGGACAACTAGGTGGAGGACAGTTATCCTGTCTGCAGAGCACTTGCTTACATTTTATTGTAATTTGTACAAGCAACTTGAAGGAGCTAAGCCTAATGCTTCAAGCTACTGAGATGTTTGACCAAGAGTAAGCCTGGTCGACGCGCCTCGCTAACTCGCATTTTGTAAACGTTACCGTTGCATGTTGATTGAAAAAGGACCGGAACGATGTTCTTCTGATGCAGTTAAAATATTAATTTATTCCATTAACTGATCTGAAAACCATAACGCTGGCAGGTTAGCGCCACAGCGGTCAAAAATCCTTTTGCCCTTCCGGCAGTGTTGCCAGATTTGGCTTGAGCCATTTCCACCCAATCGCATTCAAAAACCCGCCCACTTCAGGAAAAAAAAATGCAGAATAAGTGTTTTTATACGAAAAAATTTCATATTTGAATAAACGTGGATTTAAATGCATCAGGGTCAGGTCTCCCATTCCTTCCGGTAAAGTTTCTTATATTTTCCCCACTTCTGCATGATAGTCTAGTTATTTTGCTTATTTTGCTACTTATTTTGCTGAGTTGAGAGAGAGCGGGCTTCTGCCTCAGACTTTTGCATCGGAGCACTAAGGTTTGTTGAGGTGACGTCACGATAGCGCGATGTTACAGCGTTACTGCGATTAAATATTTTTTAAATTGGATAGCCTCAATACGAGTGAGCAAAGTATACTGAATTTTGTATTTGTACTGTTTTTAAACCATAAAATAACAGTTTGTTTTCACAATATTAAAAAAAACACTAGATGTTGGTAAAAGTAGCCGAAATTGTGTATACCCGCCCAATGCATTTTTCCCCCACCAGCTGTAATCAAAAGTAGCCCAACTTGGGCAGGAAACCGCCCAATCTGGCAACACTGCCTTCCGGGTCAAACACCTAACCAATAACAGGCAGCTACCTTTATACCTGACCCTCAGGTAACAACACAGCGACACCCACAGACACACAGAGTGAACTACAATTCATATTTGGCTCCTATACAACTGTTTCTTTATTTGCACATTTTTAGGTATTTAAGGTTTTTCATTTGAACTTTCACTATAATTTTTGTTCCTGATGAATTGTTTGCATATTTTAACCTACTATGGTTGTTAAAGTGTTTATTTAAATTTGCACCAGACAAATAAGCTTTGTTCCTGTTATTTATTTTGTTCATTTAAAATAAAACCTCTTTCTGTGCCAGTTGTTTGCCCTTTTAATGTGAAAGTTTCATTTTGATAAAATTTTGGCTTCTGATGTTTTAGTATGACAAGAAAATCCCAAGATTTTGTGGAAATTATTTAAATGTATGTGTTTTTGGACATTTGTACAGCAACGAAGAATACCGCGATAATATCGTAAATCGTGATAATTTGGTCACTATAATTGAGATATCAAATTTTCTATATCGTATATCTATATGTGAGTCCAGGTTAGGCATCACGTCTCACTGAGCGACCGTGACATCCAAAACCCCAGATTGGTTGTAAATTAGTTCCGCATGGTTAAGGGGACAGGCCTCCGTGTTGGACAGAGCAGGAGGACTCCACGAGAAAATCTTTACAGCAATTACGTCCACAACGTTTGATCCAGTTCGAATATTTTGCACAGCCCTGAAAATATAAGGAAGACCCTCAAAGGCATAAGGCCTTTCTGTATCGTTGAATCGACATTACAATGCACAACGCAGCTGCTCTTTTATAGAAGATGGACATACATTTGAATAAGTTTGTGAAAAAAAAATACTTATAAAAACACAACCGTTCATCCATCAATCAAATGTTATGTCAAAAAAAGCTGCAGGAATGAAGTCATAACAGAACCAAAACGTTTTATCTTGGAGCCGTTGCGTACACGACCCAGCTCACATTGCTTCACAACAGTCCTACACACTCATAACCAAGAGGCTTTTGGCACGCTGGACACCCAAACTGCTAATTAACCCCCAAACACCACCGTAATCTGACTCTAAGTACCACTCACCCCTGGATCGTGTTCAGCGTTGAACTGTTTCACTTTGGATTTGAGTCAAATATCACACACATTCAGATGAGCGTAGCTTTGTTCGGCGCTGCCTCTGGTTCCACCATCACCCAGTCTGGCTGTTTGACACCACGTGACTCGGTCTGCAGCCAAAGATCAGATGGAAATCACAGCTAATTAAATCAATAGAGTTTCATTACATCACAGGACGGGAAGGTAAGGCTCCGCATCACTGGCAGGAGGGGAAAGAGAAAGGCACAGCGAGGAGAGGGTTCCTGCACTTTAACAATTCAATTATACTTGCATGTTTAGACGAAAAAAAGGAATTAGCAGCAGTCAGACCGTGGATCAGTTTTTTTACTCCAGTTGGATGGCTGCCATTTATCTGGAAGTTACTCCTTCTGGAAATCAGGAAATGACTCATTTTATGTAATAGAATAATTGAAAAGGTTAAGGATTCATCACAGCAATTTGCAGTTGTGCTTTCCTGAGAAAGTCACCACAACTGAACACTGCGGTTACATGATGTTTTTTAATTCGGAATTAAAATTAGGAATTAAATAATTCCGAATTAAACTATTTTCCTTCAAGTTTACATGGAAATAGTAATTCCGAATTAAGGTTTACATGGAAAACACGTTAGTTCGGCTTTATCCAACTCCGCTTTAGGTCTGGGGGTTGGGAAGGGTTCTGATTGGATGGGGGGGCGGGCGTCTTTACATCTACCGGAAGAAAACAAACTTAGCTAACTGGTTAGCAACAACATTCCACTTATTTTTGACCTGGGTGGCGTCTCTATCTGCGAAACCTCCTTTATTTAACCTGGCCGCTTTGAAAAGCTCACAATTTTTATGTTTCCTGCCATCTGTTCTTTTAATTATTTCCAGTTCCTCCAAGCTATTTATTAAATAAATCGTCTCTGCTCTTGAACAGCGTTTACTGCGTGTTGCCGGAATATAAGCGACAGACGGGCAAGAGAACGAGCATGCACAGAAAGACAGGAATTAATTTAAAGAGGAATGAGTGTATACATGACCGCGGAATTACTTAATGCGGAATTAAAATGGGAATAAACCAGCCACTTACTTCGGAATTGAGTTAATTCTGAATTGACATTTTCATATGGAATTAAGTGTTTACATGGTAACTTTTATTCGGCTTTAACTTGAATTCTGAATTAAAGAGGAATTAAACTTCCCATGTACGTTTAGCCTTTTCTGTTCTTGACAGTACATTAGCCACTTCTTAAATAAAAGCTGGAAACACTGATAGAAATAAGAATCAGATCTTTGGGCTTTCTACAAAAAAATGAAATAGAATAAGAATAAAAAAAAATTAGGACAGTAAAAATAATGATCCACCAGATATTCAGGCATAGGCCCCATCTTTTTTTTTTTTTTTTTACTTCCCTTTATCTGTCTATAAAATAGCAGAACAGCTATTCAAATGTAAATGATTAAAAAGATGTTAAAGCCTTTGTGTCACAGATATTTTAGGACCACTGAAGCTCATTGGCTTCTATCTGTCACTCAGCATCTGAGGACAGGCTGCCATTCACAGCACTAATAACCCTCTTCTCCTACATTATCCTTCACCTCTGAGGTTCCAAATGGAAGACTTTATAATCGGCAACCTTTTCCACCTTTAAAGACAATTTACATGCGTGCAGTTGACAGCAAAATGATAATCACATCAGTATTTTTACTTTACATTCTCACTGAAAGAGTCCACGTGGAAAGGGCAATTCATATGCATTCGAGCAGAAAATAACAGAGTATTCAAAGGGGCTAATTTTTATATTTTTTCTTGTATTCTTTAGTGGTACATCTGGACTCCAAGGCATCACAGCACATTTACATTTCTACATTTACATTTTAGGCTCATTACAGCACACAACCACTTATTTGGAGTGCCTTCAGCAGGAGATTGTTCATTTTTGTTCCTCACGCTCTTTCAGACTGATGGCTGGGGCTTTGATGCAGAAATAAGCTTTCCTGAAAATAAGGGTAGAAATTGGAGTCATTATTTAGCATTTTCAATCTTTAATCTACATTCAGTGTGAGTGTAAAAGGTGTGAACGGTCTCTGTGGTCATTTCCGTAAGAAGAAGATGTCAGGAGGGGTTTTTTTTTGTTTGTTTGTTTGTTTTTTTTATCATTTGGTCCATCTCAAATCCAGTCAATTCAATTTGATAAATAACAGTTATAAAATGACTCATTTACATCAGTTGTGTCATACGTAAAAAGATGAACCTGTTGCACCTCTACAACTCACTGATCTACCTTCTGTCGTTGTCTTTGGTGCTGTAGTGTCTAGTGGTAGTTTTGAAAAGTCAAGTGCATCATGTACATCATCTGCATCATGTGCATCATGTGCCCTGTGATGGACCAGTAACCTGCCCAGGCTGTACGAGGAATCAGTAGCTAAAAATTGAAGTTCTGATAAATCAGTGTTTTTGTCCAGTTAATTTTTGTCACCTGTTCTTGCATGTGTAAAGCAAAGCTTCGTATCGGCTAGATGCATCTTTTATATTTGATGCATTGATTCGCAAAGGTCTGGTAAGCTGGTTTTCATTGATTTTTCTTTTTTTTTATCAGCTTTTTCTTTTTTCAAATCAGTATAAATGACAGTTTTCTAGGACCAAAAACCCCAATAAGCCTGAGATCAGGAAATTAATCCATCATGGAAAGAAAGCCCAGGCTTTGACTGAAGTATTTGTGTGCGTATTGTGTGTTAATGTCAAAACATCTATTTGATCTTATTGACCAAGTTAATTATTGAATTCATTATTGACCCTGTTATGTAATCTTTTATATGGCCCACATACTATAGAAGCAGTCCATTACTGGCTACACTGTGAATAACTGTTGAAGCTGGGTAGATTTATAAAATCTCTGCATGTCTTGATCCTTAAATCATGATTCATATCGAAGCTGTATAATTTGGTGAACTGTGCCATGAGTACACAGATCACCGTGACCCAGTCCAGAGGAGGAAATGATGTCCACTTTAGACACTTAAACATTGATAGTGGCTGTTAGAGAGGTTAATATAAATACGTGTTTGAGCTGAAGTCAGAGAGGAGCAATATTCATTTCTACAGAAACCATTTATTTGTTAATTTTCTGCTTTTGCTCAGTTTTTATAATGACTTTACATTTAACAGATAGTTTGAAGGTGTTTTCCTGAAGATCACGGGCACAACCGTGTGATGTTTTATGGTTT
This sequence comes from Hirundichthys speculiger, assembly GCA_018398805.1. Lineage (NCBI taxonomy): Eukaryota > Metazoa > Chordata > Actinopteri > Beloniformes > Exocoetidae > Hirundichthys > Hirundichthys speculiger. The sequence continues at coordinate 892,641 of JAGFBZ010000229.1, forward strand.
TAATATTAAATACACGTTCGTTAACACATACTATATGTGTGTTCTTATGTAAGACAGCCCAAAGCTCATTCGTTCATGGGAGACAGATGCCCATTTTTTTATCCTTTGGGAATTCACTAAAATACTCAATACTGAAGTGGACTGAAGAGAGCGACGTCACTGTGTGTCAAGCAGTTAGATAAAGTGTGAAGAGGCTGATGAGAAGCCAGGTGATCTACAGAGAGCATACTTCAATAGTCGACACGTCTTTCAGCAACATTTTTACCAAACTGACTGCACACAGCAAAGAACCTCTTTCAGCATCACTCTTCTGTTGCATTGTTACTCTGGTCCCAGTGTGGCGGCTGCACGTGGCAGTTCCAGAAAGCTCCATGGGAAAACTGCTAAAATGAGTCTTTCCCTTTTCTGCAGTGATGTTTTTCTCCATCCAAAAATAAATAAATAGATAAATAAATGTTCCTATGTTGAATGTGAGACAGCAAAGTCCTTGTGATACGAGGAATTATCGGTTGAACACGTGAGGAATCTCTCTGTTCACAGAAAAACGGTCAGGCCAGTTAAGTCAGTGTTTGCATGTTTGGGAGATAGACGGTGATTTAAGATTAAAAATCCTTGCCAGTGGGGCTTTAACGTCTAGTCTGGAGTGGCAGATTAACTGGATTGGGAGTTGCTGCAGTAGTTTGGTAAAAGTGCACACTGGCCATTTGTATTTGTTTGACCTTGAAAACTGGATTCAGTGCTCATCTGGACAAGTTTTCCTTTTCCTGTGAATGCGTGTGTGTGAACTCATCAACAAAGTAACTGAGCAAAGTGATGTCACTGCAACCGTTATTGTATTACAGCAGACATTTCCAATAATCTAACAATACAGACGACGTGAACTACAACAAACCTCATGTCACCCTGCAAGAGTGACATGAGGTTTCTTTTATCTCACAAATCAGACCTCTGAAAAAAATGTGAAGTTGTTTTTTTTTTATTTCACTCAGTTACCACAGTGCACAGCGCTACTGGATGATCCTTAAATAGCCGATAAAGCAGCGCAGTGAGTCTTAAGTCACTTCTGAGTGAAGTCAGCGAGAATTTCTAAGCCTGATGAGAAATGTATCCTGCAGTTTCAGGCCAACTTTCAGAAGCCTCATACAATCACATTTGCACACAAACACAAACATACACACCCACATCGTGGAGAGTTGTCAGCTCAGTAGGAGCTCGTCACACAGTCACAGACACCCCTCGGCCCCCTGCTGCTCTCCTCCCAATCACTAATGCTGGGGACGTGCTTTGTGGCACTGGAGTGCAAAGTGATGTGTATGCCATGAAAGGGAGGTGGAGAGGGAAAAAAAAAAAAAAGAAATTAGCATACACGCATGTCGGATTGCATGTTTGAAGCAAGTGTGTGCCTTTGTGTCTGTGCTGGTAGGAGGCTGAGAGGTGCAGTTGGAGTGAAACATTTCATTGACCTGAACATCTGAGCAGAAGATGAGAACCAGGCTTACAAGAACCAAGAACCAGGCTAAATGTTGTCTTCATGTCATGTAGCTCCCGGTGCAGACGACACTACCGTCATATACAGATGTGGCAACTGCATTCGGTCCCATTCTGACCCAATATATTTAATAAAATATCAGGGTATCACAACTTTTACAGCATTTCATTGCAAAAGAAGAAATACACCATATTTAATGGTACTTGTTTAATGACTTTTTTACACTTTGATACAAAAGCCTGACAACCAGTGGTTGCCAAAATACTGTCTTGCTGCTATAGTTTAATATGGCTCCGATGTACAGTTGAGACCAGAAGATTACACACACTGTATAAAAAAAAAACACACACACACACACATAACCTCTTTCTTCCTCACTTTTTCTGTTTTAGTTAGGCTCACCAAAATTATTTCTATTTGCTAAATACCAGAATAATGAGAGATGCATTTTTTTTTAGAGAATGTTTTATTACTTTTTTCAAGGTCAGAAGTTCACATTCACAAGGAATTAATATGCTATAGTTACTATATTTAAACAATCCTGGGAAAGCCCAGCTGATGATGTCACGGGTTTGGAAGCTTCTGATAGGTTAATTACAACATGTGAGTTAAATGGAGGCACACCTGTGGATTGCATTTGAAGGCAAGCCTCAAACACACCGCTCCGTTGCACCAAAGAGGGATAAGTTTGTAAAACTAAAAATAACAGTGCAATTATTTGGTGATGGTTCATATCTCAAAGTGTCAGAGGAGCACCATAAAAATATAAATCGGAGAGAACAGTCCCATAAAGACCAATACAGGGAGTTTTTTTTTTTTTTTTTTAACTGTGCACTGCAACACTAAAGCCTTCTAAGCCTCATCCCAATTCTGACTTCATACATCTGTGCCGTGACTTATGACTGAAAAAGTGAAAAGCAAAATAATACTAAAGCAGTTGTCTATCAAAGAGACTGAGCATAAGCACAGCTGTTTTATCCTCTGCACTCGGCCTGCAGAATGGTGTTTTATTTTCAAACAGTCTTTATGGGTTTAAGGCAATTTTTTTTCCCCCTTTGCGTGTTTGGTGGGTTGCATGTGTGGATCATGCTCTGTGTGATTTCAGAAATGTCTTGAACACAATCTAGCAGAAACTAGCTGAGACGGACGCATTTTTTTCTCTATTGTCAGACATGCTTGCTTTTACTTCATAGGCAGTGATTGTAGCACAGGGTTTATGTTGAAAGGCCTTCGTTACACAAACCTTCCCCATTTATCTGGGCTTGGAATTGGTACTGTGAGCGGCTGGGACAGTGAGGAAATGTGGGGTTCAATGTCTTGCCCAGGGACGCTTCGGCACATGACGGGGTTTTGGGATCAACCTGGGAGCCTTCCTGTTCAAGGGCACTTTATATGATCTGATTTATTTACTTTCTTAGACCGAAAAACTCTATTCTGATTTGTGTTGGTCACTCTTTACACCACTACAAGACTGCAAAACCATCTGAATGTATCAGCTCCTGATAACGAAGCAATGAAGACCCCATGGCACAAATTTCAATTGAAATAAAAAATAAATAATGAGAGAAAGATGAGTAGATCACCTAGTCATTTGTTTCCTGCCTGCTCTCTGACATTTACTAGGCTAAACGTCCTGGCCCCATCATATAACACTCTAAGCACCCAAAATGCTATTATAATCCAACAGCATAAATAAATAAAGCTTAAAACTTAAGCCCCTTCACACTGGAGCAGAAAAAAAAAACACTAAGACCAACTAACATCTGGCTTTTGTCTTCTGTGGTAAGAAATATAATCAGCATTCATGCCCAGGTCACATGACTCTGCAGAAGTCCACAGAAATGAGTCTTTAGAAACCTCAACTCCAAAAGCTACTGAAGCAGACGTGTTCATTTTCACACAGTTTCTTGCATAATGTTGCGACTTCGTGTCACAGCATCATCGTTGATTACCTCTGTGACGCACAAATCTGTCTCATTTGAGGAAAATGATTGAATTTGAAGAGACTGAATCAGAAATTATCTCTGTAGCGTCACCGCTTTCCATGCTGCGTTCTTTCATTTTCTAATCTTGTTTTCCAGTTAATTCATGGCATCAAGTGCCACACAGAGAGAGAATAAGGAAGAAAGAAAGAAAGAAAGAAAGAAAGAAAATACAGCAAAGCAAAACATCTACTGGAAGTCAAATGTCTTTTTGTGAATATGAAATAAAAATGTGCATGTGCCATTTTTATTTAGGAGTGAAAAGGGAGTGAGTGAAAGAGTGGCTTGGCATGTCAACATTACAGCCACCGGCTTTTCTTTGGGGATTACTTCCTCTTTTTCCCAGTCTCTGCGTTGTGTATGTAACTGCCATGAAAATACAAAAAACCCTTCTGTACACTTTCCAGGGTAGACAAAAAGATGTGAAAAAGAGGTCATGGCTTGTGTATGGAAGGGGCTTCCCTCCATGCTGTAACCTCATGCAACCCCTCTGAATAACTTAACAATGCCAAATTGAGGAGATACAGAAATAAGAGAATTCCTGCGTCTTCGAACAGAAGATGAGATCAGGCACTACATCGCTTTCTTATTTGAAAACGACTGATGAAACGGTTACATGAACGTGGACACACCAGAGGAACACCCGTTTAGGTCAGGGTACGAGCAAATTAAACTGGTTAAGGACGACGTTTCACTAAGTAAATAATAATGATTTTCTCGTTCTTTTGGTTTGACTGGAACAGTTTACGTCACCGATTACGTCACAATTCACGTAGACCAGCCATTCCCAAACTTCAGAATACCATGGCCCAATCTGAAATGTGAAAAATCTCTGCGGCCCACCCAAACCTATGATCACAACTGTGATCAACATACAAGAGTAGAAGCTACGTTCTGATATCAGAGTAAGAGGTCAACAAATACGATGACACTTGTTATATTAAGTAGAATTACACTCAACTGGTTTGCTTCATTACGTCTAAATATTTTTTCAATCATACCATAAATACTTTAGAGTAATTGAAAACATATTTTTTAAAAATAGAGGATTTAAAGCATATTTGTTTATTTTTAATGACCTCTTAAGGCCCACCTGCAGTACCAGGACAGCCCACCAGGGGGGCGCGGTCCACACTTGTTTTTTTTTTTTTTTTTACCCTGCTTGGTCCAGGATGTAAAAGCCAACAAGGTTAAATAGGGGCAACCCGACTACTGCGGAAATGACGGGTAAGGGGGCAGAGCTCAAATCAGTGCCTTCCAAGTCAGTGGGAGTTCGCATAGTCGCTTCCAAACTGGAAGTTGACATGACACACAAAAGCCCCAAGTGCTGGGCCAGTGGGCAGCTCAGAGGATTAAGCAGGAGGTCCATATACTGAGGCCACAGTCCTCCTGCAGCACCTCTTCCTGCCTGTCCCTCTGCCCCACTTTCCTGTCATTACACTGTGAATAAAGGCCGTAGAGCCACGCACACACTAAAAAAGAAGCCGCAAATACAGCGGTAATGACCGGTGCTGCCACCCGGTGGATACTATTTTCACGGCGCTGCACATATTTCCATAAATATGTCATCAGTCAAGCGCCTTTTGATGAGGTCAGCGATTATGGCAACAACACTTAAAGGTCTGCCAAGCCAAGCCTCCTTCAGCAGGACGCTAAAATCCCATGTATGTAAAAAACAAATGCTTATCTTTGTCTTTTCTATTCGAAGAAAAGCTTAATTGAACCAGATCACCAGCTGCTGGATCAGGGATTGAGAGGGATATATGAGCTGCCCTCCGACATTATGGTGTCTGTGCGTTTGCATTTGTCTGCATGCATGTAGTTGCATTCAGACTTCAAGGTATCCCATGTGTGTCTTCCACTGGCTGACATAATGACAGAGGTCCAGATTCAGAGGAGATATTGGGGGGGGGGGGGGGGGGGGGGGAGGCAGGGGGGGGATTGGGTCATAGAAGCCAGATCTGGTCTGACAGCTGTTGCACTGAGAGTTTATCTGATTAAATCTGACCATCTCCACTGAGAGAGGGAGAGACGCAGCTATATGATGCCCCAAACACAGCTCACCTCGTATGTTACACTACAACTGCTAGTCAGGATTTAGTCCAAGAACATGTTGGACACCGTCTTCGTCATCCTCCACCCCGCATGCTCACATTAGTGCACCACATGAAGTCATACAGCATTAAAGTAAAAACATATCAAGGTAAATGAAAGCCCTGATTCAGAGTAATTCAGGATTGCTTTGTGATTTTGATATTCTCACACATTATAAACATTTCTTAGCATTGATGCCATTTGTCTCTGTTTGCTGCAGAACTCTGTTCTGAGCTGAAACAGAAGCTTCTCGGATATCTGTTGTCATGGAAGACATTTATCGATGGGATGTAGACCTGGCCAGCCATAAAATGAACACACTCATCAGTCTTTACATTTATACCACTAAATAACACCGCATAGGTCCTCTTTACTGGAAGAGACATGGACATATAACCTTTGGGGACGTCTTGCTCTATCTGTCAGAATGCCAGTGGATATATCTAAATATCTAAATGAACCTACTTTTATTACAACTAGGAAAAGAAATCTGCACATGAATATGAGATCTGTGTATAACTGGCTGCATGTGTGCGGAGGGGGTAAGCCCTCCTGAGCTGTTGCAGGCAAACACAGCTCACTGTAATTTGGTGTACCCAGAATCCTAATACATATGATTTAATCTAATTCGCTTCTCCATTTATTCCATTATTGGTCAACGCAGACCCTGCCTGTGCTCCCCAGCCCCCTGCCTCTCCATTGTTGTCATGACCAAACCTGTACCAATCTCCTGCCTGTCACTTACACCACTGCTGCTCATGACAGGCACGTTTCAAATTGTTTAGGGAATTAAACGGAGGGGCGCGGTCTTGGAAACGATCCACATGTTGAATCGAGCTTGAATGCTGAGTCCCTGCTGTTGAGAGATTTTTCCGCTCCATCAGCCACAGTGATATCAGCAGCTCGCCTTCAGTCTTCCTGTCACATACTCTTCACCAGCCGGAGCGGGGCCTCGTTCACGTCACGGCACGTGTGCCTGTTCAGAAAAATGTTAAATGCTTATTGGAACATGAAGGAGGTGTGTGTGTTGTGTGTGTGCATGTGTTTGTGGGTGTCATGCCCTTAACTAAGTGTGTTAATTCACCGAATCTTTTCTGCTACTCTGCAGCACATGCAGATGAAAATAAAACGATACCTTTTGATAGTTACAAGGGGACCCATAATTCTTCATGGGTCCCCCCATAGTCATGGAGGTTAAGTAGCTCACAACTCTCAAGTCGTTTCTCTTGTTTGGTCTCTGATTTGTTGGTCATTCTCTCATTTCCTCTTTCTTGCTTCTTCCATCATTACTTTTTTATGTCTCTTATGGTGATCTTACACATAACAGTTATGAAGGGATTTCAAGGCTGTGGACAGTTTTTCACGATCTCAAGCGTATCATGCAGGGTCCTGTTCTTTAAAAGTGAGACGGTGACATAGATTAGTATTCAAAATCTAGCTGTCCTTGTATTAGTATTCAAAATCTAGCTGTCCTTGTAGCTGCTACTCGTCGCCTCTGCCCTCACGTCCACTGTTGTCCCGTGAGGTGGATTCATCTTATAGCTGTTACTGACAGTCACTGACGTCTGATACAGAGCCGTAAAGTGATATGCAGTTGTAGAGGGAGACGACCGAGACAGGAAATTAAAATTTCTTTGGGTGGTTTCTGCCAATGGGCAGAATGGTGGCTTGGTGGTTAGCACTGTTGCCTCACAGCAAGAAGGTTCCTGGTTTGAAACTCGGGCCTTTCTGTGTATGGGATTCAATGTATTATCATGGAAACACTCCTTGGTGTCACATAAAAACAAAACCAATCTGCAACTGTGGAAGCATTTTCACTCTGTAGAGTTCAAAAGATCCATCCACACTGCACCAGCATAAATGCACGTCACCTGCACTAATCATGAAGGGAATGTGTCCAGCACTAATAGATAGTGATACTAGTCCAGATACTTTTGGTTTTGTCCATCTGCAGTCGAGTGCAACAGCTGCATGGACAAACTGAAATGTCAGGTGTCAAACATCAGGCGTTGAGCAGTGTTTGTCACTGAAAATCTGTTTTTAAGATCATTTGCTGTAAGACGGGCTTTATTGTGTCAGCCTTAAATCTCAGTTGAACACAACCTGATATTTTAACAGCGAGTCTAGAAATCACTGCACAAGCTTTCAAGATGGAAAAAAAAGAATGGGTCTAATTCTGAAGATTTCCAGTGTAACAGCAAACTGGTGCTTTGAGGTCTAGACGTCACAGGGACCTGTTGTTCAGAGTAAGCATAAATGTCAATTTGTGATATTATGTTCTGGACATGATCTTTCTATCTGACTGGGTTCCTCCTGTGTGTTTCCACCATGGAAACCACCAGAGTTGTTCTCTGTTAAATCATATTGTCAACTGCTCAAGTTGTCTGTCTTCCATCGCCTGCTGAGGTGCAGGTCTGACCCCCGTCTGCATGCTAATGGAGAATAAATTCATTGTATTCCAGTCATAGCCAAGTCTTGTTATTTAAGTTTATTCTTGGTCTTACTCAGAATCCTTCAGTCTTTTAGTGGCTTAAACAGAGATTATAAAATCTGCCACAACATCTAGTTGATTGGCCCGGTATATCGTAGAACAAAGCTATCCCCGGCAGATCTTTTGATCATGCAAACGCTGTCATTTTTCATTTCTATGCTAATTGCTTGACCATGGTAAGAGAAAAATGGCAGTCTTTTTTTTTTTTTTTTTTGGTGGTGTTGTTTTTTCTGAAACACAAAGTGACAGCTAGCCTCGGTCGTGACAGCTAGCCTCAGTTGTGTTAGCTCAAAGTGCCAAACAAGAAAACTCCAAGTCTTTTTTCACGCTAAGGTGGGGCGACCAAATCAACGGCAGCTCACCACTGATGTGGCTGCTTCGGGTTCCCCATCACACCTCCCCTTTCTTTCCTTAAACCGCCCTGCTGAGTCAAGAAGGAACTCCTTGGTTTGTGGAAGATGAAAACGACTCAAAACAGAGTCTTAACTTCTATACCGACAAGGCATGAGCTGCCACAGTCTTAAGAAGTGTGTTAAATCTGTTGACAGGAGTGTGTGAGAGGCCTCGATGGAGCGGACGTCACACCCGCCTGCGTCTCCCTTCGTGTGCAGAACGAAGATAAATCTTCTGCGTTTTGGCTGCTGAGTGAAATCGGAGGGTATTCATGTTTCACAGCACATTGTACTGCAGTAGCATTTTTTCTCTTTTATCTTCTGTTTTTGCCACCACCTTGAGTGAGCCCATGCGGTTAGCAAGCACATTCAGTATGCACAAATACTCCGGAGAGCACAGTTTCACTAAGCTCTGGCTACACACTCACAGCTCTGCAGCAAAGAAACACTCTTTCTCCTTCAGACCCTGCAGACTTACTAAAACACTGCTCCAGACTAACATGCCACGTGTGCCAGTATCGGTATTGTAAAAGAAAAATTGATCTTAATGCACAACGTCTAACTCCTCCTATAAACTAGGCAACACCACATTTGCAGACAAGTTTTTGAGCTTTGCTACCAAATTTTGCTTTCTGAAACCTGATCATCAGTTCAATGTCCACAAACAAGGTTTCCAGAAGTATAACTGGTTCAGTTTAATATGCAAAAATATCCAAATATCCAAAATAAAACACACATCTGCACAAATCAGGGACTGCTCTTTGAAGCTTCCCCATGACTGAAGTGAACATGAAACTTCTGGAAAAAGTCGTGTGTAAATCCTGTGCACCTGTAATGCCAACTATCTGAATCAGTGATCTAAATCTGGAGATAAAAATCAACATTGCAAGGTTCTAATGGACTCGACGTCATCGATGGTGTCAAGACGTAGGGTTTCTCCATAAACATGATGAAATGATAACACCTGTTCTATTATAAGCCTGTGACAGAGATATTCAGATCGAGCCTGTGTTTCCATTTCTTTCAAAGAACAATAACAGTTTAAATAAAATAAATCTTCAAAGTTCAAGTTTATAGCGCCTCCCTGTTGTTTTTCTGTCTTTCTTCTCCCGACTCTAGTTCTTCAGCTTTGGTGGGCCAATGGTTTTAAAGTTTCTTTTTTTTTCTTTCTTTTCCATCTGTTTAAATCTCTCCTTCTCTCTCTGGTTATTCACCTCTTTCACACTTTGCCTCATGCTTTCTCACCCTCCTGTTTTTATCTTCCTCTTTCCAGCAGCCTCTTACTCCTCCCTTACACACCACCTTGCACTAGTTCCTTCCTCATTTCCATGATCCCTCCCTATTTCTCACCATTAGTTAATCCCTTGCTATTTTCGCCTTCAGCACATTTCCACCTCAAGCGTTTTCCCCATCCTACCTTCTTCTATCCTTCAGTTTTGTCCCTCCACCTAGGCCCCACACCCTATTTATTCTCAGGGGCGTCCCTGACCCCATTCATTCATTTCCCTTCAAGACAGTGGATCCGCTTTCAGCGATTACTCTACATGCTTCACTCTCTCTTCATCATGCCATCCCTATGTTTTCCAACCACTTTCATGTCCCGCCCCCAACCTCTTTTCCTTTTCTCTCGCTCTCCTCCCTCTTTTGTCTGGTTCCAACCCATAACCCGCGGGGAGTGATTGACAAGCAAGCAGGGGGGTTTTGTAGAGGAGAGTTTCTGATTGGCGGTCAGGGAGATGAAAAGGAGAAAGTCTCTCGTCCTATCCTGACTGCGCTCCAGAAAGATTTTCTTCTAATTTATCTTGTGTTCATTGCAGGTGTGTTCACATCAAGCAGGCTGAGAGTAGCTGCTTTTGACGAACACCAGTGACCCAAACTGACCTGCTTTGCACCACAAACTTAGAAAACTGAGAAAGTGTGACAGACAAACTTGTTAAATGCCTTTGCAATTAGACAATGGTGCATTTAGCAGCTTTCTTCATTTTTATGATTGGCAGAAATACTTTGCGTAAAATATTTGTGTTGTTTTTGATTAGATTTGGCCAAGGCCTATCAAAGGAGTGTGTTGCACAAGGGGCAAAGGGCAAGAACACGTTAAAGAAACAACAAGAAAATGTGTTATTAGTGTTCTTTAAAATCAATGTAATAGGAGGCAACTATAAAACTGGAGGTATACAACAACAGATGAGCACAGCAAGGTGAGCTCAAGACAAAAAAAAAAGTGTTGTATGTTCTAATTCAGCTGCTTTTTCATGTTTCTCTAACTTTCATAAACGCCACCAGAGAGGCGTAAATGACTAGTTACAGGAACTAAAACTTGCTATTCATCCCTCATTTAAGATGCCACCAAATTGGATTTTCTTTTTTTTTTTTTTTTTTTTTAAAACGCTTTATTATTTTAATCAATTAACCAGTTCTTTTAGACTTGGCAAATGGAAAAGAAAGTTAAGTGATAAATCTTGCCGTCTCTTACTATAAGAATTCAAACCTTTTCATCCGGCATAATTCATCCCAAAACAATGAGAGGGGAAAAAAAGATTATATCATCCCGTAAGTGTGACAAAAAAAACCCATTAAACATTAAATTTCAGTTTGAGCTGCTTGAGTGATCCAGCTGGGTTCAGGGTTGGGGAGAGTTTCCTTTATCAACCAGACAAACATAAAAGTGTCTCAACATTACCACCATGTGGTCATCATTGTGCATTGCAGTTAGACTCCCCTACATCATGGCTCCCTGACTCGAGCTTTTGTTGATGTCATGAGTTATGCATGTCCACAGGGGGCACGCAGAGTGTGAAAAATACATGGCTAAAACAGGATGCACACACATCCACTTTCTCTACCCACTTCATTGCATTATCAAGGATCAAGGAGATAGGGACATTCAGTAGGTGGTTGTGTTGAGTCTTAAAGCCTTCCCCATTTTGTAATCCCGTTGTAATGGGAAACTTATATATATGTTTTCTCTAGTCCTACATTGCTGTCCATTGCTTATTAATTTTTCTTTCTAGTGTTCTTCTTAGCATGTTTATGGGTTTATGTGTCTTCCTTTAGAAAATGCTGACTCATGGGGGATTAGTGAGCGGTCTGGTTTAGTCCAGGATCCAGGCCATAAACAGGTCATAAATCGTAGACCAGGTCAAAGGTAATAAAAGTCCATAAAGGAAGTTAAGATGTTGTAAACGGTGTCTAGTTATGCTCTAATGTATACTTTGTTTTTCCTAAGTGACATCTTCACTCACTTTTTATGATGGGGTTATCTGGGGAGGGGCTCTTCTCCCCCTAAAAGACTGTTATAAAGCAGTGAGGTAGCTACTTCAGAAAGATGCACATGTTTGGACCGTTCTCATTGCAATAAAGATTCTGATGATATTTGACTGTTTGATGATTTCATAATTTTGCCATAACACCCATTACAGGAGTTACACATGCTCACACACACTCCTGCAGATAATTTAGAATCACTAACCACGTTATCGTGCACATTTTTTGAAGCATGGAAGAAGATCCACACTAAAGGTCCTTTCCATCCTTCCAGTATCCTCTTCCTCATTAATACAAACAAATCCAGAGCTCTTCTCTCTCTGGGTAAAAAGAGACAGTATATATATATATATACACACACACAATGTGAAAAACTACTTAATGACTGTTTACCACTTCCTGGGAAGTGTTTTGGTTGCCTAGCAACTGGCGCCCAACGAAGTGTTAACCCTTCTGTGATGTGCTGCGCCCGAAAGACACACAAATGCAAGAGAACAGCATTCAAACTCTACAAATGCAGCATAAAAAGATGTACATAACGCACAGAAACGTACATTTAGAAATGTGTACAGTGATTCCTTATTTTTCGTGGTTAATGGGAACCGGCAGCCCCTCCCCTAAAAACCCCCAAAAAGTAGCGAGGAACTGCAGCGAAACAAGACAAAGGCTCAACTGTGGTCTTTCTGTTACCTTCACAGCCTCTGGTCTTTGAACCGTAGTAAACAAACTGCTGGTATTGTGCTATTTTTGGCTCGTAATTAGCGGCTAACACGCTAACAACAACAAAACTAAAAGTCAGATTTTCTCTGCATGGAACGAGCACTTTATTCTGGCACTGCAGGAACTTTTAACATCACACAGGTTGTATTGTTGGGCTCCTGTCGGTTAACATAGAATGCAAATCTATACTCGTTGAGCTGCTGTTTATGCTCACTCCACTTTTCATCTAACCCCGTTTTCTTCTGCCGTCCCACGACACACACACTCCATTACCCATAAGGCCACACCATTACCCATAAGGCTACCTTCTTAAAGGGGCCAGGCTGGCTCACAGCATTTCTTTACTGTGACAGAACACGCACAAAATCCTGTTATGTTTCCGAGATTTTTAAAAAATGTTTTAATTATATTATAAATTTCTGAAAAAATCCGCGAATAACTAAAACCATAGAACTTAAACAGCAAAGTGGCAAGGGGTCACTGTATATACTGCAGATGTGAAGGAATGTTCACATGAAGGCCAGATTGTAGTGACTGCTGCCCAGCCAAGCAGAAAAGTTTAAATATTCAAACTCAAGAACCCTTAAGGGTAACAAATGCAAAATTATGCAGAGACAGTCAAGGAATAAGGTTTAGAAATGAACTTTATGGGTGCACTTCTACTAGACGATTCTCCAGATGAGGAAAACCAACATTTACGTCCTTATCACCAGATTCACACTGGTATAATTATCTACGCTGCTTCCCTGAACTCATTCAGTCAACCAGATAACATTCATAGGTCGTCCTATAGCAAGTGTTGCTCCACATTACAAAATATTTCACAGCATAAGCACTTTCTGGTCTCCAGAAAACTTTTAACATGCCTTTAGTTTGTCAGGTATTCTCAAAATTAACAGTATTTATTACATTTTCAAAAGTCCACAAACTTCAGAGACAGAGGCAGAGCAGACTGCTCATTACCGGCGGTAACTGACAGTTTGAGGAAAGGAGGCAGCTCATCATTAAACTGCTGTGGCTTCTTCAGGTTTATTGGCTGCCACTGCTCATTTACAGCATAGATGCCGTGTTTATTCCATCAGCTCTGAAAGTTGAGTCGCTTCGCTGTCCTCGTGCATATTCTACCTGACACCGAGCCTCCAAAGGACGGAGCAGCTCATACAGGACAACGTGGCTTTGCATCTCTCTGAGGTGTTCAGCCAGTTGCCCTTTTATGCTCCGTCTCGGCTCAAAGACCTGTCATCACTGTGTGGGTTTGGATTGTCTCTAATGCTCCCGGCTGCTTTGGAAGAAATTCTGGAAGAAGCAAACACTCAGAACTAGCAGATTTCTTCTTCTGTCTGAAGACACACTCATCAGTAGAATATAGTGAAATATAAGCTTAAACACACATGCAAATTAGATTCCCTGAACACAGATAGAAATGTACTCAGAAGTATTAAAAAAAAATAGATATGACAGGGGGAGTAGTTAAAGTTACACTTGTCTAACACATCAAATATATTTGGCTGATGCCATCTTTCTATGTCCGTGTTAATGAGTTCAGCAAGTATCCCACTGCAGCGTAATTATCCGCCTTACTATTCAGAGTTTAATACTTCAGCATTTTATTTGGTAATTAAATATTATTCCTTTTACTGCTTAGCTAAGATTACAGCTGGGAATATTTCTGGATACCAGGCTTATTGTAGATCTCGACCAGCAATGTTCAGTTACCATCTCCTCTCCGTGAAATTTAAGGTAATTAATTTCATGCTCGACTATCTAGACAATGTGCTAATTGCTTCTGATGACCTCAACCATGGTAAAATTCTTCTCTAATAGTGTTATTACCCGGGCAATCAACTGACTTGTCTGTGATTCTCAGTTAATTAGAACATAGCCAATTATTGCAGGCTGAACCCTGGAATCAGTGGCCCCACTGAATAAGAATCGTTTGCCCCGGTGTAATCTGGAGCTGCGGAGGCTTGAACAGAAATGGAGAAAGCTGGAAAGACAATGACGCTCTGTTCATTTAAAACAATTCTATTTAGCCTGGAAAGACAGTCAGGTAATGCATAAAAAAGCTCTTTGTAAAGCTAGGAATTTTTTTTTATCATTAATTAGAGAACATAAGAATAACCTCAAATTTCTTTTCATCACTGCAGCCAGGCTGACTTAAGAGTCACAGCTCCATAGAGCCATGCTTTCCATCTGATTTAAGTGGTGAGGGTTTTATGAATTTTATTAATAAAATGGTAAATATTAGAAGACAAATCTCTCATCTCCAACTGTGGAGATTACATTAGACAGCACAGCAACCTTGGAGTCAGCTGTATCAACTGATTCTTAACTAGACTTCTCTCCCATTGATATTTGTGAATTAACCTCAGTTGTATCCCACTCCAAGCCATCTACAGGCTTATTGGATCCTATTCCTTCTCAGTTATTTAAAAAAACCTCTTCCTATAACTGGTTCTGTGATCTTGGATCTTGTCAACGCATCCCTTTTAACTGGATATCTACCGAGGGGGTTTTAAGACTGCAGTAATTAAAGCTTTACTTAAAAAAACGTCTATGTATCCTGATGATGTAGCCAGCTACAGGCCTAGTTCCAACCTTCCTTTTATTTCCATAATTCTAAAGGTTGTTGCAAATCAGCTAAATGACCATCTTTGTAGAAACAAAATAAATGATGAGCTTCAATCAGGATTCAGATCTCATCATAGTACAGAAACTGCTTTGGTCAACGTCTCCAAGGACCTTCTCATGTCTTCTGATGGTGGATCTGTCTTTGTTCTTGTTCTTTTGGATCTCAGCACAGCCTTCGATACTATTGATCACAAGGTTCTTATTGATAGACTGGAGCAGGTTGTTGGAATTAGAGGAACAGCATTATAATGGGTCAAGTCATATTGCTGGATCGATATCGGTTTGTCCATGTAAATAAGGATTTTTCCAGTCGTACTTGGGTCAGTTGTGGAGTACCACAGGGTCCTTAATGGACCAAGCATCTTCACTGTCTCTGATCTCAGTTTAAGATCGTCCTGGATCATCTCTCAACATTAACATAATCTCTCTCCCTTCTTCTGCAGGTCCTACCATGGTGTTGATGGTTCCAACTACAGCTGCTGCTCAGTTCCTTCTCCTTCACTCCTCATGACGGGCATCACAGTAGTGCAGTGGTTAGCAGTGACATTTCACAGGTTCATCTGGGTCTCGGCTCAGCTGGATCTTTCTGTGTGGAGTTTACATGTTCTCCCTGTGTCTGCGTGGGTTTTATTGTGTAATTTGGTAATAGGAATTTTTATATGGATAATTCAGTCTACTAAATAAATCCCTCTAATTAATGTGTATTTGGCAGTGAGAGAAAGCTGTTTGAGTTGTTAAAGTCCTTGAGTGGTTCCTGGACTAGAAAGGTCCTATATAAACATGTTGTTGTTGTTGTTGTTTTAAAACTAAAATGTAGTTTAAATTGAAATGAAAATGAAACTGAACCCGAATGAGATTTCCTTTAAACAAAAACGGAACTTTGCAAGTATGTTCCCAAAAAAATTTCATTCAGATACAAAAAATGGGAACTAGTTAACAGAAAACGAATTACAATATGCAAAACATGCAGGTCAAGATCACAGACGGAGATGGAACAACTTCAAAGTCTGTTTGACATTTGAAGTTGGACTAAGAATGGTAGGTGGTCGTCTGGTGCTGTGCTGCAATACGTTACTTTTAACAAATCATTGTACCATTGTTAAGAGCATTTGAAAGTACTTGAAATTTGAAGTTTCTGACTTGTGACTGACTCAAGACCTGAGGACAAAGACTTGAGCCTTGCAACACAATGACTTGCACACCCACACCCACACACATATGTATGACAGTCTACCTCGATTATTTTAAGTCTGCAGGATGAATAACCCAATGTGTGGCCGGCAGATGTGTGCAGGCAGATGTTTGGCAGTGCTATTCATATTTCAATGAGAAAAAAAACAAACTTACATGCAACGGATGCAGAGGTTTTCATTTGAAGGAATGTTGAGAGAAAGTAATGTGTAAATGACTATCAGCTACAAAAGCTAAATATAGACTGGTTTCTTTGCAATATTATAATAAAAATTACTTTGAAAGTAACTGCGCTCTGTATGTTGGTTTATATAACTATATCTTATAGAATAAAGGAATACAGTGAGTCTTTGTAGAGAGATGAGAAGATGTCAAGAATGGTGAGGGGGATAAATTATAGGAAAGGAAGATTTTGAGGCCTAAAGGGAGGAAATGCTGTTGCAACAGAGAAGCAACAGTGAAGTAAATGAACATTGTGCAGCATGAGGAAGACTGTAGTGTAGTTGTGTACAGTTTCACAGGAAAAAGAGAAAGGCCCTGTTTGTGCATGTCCCCCGCTTTAATAGTGTTGTAAATCCTGGAATAGCGGCAGTCAACAGGCTCCTGTAAATAAATAAGCATCTTGCAAACATATTTCCCTTTTTATAGTAAACAAAATTAATAAAAGAAGAGTCAGCTAAAAATAAAATCATCAATGTTCAATACATTTACAAGGATCAAACAACATTTCATGCAGTGACAAGTGATTTTGTTAGGAGTTTAACATTTGTATATGATACATCAGCTTTGTTCTATACTGAAATATGCACTTAAAAAAGTGCAGCAGACAGAAAAGAGGCTATGGCACACTTTAAAGACAGTAATTCATATTTTAGACATACTTAAAGATAAGTTGAGGCCATTCTCTCTGTCCTAACAAAAGGTATGTGAAAAAGATTTTTGGCATAAAACTGATGTAATTGGTTTTGATATATATATATATGTGTATATATATATATATATATATATCTATATATATATATATATATATATATATATATATATATGTATATCTATATCTATCTATATATATATATATTATATATATATATATATATATATATATATATAATCTTCAGCCATGTCACATTTACTAAATAACTTATACCCATCTTGATTTTCAAGCAGATTAACTTCATTAAAGGACTTAAATCTTTATTTAATTTTTACAGGCCTTTTTAACTGTTTTTAAAAGATGCAGGCTATATATTCTTTACAGGCCTTTTTTCTGTTTTTAAACAACAATAAATATTTGTGGCATTGATAAATACTATGGATAACACAAAATAGAATCCTCAACGGTGGAACAGAGTTTACAAAACTTATACTTCTTTTTCCTTTTGGCAGTGACTCATGGGTATTTCATATTTCTGCATTAACTCATCACCGTAGCCTGCCATGCACTTTGCCAGAAACTTGAGAAGACTGGCTGTAGACTGCAGAGACGTGGAACTACACACTGTGGACCAGAAACGCGTAACCTCCAGGTTATGAAGCACCATGCCCTGATCCGTTACCCGAACCTCAACCATCCTAACCCTAACCACCCTAACCTTAACCATCCTAACCCTAACCACCCGAACCTCAACCACCCAAACCTCAACCATCCTAACCCTAACCACCCTAACCCTTACCTCTCTAACCCTAACCACTCTAACCTTAACCATTCTAACCCTAACCACCCTAATCTCAACCACCCTAATCTTAACCATTCTAACCCTAACTACTCTACCTCAACCACCCTAGTCTTTACCATCCTAATCCTAACCATCCTGCTTCAATCACTCTAATCCTAATCATCCTAACCCTAACCACCCGAACCTCAACCACCCAACCTCAACCAGCCTAACCCTAACCACCCTAACCGCTCAAACCTCAACCATCCTAACCCTAACCACCCTAACCCTTACCACTCTAACCCTAACCACTCTAACCTTAACCATTCTAATCCTAATCATCCTACCTCAACCACCCTAATCTTAACCATCCTAACCCTGACCACCCTAATCTCAACCACCTAACCTTAACCATCCTAACCCTGACCACCCTAATCTCAACCACCCTAACCTTAACCATCCTAACCCTAACCACCCTAATCCTAACCATCCTAACCCTGACCACCCTAATCTCAACCATCCTAGTCTTAACCATCCTAACCCTAACCACCCTAATCTCAATCACCCTAATCTTAACCATCCTAACCCTAACCACCGACCCTCAACCATCCTAATCCTAACCACTTTACCTCAACCCCCCAACCTTAACCATCATAACCCTAACCACCCTAACCCTAACCATCCTAACGTTAACCACCTTAACCTCAACCATCCTATCACTAACCACCTTACCTCAACCACCTGAACCCTAACCACCCTAACCCTAACCATCCTAACGTTAATCACCTTAACCTCAACCATCCTAACCCTAACCACCTTATCTCAACCACCTGAACCCTAACCACCCTAACCTCAACCACCTGAACCCTAACCACCCTAACCCTAACCATCCTAACGTTAACCACCTTAACCTCAACCATCCTAACCCTAACCACTCTAACCCTAACCATCCCAACCCTAACCACTCTAACCCTAACCACCCTAACCCTAACCACCCTCACGTGTGGAGTGGAGCTCCACTTTCTCTACAGTCTGCAGTCAGATCCTCTTGAGAAAAGTCAACTCCATGTTGGGTCTATGTGGACTGAAACAACTATTATTGGTCCACTTGGCTGTATTGTATTTTTTATGACTACATTTGGGTTAATTTGACCTGGCTAGATCTGGTTTCACACAGCACTTTATATAAGTGCTCCCTTCTGTGGCATACGTATCCACATCCTGCTCTTATCACCCAAATCATCTGCATCTTTCTAAACTTAAAACCAACTGATTTAGAGACAGGCCAAGTCTGTGCAGCCTGTTATTGTTTGATTGAATAAAATCACAGAGCAGGCCAATTCAATTTAATAACATAAAAAATCTAATAACATTTTTTTTATAGCAATACAACCAGCAGCACCAACTTCTTGTCAAATGAAAAACACATAGAGGTGAGAACTGCAAGCAGTTATAGTTCTGTGTTGGTCCAAAAGCATTTTAAGTGTGGGCCAATAAGATTAGGCAGTTTTAGAAAGTCTTGCTACAGATTAATATCGACATTCATGTTACAGTAGGTAATTTTGGCACCCAAACATCAAAGCTGGTAGCTCAATGAGCTGAAAGAAATCACCTCTTGCATTTGCCACCAATAACATAAAGGAACACTTTGACATTTTCTTTTCGTCACTTTCTCATCAGAGGGGCCCTGTCCACGTTCAGCGGAGTGGCAGCGCTGTAAAGATTTGTTGATCCAAGATGTTACAAGCAACTCTGCAGTGACCTTGGCTGTTCTGAATAATGGCTCCTGAATGCTCCTGCATCAGTCACTGTATAAAGCCCGCCCTGTTCCGATTGGTTCGGTACGATCTATACCAGTAAAGATGACTGTGAATGGGACCCATTTGATGTGGGAGAATTTTTGCAAAGTGAATAGGCATGGCTGGTTTCTGCCAAGAACCAGTCCAAAGCACTTTACACTTTCATTTCTATATTTTTGAGTTTAGTTTTTTTTTCCCCCCTTGGACAAAATAAACCATCCAGAAATAATGTATCAATTAGTTAGTTTTTCAGTAGTGCACTGTGTTACCATTATATTCATCAATCTTTTTTTTTTTATCAAGCCAACCTTAAACTCCACAAGCTAACTAGCTGCTTGTTGTAGTTTCATAATTAATATGCAGACATCTGAGGGACAGCTACACTCATCACCTCCCCAGAAATGTCAAACAGTTCCTTTAACGTCATATAAACCGCAGAACTTGGGTCAAATCAAATTCAGCAGACACCACAAATGATAAATTGCTCCTCTTAAACCACATCACTTATAGGTACTGACTTCTTTAAAATATTAAAACTCTCACAGTATGTCCAGCTGCACAGACGAGGAGCTGTAGATGGAACACTGTGGAAGGTGAAACCTCCTCATTAGCTCTGACGAATAGTGAGAGTCTGTCAGCTGGATATACAACACATAGGACTGGTGTGATAGTGTGCATATGTGTGTGTAGGTGTGTGTGGGGAATTCAGGTGGTGGAGGTGAAGTTAAATATGTAGGAAGTGTTGATCATGTTAAAGCTATAGCTGCCTTATGGGGGGAAGGTTGAGGCTCTCCAGGGCAGTGTGGTAGAGCTCCCTCAATGCCCTCAGTAGATAGAGACGACAGAACATTTGGTTGAAGAGGTGAGGCAATGGCTCCTGGAAAACAATAATGAAAAATATGATAAAGGTGTGCGAGTTACAGATTGATCGTTTTTTTTCTGTATTCTGCATTTGCCATAATGAGCTAGCACTGCATTCACTGCAATGTTTTTTTAAATCTACTCTTCTAAAGCCTGACAGCTGTCAGGAAAGCTTTAAGCTGTCTGTTAAAATCTTTTATTTCTCAGCCTCTGAAGAAACTAGAAAGATGAAATAACCATTTCAGAGGTTAAACCCACTGCTTTTATTATCAACTATTAACTTTGCCCTCCTGGGTATCAATATATTTTATTATCATTGTTATTGTTATTACAACAATGTAATATACAGTCATGGAAAAAATTATTAGACCACCCTTGTTTTCTTCAGTTTCTTGTTCATTTTAATGCCTGGTACAACTAAAGGTAAATTTGTTTGGACAAACATAACGATAACCACAAAGATTGCTCATAAGAGTTTTATTTAAGAGCTGATATCTTACCATTTTCCATGGTTTTCTTGATTATAACCTAAATCACTTAAGTTTTTACATCAATAGCTATGGTGTTGTACTGCCAAAAACACTGCTTTTATGCATTCAGTGTTTTCTTTTCTGTCTGTTTTAGTCACATGATGACGTTTAGTGGTACCAGGTATTAAAATGAACAAGAAAGTGAAGAAAAAATGGTGGTCTCATAATTTTTTCCATGACTGTATATTAAGTTCTTCTCCACTTTCGGATACCACGAATATGAGCATTGTTGGAATATATATTTAATCGTTATTGTAGTCTTGAAAATGTTGATGTGTGCGTTGCTCCAGCCTTGAAAGGTAGATTTATACACATGTACACATCAGAACATTGTGGGATAACACGCTACTCTAAATAGAAACAAATATCACATCAACACAAAGACTGCACACTGTAAAAACCCTCAATAAATCAACACATGTAAAACACAAATATAAGAGCCACTTTTTATGGGAACAGTAACAATAATCTATGTCATCACTTTTACATAAACTAACATATAAATACATAAAAACATGAATACGTCCTCACCCCCAACACGTGGACTCTGTTGTAGTATGAACTGAAGTCTTTACTGAGAGACACGAGAAATTTACAGATCTGAAAAACACAAATATTTGTGAGTTAAGCAACAATCTTCAACAGCCAACTTTGGTTTAATGAACATGTTTGATGGCTGATCTATTACTGCGCATACCTGTTCAGTCTTAATGTTCACTCTGGCTCCTCCCACCTCACAATCTAGCGCTTGTCCTGATTGGTCCAGCAGCTCGGAGAAGGGAATGAGGTAATTGAACAGGAGAAGCCACTCGCCCTAAATGTCAAAACACAGCCACAGCATGGTTCCATCATCGCTGCATGTGTCAATACAAAAATTAACATTTTGCAATCATGTAAGTTATATTTTTTTTTTAACAGATAGAAAAATTGAAATTCAAATAAAATAGAGTAGAGACAGAAGAGAAGTAGCACCTCTTCTTTCAGGGAAGAAAAGTCTAACTGGGAACCTTCAGGAATTTCTGGGTACAGACCTGGAAAAATAAAAGTGAAAAATCTATTTGAACATGGACGCTGATTCACAGAGGTTAACCTTTTTCGATAGATAACACCCCAAAGACAACACCCCAAAGAGCTGCACGCAGGCCACGTTAACAAAAGCTAGCCCTTCCTGTTTTATATTTTACATGACAATAGTTTTATTACTTCAGTCAGCAGTGACAATACATCTCATAATAATGAATGTTTTTTGTTGTGAATACAAACAGATTGAAGTGTGATGGCTGATATTTTATGGGCCAACAAAAACAGCACTTTCATTTCACCATAAATGAAAGGATGCTCTTGTTTACTGAATACGGATGACCTTCCAATTATCTTTCAAGTATCATTGAGAAAGACAATGCATAAATTTGCATACATTTTTTTTGCCCTTTTTTTGAGTTGTTGTACCTATTTTAGTCTTCACTATTGACAAAAATGATATGCCCCCAAAAAAAATTTTTTATTCACAAAAGGGTCATGGTGATAAAGCCCCACAATGAAGTAGTTTTATTTTCATCGCAGCTCAAAGACTCTCTAGGTCTGTTCGATTCTGTGGCCTCAATATTCTATTTCCTGTGTGCTCTGGTGAGCAGCCTGTTTGGCCTTCTCACCCCCTTCCTGCTGCCCGCTCACTCTGCTGTTATTGGTTACTTTTTTAAACCAATCCGACACGTCGCTTCCAGTCACATGCCTTAGTAACGAAACAACTAGAAGATTTTTTTTTTTTTTTTTTTTTACTGAACTGCATCTAATATAAGCAGGACTGACCCCACGCTGGGGAATTCGATTGTTAGAAGAGTTAGATTGCCAACCTGCAGATGAAAATAATGCTTGATTAAGCAGAAGGTCATTTTGAGAGAAAAAAAAATCTCTGGACGTTCCTACAGTAGGATGACTGCTCTTTCAAAACTTTTATTTATTGGTTTATGAATTATGCCCCTTTTTAAATGACAGCTAGGCCACCTGAGAATTGGGTATATGACAGTTTAAGGCAGTCGGGAAAAGCAGAATATGCTCCCTTAAAGCCTAAAGTTCTTGTCCATCGTTATTTTATAATTATCTGTAGGCGATCATGGTTTGCACACCCACACGTAGGAGAAGCAGACAGATCAATATCACTTTAAGTGTGTATTATATTTAGAGTATTTTCATTGCTTTCATTTATTCTTATACTGTCCTCTCAGGCAAGGAAGCGTAGCCACCATACTCCTGCTCTCTGCAGAGCTGCCAGACACTTCTGAAAAAAACCCCACTAGACATTTCAATAATTTTACTACAAAAAAAAAAAAAAACCACACAACTGAGGAAGTAGAAAACTTTTTAATTTGTTATATTGTATGAATTTGCTGTCAAAGGTTTTGGTTGTTTTGAAAAGCACAACATAGCTCCATTTTCTGTTTTGGAGAGGGATGACTGATGCCAGCAACTAATGTGCACATAAAGTGATTTGTTTGTGTGCGTTACAAATCCTCTCAGACACAGATGCCCTGAAACTCCCCGCATCACGTCCACAGAACGAATGTAAAAATCTGCTCAATGCCTGCGTGTGCTCGCTCGGCAAAGACGTATCCCGTCAGGATGAGAAGCTGCCACAGCCTGCCACCATGTCTTTGCTGGAGTTGCTTCTGGTAACTTTAAATGTCACCGCAGTTAGCGAAGTTTGACCTGTTCTGTTTTTGGAGGCAAGAGCGAACACGAGATGTGTTTCTCCAGGTTCTGAGAAACCAAAGACCCAGCGCATTACTTTTCTTTTATTGACAACGGCCCGACAAGAAGAAGAAGAAAGAAGACGATGTTCTCTGGATGCCTGAACAGAAAACCGGTGTGTTATAAGGAGACTGAGAAAGAAAGGTCAGAGAGAACCCCCCCTGATTTAACCCACAACAAAGAAAATCCTCAGTTTTTAACTCATTTAGTCATTTTTACTCATTTTGCTAATGTTTTCTTTAATTTTGAATGTTTTCAAAAGGCTCTGTTGAAATCATAATGCTGGGGGGAGTCTGGAAGTTAAGTACGCTTTTAGATTAATTTGAAACCAATAAACAAGGTCTGGATGTGCTTTACTGCGTAGTGGGAGTTTATTATGGTCATGTATTCCATTATAATCAAAGCTGTTCCACTGTGTCTAAGCTTTACTTGAATGCTTATGTGGTTCAAACCTGAACACTGTTTTAAAAAAAGTTACCTGCTCTCAAGATATTCTGGGAGACTGATTTGCTCTCTCACATTTCAAGACCCTTAATTAATATTTCATTACCTCCGCCAAGGAGGTTACGTTTTTGCCAGCATTTATCTGTTTGTCTGTCTGACTGTCTGTGTTCAAGATAACTCAAAAAGTAATGGATGGATTTTGATTAAATTTTCAGGAGTTGTCAGAAATGTGAAAAGGAAGAACTGATTTCATTTTCGGGTGTGATCCAGAAGAAATCCTGGATTCTGGATCACTTTCAAATTTTCGATACCATTGCGGTCAATGGGGCTGAAAATTTTCTTTCTCAATATCTCTGTTAATTATTGCCCAAAACTCATGAAATTTGACTCAGGGATTGACAATGGGAACCTCTATCAAATGATGCAGAAGGCGGATTTTATTGCAATCTCTATAAAAAGATTGAGGTTGTTTAATTTCAATATATTGACTTTGGAAACAAATATTGCATGAAATCTTTATAGCATTATTATTTATTTTTGTGTGCATCACAAAATAAAGGAAGATATGGTACTTTTTTTTAGCAGTCCCATATTGTCAGTGCTATATGTACGACTAATATTTATGGTGTAAATCGCTATATGGGGGAATTGTTGCGCTTGACGGAGGTCTCTGAGTGCTTTTCTAGTTTAATCATTGATGCTGGTATTTTCTATGTGAAGCAGCTGACATTTAAAAAAAAACTAAAGTTACTCACACCCCAAAATATGTGTTGAGGGAAAAATTTAGATATACACCCATATGTTGTTTTTGTGACATCCATCACTCATATGTGCATATAAGCTCATTTATATTTGTTTTATCTTCATGTTGTTTTTTATCTTAAAGTGCTGCTTAAAGTGCTCAATAAAGTATATTTGATTTGATTGATTTGATTTGCTTAACTTCAGCTCGCTGTTGGAGGAAAGTATTCCTCATCTGTTGATCATGAGAGGAAAAATGCTCATGTTTGAAGTCATTATAAATGATAAACCAACTGCAGGAAAATATTCTGTATAATGTAACGTAGAGACTTCATCAACGTCGCTCCTCGCTCCAGCTCTGCTCTCTTTGCATTCAAAAGCTGCACATAAAGTCACAGAACAACGGTCACTATTTGCGACGCAGCTGTGAGAAGTAAAAGCTTCTGTAAATCTCACCCTTCTCGACTCCTCTCTCGTAGCTGTCGAAAAGCGTGTGCAACCTGGCGCAATTGTACATCACAAACACTCCTCCTCGCGGCCCTTTGGTTGACACGCCCCCTTCCCTCTGGACGTCCAGCGTCACCTGAACAAGACAGGCCGTCAATCGTTGGTTAACGTGGAGCCACCTGTGTGACGCGCTCAGCTGAGACGTTGACTTACGGGACTAGTGTGGACTGTCGACAGCAGCTCAAATCTGACTGTAGCAGAGGTCATCACCTTGATGATGTCATCCCATATTTGACCTGCGAGAAGACAAGTCGTTTCACTCCAGCTGATATCACTCAAACTATTGTAAATTAACAGTGAGCATAATGCGGTTAACTTTGCACTGAGCCTGTATGTAAACGCAACCATGTAGTGTTTTTTTTAAATACACACACACCCTCGACTTGATCTCCGTAC
Organism: Hirundichthys speculiger; assembly: GCA_018398805.1. NCBI lineage: Eukaryota > Metazoa > Chordata > Actinopteri > Beloniformes > Exocoetidae > Hirundichthys > Hirundichthys speculiger. The sequence continues at coordinate 918,576 of JAGFBZ010000229.1, forward strand.
TTCACCTCTGAGGCCTCCTTCATCTGACGTCTTCTCAACCTGAAGGAGAAAAGACCAGGAGTCTCGTTTACACTGACAGCTCGTCTAGAAACACATACAGAGACGAGAAAAGCACCATCGACCTCCAGTGGGGTTCTTTCAATTTAATTACTGTGTAACTGAAGTTTTAAAGTGTAGAAATAATCAGAGCGAGTGCTGTTTGAGATGTGAAACATCTGTCTGGATAAGAGCTTGGAAAGAAAGACGAAGGAAAAGGATTTGAGATGGGAGAGACTTGTGAGGACTGAGAGACGAGGAAAGACTATGATATCTACAGACAGAAGATGAAAACGCGGCAAAAGATAAGAGAGGGTAAGATTTAAGAAAAGGCACAGAGTGATAAATCTTACTGCAGGTACTGCGCAGCATTGAGGTCCGATCCAGGAGTCTTCACGGGTCCACACACAAGATGTCTCTGCAGCCACAGAGAGCAGAACGGGTTCAAACAGAGGTGCAGCGTGGAAAACCCTTGTCTGTGTGAAGGGAGCGTGCGGGGTTACCTGGGTGTGCGTCACCCCGCTGGCTCTCCAGAGCATCGCCATCTGCTGCTGGCGGAACTCATCCTGACAAGACGTCACATGCAACACAGTTGCCACGGCTACCTACAAGTAAGACAGCGAGGATATTTTTAACAGGGCAAAGAGGAAAATCGGCAACGCTTGGTGGTCTGTATATGTCAGATTTGTGCGTGTGTGTGTTCATCTCACAGTGCAGCCAGATGTGGACAAGTCCAGTTGTGCCAGGTGAGAAACGCTGTCCTGTGAACTGAAACAGTTACGACACTCTTAACAACTCGTTTACAGGATAAGCAGAGATGGGCAAACTTCTTGACTAGTGGGCCACATCGGCTTCTAAAATTTATCAAAGGGGCCGGACCAGGAGCAGATGGATGGTGATGACCCACCTCATAGGAGAAAAAAAATATCATGAGATAAAAGTATTACAACAAAATATCTGCCTTTGAAGCCCCACAGTGCTTTGCTCTTTATTGAAATGACTCTTAAAACGAAAATCAAATGAATGAAACAAATCTTTTTTGTTACTTGCAGTTACTATTTCAAAGCACTTAAAGTTCTGATATCCGTCATCATCATCACTCTCCTCCAAAATCGGTAGGAGATGCAGATGCACTTGTTTTGTTCAAGGTCCCCAGTTTCAAACTCAACAACAACCAGTGCAAAGATGGAACAGCGTCACGGCGCACCAGGATGCAGAGTGCGTTACATTTGTTCTGGTCACCATTGTTTATTTTGAAAACGTACGTGCACCTGCGCACACCACCTATAATATAAGCGCTTGACTGCTTGCTAGCATAGTTAGCACACTTTGAGGTAAAGTGCCAGCTGATTATTACATTCTTTAAAACGGCGACAGTCTCATATCAGGCTCACAGTAGCTGAATAGTGTCCTTATTAAACGCTTTCACAATCCACCTTCCTTTCTTTGGTCCGCTCCTCTTCACAGAAGGGCTCAAAGATTAAAGCGAAAGTGTGGAGTAATACGCTGCACCTCAACAAAGGTCAATGTCTCTAGAGTGCGTCATCTAGTGGGAAAATGTGAGAATTGCAGGGAAAATAAAAACATCAGCAAGGTTTATTATTAATATAATTCCTTTAAGTTCAGCAGGACGGATTAAAAAGCATAATGGGCCGTAGTTTGCCCATGCCTGGGATAAAGACGAATCTTTTTTCATAACTCAAATACAAGACTGAAGACACTGTCACTTCATCGAGGGTTTAGTTTTAAATTTTAGTTGTTGTTAGTTAGTTGTTAGTTAGGAAACACCCTTCTCTAAGGCTGCTGGAGCCTCTTAGCCATCCAGGTCGCGGTAAATCTCTGGATGGAGGTTGAAATGTGTTCAAGTGCAGAGAAAAAGAAATCCAGCTGCCTTGCTTCAAGCCTTTTGAGAGCTATTTTTCAATTTCTTAGCAACTGCTTCTTCCTAATGGTGAACCTTACTGCAAAGAGAAAAATTCAAGAAGTCATGAGCCCAAACAAGAAACGCCTCTAATAAGGAGCCATTCATATGCTGGTTCATGAAAATGGCCCTTCAGAGTTCTGTTTTCTTTTTGGTTATCCTTAAAATATTCTAATGGTCTCTCCAAAAACTCCCTTCGCACTTGAACGGTCCAGAACTGCTTCTCACACACAACTGGAACTCTTGACTGCTGGAAAAACTCGCCTTAAGACTTTTTCACAGCAACTGAAACAATACAGCCAATCTAGTGAAGGTCAGGTAAAAAAAAATCGAAACTTGACACCAAGTTTGCCATTTATTCTGGCAAACTGACGAATAATCAATTATGACTGAAGAACTGAAAAATGGATAATGGATGAAAATATTCAGTATGTGTGTTTAATTTATTCAGAACCATTAAGGGACCAAAAGTTGAGTTCATCACAATTTTTGTACAAACTTCTAATTCTAGCAAATTGTTTTGTTTTTCAGGAAGCAGCAGGACGTGTTTTCATAAATGTTACATGTGATCAGTTTGAAAACTTGTCATGCAGGCACAAAATCTACTCGGGGGGGAAATGAAAAAAAAAAAAAAAATCACATTCTTGGAAAATAAATCTTCAACGTAAAATAAACTAAACATTTACCTGTGCAGGTGCCGAGGCTGGGGTCATATCCCAGCAGTCCCTCCTCTTGGAAAACACGTTTCAAGTTGATCCGGAGCGCTCGCTCATTCTCCCCCTCCTCTGCTTTCTTCCCTCCCCCTCCGCTGGTTCTCCTGCCTCTCTCCGTTTCTCTCTCTCTGTAGGACGAGCTCTCTAGCGCCTTCAGAACCTTCTCTTCCTGCTCCTCAGTGGTCCAGTTAGCCGGAGCTGTGGGCCAGTCAATTCCAAGGGCTTGCAGAAAGGTGGCGATGTCACTGTCTTCGGGAAGCGTGGGGCAGTAGAAGACTTTAAATCTAAGACGAGGAAAGATGGTCACATGATCAGACTTTCATCATGATTACAGATTAACTATTATTTTATTTAATAAACGCTGAAAGTCTGAGCCTATTCTTACATTTCTCTGTTCATAATCACCCTGTTATGTTGAAATGTGCCTGCAGGCTTACCCCTGTCTTCTCAGCAGCGCCCCCATGTGGTCCGCCAGCAGAACAGTTCTCAGCTGGCCCAGACTTAGTGTTTCAGGACTGGGTGTGTTGGGTTTAGCGTGCAACGCAGGACAGTTGAGCACCACACAGCCTTCCCTCCAGCTTGAGGGCTTGAGGTACTCTGTGATTCCACCTGCCAGCACGGCCCTGAACGCTGCAGCCCGGTCCACCCGCAGCCTCAAACCCTCACCCATCACCTCGCCGCCCGCCACCGGGAGTACCCCGTTACCACGGAGGGAAAGGACTCTGGACATCACTACTGGAGGAACCTGGGGTATTCAACAATTACAAACTTATGAATAGGTGTCATCACAAACAAGGAAAAAAAAAAAACAGTGCACATTAACTCTAGAGGAAAGAAAGAGATCAGTGAAATACTGTTTAATGTGTATTTCATTTACTATCTTTACATGATCATAAACTTAACTGGAAGAAACATGTTGAGTATCTAAAGGGAAAATCTCAAAATCAATTGCAGTTATGTACAAAACCAAATACATGCTAAATCACAAAGGTTTATATTTGATTTACTGTTCACTGATACTTCCTTATTTCACCTACTGAATGGAATTATGGGGATCTACATTTAAAACCACAACAGATTAAGTTGTGTAACAACAAAAACGAGCCATACCCATTATCAACAAGGCCAGATATTATGATCATACTAATCCATTATTTTTAAATTCTCACTTCTTGGAGTTTAGAGACTTGGTTTATTATAGAACAACGCAAATCATGTTTAAAGCAAATAATAAAACACTGCCAGACAGTGTGGATACATTTTTCATAGTGTCTGAGAGCAAATATGAGTTAAGAGATGGAAGCAAATTTGTGTTACCAAAAGATAAAAAAGAAGCTCAAAAAGATGTATTTCTTTTAAAGGGGTTCTGCTGTGGAATAGTGCTGATGTCTTTGTTATGTCCAAAAAAATCATTATGTGCATTTATATTTAGGAGTTATGGATGTAATTGAGAAAAGGGGAAAACAGCTGTGTATGTGCATGAGTGTTTATGTATGTATATGTATATATTATATGCTTGTTTTTTTTGTTTGTTTTTTTTTTCTTCCCACTCGACACCATGAATTGTGTAGTTTAAGATACATAGTAGGAAGGCATTAATAAGCTTTGCTTCTGCCTGAGCCTTTTTCAGTCAAAATTGTGTATTATCTTTTCTTTGCTGCTTTGAAATGTACTGTATATATGACTGAAATAAACTAAAACTAAACTAAATTAAAACATATGAATACAATCACATACCATTCACATATTTGTGAATATACTGTTGCAAAAAAAAAAGACAAAAGTCTCAGTATAGAGATATCAGACAATGATGTCTGCTTCAAAAACATGTGTTAGGTTGTACAAGACACTGAGTGTTCCATGCACAACACTGCACTGCCAGCTGGCCTACTTTACATCTGCCACATGAGTTCATAATTGCAGCCACAGGCGGTTAGTGTCTGGTCAATAATGACTGAACTAAGTCAGCAAACTCATCAATTCAGGGAATGCGGCTATCTCGATTAAAACTTAAAATTTAAACACATTTTGCTGTTTGTAGGTGTCCTTGATTATACACAAAACAACTGATGACTTTTGACGTTGTTAAGCAGTACAACACCTGGACTGTTTTGGTCCTGTTTTCCAATTTGATGACGCTACAAACAGATCTGGTCCAACAGAACCCCGATATATTGTGACTGAGAAAGAAAAGCAGGCGTTAAGCCAAACATGCCAAGGAACTAGATTGCTTAGCGGAGGAATAACAGGTGTAGTTTTGGGGGAAGTACTTTAACTTGGTGATGAACGCTGTGACGGTACGTCAGTCATGCGGTTTAGTTAATTAGTATCTGATTATGGCTCTTGTTTTCTGGCTAGCACTCAGCTACTTACGCTTACAACACGTGCATGTGCAGTAAATGTGATTTGTAAAAGAAGACACCACAAAAAAAGGAGGGAGGGATTTTTAAATGACACTAAACCTTAACAGACCTGTCCGTCAGCATACAGCGTGTTTAGCATCGTGGTCGGCGACAGAAAGTCTCTGTTCCGCAGGTTTTTAGCGCTGCTTTCCTTGAACCAGAGCTTCTCCGGATCGGGAAATACCCTGTCGCCGTTTTCTCTGCCAGTGCCATGGACGGTTTCACGCTTCCCCCTCAGCGCGGAGCTGAGCGCTCGGACAGTAGGGGTGATACGAAGGGGCGAGAGCTCATCGATGTTCTCCATCACCACCGCAGCACAAACAGGTGAGCTCGCTTGCGACCGCGCTGTCAGCACATTCACAGCCTGGGCATATCCTCAGTGAAAACGTAGAAACGTCCTCTCTGTTGGTGCAGAGTGCACTGGACTTGCGGTATTCCAGCTGTACGGCTGATCACTGGTCGCTGTCAGATAGTGGTTCTAAAAGAGGCTGCATTGGCTGCTTACCGTAGGCGGAACTTCTGAAATGTGAACAATGTTTCCTCCGAGGTGCATTTTCGTTTGGGACCAGTGTGGCGCCATCGAGTGGATCACTCGTGTAACTGTTTTTTTTATCCAGGTTTGAGCTGTGTTATGGGCCTCTATTTAAAAAGAAAAGAAAAAAAAAACCAACATATTTTTGCTCAAATTAATGTTAGTAACTGGTTCATGTTTTTGGTTCGGTATCAAGCTTTGGCACCTTGAGAAATGAATCTGATTGAGAACTTGTAGAGAAAATCTGGGTCCAAATACACAAGCCAAGAAAGGATCCACCAAAGAAAAACAAGTCTACATACACCCGTTAAAGCTGTAATACATAACCCAAAGCTTACTTTACATAAGCTAAAGTATAGCCGTACAGAACTCATTGTATGGGTTGTTTCTACCCTTTTAGAATGAAAAGAGCATCATGTTGAGGTCCTTTCATGTTTATAGTGCTGTGAGGCCGTTTTGTTACTTGTAGAATGGCAGGGCTTGCTTTTATCAACCAAAAAAAAAAAAAAAAGAATAAATGGTGCAACCCACTGTTCAAATATGATTATTTAGCTGAGCTGAAGCACACATTCATTGAAACCAAAACAACAGGGGTGCAAATCAAAAGTTTAATCACAGTACAATATTCCATCGATTAACTCCATGATAATTTGATGTGTGCCAATATTGCAAAGTCTGCCAGGGTACAATTTTGATTCGACTGAGGAGCTAGTGATCAATATGAGATGGGATTATATGTTGATTGAACACAATAACCACCATTTGCATCAAGACCCAGAAAGTAAAATATAATTTCACTTTTGTATTTCTGCATTCAACAAAACTTTTCATTAACATGTCTGTTCCCAAAAGGAAAAAAAATAGACAGAGGAATAAAAATAAAGTCCACTTGATAATGTATTTACAATTACATGTATTGATGTATGATGGATATTTTCATTTTGTATCGATACTATTGCATCATTCATGGTTAGGTCCACAAATCGATTGCTCATTACACCTCTATGAAACAATGCACTGTTAAATTAAACTGTTCAATAATTAGTCCTGAGTTAAATCCAACTGGAAACCTTTGGAGAACTGAAACATCGCACATGAAATGTTCATCAGAGGAGATGACGGGTGCCTGAAGCATCTAAATAACCTCAAGAAACATTTAGGTCTTCAGTGTTTCCATAGAAGAGTCTTCAGCAAAATTGTATTTACAAGGGGAAATATTTCCTTTTTTTTTTTCTCTGAGAGTAGAACTAGATTTATATATATAATTTGAATTGTATATATCAGTGGTGCACAAACTGTGGTACGCGTACCACAAGTGGTACACGAGTGATCTCTGGTGGTATGTGGTAGGGATGTCCCGATCACGTTTTTTGAGTCCCGATCCGATTTCCGATCTTTAATTTTGATGATCGGCCGATTTCCGATTTTTTCCGATCCGATTTCACTTTTTTTGAGTGGGCAAACAGAGTTTAATTTCCTATGCATTTTATTTCCTGTGTACATTAATAAATAGGCCTGCATCCAAGCTGAGATTAATAGCTTTTATCATCTCATAAAATAAACAATAACTTATTTAAACACTCTTCTTTTTTAACAGTGACTGTTCAACAGTCTCAGTACTAAACAACAAAGCACTTCCATTTAAATAGCAGCAGGTGAACTTGGCTAGCAGTTTAAGGCAATGAAAACACTAGCAGTCTTTGCAATCAATGAAATCACATCAGAATAAAAATAACATGAAATATTAACTTAACTTCATTCAAGACCCGTTGCACATGTTCGCGCACCTTTGTGTCCTTTGTCGTTCATAATGACGGGAACGAGGCTCGAGGTAATTAATGAGCCGGTTAAATGCCTTGTATTCCACAAACTCCGTGTCCTCAGTAATACATTCCGCGATTAGCTCGGTGATTTTTCTGTATTTCTCCGAGTCTTTCGGGAGTTAATTTCTTTTAAAAGTTTCACAGAGCGTTTACTGCCGAAGCTGGTGCCACGGCACCACGGCACCTGACAGAAGGCTGCGGTGATCGGTGCTGCGTGCTTTTTTAAGTGTCTGATTAAATTGGTGGTGTTGTAAACTCTCTTCTTACTTACCCATCATGATATATCAGCCTTCCACACATTTCAAGTCACAGTCGAAGCGTCGGTCTTTGTAATTTTATAGCGCTGCCACACTGCTGATATTTTTGCTAAAGTTTAGCCTGACGCCGCCGGTCTTAAAACTTTTAAGGTGGATACAAGACAGCGCTGCTGGGAAACCTCATTTCAGTGCAAATTATTAAATGTATATAGTTTAAAAAATATTTTTGTTTGTGTAATATGATTACTTTATTAATTTGTGTTAATCAGGATCACTTTTTGAGGAAAAAAATAATGAAAAAAAGATCGGCGTGTTATAATAAGGTTGATCGGCCGATCCGATCCACCTTAAATTTTTAAGATCAAAGGCCGATCCGATCAGGGGATCGGGATCGGGACATCCCTAGTATGTGGGGGAATGTCACGACTTTCCACATTGTTTCCACATTTTCACTTTTTTTTTAAATCAGAAACATACAATCATTATAAATACAATGTTTGAAACAAAATTCAGTAACAATAAATAACCACAATAAGGAATAAACATCTCTCCTGTCTGTTTAAAGCTAATTGAGAAGGCATATATGGCTATATTTCAAAGTTGATCATCATGGTGGTACTCAGAGAGCTGAACAGTTTCTCAGGTGGTATGCAGTATTAAAAGTTTGAGAACCACTGGTATATATAATTTTAATTTATCTCAGAAAATAGTTTTGAAAAGCTCGAGTGATCTTTTGATTTGATATTTTTCTTTTTATTTAAATATAATCTTAAGTCTGTAATTTTGAATATTTCCAAAATTATTTTATGTGTATAATATTCTGTTAAGATATTAATTAGTTGAAACACCTCACCAGCAGAGAATTTTGAGAATTTCAAAATGTCTATCTGTTATTCATGTTTGGAAGGAAGTTGTGAAGAATTGCTTTTATCAAGGTAAAACTGTGTACATTAAACATTACTTCTGGCATTTAGCAAGTAGAATTAATTTTGGTTATCCTAACAAATCTAAAACGGATAAAGTTTAGTCTGGTTTAGTGTAAAGAAAGGGGTAAAAGAGAGATTATATATCTTTTTATACAGTACAGCATAGGTAAACTTCTGGTTTCAACTTCGTGTCTTTCTTTTCACGGGTGTGTGTCAATGTGTGCTTTCTGAGCCAAGTGATTGGCGTAGATTCAATAACCATATAAAATTAATTACAATAATAGGAAACTTCCTGTTATGTTTATCTGTATTTTGCAAACTGGAGGGAGAAAAAAAGGAAAAAAATCTCAACTTCCGGCGTATGAATGTGACGTAAACAGCCGCGCAAATGTCTACTGGACGCGTTTGTGATAAGTTGAAACGCTTCAGCGGCGCACTTTGCCACAAAGAGAAGATGCACAACTGGCAGGAGAACGAAATAAAAGAACTTCTGAGCATTCGTGGGTCGGAAGCGATCCGGAACCAGATCACGGGCACGGTGAAGGACTCGGTGGTGTACAGCAGGATGACCAAACTGCTAGCGGAGCGGGGGGTTTACAGGTCTCATATGCAGGTGATCAGCAAGCTGAAGGCGCTCCGAAAACAGTACCTGAAGTATCACGAGCAGATGACCCGCAGCGGGAACCATCACGTGCACTGGCTCTTCTACGAGCTGTGTCACAGGGCTTTCTCCAACTCCCCCGTGGTGAGCCCCGTGAAGCGGCAGAGGAGCCCGTCGCCCTCCTCTGCCATGGCGGAGCTCTCGCCGACACCGTCGCCGCCAGCGCCCCCACCGCCACCGGCAGCCGCGGCCGACATCGAGGAAAACCAGGAGGTCGTGGTCAGCCTCTGGGACGAAGTTGACGAGCAGGAGATCAATAAGCACTTAGGTCCAGTGGAGGCAGAGGATGAAGAGGAGCAGGAGCAAGGCAGCCCACCAGAACGGTTACAGTCCATTAACGCCAGTAAGTTATTATTGTTATTTGTTTAGATGAGAGTCTGTGATGAGTTGCACTGTTTGTCACTTTCTAGAGGTCCCAGACCAAGCAGGGATCATGTTGTGACAGCAAACTTTAACCCATCATAAATGGACAGAGTTACCATCTATATGCTCTAAATTTTAAATTAATTTGAAATAAGATACTGTCAAATGAAGCCCAGAAGCTACCACGAGCAATCTGGACACATTCAGACAGCCAGTTTCTTATGCCTCTGTAGCGCCTTTATTTCACCTCACCATGCTGTGTGAAATGCACAGAGACATAACGGAAGAACACATCGAACCTCCGTGTCCGGTTTGAGGGGTCGTAGCAAAAGCTGCATTCACACAGCCAGTCTGTTCTGCTGCTGTAGCGCCTTTATATCTTACCAACCGTGCGGTGGGAAAAGTACTGAGGTGGAAATTTGCTGTCACCTGTGAGCTGGCTTAAAAAGGTAGTAACAGGGAGGAGTTGAGGTCATTGTGTCGGAGCGAGCCTGCATCGCTGGACACGCTGCCTTTTATCGGCAGCCCTTTTCACACAGCGGTGGCATCGTATCGGTCCATAAAAGCCGTCTTTGTTAAGGCGCTGCCGTTCCCTTTGGAAAAATAACACAGATCAAACGGGCAGAACAGAGCAGAGCACAGCGCTGCGTCTGTGTGTGATAGCGTGCCAACGCCGTGGAATCTCCTGAGTGACGGGATGGTTAACAGCAGTGGTTCCACCATGCTGGACCCCCACACACACACACACACACACACACTGAGCTCTGCTACTAACTCCCCAGCCAGCTCTGAGGTGAGGCGAAACGTTCAGATGTGCATTTTGCACGGCGAGGCAGAATGCTGCAGACGTGGAACAAACTGGCTGCGTGAACGCTCCAGTCGCCAAGATGAGTCTGCAGTGACAACATGCTGTGTTTAATCGGTTCTGGTTCTGTGCTGCTGCCAATTTGGTTTGAATTTTGACAAAGAGGAACAGGGTCGTAAACATACACGTGTGTGTGTGTATGACAACAACCGCTCTGAACCGTTATTGCCAGCTGTTATTCTCTACTGTTGTGACCATTCCTGTGATACGTCTTTGAACCTTATACTGCTTTAAGTCTGGTTGTTCCAGCTGCATCAGTTATTAATGTGCTATACAGTACTTATACTGGAACATGTAGCAGAAATAGATGCAACTTTTATCTTTAGCAGCTCTTTTGACAAATCAGATTGTTGCTATTGTAAGTATGAAACTGAAATTTTGTTTTGCGTATATTCCAATTGTGAAATCACCGAATGGAAAAACACCTCCCTCTCCGTGATGAGTAAACTTTACCCAAAAAGTATTAACCAAATATTCCAGCATAGTTGTGGTGCAGCTTTAAGACAAAGTCCATTTGGATTTACATTTTCATCATGCAATGATTTAAATGTACAAGGTCATCTTACAATAAGTACTGTAGAGCAAATAAGTTGGTTCTATAGTTATTGTGACAGGCCTAAATAAAGAATATCCACCAAAGGTACCCAGAGAGCTGTCTATGGGTAACTACAGAACTTTAGAAACCCTGTAAACCTGCGCTAGTGGCACAACGTTAGAGGATCAGAGTACATTTACTTCACAGGATCCACTTACTCCTTCTGTCCTGCAGATGATCTGTTTTTGTTTTGTTTTTTTCTTAAATACATTTTTATACCGTATTTGACTGTGTCCCTCGGGGGGGTCCTGTGGGGGGTACTCCAGGAGTATGGGGTGCTGAGCCCGTTGTTACGGGCTGTCCAGTCCCTATACAAATGGAGTGGGAGTTTGGTCCGCATTGCTGGTTGTTAGTCGGACTCATTTTCAGTGGGAGTTGGACTCCGCTAGGGCTGATCTTTGTCAAAGATTCTGTTCATAACGTTTATGGACAGAATTGTTCTCTTGGAGAAGCTGGTGGAGATGGCGGGGGGGAGGGAGGTCTGGGCCTCTCTGCTGAAGCTGCTGCCCCCACGACCCGACTCCAGATAAAACAGAAGATGATGGATGGATGGATTTTTATAGGATAACACCTTGACTTTGAGTGAGGAGAGAAAAGGCTAATGAGTCCTGTGAATTTGATTAATAAAATCTGTAATTTTCATATTTTCTGGCAGCAGTGTACAGTTACCCTGGAATATGTACACTGTTGATGCCCTGTAGTTTTAATGTCACTCCATTCTCTAGCTCAGGGGTGTCAAACTGATCTGTAAAAGGGCTGTGTGGCTGCAGATTTTTGTTTCAACCACGCAGAAATACAGCTGACTTGTTTCATTCAATCAACTGAACTGGTTTAGACCTTTAGTGAAGACAACTAGTTGATTGACTAAAACCAGTCAGCTGTGCTGCTGCGTGGTAGGAACAGAAACCTGCAGCCACACGGCCCTTTAACGGATCAGTTTGACACCTGTGCTCTAGATCAGCCATTCCCAAACTTCAGAATACCAAGGCCCAATTTGAAATGTGAAAAATCTCCGCAGCCCCCAAAACCTTTAATCACAACTGTGATCAACATTCAGGACTAGAAGCTATGTTCTGACATTAATGTAAGGGGTCAACAAATAAGGTGACACTTGTCATATTAAGTTAAGATGACGGTAGTATAAAACTTAACTGGTTTGTTTTGTTACTTCTTAATGTTTTTAAATCATGTCGTTAATATTTTACAGTAATTAAAAACATATTTAAAGAAGGTTGAGGATTTAAAACATATTTGTTTAATTTTAATGACCTCTCACGGCCCACCTGCAGTACCACGACGGCCCAGCAGGGGGCCGCGCCCACACTTTGGGAATCACTGCTCTAGATTATATTATCTTTAGCTGAATGTCAGTGAATGTGTTGCTTATTTTTTGAATGGTACCAAGATGGTTGCTGCCCATTCATTTATACCTAATTCTCTCCATCCTCGAGATCATGACCAAATTTACTTATGTTGCATCTTTAAATATCTCACCACAGAGCAGTTTGATACGGACCATGGAAACGTCTCCCTTTTTCGTTGGCATACTGGTCTCTGGGCCTCCAAACTCCTCCAGTTTCCGTTTAAATTAAAACAAAGGCTACTTTTATATTTGAAAAGAAGAAATGACCATCGTGGACCTTTTCACACACTGGTCCCATCATGTTGTGTCATTCTGGATCTGTGTCTTTCACACAGCACAGTGAGGTGAAGTAAAAGGACTGTAGAGGTGGAACTAACTGGCTGTGCGAGCAGGGCTACTGTTTAATGGCTGTGAGCATTCAGACGGCTGAAAGCTCTGCAAGTGTGTTGTGATTATTTGAACACGGGTCAAGTGTACTGACTGCTCCGGTCCTGTATCTTGCAGCGTACAGCGTTCCTTCAAAGAAACGGAAAACGACAGTGATGGAGCAAGTCTCGACTCTGGTGTCGGCCACCGTCGCCCAGCTCAGAGAGATGGACGCCGCCATGCAGGCCCAGGAGGAGGCGCGACTGCAGAGGTTAATGAAGCACGAGAGAGAAATGCAGAACAATCTGATAAGTCAGCTCGTCGCCATGAATGAGAGGATCAGTCAAGAAAACCACGAGAGGAACCTCGAACTTGTGGACAGAATACTGTCCAGGTTTCCTTCACCTTCAGCCTCCTCAGGCCCCTGAGGAGCGACGCCCGCGACACGATTGTTCGCCTGTGGAACACTTTAGACGTTCTCCCCTGCCAGCTGACGAGTGCCTCGGCCCACATTCGTTTGACTCTGACTGTATACGCCAGTGTAAGGAGAATATTTCTCTGAAAACTTGCCTTTAACCTCAATTCTGCTCAGTTGTAGCTACTGCAGGTCCAGGTTGGAAACCAGGTCATGATCACACCACACCTGTTCTGATTTCTGTCCATGTATCTGTGTCTCTGTGTTCATTCAGCTGTGGAAACAGCCCACCCAGTACGACCGTGACCTTCCTCACTCAAAGCTCCACCAACAGCTCGCCTCGTTCTCCCCTGAACATTATGTATGTCAGAAATGGATATAAACGCAAAGTTGATTTATTTATTTATTCATCTATCAGAAAAAAAAATCTGCCCTACATACAATTCATAGGTTAATGTTTCCGAGCTGAAGTCAGTTCAAGACGCTAAGAGGAAGGAAGCGATTTCCCAGCAGCTTACATGAAACCATTCTAACCCGAGTTATTGGGTGAATTCCAATTCCTCCCATAACCCTCAGTCTCAACCCTCAATCTCAAAAATGCACGCTCCCGCTAAGGGCAAGTGCTGTCCCGATTCTAAGAATGTCAAATTGAGGGACGAGTTTGAGGGCCGTATCGCCCTCAGTATTGAGATTCTCATCGGCACCACCCTTGGAAGTAAGGGCTACCCAGAAGGCATTGGGTAATTTAGCCAAGACATTTTTGGAAAGGATGGCGACACAAAAAAGCTAGCTACAAATGGAAGTATCTTCGTAGTTCTTAAAGATATAAATGTTATGAAACGATCTTATTGTCTTTGTTTGAGACTTTTTTCATGGATTAACATCGTTGTTGCGTAACATGTATTTTTTTACTTTACGATGTTTGTCAGCCGGACCGGTGGTCCCGGGCCGGCTTCACGTTACTTGTATACCTTGTTGTGTAGCGACGGAGGACTGAATAATGTATCCTCTATTGTGTTATTTGCTAATATTATTTAGAGAATATACAGCGCTCTTTTCAATGTTACCCCTGTGTAATTTCAGGAAATACAGAGACAACATGGGCTCTGATACATTTCAGTCTGAAAACATAACTGCACTCGAGGGGTGTCCCATTTCTAAGTCACAAGCTAGCCCTGACACTTACTTTTGAGGGTTTAGATTGAGGGCCAAAAATTGAGGGTTAAGGGTGAGGGTTGAGATTGAGGGTTAATGGAGGAATTGGAATTCACCCATTGTTTGAAAAATCTTGGAAAACTGGAAGGTTTTTCTCTGGAATGTTTGACTGCCCCAAACTTTTGGCTTTTATTGTAAATGTTTGACTTTAGCATTAAAAAAAAAAAAAAAAAGAATATTCAGGGCTCCCATATCAAGCTTGGGAGGGTAAAGGTGCGCACATATGTAGAATCTGATCTGAATGGGTGAAAATGGACATTTCCCATCAGCATTCAGTCACAATATTTGACCAGAATAAGAGAAGAGTAAAAGTTGTACTGGGACGTCCAGATGATTTATAACAAGCTGCCGTGCTGCCTGTTTGTACACGAAACCAGCACATGCAGGTCTTGTTTCATGAGATTGTTAAACTCTGTGTCAAGTGGTTGGAAGCCGCTTAATCAGTTTTTTTTTTCTTATGAGACTTTTGGAAAACAACTCTTAAACTGAAAATGTGAACTTGGCCTGCGGTTCAGAGGAGAGGAGACGCCGTGTGTAAGCGTGTGTGCGCCGTAAAGGACTCGCATCACTTCAGTTGAGCGTGTTGGTGTGAACGGTGAGTCAGAGTTTAGGAAGCGGGTACAATATCAAGGACGGTATTCACTAAGCTTTTGTTTTCATTTGAGATGAGATTTCTGATGTCAGCGCTTGCAGTTATAGGTGGCCTTTTTCATGCCTTTATTATTTATTTTTTCTGTTTTTAAATGTTGAAGACTAACACCACGTTACCCAAAGCGACAGAGGAAACCCCAACAACTCATCCATTCCACTGAAACACTGCAGTCTTTACCGTACAGCTCATGGGCAATAAAAAAATGTACACAATAATATGATTTTTAAAAGTTTATTATTTATGGAAAAGCAGCAGAACAACTCTCAAACCCAGGATCCAGAACAACCCATCTCTACCGTGTGTTATTTGGTGTCATTCTTGGCTGACACGAAATTCCCGGTTGCGTTCATCGTTGCCAGCAATCCGGGAGAAAACGTGTCATTAAGGAAAAACACCTTTTAATCCGACAAACGGCCCAATAAATCCTTCTAACAAAAGGTGTTGCGACACTGAATTGCCTCACTGCTGCTCATTTCACTTTGATTTTTTTTTTCTTTTTTTTTTTTTAAATGGAGGCAGAACTGCAGTGATGCCTTCAATGACCCAGCGTTGAGCAGCTTGCTTGAATCATGACGTCGGTACGCTGGAAAAGCTGAACAGGTTTTGGTTCGACTGTGTGGCTCAGTCAGCTGGGATGTGTATTTTTATTGTATATACGTTTTTCATTGTTCTCTACTATTAGCAGTATTTTACTGTTTTAGGTCTGAGCTTTTCCGTTTTCTTTATGGAATTAAAAAAAAAACGACCTTTTCAACCGAAACGATGTGAGTCATTCTTACAGTCTGTGACTTCAGAAATGCAGAGTAACCAACAGTAAAGTGTTTGTGGGAGGAAGGAGAGCGCCCCGCTCACATATTCTCTTCACGGTGAAGGTAGAAGCCTTCATCATCAACATCTTGAGCTCAGGACGTGTTATGCACTGTGGGATGGAAACGGACCCCACAACCAGCTGGTACTCAAAATCACAGCTGCATTATGGGTTCCGTTACAATCCCACCCACAAAATAGAAAAAAAAGACGATGTTCCTGGATGGACTCGGGTTATCTAAAAAGAAGAGAAAACACATAATTAATGATTTTTATCACCTAAATGAAATCAGTTTGTTAAAGAGCTTTTTGAAAGGCAGGAAAGAAACAGACAGGTTATCATACATTAAACATGACTAGTATTTAATTTCCATCCAGATTGCATGTTGGCATCTTTTTTTTTGTTTTGTTTTGTTTTTCAGAGAAAAACCTGTAGCTGATGTGGAAAGTTGATTTGAAAATGAGAAGTGATCCTCATTTCCAGTGTGGGCCTGTGTGAATTAACTTACGTAGTCAAGTAATGCTCCCGTTACTTCCCTATTATTGTATTCTATTTTATCCCCTTTTCACTGCAGATGTAACACATTTTCATACAACAGGTACCGGATCACATCTCTGAAGTGTGTTTGAGGGGAAATTCCTCCTTCTTACGCTAGTTTTTATTAGCTGGAGCTGTAAATGTGTAACACGTCTAATAAGGAACTGCAGTTCTTCAGATGCATCAGGTAGCAGCTCTTCATGTTGATGACTGCAAAAGTGGAACTTAAGTTTTTTTAAGGGAAACTATTCTCCTTTTTAGCGTTTAAAATTGCGAGCAGTAAATAAAGCAGTCATTGTTATAACTCGTCAGAGATTAAATAAAAAAAAAAAGCAGAATTTGACTGGATTTTTGTCAGGAAAAGCTGCTTGATGACAGAAAACGGTCCCGTCGCGTCCTTCAGTGCCACCGGTGCTGAAGTTTGAATATTTTTGACCGTTACGGGCTCGTGAGCAGAATGTTGACCTGTATCTCTGTATCTCACAGGATCAGCTCTGGAAACAGAACTGGATTGTTTGTCGGAGCCCTTTCTTGAAAAACCTGTTGCATTTATCTCTTGTGTGATAGAAAAAGAAAGCAAGGCTGAGATAGAGGTCAGGGTGACAAGGAAGAAGCGATAGAGATAAAAGGAAGGAGGGAGCTGAAAACTAGCTTGGGCTCTTTATGGCTTGATTTGAAACGGCCTGAATTTTTTTTATTTTTTTAAACACAGCTTGTATGCGACTGTGACGACAGCAACACCAACTAACTTTCAGTTTTTAATTTACACTTCAGGCCTCGAGAAGAAAACCTGAGACCTTTGGTTTTTCAGCGGTTCGACTCCTGCTGAAGTTTGTTGAAGAGGGTAAAATGGGGTCACGTGAAAACAATATAAGGGGAATATTTTTAGAAAGTCAAGCTGAAAGGAGAACAATGAGGAGGCGAGTTGAGGAACAGGAGCAGAAACAACCAGCAGAATGACAGAAAAGTAAAAACAGCTGCCAAAAAAAAAAAAACTCTTAAACTGCATAAAAGTAAGCGAAGGTTTGAAAATATGAAATGTTTTCCAGCTCACCCGTGTGTGTCAGAGCAGTGCGTCGTCCCGTCTGCCAACAGCTCGGATAGTCCACACTTCCTCTTTAAATACTCCAGAGATTTGTTTCACTTTCACTTCTCCAGAGCTGACAAAACTCCTCCTTTCTCCACCTCCTCCACCACCTCCCTGCCTCCTCTTCCCACCACGGTCGGCCATCACTCAGAGACGGACTCGGAGTTGTCTTTGTTCTTGTGAAATCATCTCTAGATAAACCAGCAAACACGCTGATGTCTTTTACAGTTTTAACTTTAGTTTTGACTGTTAAGTTTATTAACTCTCTACTGACTGACATGATTTGAATGACAAGTTCATTTTCATTTAATATTAGTAAAGTAAAAAAAAAAAAAAAAAAAAAAAACTGGTTTCTTGATGTTTTGCAAAAACTAAATATATTTATAGCTTAGTTTAGTTGAACAGCTGAGATTATCAGAATAAAACTGTCATTTATAAAAAGGAAAAAAACGGGGTGTACTATATTTGTGAAGGTTTTGGTTGTTTATTTTTAAACCAGGATAGAAGCTCCATATGTCTTTGATTTACTTTAGTCCTCTGTTGTTGAGACAGATCACATAAAATTCTCCTTTCAGCATAGATGTTCATGGTTTCAGCCCAAACATGAAACATTTTTAACTACTTTTGGTGTTTTGCTGTTATACTTTTACAAGATGACTAGTTTTTTTTTTTTTAACCCTTGAATTCAAAATGTTCAAGTCATAAATGTTTGTATTTCATATGTTCTCATATTTTCTTACATTTTTCCAGATTCTCATAGATTAATTTAATTTAATTTAATTCCTAAATTTGAATTTGTGAAGTTCAGTCGCAGCATATTCTTTCAAATGAGAATAACATTTTCTTTCTTTTTTTATTTTAATAAAGTTATACGATTGTGGCTCTTACTTAATAGTAGTTTAGTACTCGGCATAATATTAGATTTAGTGTCTCGTAAATATAAATAACAGCAACTGAAAAACTATCATTAGACATTGTCATAGCAGTTGTTTTCAGTTCTTAAGGATTTTATTTTTTGCATGTGTAAAATGTTTTTGGAATGACTAAATATTTCAGACTTGTGGAAAAGTGTAAATCTTTCCACTGCGTTAAAATAAACCAAGGTCTCTTATTAGATAAGGAGTGTAAACTTTCAGTCAGCACCAAAATAGTGGAAATCAAAGCAATTTAAAATGAGAACAGATGATACATTTACAGCAGAATGGCTGCCCTAAGTTTTAACATTACCAATCTGTGTAAAAATAAATTTTATTTTTTAAGACTCAAGACTCGGAGGCAGTGATTTGCTTTAACTCTGGAATGTTCCTTTAAACCATTTTACTTGGATAAAGTGTAAAACCCAGCTTCATGTGTTGTCACTACTGGAGCCAATTACACCGGCTCTAAAGTTCAAGGTGATTGTGGTGAAAGGAGCATCTGGCCGAGGTAAACTGTGCTTCATGAGTTTATGCTTTGTTTCACATGTGAAACCCTCACATATCCGTTGTTCTAATCAGTTCCTGTAAGCTGACTCTTTCCTCGTCCTAATTAGAAGTGTCTGTGCACCACATGATGGATGATGTGACAGGTGTGATCAACGGAGCGCGACGGGACGACTCCCATCGATTCCGCCTGGGGTTCAGACTGGAAAGTCCGGTGGATTCTGAGGAACACCTGATCCTCCCAGGAGACCCTCCAGCAGATGGGAGAAGGTGAGTCCTTGTTCTCTAGTGGAGGAAACCAGGGCATCACGCCTACGCTTTGACCGCAAATGTGCTGTAGTTGGTAAGTTTAGTAAATGTCCTGCAACCAGGTGGGACTGTGGCCCAAAACTTAGCTGATGCGCTTCTCAGGTGAGCTTGAATTTAAGTGTAACTTTTAATTTATGTAGTGTAAATTCAGTATGTTAAACACCTGCAAAGTGAGATGCAGACTTCAGCAGTCGCTTTCATGTAGGTCATCTTTCCCAGTTAACTGGGTTTATTGTATGAGACAAATAGTTTCATTTATTTAACTAGTTGCTTGTGCACCTGAGACTGACGCCAGCAGACCAGATGATTCCAAGTCAATATATCCTGCAGTCTTTCCAATGATATTATACTTTAATACCACCCTAAATTAATAGTTTAAATTCATTTTGTTCCAGTGGGGTGGGATGTAAAATGCACATTTGAATGCTTTAACTAAAACTGGTGAATGGACAAATGTCTTATCAGAAAATGGGAGGCAGTGAAAGTTGTCGTGATCTACGCTGTTTCCTCAAGTCTTCATGGGTTGTGTGTAAACCCACTGACAACTAATCTGGAATATTTTTCCCAAGTTATGTAAAATCTCTAGACCAAAAACAGAAGACAACTTGTGAAAAAAAAACCCATGAAAGCTTTATTGTTTGACACTTTTCTTCTTAAAAATGGACAGCAGAGCACAAGTGAAATTTTAACAAAACATGAAAGACAATTTTCTTTGACTGAATCATACGTGCACAGATAAATGCTGCTTTTCCCTCCAGATGATGCTGGATGGCACTGGCTGGAAGACTGATGCATCCTTGGAAGAGTGGTCTGAAATCGTATTGCCTACTTTTTTTTTGTTTTTCTTCAACGGGACCCTAAGCAGGTCTGATGAGTAGTGTGTTTTTGCATAATATCCGTCGGAAGGATTCTCCATCTGAAGACGTCTCAAAACAGGCGTTTCTCATAACTGTGGGAGACAAAAGTCAGAGAGAATGATCACACAACCATCTCTGATCATCTTTGAGGTTTCCTGATAAGACAGACGCAGTCGTGGTGGTCAGAATCGGGGAAGTTTAACTGAAGCCTCATGTGGTTGTGGTGAAGACATGAAACTAGAAATTTCAGACAATGAAATGTGAAAGCAAACGTTAGTCTAAGATGAGAGGAGCTGTGTTCATGTGTACCTGTGTAGACTGTGAACTCCACCCTCCATCTGTGCTGATGCTGTTCTCTTTTCAAATTTCAGATCTCCAGAGTACATCATGGATCTGACGGAAAAGAAATGCCGTTAAAGACCAATATCAAAAACACCACGGAAAGTAAGACGAAAGCTTTATCCCAACTCTCCTCTTCATACTAGTTATTAGAGAAGTACCAACTTCTCAACTGTGACCACTGACTGAAAGATGAGTCTCAGATGGTTTTTTTTCCCCAGTTGGTGTCTGGAAAACCCAAAACTTTTTCAATGAAGCTGTAGAGGAACTACCACCAAAGCGTTAATGACAAAATTCATTTAATATAAAGCATTATCCCCCCCTGAACGTGCTGTATTTCTCACAGCCAACCAAGACAAATCTAAAATTCAGTCCTGCAAGAGCAGCATAGATTTTAGAAAATGCATTTTGTTTTTACTTGTCTCATTGCGATCAGCCTGTTTTCAGCAGGATTGAGGTTTTAGAAATGCATCTGCTTTCCCGTCATGTGGATCACAAACTGTAGTGACCCAAAACAGGGAGCAGCTGGAAAGGAAGTTTACCAATGAACTTTCAAGATTTGTTTTTACCGCCAGGGAGGTAGTGTTTTTACTGGCGTCCGTCTGTAAGATAACTCAAAAAGTTATGGGTGGATTTTGATGAAATTTTCAGGAGTTGTCAGAAATGTGAAAAGGAAGAACTGATTCCATTTTGGCTGTGATCCGGAAGAAATCCTGGATTTGGATCACTTTCAATTTTGATAACATTGCAGTCAATGGGCCAAAAATTTTGTTTCTCAATATCTCTGTTAATTATCGCCCAAAACTCATGAAATATCACTCCAGAGATTGACGATGGGAACCTCTATCAAATTTCAAAGGCTGATCCGGATCTGATCCAGAACGCGGATTTTATCAGCAATCTGTAAATCGCTACATGGGGGAATTGTTGCACTTGGCGGAGGTCTGCGCTCTCCGAGTGCTTTTCTATTTTGCAACTGTGTTTAATATCAAATTCTTTCATTGCATATTAAGACAGCTCATCTTTAATTGTGTTGGATTAATTATACATAGTTGTCACACATTTGCTATTAAACTGTACACTGCCTAGTGAAGAACTACTGAAAGAAGTTAAGTATGTGTCACCTTTAAAATGGCTTGTGTGATTGCTGGATAACATGCTGTATAAGAGTTATCATACGAACAGAAGGAGAAGAGCCGGGAACTGGAACTGCACCAGAGAACATTGGGCATTGTACAGCTATGTACTGATCAGTGTACTTAGATAGGTCAGATTAAGATATGCAGTTAGTCACTCCCCAAACCCCATAGAGCTACATATCCTATGTAAAGCAGGGACGTCCTAAGACAAAAAAAAGAGAGAGTTCGGCAGGAGTTAACCCAGAGCGGGTTGGAGACTGTAACTGGGAACTCTCTGATGTTCTCCTTGCAAGTAAAATATAACAACTGTCTCTTGTCTTCCTTTTGAAAAGTGCTTTTAGGTTGGATGAACCTGACAATTTGTGTGTGTGTCTGTTTCCCTGCAGTGGGTATGAAGCTCTGGAAGAACATGAAGATTGACGCCAGTGAAGCACTGCTGATTTCTGCTGGGAAAGACAGAACCTCAACCTGGATTTTGTTTGTTGGAAGGTAGCCGTATCACGGTAGTAACAGCTCTCTTGAGTTGGCTTTATGCATGTGTTAAATTTTAGTTAGATCAGAAGATGTTTTATGTAAACCTTTACAGGTGCAGCACTTGCTAGTTTCAACACTGTAATATTATTTAACCTTTTTACTAAAAGATGCCCCACCAAATAAGCATGAATGTCCTACCTGTCCTATTAAGATTTGTTAAAGTATGAAGTGCAACCAATTCCCATTTTCCTGGACCTATAATCAGCTGCATACATTAACTTAGATTAGATGTACCTTTTTTTTTTTTTTTTTTTTTTTTTAGTGTAGATCGGGTTAAATAGAGAGTAGAGGCTGCAGTTGAAACATACGATTAACTCACAGGGAAGCACGTTACTGACATTTTAAACTATGGACAGCACCTTTACAGGACATAAACAATACATCTGGCCACACTTTACATAAAGATGTTGATTTAGTGTCACATGTTGCTGTTTTTGAAGTGATTGCTTTACTTCTCTTGATGTTTTTGACTGTCAAATTTTGAAAGCTTTCCTGAATAATAGAAGGAACAAAGTTTGACCGTACTAGCCCCCCCCGATCCATTTAAAAAAAAAAAAAAAACAACCTTTTTGTCAACAAAGACAGAGAATTGACAGGTGTAGCTTGATATGATACAGGCCTGAAACTATTGAACTACCTGCTTCTAGATACCATAACTTGAATTTAATAATTCAATGATTCTTTGCATAAAGCAGCTTGAAATTCCCCATAACAATATGTTGTCTTGAAACATAATTGTTGCACGATGCCACAGACTGATGATCTAGATGTGCATTTTAAATCTTTTTTTTTCCCTTCAGTGGTTCAGAGCAGCACATGCGGGGGGGGGGGGGGGGGGGGGGGGGACTGAGGCCTGGTGGCAGCATGAGTCTCTTTTTCTGACAGCAATTGCTAATGTTCTGCTCAGGTATCAATTACATGTTGAATTAAAGTGGAATTATACCATTTTTATTGTGTGTGTGTCGGCATTTCCACCTGGACTCATTTATGTTGTCCAACTTCCAGCAAATTAAAGTGATTACAAAGAATTTTTTTTTTTATTTTTTACCTGAGCTGTGTGAGGCTTTTTGCTCCGATGTCCTGACAGGAGTGTTGAATGCCAGCCAGCAGGTAGGGAACGAACTTGTGAATGGAGCCTTTGTCCTGCACTGCTCCAGAGACGCCCTGCGCAACTTTAATCTTATCACTCTCACTGTGGGAAGAAAGAAGAACAAACCAACTAAGTGGAGTGGTGGGTTTACAAGCACAGTCTGCGTTCACTGTGGCAAAGATATGCTCTGCCATTATGTAATACGTGGAAGGAATGGGGAAGCAAAGTTGTTGCACCTCTGAGCCGGAAGCGCAGGCTGTCACAGAGCCAAATTAGTATCTGAACCAGAAGGTCTGTCACTCATTCATTAAAATGATATTTGAAAGCAGAGGCAAAGACGGCGCTATGCTACTTCTATTTAGTCAAGCTGGTAAAGAAACACTGTTGCTTACTGACTGCACAGCATCCACAGGCTAAACTGTTATATTGTCTAGTAAACTCATTAATCTCCAACACAAGACAGTAACATCAAGAAACCACAGCAAATGAAATGAGGAAAGGAAGACTTAATTATTAACAGATCTTTCAGCAGACTGGATGTTCTTGAATAAGACCCCTGCACAGTTTATGCTCTGTACCTGAAGTATCTGGTCTGAGAGCCCAGGTTTTTGTCCATGGCATCCAAGGAGCCCATGCCGCGGTATTTCTTCAGCCTGATGCCGTCAGAGAAGAAATATTCACCGGGAGCTTCACTAGTGGCAGCCAGCAGTGAACCCATCATCACTGGACACACGAAGAGATTACAGATCATGAGCTCAAATCTGATTTTAGGTCATCTTTCCCCCCATAAATCCTTCAAAACCTTAAACTGAATTACAGAATATCATCCTTGCCTGTTGATGCTCCCAGTGCGAGGGCTTTGGCGATGTGTCCAACAGTCTGGATGCCGCCATCAGCAATGACTGGAACGCCAAAACGCCTGGCGTACTCTGAAACCTTGTAGACGGCTGTGGCCTGGGGTCTGCCACACGCCAGCACTGATGGAGTGAAGAGAAGAGCATTTAAAATATTAACCACTTTAGTCTCATTTCTGCTGGTCTTGGAAATAATCACTTTAAATATAAAACCTGAAGGTTCTAACATTTTTCTACTTCGGAGTGTTGCCGAAAGTAGAAAAAGGAGAGAGAGAGTTGTTGTGTCGCTGACAGTTTTAATAAACTGAAATGTCCAGCTCAGTTCTGAATACATGCAGAGATGAAGCTCCCAGGAAGTGTTTGGGGACAAAAACCACAGTGAATGAACAGACAAGCTGGTAATATTTCTGTTTTGTTAAAACGTGAAATTGAGGAAGTTAAACTTGTCACATCAGCAGAAGAATATTGCAGTTTCCAGGACTCTAAACCCCCTCACATATTACTATTACACCCATTTAGCTGAACACACCAACTGAATGGATTTCAACACCACATAGATTTCAGCAAATTATTATTTTTTTTTTAAGACGACAGAATATATTAAACCAGAATATTCCCACAAGAAACCATTAAGCTTGTTATATATGAATACTGGCCTCCACAGCATTTATTCAAAAGGCGTTTCCAAATATCCTTTGTGTCTGACAACCAAAGTTTAAAAAAAAAAAAAGATGAAATATTATAAAGGATTCTTCCCATCTTTGAACCCATAAATTAATATTCACCGTTTAGTGTGATGATATACAGTATTGTTATTTAACTGTGGAGCCCAGTATGTTGAACAAATCATTTTAGCAGTTCTTAAACATGTTCAAAGCAGCGTTGTAGAGGGAAAAAAAAGTGTGTGGAGGTAAAAACTGTCAACACAGCTGCTCAGACCCATGTAGCAGGTGAACAAGTACATTTTTAGGCATGGCTACAAATTATTACATCAGCTGTTCACAAGTGACAGCGATTCGTGTCCTGAAGGAAGCCTGCCAGCTGACAGAAGATGGTCCAGACCAGCCCGACACTGCCACAGCTGCTCAACAGAGACACCCTGTGGTTGCAAGCAGCACTTCTAACAACATTTCTAACGTCGGGATTATCAGCAGTGGGTTTCACTGCTGATAATCCCAACGTTAGAAATGTGTGTCAGAAATCGGTGGAAACTGACATTTCAGTCCAGATAAGTGGGCACGGGGCTGTCACGGCACCAACGCGCTGTTGTTCGGACTTTATCTGACCCTTCAGTATCTATGTGTCATTGACAGTCTTAATATGCTGATGGGATCAAAACTGGAGACCAAAAGGTCAGTAAAGTAGGTGAAGAAAAAGCAACATTCACTCCACCTGATTAAAAGGATTAGTAAAGACAAGTAAAACCCCAAAACCTCAGAGGCCAGCTCTCTAAAACCACTACCAAACCTACAACTACTGATGCGAAGCTGTTGTCCAGTCAATGCAGCAGGCTGTGAAGGGGTGGGGGGGCTGTGATTGTGGAGCCAACTGAGTTCCAGCACAAATCAGCAGGGGAACTTACTGGAGTATCCTGTAACAGTGGTTGGGGTTTTGGGGCTGTGGACCTTTATATCTGGTGGTACAGTGAGGGGAGCTGGACATGGACACAAGTACACACACCCCAACCGAAGTATGGCAGAGGATTTAAAGAGAAGACAGAGAGAAATGATGGGATAGGCAGGCAGGAGGACAACTTAACATGACAAAAATGAAGAAAGTAAGAAAAAAGAAAGAGTGCTGCTAAAGATTTGTGATAGTTGTTCTCATTTTGACCACAACTAAGATTAGAGACACGAAACGTCAGATACATACGTCGTAACGACACCAGACAAAACACCAAAATGAACTAAAATGTCTATTTAAATTCCAAATTGCAGGTAAATACAATCAAAATAAAAGCTTATTTTTGGAAATTGGCGAATGATTATGCTGTATGTCACAATCCAGGATCAGACAACCCAGCTCATCAATGAAGGTGGTCAAAGTGTCCAACTAAATACTGACCTCCAAACAGACGTAGCTTACATTCTCTCACAACCTTCATGATCGATGAAAGTTATCTGACAGAGAAGCTAAGAGACAAACTTCCAGGATCCAAATTGTTAAAATAAAACACTGCCTTAAAAAAAAAGCAGCAGGATCAACAAAGAACCAATTACAGTAAGCCCTCACAGTTCGCGCTCTCAGCACATCTCGGAGGTTTCAAAAATATGAATTAAAAAAAAAATATTTGAAAAAGTTGTATTTTTTTTTTTTTTTAATCGAAAAAAATTCAAACGAAGTGCGCGAGGCTGAAGCCGAAACACATCACATCAAGAACGAGTCTCAGGAAGCAACAAGAGCCGACGGGAGGCCCCATGTGTGAAAATCTAGGCCTGTGATTGGCTGCTACGACGGGCATAACAGTGATCTCTTATTTTTCGCAGTTAACACATCTAATGTGTCACTGGGGTTGCTAGGCAGAGAGTCAAAATAAATAGTTTTGAACATCGCAGTTTGTGTTCCGATCCTCCAGATGGCAGCATCGCCGCTCTCTATAAAGCCACCGTAAAAGAAAAGATGGCGCAGCGCATTCCACTGCTGATAACGGAGGAACGGAACGAGGTAGAATCAAACATTTATTTTGATAAAATGGAACCTCTCGATAAGTTCAGAGGGTACTCCACATCGCGGTTTTTCACCATTGTGGGGGGTCATGGCCCCCCATCAACTGCGAAGTGTGAAGGTTCACTGTACTCAGGAACTGGTCATCTTTCACTAACATTAAAAAAAAAAAAAAAAAGACCAAAGCAGGTAAAATATTCTGCGACTACTGGGATGACGTCTTCTAATTCAGTCTCAGCACTAGGCCCAGTCCAGCAAAGTCGTTCAAACAACATCTGCTTCTGACATTTTTCTCTTCCCCAGCTGAACCGCAACAACAGCAGGCTCCAAGCCTGTAGTTTGGCAGAAGGATGTACTGCAGACGAGGCGTATATAGTGCGGTGAGTGGTGTTATAATTCACCTTCCTGTGTGATGCAGATGGAGCCGCTGCCCATCCCCACTCTCAATCCATCCACTCCTGCATCGATCAGGTTCTTGGCCTGTGCTGCAGTCACCACTGTCACAGACAAGAGGAGACGGAGAAGCTTTTACTAGCATGTTGCTCTCAATGATGTGATTTTAAACTCCATTATTTTATTCTTCCTCTCCTCTGAAAGCAGAGGCCAATCAAAACAGCTCTGTTTAATTCACACTTGGACATTTTGTTGTGTAGTCAAAGATGGGTGTGGTTACCATTTCCGCCGATGACTTGTAGGTGAGGGTACTTCTCTTTAATATATTTGATCATGTTAATCTGGAAGATCGAGTTGCCCTGAGAAGAGTCCTAATGGCCAACAGGAAACACATCATCATCCACAGAACATGATTCATTTCACAGACAAAAACAAAAAAAATAATTAAGTAGTCAACAGTCAATAAAATAAAAAAAAAAGAAAGAATAATGTAAACATGGCCTCTCTCTACCTAACAAATAGATGGTAAAAGTCCTCACCAGTACAATCACGTCCACCCCACTCTGCACCAGCAGGTCCAGCCTGTACTTGTCATCGTTGTGGGTGCCGATGGCGGCGCCACACAGCAGCTGTTTCCGAGAGTCTTTGGAGGCCAGAGGGAAGTCTCTGTTCTTCTTCAAGTCTGTGCGGGCAATGATGGACACCAGGGAGCCCTCCTCGTTTACGATGGGCAGTTTACCTGCAGGAACAACCAAAAGGTGAAAACGTGCAATGAACATACCGTGGCATTTATATGTAATCTTTCACCTAGTGCAGTAATTCTGCAGTGTGGGCTGTGGCCCCCTGGTGGGCTCTCGTGGTACTGCAGGTGGGCCATGAGAGGTCAATTTAAAATAAACATTGTTTATAAACAATGTTTTAAATCTTTGATTTTTTTAAAAATGTTTTTAATTACGGTAAAATATTTATTACATTATTTAAAAAATATTTAGAAATAATAAAACAAACCAATTGAGTTTCATTCTAGTGTCACCTTATTTGTTGAGACTTTCCATTAATTTTGGAATGTAGCTTTTAGTCTTGTATGGTGATCAATGTGGTCTTTAAAGGTTTCGGTGGGCCACAGAGATTTTTCACATTTCAAATTGGGCCATTGGTATTGTGAAGTTTGGGAATGGCTGACCTAGTGCATTTTCTGCATCATTTTTACCTTTTTGTTTTCCATTAAAGCCAAATGCAACTTTTCTTTTCCAAAAAAAAAAAAAACAACATTTGTTACCTTTCTTGCTCCTCTGGAGGATTTCGTTTGCTTCTTTCAGTGTGACTCCAGCAGGTGCAACTACGAGATCCTCTCGCTTCGTCATCACCTGTTCAGGTGGAGGTGACAGAGAAAGATTCGTGAAAATGGGCTACCCCAGTAGTCTGAGGTATTTTGAGATGTAACGTTTTAGCAGATTTATTTTAGTAATATGCCAGTCCACAAAAATACGGATCTACACCAGCATATGTTGGTCATTCCAGTCAGGTAATTCTAAGAGGTTAAATCAAAGTCATCCGACTCCTCTTTTGGTTATTGAACATGTTTCACTTGTCAGTCCAGAACTACGGTGCTGCTGATCCATTCATCTATCATTAAAGTCAGACCATCTGTGGTTCATTTACCCACCGAGCCCTGATATGGGTTGATTTTATGACAGTAAAAGGGGCATGTGCAGGTGAAGAAGGGAAGACACTAAAGTGTCAGAACAGAAAAGCCAAATTCCAACTATTAACTTTTAAACAGCAGACTCGGTTATAACAGGATCAACAGCAGCAACCAGGCACTGCAGGTGACTGGATACAAGTGATGAATCACAAATCTGCTTTGGCCAACAAGATGATGCTTGTTCAGGTTTAAAAAAAAAAAAAAAAAAAAAAAAAAGACTGCTTAAAGAAAACAAGCACATTTTTAATCCAAGGTTTCATGTCCCATGACCAGCGGAGGTGGCGGTCACCAATGCTACAGTTAGAAGGTGAACCCTGAAATTTGGAAAATAAAATCCGATTAAAGAGACTGGATTATTCAGTTAATTTCTTCAGGTTGAACATGTGTTTTGCCACAGAGCCAAAACAAAAACCTTTCTGTAAGAAAGACTCAATCATACGGACAGTAAAAAGTCCAGGTTGAACATTTATGAAAACATAAAAAAGGTTCATGATTGGGCTTCATCCTGCAAAGCCGATCTCCTGTTTAGACTTGAGTGTTGTGCATAGCTCAAAAAATTCAAGCAGAGATAAAAGCTAAAAAGCATACTGTGCTTCACTCCTCAGCACTTTAAAAAAACATCTCAGTGCTTTCAAATTCCTACTGAGCTCTAAGATACAGAGCAGATTAGATAGACTGCCCGGCAGCTGAAACTGAACTGAATTGAAAGCAGAATATTTTTGATCCACTGCAGTTTGTAAACCTCCAAAGATGATGATTTGATGCACATATTCACTTCGTGATTTACTTTTCTGCATGTCCTTCCCTGATTCATTAAACCTACATCAGCCAACCGTTATCAGAGTATAACAAATACAGATGAGCTTGAACAGCAGTGTAAACAACAACAGGAAGATGGTTTAGTGTTGATGTACAAATCAGGAAGAACAACAGTGTGAATGAAGACTCGGTTTGCTTTGACAACATGGATTTAAGATGAAACTACACTAGTGTGGATGAATATCAGTGTGGTGGAAAGTGAAACTGACGAGTCTCAGTATACATACAAAACACAATCATTTAATTTCTAATTATTCACCTAATTTAAAATTCAACCACACTTGTTCCTTGACGGGTTTTAATCTTGAACCCTGGCTTTGAGATTTGAAGAGGGTAATTTTCCCCTTTAAAGTGCTGCTGATAGCCTGAGCAGTATCCTGGTATCATCAGATATTTGGATATACATCTTATTGTACCACTGTGCCGTTAAAATGAATAAATTGTGTGTCACTGTGAACATTTTTTTTTTTTTTTTTTTAATTAAAGCCATTTTCCCTCATCTTGTCTTCATGTTGGTAGAAAGGATGCAGTTGATCGTGCTCTTCTCATGCCATATACTTGATCTCATATAAAATACAGATTTATATATCAATATTAAGAATAAAAATATCAGGATATGAGTATTTGTAGATATTGTCCGGTCCTCATCCTGTGATGTTCTGCTTGTTGTTCCTTCCAGTTGAATCTATACAGGGGACGTCCCTGCCGCAGCAAACGTAGATAAAAGGAACACTCAAATGTCAAGAAAGGTTCCAAAACCCATAGATATTTAAACTTAGAGCATCCAAACTCAAAATTTGTCAGCAAATAAACAGGGAGAAAAAAATGCTACAACATCCAACACAAACTTTTTTCAAAGTTTCTGAGGGACTTTCTCAGCACATTTCAGACCAAACAAACCTCTTAGACAGGAAGTGATGTTACTTAAAGGAAAAACAAGAGTGGGCCTGGGCAGCAAACAACCAAAACTAACCGACTCTATTTTCACCTGTTAGTTCACCACATTCCTCACCCACATGACAGATGGAACGTTCAACAACCCAACTGTGACAACAACATTCTTTCATGAGATAAGGACCCCTTCAAAGTAAAATACTTTGGACTCCTGACCAGTGACGTGTGATGCATCTTAAAGAATCCCCAAGCCAAGCTTCTAATTAAGATTTATTTTCACTTAAAGTTGTTTGATTTGCCCCCCCCCCAAAATAAAAATAAAAATAAAAAATAAAATAAATAAAAAAAATAAAACGGACTGGTTTATTGTCAGGCAATATTTTCACGGACCAGTCAGTAAAATGTGCCACAGGTAAATACAACAAAATAAAAGATCCGACCGGCATAAAAACTGTAGTATTTTCTATATGTTATAATAAATATAAATCCACTGTGTATTCACGTGCAACTTTATTAGAAGCGTCCTCATAACATCGCACCAACAACAGAACTTAAACGTCTTCAGAAAGTGTCTTTCCAGAGGACATTTGTTTTTTTTTACTCATTTTGCCAGTTTGGGGGTTTAAACGTGTCACGTGACCGAGGCGCGGGTCTGGAAGTCTTCTCATGTGTCAAGAGTGTAGACGGATGTAATGAAGAGCATATGGTCATTTTTCAAAATAAAAAATATAATTTAGACTCGGACAGTATATCAAATGGTAATAATGGATGTTATTTATTTTTTCCTCTGTGGGTCAGTATCAAATGATCCACTGACCGGTACCGGGCTGGGGACCACTGGTGTAGTTTACCTTCACTACTCACCTCACTAAGTGGCAGGCTGTGGTCTTCCTCCTTCAGGAAATCAATGTCTCTTGAAGAGATTATGCCCACAAGCTTGCCGCCCATTTTGCCGCTGTCTGTGATGGGGATGCCACAGAAACCGTGTCGCGCTTTGGCCTGGAAGACATCCCGGACTCGCTCGTTGGGGCTCATCACCACAGGGTCTGTGATAAAGCCCTGCTCATATCGCTGGATGAGGGAGGGAGGGAAGGAGGGAAGGAGGTGAGGGACAACAGCAATGGGGAAGTGGAAGAGTTAAGGTTGGCACAAGAAGGAGCAGTGAAGGGAACACAGGGAAATCACTGCCTATCCTCTACAGCTAAGGTAGAACTAGAGCTTACTAGAACCACACTGCCTGCAGAAAACAGAACATGAAACAGGCACAAAAGAAAATCATGTGATGCATGTAAATATAAGCCAAATAAACAATGAGACTCGTGACTGGAACCAGTCATGACACTGGCAAAACACACGGGGCTGAAGAAGGAAATGTAACTGTAACAGTTATGAAAAATAAAGATAATGAAATTAAAGTATAGAGCAGTGTAGAGAATAAACGTCCTCATTGTCACCTTGACTTTGCGAACTTCGTTAGCCTGGAACTCTGGAGTGCAGTTGTGATGGATGAAGCCGATGCCCCCTGTTAACTGGGAGAAGAAAATGCACCAGTTAGTGCATTTACATGGGAAGTTTAATTCCTCTTCAATTCAGAATTAAAATTAAATCCGATTTAAAATGATTAAAAATTCCCATATAAACACGTAATTCCGAATTAAAATGTCCATTCCGAATTAAACTTAATTCTGAAGTAAGTGGCTGGTTTATTCTGATTTTAAATCTGATTAGAATAATTCCGCGGTCATGTATACACTCATTCCGCTTTAAATTAATTCCGGTCTTTCTGCGCATGCTCGTTCCCTTGCCCGTCTGTCGCGATACGTAAAGACGTCTGCCTCCCTATCCAATCAGAACCCTTCCCAACCCCCAGACCTTAAGCGGAATTGGCTAAAGCCGATCAAACGTGTTTTCCATGTAAACCTCAATTCGGAATTACTATTTCCATGTAAACTCGAAGGAAAATAGTTTAATTCTGAATTATTTAATTCAGAATAATTAATTCCTAATTAAAAAAACATCATGTAACCGTGGCCAGTGTGAGAGCTGAGCTGCATCCCCTCTGAATGACAACACAGCAGTCTATCAAACTGCTGGTCTGAACGCCATACTCACTGCCATGGCGATGGCCATGTTTGCCTCTGTAACAGTGTCCATGGGGGAGGACACAAAGGGGGTCTTCATGGTGATCTGTTTGGTGAGTGCTGATGTCAGATCCTGGACAAAAGACAGGTCGGAGTACTCCAGTTTATCCTTTAAGTCTCTGTCAGAGCACTCCACTGATTAAATGTTTAGCAGCTTCAATTAACCTTATAATTATCTCTTATCAGATTTGGTTTGTTGATACATATTCATCTATCATCCATCATCACTCACCACTTGGTCAGATGTAAAGTCAATGTAGCCTGGTAGGATCAGGAAGTCACTGAAGGAGAAGAAGGAAAGCTGTTTAGGGTAAGAAGGGATAAAAAAAAAAAAACCCTAAACATTCTTAAAAGCATTCAAATCGCCTCAGTTTTAATCTTAATCAAATAATCAGACTGGAGAGAACTAATTCACAATAGGAAACTTCTCACTTCAGATCGATACCAGTTTTTCTTTACAGTTAAAAAAAAAAAAATCTAAATCTGAAAAGAAAAATAATGGAAAAACACATCCAGCAATAGTTTTCTGTATTTCAGTGTTGCAAAGACTGTACATCTATCAGCTGATCTTTAGTTTTTTACTTCAAAAACACAAAACCAAAAAAGGTATTAAGATTTAAAGGTATTAAGATTTAAACTTAAAAAAAAAAGAGAGAAGGCTTGAACAAGTTCAAACTGGATGAAACATGAATTCATTTCTCAAGAAGCTTCAGAGGGTGTCACGTTTCAGACGAGTGTGTACGAGTGGGTGGGATGTACAATCATACCAGAAAGACAGAAGTTAAATGCAAGGATCTAACAGCCATTACAGGAAAGTAGTTTTATTTAACTCACAGGTTCTGGTACGTTAAGTGACATTACAGAAAGGCGCCAGGACTTTATGGTTCAGTCTCGGAGTCGGGGTCCAGTTCAGGTTTGTTTAAGAAGGATCAAACACAATGATACCAAATCAGACCTGACTGTTTGTTTTAGTGATCAAGATCTCAGACACAGAGAAGCTGTTAGTAATTATTTATTTAAGAATTCAAAAATCAAGCATGATGGCAATTTTCTTTATTATCTGTTCAATTTAATCCAGCGTGTTAATTTGATGTCAATCTCAACTAATCAGGCCTTTAAACACATAGAGCACGAGGAGGGACACACGCTTGTTCCTGATGACTTTAAGAAATGTGTAACTACCATGTGTAACTAATCGTGTCCATAATAAAATCCTTGTTCAGCTATGAAGGATCTCATTGTCTTTTCCTCATAAACTGTGTGAGCATGTGAGTGTGTACATTTTGATGTCTGTACATCCATATTCATATCCTTTTAAGATTCCTTTAACTATTCAGACATCACTGGATAACTACAATTCTTTATTTAGCATTTTAAACCCTTGAAGATAAAATTTTATTTAGATATTTGCAGTAAGCCCACTGACCGCTTTGAACTAAGCCTGATCTTTATTTGATGCATCGAGAATTTAAACCAGCCAGTCTCATTAACAAGTGCATCTACAAAAAAAAACACCTGCAACGCACTAATTTCATGAAATACAGAACGTAAATAGACCTGTTTGTGCTTTATTGACGGGGCAGTTGTACTGAAAAGCCTTCACGTCATCTTCATTCTTTTTTCCAGGTTTCTTGAGTAGCTTTAGGCCTATAATTAATATTAAAACTCTCAGAATATATTATGTTTCGTTGTCTTCAGTAGAAGTAGCTCTTAGATCCATTAGATCCATGACTGCTGTTAGTCAACTAATGCCAAAACTATCCATTTATATGAATATACACATATCTAGATAATCTAGGTTAACTCACCAAGTTGATTTTTTTTTTTTTAAATAGCACTGCTGGTGAGAAACAATCTATAGTTTGTCTTTTTGTTTGTGTGTGTGTATATGCATACCCAGGGAAACTATAAAGTGAATCAGGAATCAGCATCCCAGTATAAAGTACAATCTGTGTTGGTTAAACCAGATCACCAAAAGAAACTGCAGGTATGTTATAGGACTTAAACATATTTAAATCCCCCAAAAGTAGTCTTAAAAAGATTTGAAAAACATAATTTGATACTTTGTGCCTCTGAAGGAAAAAACTGAACAAAAAGAGCTGTCTTTAGGATACAGTTTAGTATCTTTCACAACTTCTTAACAGAGCAGCTTCTTTTAACAATAAGATCTGACAGCAGGATTTTCACTGATTAAGAATTCTGTTAAGATTATTTCCATAAAGTTTCTGTGGACATGTATAACAATCAAACTCTGTCGGTTATTGATATAATTTATCACTAGACTATTCTAACTATAAAAAAAATGGATCCATTTGGAAAAAAATTAAGAGCTGCCATTTTCATTGGAACAGGAGATGTTTTAGCTCCAGCTGGGGTCTCCACAGTCCTGCACAACAACACAGGGGTCTATTACCCTCCACCTAAATTTAGGAGCAGTGCGTGCCACTGAAAAGTATGTCAACCCCTTTATTTCTCAAGGGGCTATGATTAAAATAGGACCAGTGTCGGTTTGTTATTATTCCGAATGAGCATTCATTTCCAATTAGGAATACGAAATCCACGAGGCAACAATTAAAACCTGTGGGAGACGTTAGACATAAAACCTTAATGTAAACACAACCTGATGACCGTCCACGTCTACTAGTTGTGCAAACTAAATGCTTCTGTTTAAACATTCATCACGAGTTGTACATCAGCCAGGAGGGTCAGAACACTGGAGGGAACATTTTTAGCCCCAAGCGTCGAACACTTTTAAAAGAAACACCAGTCGAATTCATTGTTACTGAACTGAAATAACTTTGAAAATGTTTGCTTGGGCGGATCGGGAATTTTGAGGGACGGATTCATTATTTAAACGAGTACCCGGCCTGTTTTTTGACCGTGTCGTGCGTGACTGTGTGCCGTTACTTGTATGTGAGCCCGTCTCCGCCGTTGAACAGCTGCTGTCCTGTCAAACCGTCTTCGGGGACGTAACCGGTCTGCCCGCTGATGAGGTAGTCCGCCATGCCGCTGCGACAGCCCTCGACTATTAAGGAATGACCTTAACAAGTCGTTAAGGTGGCGGGAGGATAGAGAAAAAAAAACACCGACACAAACGGAACAGAACCCGAGAACTTTCTTTCACCGCGCTGTCAACAGTGTCGCCGTCATGGAGTTAACGGTCCAACCGTTCGCCTGCTGAGCACGCCTTCAAGCAGCACCTGCTGTCTGAGTGTCCTTTAAGGGTTACAAGCCGAGCAGAAGAGGTGTGTGCTGAATAACGTCCTTTTCAGGCCTCTTCTATTAGCAGGAGTCGGCTACTCATGCTCTTTCAACCGACACGTGCAGCGTTACCTTACCCGCTAACAGCTTCCGGCACATGACATCACATCCGGCTTTCACATCGACTTCATTACAGAAAAAAAACAAATCTTAATATATAATATATTCATATATATATATATATATATATATATATATATATATATATATATATATATATATATATATATATATATATATATATATAAGAATTAAAAACAAATATATTCTCTGCCGATGTAAGGACTTTATGCATATATAAGCAGCGAACCTTTGCAGAATACTGTGATATATGTATACGTTTGCAACTAAAATGTAGTTAATCTCCAGCTGTTAACTATGACTTCACAACCCAAAATGGGAGCAAAAGAATATAAAAATGATTATATATGCGACTCATGCAAATCATCTTCTGTGGAATAATATTGGTAGGATACCGTGCGTTTAAATATAGCCATTTAGATACCTGCCTGTCCTGCTTTGGTCCGAACACTTGGGGGCGCCATCGACCTTCATTCAACGCCATGTGAATTTCTAACTGGGTCACACTGCAGTGCAGCCGTAAATACTAACTTGGCACACTGTCACACTGAAAGACTCCAGCAGGCAACAAGGTTAGTCTGATAAGGTCAAATGTAGGCCGGGTTTCTGTCTCCCGAGTTAAAATAGCCATGAAAGACTTATTTGAATTATTTGTGGTCCAAGCAGCGAAGCTGTTCGGAAACCTATTATACTTTTAGAGCAGAAAAATGTGAGGGTTAAAAGTGTCTGGGCATCAAAAACTATAGAGACCAAACCTGCTGAACAGATTCAGTCTAATCACCTGACACCTTAAGGAAAGTGAACAAACTTTAGCCTGTTTGCAAATACCAATGACTTGATTTCATTGAATTAATCTTGTGGAAGGAATGTACTAATTTTTAAACTTACCAACAGGGTAACTATTAAATTTTAGGAGTAAGAGTTGACAGAGAAATTTGTTTGCCATTACTTCATATATATGTATGGATACATGGTCAAGTAAAATGGTTCATAATCACAATCACCTTGGTTAAAAAAAAACTTCACTGATGGAGGGTTATCAGAAAAACTGGTTTTGTCAAACTGTTTCAAAGTCATGGCCCAGTGATAATTAAAGATGCATCCCTTTGACTCTGTGGGAAATATTTTCAGATGTAAAAATAAAAATTGCTTGATGGTTCCAACATTCTTTCAATGTCTGCCAGTTTGGTAACCTGTTCGGCATGGGGGGAGCATCGTTTAAAGCCATTCAACTCTGGGTTGCAGTTGCTTTTTGAACCCCAACAACCAACACTTGCAGTTACATTTGTGAATAATCTTAGAACAGTGGTGCGCAAACTGTGGTACACAGGAAACATCATGACTTTCCACATTTTCACTAAAAAAAAAAACATTATAAATTGCATTATAAATACGTTTCAAACTAAATGTGTAGCTTGAGATAAATAAAACTGTCTTATAAAAAATATTTGTTGCATATTCAGTTGCGGTGCAGATGTAACAACTTTTGAGTGTTTATGAGTACGTACGTAAGAATTGTTGGACAGAGTTGTAAATGTCTGACTCAGTAAAGTAACAATTCAGGTAATAAATAACCACAATAAGGAATAAACATCTCTCCTGTGTGTTTAAAGTTAATTGAGAAGGCATATATGGTTATATTTTAAAATTGGTCATCATGGTGGTACTCAGAGAGCTGAACGGTTTCTCAGGTGGTACGCAGTGTTAAAAGTTTGAGAACCACTGTCTTAGAATAAAACCCTTCCCAAATATTTCTCCTTACACATGACTTGTTTTAAATTCCATGTTGCTTGAAATGCAGGGAATAATTTTGGAGAGGCAGGTATACGTGGTGTGCTTGATCTTGTTTTTGTGTGTGTGTCTGCATGCATGTACTTATGTAAAATCAACACACAAGAGACAGGGCCCAGTTTTAAAAACTCTCAGTAACTCTATTTCTGTATTAATGTACAACCGTTGAAAATTACAGCTTTTTTTTTGTATTTTTCTTGTTTTTTCATTTTTTTTTAAATGATCTATCAACAGCCATTTTTCAGAAGAAAAGTGAACGATATAAGCTTGAGGAAAAGAGAAAACAACAAAAAGCTGAAAAAAAGAAAAAAATAAGGAGAATGGAGGAGAGCACACAAGATGGAAGGAGGAGACAAATTAACATTTGTTTTCTGCTGTGGAGTGTTTGGGCATGTGTGCTGGCGTGGACATGCCTTGTCGATGTCAGTGGGAGGTGCTGTAGTGTGTGAATGAATGAGATTACACTTGCTGCATCAAAACAACTTTATCATCTGATCAGTGGAGGTGCCAATGTCAGATTTGGATTTAGAAGGCTCAACAAAACTGAGCGACAATATAAGCATCGGACACAAAAAAAAAAAAAAAAAATGGGACCATTTCAGTAGTTTTATAACCTTAGACTTAATGATAATTTGCTGCAAGAAGTTGCAGGAGTGCCTCCAGGTCTGCCGGAACACCACACAACAAAAGGGGAAAAAAGTTGTCACTGTGAAACACTGGCAACAAAACCTAAAGCAGCTGCCATCTTAACAAACACACATTCACCTTATTCTTCAACTCTTCCGTGCAGGAACAGGAATCATGTCGGAAAAATAACTCATTTAGTTTTGGTTTAACGGTAAGGAGCATATGGGACTAAGGTCACCATTTTTCACAGCAAATACATCAGATTCATTTCTACACCTGGATATATATTAAAACAAAACAAACAGGTTTTACTTGAATTATCTCCATACTTCACTTCTAGTTTTGTAATTATGTTAAGCTGTACCTGGCCTGGTTGATTATAGTTGATAAAAACAGCCAGGGCGGTACCAGTGACGAGCATCATTTACAAGTATTACTCGCTGCCACGAACCAAGGTTTGCAACAGCTCATCTAAACAAATAACTTCATACATACAACCTTCAAAAGCGACTACTCCACCTCTATGGCCATTATTTCATTCATTTCCATAAATCTCTTGCAGCTCAGGAGATGGAAATAAATTCCAGATTCTGAGTTAGACATGATCCAGTAAGTAATACAGGTCCAAGCACCACCTCATGTCTGCATGTCATTATCGTTATATGAAAGCACAAAATATGGACCTGCTGTTGTCACAATCTCTTTAAAGAAATAAAGTTATTTCTCCCACAGCTACTTAATACCACAAGCCTCTCCATCCTCATCAGTTTTACCCTTTAGGTGCTTTTCTTCATAGGAAGTCCACTGTTAAGAGCAACTTTGAAGGGATTAATAACATCTGATTCTCAAAGTCTTCAAGAGGCAAGCTGTTGCTTTTATACGCTGATATCAGTCTAGGAAGCTCAGGTAAACCCACTCTGTTTTCAGACGCAAGACCTCAAACTTTGACCTACATGATCAGATCTGAAAAGCTGAAACAAGTGTAACCACGATGAGTGCGATGCTTCAAACCCAAAACGTGTAAATGAGGCGAAGATGAAACGAGGAGGGGGCGATATAGTCGTGACGTTCTGTAACCCTGCAGCTTTATGAGAGTGAGACGAGGGAAAGGCAAAAACAAATGAGCGAGTGTAAAGAAGCAAAGAGAGGGGGGTCAGTATGACTGCACCGAGGGATGGTCATGGAAGGAAGCAAAGGTAGTGGGCGAGGAAGAAAGTAAGGAGGGAGATGCTGGTGCTTTGCAGTCGTGATTGGAGCCTCAGGTGTCGTGGAAATCCTTCAGCAGCGTACGTCGCCTCTGCTCAGCGATGTGCATCTGATTCTCCAGATCCTACAAAAAGATTTTCAGTACAAATGAAAAATTATAATATCCACAACTGTAAAATCTCCTGTCAGGCCCAGATTAATACAAGATGGGATAGATGTGATGCAACCAACTAGAAACTCCAGCATACATAATACATTTCTATAGCCGTCTTCATCCAAATTCATTCTCCTCCACCCCCACCCCCCGTTGACACTCTTTCCTCTTTTTTCCTCCTCTTATCCTGTCCTTTTGTCTGCAATCTTACCCCTCTGTCACTGGCGCTGAGCTCTCCCTCGCCCCCCACTACTCCTCTCTCATAGCTGTCGGCCCGCTCCACCTTCCACGACAGGTTTTCAATCTCTGCTTCCAGTTGTGCCTGTTGGTACTCAAACTGCAGAAGACAAAAAAATATGTAAATAAAATAACCATAGAAATATTGGACAATTGTTTGCAATTTCAGATCATTTCGCATTTCAGATGTTAAGTTAAATCCAAATGCTGACTTTTTACTTTTTTTGGGGACCAGGTCAGTGTATATTATGCATTAATAAAATAAAATAAAGCTAACAAGGATAGAGCTTCCCGCCCCTCTCACCAGTTTCTTGCGTGGGCCAGACTCCATGTAATAGGCGTAAGGATAGGTATACTGAAGTGTGTAGCGACACTGAAGACAAAGAAAACACACACTCATTGCATTGTAGCGACTGGAAAAGGTTTAGAACATTTAGACGTGATCAACATCATTAGGACATTTGATGGATTTAGTAGGTATGCTGTATACGAGTCACAATTTCCATATTAATTACGAAACAGATCTTGTTTTTCTAGAGTTTTCAGTAAAAAAAAAAAAAATTAAAGTGAATTATAATAACCAGTGCAGCAGCTTAATTAGAAGCTCTTCTGGTGACACAAATCAAATAAATGCTGATGAACTAAGAACATTTTGTATAAGACTACATTACATGCATGAGTTTCAGTTCTCAGCTGATATGTGGTTGTTTTACAAAAATTAATTACAATTTAATGACCAATTTATAATGCAACTTTGTGGTTAATTTGTATGCTAATTTTCTAAAATAAAAATGGAAAGAAAAAAAAAAGAACAG
Source organism: Hirundichthys speculiger (assembly GCA_018398805.1). Classification (NCBI taxonomy): domain Eukaryota; kingdom Metazoa; phylum Chordata; class Actinopteri; order Beloniformes; family Exocoetidae; genus Hirundichthys; species Hirundichthys speculiger. The sequence continues at coordinate 959,444 of JAGFBZ010000229.1, forward strand.
ATTTATATAGAGTATACTATGGTCAGCATGCATCTCACATAACCCACGACTTCTGAATAAACACGGTAAATGTTTTCACAGTACCTTAGCCAGAAGCTTTGCTGCGTTATGCAGGTACTGCCAGTCGATCCAGGTTCCCAGATTGTTCATAACTCTCTCCTGGATCTTCTCTTGGATCCTCTGGTATGTCTGAGCCTCCAACTGCAAAGACTTAGTTGTGATTCTCCCACTTGGAAGGAAAAGGACAAAAAAATATGAACAGAAAGGATTAAAAGAAAATGCATTTCTCTCTTATGAAATAAGATATTTCTTTAGTAACTTCAGCAAATCAAACAGTTTGGTTTTTTTCTTCATGTGGATGTTTCCTGTTTTAAAGCCTCTGAGCAGAGAGGTGAAAAATATAAACTTGGAGTAAATGTTTGTGAGCTTTAAATTTAAAGCATCTAAAAGCAGATCCCTGCACCGCTCTCAGCATTTAGACAACAAACTAATGAAAAAAAAGAAACAACTTCACAAACTGACTCCACAAAGTTTTAGGAGTTGTACATTTTTGAATTTTCAGGAAGTTTACATCGAGTTTTCTTGCTAAGTATGACTCACCCTCTCAAAGTAGAAGAGGTATTTCTTGAGGGCCTCTCTGGCCTGAGCCTGCTGGCTCTGGTTGACTATATCAGGGTTTTCTTTGTAGCGACTGCACTCGTAGTATTCACTGCCGTGAGTCTTCCAGTCTCCAAGACACATCCAGCAGAAGTCTTTCAAGAGGGGAAAAAAAAAAAAAACCCACACACAGACATTTATGCACTCTGCATGCACATTTGCACAATAAAAGGCACTTTTACATATTTTGTGTACAACATATGTCCTGGGTTATTCAAGTTATCTAAGCTGGATCAGGCAACAGGGTCGATGGTAATACATTTATGTTTCCCCACATGACTTATCACAGTCATGTGCACAAAGAGGAAGTTGGTGAAGCACGGAGCATATGGGCATAGAGTGAAAACTAATCCTTAAATTGTAGCTTCAGTATTTCATTAGAACTTTTCAATCTTTTGGGGATCTAGTCAAATAAATGCTCCTTAAAGTCTGTTCACTGTTCACCAAAATATACAGAACAGATAAAGACTTCTACTTCAACCAAGGATCAAACTAGACATTGTATTTCTTGGAAATTAAGTTCCACTTCTCTAGTAATTACAACTGCCAACAATTCTTTGTATGGTTTGTGGCTCCAAAAAGGAGGTGGAAAACTGAACTTACCATGCTTTGCACTTGGAGCATTGCTGAAACGAAAACACAGGAGCAAGTTAAATGAATGAACTTGAAACCTGTTCTAACAACCAAGCAATTCACATTTTCAAACAATCTGAACAGGTAAATGTTCCTGACAAAACCCTTCAGTGGTGGAGCCACGGAACGTGTAAAGCACCGTGCTGCCGTTTTACTCCAACCTCAAGTCCCACAGGCAGTGATTCAGAGCGCCGGCGAGCACCACCCGCCCGGCTAACTGACCCGACGGTTATGAAATCATGTGACCGTCGCTCGCTGACACTCTTTCCAGAATTACACGTTTAAAAAAGGAGTGTTGCCAAATAAAACGTATTTTTCGACTTATAGACAAAGCCATTCCTCATTCGTGGTTCAAATGTCTTCCAAAGCCCTATGAACTGTTAACCCACAGCCTTCGCAGGTTAATGTAATTTGGAAGTCTGACTCGGAGGCTGCTGGCGGTGCTTTATTTTGAAATGTCACTGCATTCTCTCTGCCATTCTTCCAGCCAAAATGATGTACTGTGTGTAAAGTGACACAGTCTGTAAGCGGCCAGGCGCCAAAATAGACTTGACGCACATCTCAGGGGGAGAAGCGTCAAGGTTGCTTCTGGGCCGCTGCAGGCCACTTCTGGTCTGTCTGCTCTCACCGACTTGAGTGGCTGCGATTCACAGCACGGCACTTTCGGTTCCACGTTCTGTGGGACTTGAGCTTAACCGGAGTAAAATATGGTCCAAGTGGTAATAGAATGAAAAATGGAGATAACATCTGTTGATTTAAGCAAATACTAGACTATTCCAAGTTGAAGGCCTCATCTTCCAGAATCTAAACATACAATTTCAGCAGTTTGCTGTATTCTAGGAAAAGAGCGATGTTCAGATCTTACTCACCATGTGATTGCACCCTCCGTTCTTCTCAATGCAAATATTGCACTTCGGACACTAGAGGAAAAAAAAAAAAAGGAGCTCTTAACATGTCATTTAAATCTGTATAGCACAGCTGTGATGAAATCAAAGAACAGCATTGGCGGTACCTCATAAGGAGACTAAAATGTAGCTGTTCAAACAGTAGACAATACATGTGTGTATTTGTGTGTGTTCAAGTGCAGTCATACGTCTTTAGTGTGTGCGCTGATGTAGTTTGCAGTCTCTGAGTCGTCTGCACATTTGGTCAGCCATTTACGAATTGTTGCACAGTCTGTGGGTGCGTGATACATCTGACGGCATTTAAAGCTGAGGGAGAAACAACAAATACACCGTTAAGTCTCTGAAAACAGCAGAGGGGAAATAAATAAAAGTGAACAGACATGCCTTCAAGCATCAATAAACACAACTGATAGGTTACCTTCATATCATTTCCAATTTAATCATTTGGAAATTCCACTGTGGTTCATTTTATTCATATTTTTGTAACAAACCAGCATTTATGGAAATAAGCCAGGCTTGTATAATTTTATGATGAGGCCCGTTTATAACTCATGAATGTTTGTGCAGAAGTGTGAACGTTACGTGCAGTGCATGTCCTACCAGAAGACTTCACCACAGCGGCTACACTGCACCCTACGTGCCCGAGGCTCCTGCACTTTGATCACAATGGGACAGTCTGCACCCGGACACAACTGCAACTGGAAGTGACTCTGTAAGAGTGACACAAAAATGATTATTGTTTTTAAATCATCATTGAGCAATTCTTGCTCGTGAAAGACAGCAAGAATCATAGTTTGTATATGCTTGTGCGTCTATGTGCGTCATGTGTCGTGTAAATCTGTCATCATCATAACAATGTAGTGGGAATAATGTTAACTCCTTGTTATTCAGTTCTGTCCAGCAAATAAGCAGCCTGTTGTTCACGCTTTGCTCAACTTGATTTAAACCATGAGATGATTTTCCAGCTTTTTCCTTCTCGTGTCACCACAGTATCAAAAACCAGACGGGGATAAATCAGAAGAGGAGATCAGCACGAGTTCAGTTTGACAAAGAGAAAGAACAACCTCACGCGACATTCTTAAACAAATTTTTTAAATGGCATTTAATCCAGTGTAAGGTTTCCCCTGATCAGCTTCCTATTAAATCTAGGATAAAATGTTACATTTTTCCTCTTACATATGCTTCTTCATACCTTAAAGAACTCTTAATTCCACATTTTCCCAACAGAGCACTTTGCTCTCAGACTGTAGATCTCTGTTGGTTTCCTAAAGCAGAATAGGAGGCAGAGCCATCAGTTACCAGGTCCTTCTCTTGTGACACCAGCTCCCAGTTAGTGTTGAGGATGCAGACACCCTCTCTACCAGTTAGGCTTAAAACTTTCTTATTTGATGAGGTTTTATAGATTAAGGCTGACTCAGGTGTCCTGAACCACCCCCTTAGTTATTCTGCTATAGGCCCAGACTGCATGTATGTTATCATTACTGCAATTAGCATTGTTCTCCTCTGCGTCTCATAGGCAGAGATCCTTAAACTAAACTCTCTATGGTTTGCTGGTCTCCCTTTACCTGCCATCTCAGACCGCCAACTGGATGAGGCAGAAGGCTGACCTCCCCAAGTCTGGTTCTGCTGGAGGTTTTTTTTTTTTTTTTTCCCAGTCTAGTTAGTTGGGTTTTTCCTCTCCACTGTTGCCTCATGCTTCCTCGGGATGGAGAATTGCACCAAAGTGAAGATCTGGATGCAGTCTGTTAGGGTTCCTTAGCAAGACTGTTTTTTTAGGAATTGGCATTATATGAATGTGACTCTGCAACTCTACTGGAATTAATTAAATTAACTAATTACTAATTAATTGGACTCAATTGGAAGATAACGGAATTAAATATAACTAAACTATGCCAGAGTAAATTCCTAGTTTGTGAACTTATGATTTCACTGACAATAAAAACCATTCTGATTCTGATTCTAACTTGGATTATCTTTGACTGGGCTCTATTAAACGTGTTTATTGTATTAAATGTGTTTATTGTATTAAACATGTTTACTGGATAAATTGCCTCGATATGAATTTTGTTGCAAATTGTCACAATACAAATAAAAGATGAAAGGCAAAAAGCTGATTTCATAACAATCAAAAGGACACATTTAACCATCTGAAACAAAAAATGTAGGTCAAATGAAGCTGACTCAGAAAAGACAATTAGTCATTTAACTATAACTCAGCAGATTAGTTTTTATGTCATCAGCATTACTGACAAAGGCTTTGGCAATGAACAGACAGTTTAACCAAAAGAAATTTCAAAGGTTCTTCTTTTCTTTTTTTTTTTTATTTTAAAAGGAAGGTAGTATTAATACAGGACTTTTTGGCATCCATGTTAAAAACGGAGCTGATTTTCTCTTAAGTGACTCCTTCACTTCCCCTGAAACATAAATGTGAAGTTTGGTAATAAGTCGACAGTTTTCTAAAATCTGTCTAATTATTACCAAACAAAGTATTTACTAGTAATGAAATTGAGTCAGTTTAAAGTCAGTTTAATTTGATCCTGGTGCACATAAAACTTAAATTAGGGGGGATCAGTGCTGCTAGTGGGGGAAGAAAGTGAGTCTGGAGCTCTGAAATGTTAAAATAAAACATGCTTCTGTATTCTGGGGATTATTCAGTCTTACCAGTGAGCATCGCTGGGAAGTGGTGTTTTTAAATTGTATTATTTCAGTTTTCTGAGCACAATTACCATTTCAGGTCACCTTTTATTGTAGAAATAAATAGAACCCAGGAAATCACAAATAAATCTGTAATAAATACATATGAGTGTCATTCAAGTTAATTCAAAAAAATTATTTACTTCCCATAGGATCAATTTTTGTATAAATATGTTTTAAGCTTGACAAAAAATGGTAAGATGGACATTCAAGACTGTGATAGAAGAATATGAGAGATGAGTCTTCTCTAAAGTTTTTTCGAAGATTCAGTGTTTCACAAGACAGGTGAAGGGTTTGACTTTGTTCTTATTGCTTTAATCTATACAGACCTTGACACAAGTCCCATACCTCAACATAGTCTCTGAAGAGGTAGCGTCTGTATTTGTCTTTCAGCTCCTCTCCTGGCAGGAGTGGCAGGACAAAGTCTTCTGGCATCTGCAGGCAACAGTCCTGAGCCATGCACGAGATACCTGAACACACACACATACAGTTTTCTCATTAAGAGTTACGGCTCATATGTGACAGAACTGGACTCTACTAAAGGCTGTACCTCGTTACTGTGTCAACATCTTCAGGTAACATGATCAACAAAAGAGAAAATGGGATTTTCCTCTTGCAAATTCACTCATCCCTTTCAAAGAGCATGTGTGGTTCTCCATCCTCTAAACCACTCAAGAGAATGGTTCTGATCAGGTCAGACGGTGCATTGATGTGCTCAAACTAGACTCCTCTATAGAAAGCAGCTAGTCGTCATCTATGAAAGCTGCTCTGAGTAATATGTAACTGAGTTGCACACAACAAATTTACCAGGAGCGACTGACATAAGTCAAGTTTTTATGTAGCATGTAGATATACAGTACTAGAAAGGCTGCACACTATGTGACATGTTTCCGGTAATTCATAAATACATTAGACAAGTTTTTTATAAAAATTCATAATGACTGACTCAGAAAATGACACTGAAGTTGCGTTTGGCTTCAGTGGACCAGTTTCTAGTGTTACACTGACCCAAAAACCAGACTGAGGTAATCTGTTATCAACCACGTGTCCTTGGTGCAGCTGACAGAGAAACACTTATCAGACTCCAGAGTGTAATGTGGACTGACATGATCAGAGAAGCCGTTAAGACGTAGTACAGGGATATGGAACTCTACGCAAACATGCTCTCACACCCCCCCACTATAAAACATACAACAACTTGTAAAGTTAGTGTCTTAACTGCATTAAACAGCAGTCACAGCACTTCTCAGTTCTCCAAATGAGAGGGAAATTTGCATGGAGAGCTAAGCCAACAACTTCTTACAATCTTGACAACTCAGCCCTCTGAAACTTCATAGTAATTCCAGTGAATGGCATAATGTGGATTTTTATACCACGTGACTTTTGCGCTACATTACACGGATGGGGCCGGCATAATACGGTCTGTGTTGTAACACTTTGGACTGTTACAACACAGTAAAGAAAACGTAGTGACGAGGTAAGTAACGGTCTAGTGCAAAAGTGATGCAGCGTAAATATGTCTCGCACGGCATTCGTTCAAACCGGTATGAAATTTATGATGTTTGACTTGTGTCCGATTGTATAAATACACTTCTCCGTGGACTTTATTCTTAAAGGGGGGCTAACCTAGCTCCCTACAAGAATTCTTCATTGATTCTTCAAACTGAGAGTGCTGCGACTGGCTCATATTCATGTGCTTCACACTAGCCTATTCATAAATTAATACATAAATAAAATTAAGGACAGTGACTCTGCGCACATTTTACCACATGCATACAGTACATTGTACAGCAACTTAGAACACATTCATATAGACACCCACACACCCATCTGCTATCCTGCTGACACAGGCGCACTCTTTCACACACACCGACGGTCATGAGGCTGCAGCAGGAACCCACTTAGAAAACTTCACACCAGATGGGAAAACCTCTTATAAAACCTCCATTATCTCTTAAGTCTCTCCCAGATTCTCTGATTTTAAAATGCATAAAAAAATTTAAAATCGACCTCTGCACAAGCATCCAGGATGTGCAGTGGTTTCTTCTTCTATCAAAAAAAAAAAAAAAGGTTGGTTCAAATTACGCATCACTCTGCAAATCATGCTGCTCTGCCATCAAAGCAATGAAGAAAAAGTTTCAAAGAGTGGGCAAGCATCAACATACAAATACACAAAGTGCAGACATAAAGAAACACAAGGAGACCTTTGGGTGCTCTAATCAAGCGTAGTATGACTCACTCCACTCTAATACCAGCTTTGATGACTACAGAGTTGCACAATAGACAGACTGTTCAACACTCACCCACTCCCATGCCATCTTTGACCAGCACGGTGCAGTGCTGCTCCCAGCATGCTTTGCAGAAGAAGTGCTGACAGGGCAGTGCCAGCAAAGATTCTTTCCTTACGACCTGAAGACACACACCACACTGGAAGGACTGAGGGGCCTGAAAGACAGAAACAACGCTATCATGAGCATACCAGAGTTAGTATGGTGCATCAAAATGACTGAAATTGTAAGCTAAAACCAGATTTTGATCAAGCAGATCAACTCATTCAGATTCCTTTGCCACAGTCATTCAAACAATTGAATGCAGCATTCTTAAAATATAAGTAGGAAAATGAAATGTTTGCTTTGGTAAAAACCAAATTGGTCTCTCAAGTTAAACAGCAATGCTCACGACATTCTCTCCATAACGACGTTTGGTCTCCATCTAACAATAAGTGCTTTCAGCTCACGAGTTGATTCAGCACAACAACTTGAAGTCCATGTAGACAAAATGATTTTTTTCCTCAAACTTTTTTCCCTCCCTAAATTCCTTTTAGTGAAAAAATGTATTTAACATTTCCATAGAAACTGTAACTAAAGTAGTAAACATCAGTTTCAATAATAATGAATTATCTGCTGCGTTCAACTTTGACGTCAGTTTTCTGTAAATATGAACGTCGCAGTAAATTAGTGGCTAAAAGAAACGAGTCATACTCACAGTGACTAATCTGCAGCTGCTGCTGGGCTGGACCAGAGCATCTGACAAAAGCAGAGAGGAGTTGGACTTATATCTGTGGAAACATGGGAAGAAGAAGAGTCGCATGAAAAACCCAAGACTGCACATATTAAAACTAGAGCCTTCATTGATGAATTAAATTAGATTATGTCCTTGCAGATGTATTAAATGAACATGCTGTATACATCAGCAGATAAACGGCAATGTATCAGTATGTCAGGTATCAGTTGTCTATCAGAGTAAAGTCATCAAAATGCACAACACCTTTTTGCAGTGGCTGAAAATGTCAAACGCTAATGAGACTAATGAGGTTAAAAGTGGGAAATTTGAGTAACAGAAAAAGAAACAATGCTTGTGTGAAAAGGGGACAAGAACGGCGAAGGAGCAGAAGAGCCATACCTGTCCTGAATTTGTGAAATCTGCCAGTGAAAATGCACCAGGATGAGTTTTGCTACTGATGGCAAAACCTGCCAGAGAAAGAAGCATATGACTGTAATGTGCTCCTGTAACATTTTATTCAAGGAGATGACATTTTACCTCACAGACAGGGGCATGATATTTTTACTCACATTCTTCCACAGAAACAAGCAGCTAAGCACTCATCAGGTATAGAGATTCACATAGGAAGGAGAGGGTACATTTATATCTAGTAGTTTAATAAACTGAAACATTCCAGACAAAAACAGAATGTATGGTTTAGGTAGTGTATCGTTACTTTTTCAATTAGTAAAATTACCAAGTTTTTTTTTTTTCAAATCACTTTGGCAAAAAAATTTGTTTCATTGTCATTTTGACTTATTTTATATAACATCTTCTTGCAGTTTAGAAATACTCTAAGAACATACACTTATTATTGCCAAAAGTATTCGTTCACCTGCCTTGACTCACATATGAGCTTTAGTTCATCCTATTCCTAATCAATATGACGTGGCTCCACCCTTTGCAGCTAGAACAGCTTCAACTCTTCTGGGAAGGCTGTCCACAGGTTTAGGAGTGTGTTTATGGGGATTTTTGACCATTCTTCCAGAAGAGCATTTGTGAGGTCAAACACTGATGTTGGACCAGAAGGTCTGGTTCTCAGTCTCTGCTCTGAATTCATCCCAAAGCTGTTCTAGGTCAGGACTCTGCAGGCCAGTCAAGTTCATCCACACCAGACTCCTTCCATCCATGTCTTTATGGACCTTGCTTTGTGCACTGGTGCACAGTCATGTTGGAAGAGGAAGGGGCCAGCTCCAAACTGTTCCCACAAAGTTGGGAGCATGGAATTGTCCAAAATGTCTTGGTCTGCTGAAGCATTCAGAGTTCCTTTCACTGGAACTAAGGGGCCAAGCCCAGCTCCTGTAAAAACACCCCCACACCATAATCCCCCCTCCACCAAACTTTACACTTGGATCAATGCAGTCAGACAAGTACTGTTCTCCTGGAAACCACCAAACCCAGACTCTTCTATCAGATTACCAGATGGAGAAGTGTGATTCGTCCCTCCAGAGAACGTTCCTCCACTGCTCTAGAGTCCAGTGGTGGCTGCTTTACACCACTGCATCCAACGCTTTACATTGTACTTGGTGATGTCTGGCTTGGATGCAGCTGTTCCACCATGGAAACCCATTCATGAAGCTCTCTGCTCTGTTGTTGAGCTGATCTGAAGGCCACATGAAGTTTGGAGGTCTGTAGTGATCGACTCTGCAGAAAGACGGTGACCTCTTCTCACTATGCTCTTCATCATCCTCTGACCCGCTCCATCAGTTTATGTGTCCTACCACTTCATGGCTGAGTTGCTGTTGTTTCCAAACACTTCCATTTCCTTATAATACAGCTGACAGTCGACTGTGGAATATTTAGGAGCAAGGAAATTTAATGACTGGATTTGTTTCACAGGTGTCATCCTATCACAGTTCCACGCTGGAATTCACTGAGCTCCTGAGAGCGACCCATTCATTCACAAATGTTTGTAGAAAACAGTCTGCATGCCTAGGTGCTTAATTTTATACACCTGTGGCCATGACAGTGATTGGAACACCTGATTCTGATAATTTGGATGGGTGAGCAAATACTTTTGGCAATATAGTGTATATATAAAAAAAACTGTCATTCAAGTTACATCAAAAAATCTGATCGTTTTCAGCCAAATTTGGTACTGATGAATCAGATTTCTCTCCCACAGGTCAGTGAATGCATCATATGCACAACCCTAAGAAATTTAACGCAGTCACTGACAGTATGTCTCTGATGATGTTTTTCACTGTGAGTACAAGATGCAAACTTATATAAATTTGCACATCCTGCAAGATTTGAATAAGCCCATGAAGGAACAACAATGCTATGAAGCTAATAAAGATTAAGAGGCTAAAGTGAAAGGCAGTTACATGCACAGTGTGCAGTTCTGGCAGTCTTTTACTGGTTTATTATGTAACTATATGTGGTTAATTACAGTTCTCAGAAAAAAAAATCAGAAGTGGTTGGTTTGAGTGTTAAGAAAATCTGAATCAAAGAAGACCATTGCAGTTGGTGAATCTTTGCTTGAAAGACATAGACATTTCTGATAATCAAAAATTTCTAAAATGAGCACACACTCGACTACCCAGACAATTATCAGTATGTTTCACACCCGATTAACACGAAGTGCCAACTGATAAATATATACTTACTATTTGTTCGGTTGTTTGGTGTTTTACAAAGAGAGTTGATGGTACAGATAGTCCATGAAGGATAAGATAATCCAAAAGTTTTCATTCTCAAAAAGAAAAATGTGCTCTCCACATTAATGGCATATGCACTCACTGCTGAAATTTAATCCAAGGCTCATTTCAGATTACACGATATTCAGAGCTGCCTGATTGTTGGTCTCTTCAGATTACATGACTCACTGTTTTGCAGCTGGTAGTCTAGAAGTCACTGGTTGTTCACACTATGTGATGGATCGCTGATGGAGGTTCACACACTACAAGATCTGACCGGGACTCAGTCACCTGACTGCTCCTTAAAACTGTATTTTAAAATCAACAAAAGATGTACCATGTACAAAACACTACCTATTAGTTGCAAATAGGCTAAAGGAGGAAAGAAGAGGTGCAAACTGTAGGACTTGATCGGAACAAAAATGAAAAAAGAAAAGACAGGGTGAAGCAATGAATTAGCACGCACGAGCAGCAGAGATTGCCTGTGCAACAGAGAGTTGACAGCGAGTAATAAATCTACTGCAATGAAAAAGTAGCTGCCTCCTGCACGGTGGTACGGCGAGTCACAAGCGTCTACCCTCTCGCTTTGCCGATTTTCCACTTCAGGATTCTCTTCCTCAGACTGACCTCACCTGCTTTCACAATTGGCTGAAGCTCAAACACGGATTCTCCCAACAGCCCGGGATACTGGGCTTGTTAAATATGTCACTCACTGGCAATGGCTCAGCAATGCTTCAACGGGCGTCTTGGACACGTCTTTGAGTTGTTCAAACATAACAATTAAGTGTCGATGTCCGACTGCCTGCTGAACTGCCGCAGACGTGTCAGCAAGCTCTGAAACTGGCAAATCAAGCCTGATGCACCGTTTTATTAAATTACAATCTTACATATTAAAAAAAGAAAAGGTAAAAGAATCTATATATTTATGCAACACATTTCATTACACAGGCAGGATTATGAGAATAACATAAATGTTATCGTAGTATTATTATTCATGGAAAGTAGAAGACAAGAGATCTAAGTTTAACTTGCTGTAACTAAACCAAAGCAAGTCCTTTTGCCTTGTTCCCTTTAGGGGTTACCCCAACAGATCGTCCTGCTCCGTGCACTGATTTCTGGCATGGGCTTTACACTAGGTCCCCTTTCTGATAAAAGCCTCCCAATTTTATCTGGGCTTTGGACCGGGGCACAATGACAACGGAAGCTTGAGACCCCTCAAAGGCTGGAGCTTTTTTTTTTTTTTTTGGTAATGTGATGATCAGTGTCAGTTTGGACACTTTGTCATGTGACGGGACTGAAGATCACTCTGCAAATTTCCAGTTGGATTCCAAGCAACTCTACCCACGATATCATGGTCAGCCCAGACAACATACACAGACTACACAGTTTTTATTTTTGAGCCATTTCCTGAGAAATTAAGAGGTTTTTTTGCAACATTTCAGTCACTTTCACTGCCAGGTTTTTTTATTATGTTTAAAGGTTTTCTTCTTGCTCGTAAAATTAAAACAGAGAAAAACTCACCTTCAGAGCACCAGCCAAAACGTTTACTTCCTCCGTCAGCACCCGTTGACTGTCTTTGAATGGCAAACAGGTAAACTGGTACTCCTCTGGGTCGAAGGAATCGGCGCCCTGTTGTTCCACATCACTGGCCACTCCTTCGTAATAGGACGCAATGTCAACCTGATCCTCCTCTTCTCCTCCATCATCTTCCTCCTCTTCTTCAGAGTTCACCCCGAAGTCTTCCTCGTTACTGTCCGACGCCTGGCTGTTCATGTCCACAGACATCCAGTCGACTGAACCAATCACCCGGACAGGTAGACCACCCGCCTACCTGTCGGATCCAACAAGTCCAAATATAGCTGAAATGGCTTGACCAAAGCTCCACCTCCCCCCTCTTTTCTCCCCCACCACCTTTCCACCTGGTGTCACTATTAAGAAACACCCTGCCTTCCCGTCTGTCTGAGGCGCGTATGAAGCGCACTCAGCAACAGCGGAAGAAGCAGAAGAAGTCACACTCGCCGTCACTCATTTGGAAATCGGGTTACTGCACAATCTGAAGAGAGAGAGAGAGAAAAAAAAGAAAGAAAAACTGAGAAAGAGACATAACCAGTGAAAAGAGAGAAGATAAAGTGTGAGAAAATACTGAATGGCCGTTGTTGGTTTATGAAGTATATGTTGATCCATATAGAATATGTTTAAGTTACTCATTTCAATATTACTGAACACAAAGAGGAACGTTGCTCTTTGTCCGTGCACTGACAAATAACTGCAATGACTAATAGCTTCTCAAACAAAGTTTGAAATGTTTTGACGTAGGCGGTTATTTTTTCTGCTGATTCAATGACAAGTTGATTTACACTCAAGTCCCTGAAAGTAATTACAACAAGCAGGCAACAATTATTTTGTAAACATACTAGCCAAACTGGAGAGGAAAACATTTCTTATTTATTTGTTTATGTACATGCCGTTGTAAACTTACATTTACTTAGTTTTGAGACCAGGCTCGTCCTGAGTAGGGAGAACTTTAAACGTTCAATGTGAAAGTTCTTAACAGACTGATTCAAACTCAGTCCCCAAGAGGAAGCTCATCCATGTGTAACATCTCTAACATGATCAAGCTGAAGAAAATTCATAAGCAAACACATTACCAAAAAAAAAAAAAAAACTATGCAACGAACCTCAGAAGACCTAAACGCATAGCCTTCATATTTGGGAGCTTTTAAATTTAGTTTAGTGGTTAAACCTCAACAACCCCTATAAAACCAGCTCCATCTCAGAAAACAACCAGTCTGTGGTACGACATTTTATGTGGTGCCATATTTATGGTATTTATATTTATTCATTGTACTTATGGTTAATGTGAAACAGAATAATATTCCAGCAGGCAGCCAGAGTCAGCTGGAATTCTTGAAAATTTTCTACAAATAATGACGGACATATTGGTCTATGTTGATCAAACCTGTCTGGAGGATGTCTTGTTTCCTCCACACATGACATGCTATTTGAGGAAAAATAGGAAAGGATGTTATATTGTAAATGGGAAGGTTGAAAAAAAAAAATCATCACTATAAATTTCTCATTAGCTTTAAGTTTGATTCATCTTGTCTCTTTTCATTATGGCAGTCTAGCACTGAGGCAGAGCGGCGCACGTCACACGACAGTTGTTGCTAAACCTTTGACTCTTTGAGTCAACTTCGTTCTCTACCCAACAGTATATCTTGCAACCATCGTCATCCACAAAATGAGCTATGATGTTCCTGTATTTTCACAAAACAGTGCGCACTGATGACAAACACGTTTCTTTTTTTTTTCTTGCCAGAGGAGCAGATAGCCCTGATCTAAAGGCCAAGGGCTTGAACTGGATTAGGAGCAAGGCTTCTCCTTCCCTTGTAGCCAACACAGGGCAGCGAGACCTGACTTACAAGTAAAGTATTCATCGTTTTTTCTGTGCCAACACTTAGAGCTGAATGCTGTCATTTTGAAGATCAGTCAAAAATGTCTTCGCCCCAGTATAAAGGAAACAACTATGACTAGAGTTAAACTGGGAGCAAATATGGGAAGTTAAAGCAGGACACAAAAGGAGAACAAACTGCTCACTTGGAATCGACCCAAATTCACTGCAATTCCACAACAGAAAAGCAGTGATGGTTGGCTGAAAAGATAAATCACATTTGATTACCTGACAGTGAAATTAACATACAGATGTGTGTGTGTGTGTGTAAATAAGACATCTGATTTAAAACATCAAACGTCAATTAAAGCAAAAGCTAAAAAAAAAAAAAGTATTACTAGATAGCTTTAACTTATTACTCACACTCATACCTTTAAAAAGGTGGATATAGCCTTTAGAAAAGTACCCTTGGCTTAAATCGGCATGTGTTTTACCTTCACTGTGGTCGACAAGCATCAAATGCGTTTCCTGGCACCGGGATACAAATGTGACTTTGCAAATATTAACGCGGAGATAAAATAAGGCTGGTCGAGAAAGCTCGCCGGCCGGTCCCGGTGCCAACCCAGCGACAGACGAATCCTCGCATTCCGCCCGATCCAGGTTAAAAATAGGCAACAAAACTGGGTGACACACATCCTGCTAGGCTAATGTAATGCAGAGACCAGGCACGGGTTAGATAACAGTGTTTTTATGGGGGGGGGGGGTAAATGGAGTAATGTTTTCAGAGCAGGATTATGCAGCGTGAAAAATGCACGGACGTCTCCGGAACACGGGCATTTCGCTTCGACTCCAGTGCGTGAGATAAACACGGAGTCGAACCCACTGAGCTACCGGATCACTGGTCGTTAGCCGGATTAGCTTCCTGGCTAGCGTGCTGGTAGTTATGTCCAGCAGATAAGTAGAGGCATGCCAAAACCGTGGCCACAACGGGCTACTGGGCGAGCATTCACTGCAAGCCTACAAACATTTTCCGAGAAAAAAGTTGATGTTTGACCAGTAACAGCTCCTCGGCAACGTCAGGCAGCCTGCCCTCCTCACCCCTCTGCCCCGACGAGCCACCGCCTCTCACCTACTCTAGTCCGCGGATTTGGATGTAAACAAGGCCCTCTGTAGCTCGAGAGTAAATGCACACATTAAAAAAAAACCTTCGCACTGGTTTTCAGTTTTTCAAACCCACGGTGTTTACCTCGCAGAGCAGAGCGGGCTCAGCCCTCTGTGTCAGCCAGAACCGGGTTCGGTGTGAGGACATCCGAGGAGCGATTTTCACTCCTTTGCTGCGAGGCGGAAGATAGACGGTTACAGAGGTTCTTATGGATGACGTCACGTCCGTGTTTCTCAACCCAGCCTCCCCTCTCTTTAAGGACAGAAGGCGTCCGTTCATACAGCAGCTGTGCACATCTGTATGTGCGCTCCACAGTTTTTACTTAAGCAACATTACTGTACATGAAGGAGAGTAATGGTTTTAGTTTCCTAAGAATGGCGCCTGCTTTCCAAAAGAATCTCCTCTGTAAGTCTTCTGGACGATCTAATTTAAGGTCCTCCTTCACTCAAAGTGTAAGGAACCCTAATTCCAAGAAAGTTATGACTGTAAAACGCAAATAAATGTTGAATGCAATAATTTGAAAATCTCATAAACCCATAACTAGGGTTGCCACCCGTCCCGTAAAATACGGAATTGTCCTTTATTTGAGAAAAAAATGGTGCATCCCGTATTGAACTAATACGGGACGTGATTTGTCCCGTATTTTCATTAACGCCCCATACACACGTCTGTCACACACACATCAACACTAAATTTAACAATAATGAACAAAATAAAATACAGGAAACATTAAGGCCAGCGAAATCTTTGTGGCGGGACAACAGGACCTGCTGCGTTCTGTGCCCATATCTTTATATGTGTCATCTTGTCACTCTCAGTGGCCGCCCCCTCCCCATGCTGTCACGGTTGCCTAGTTACCACAGACGCCGGTGCTGCGCTGCTACCTGCGCATTTTAAAAATGTCTACTCCATAGGGTTGCCACCCGTCCCGTTATTTTCATGTCTGGAAAGTGGCAACCCTACCCATAACCCAAATCGGATGTTGAAAGTGAGACATTTTATCGTTTCGTGGAAAATATTAGCTCATTTTGACTTTGATGGCAGCAACACATCTCAAAAGAGTTAGAACAAAGAGCTGGAAAAGTAATTGGCTCGAATCAAAAAAGAAATGGGGGAGTATTTGACAGCTAACTAGGTTAATTGGCAACAGGTCAGTAACATGATTGGGTATAAAAAAGAGCATTTCAGAGAGGCAGAGCCTCTCAGATGTAAAGATGGGCACAAACTGCACCTTAAAGTTATGAATAAAATCCTGAAAAATGTTCGTCAATTTAAAATTTCAACAACTTTCAACACCATCTACAGTACATAATACCATCAAAAGACTGAGGCACATGTCTCTGAGACACATGCTCCATCCATCACAACAGCGTGGCTTCACTGGTGAAGAGTCCAGGAGCTGAACTGACCTGCCTGCAGTCCAGACCTTTAACTGACAAAAACCTCGTAAAGTGTAAAATTGTCAAATGAAAAATCCGGCAATGAAGGTCCAGGACCGTTGAGCAGCTAGAATCCTGCATCAGACAAGAATGGGACAACATTCCTCTCCTAAAACTCCAGCAACAGGTCTCCTCACTTCCCAGATGTTTGGAGACAGCTGGTAAAAGAAGAAGGGATGCTACACAATGATGAACATCACCCTGGGATGTGTTGCTAACGTCAAAGTAAAAATGAACTAATATTTTGCATGAAATGGTGAAATGTCTCAGTTTTAACATCTGATATGTTCTTTGTGTTCTGTTGGGAATGAACATGTGCATTCATGAGATTTGCAAATCATTTTAATCTGTTTTTTTATCTGTGTTTTATACAGCGTCCCAACTTTTTGGGAACTGGGCTTGTCTTTGGTCCTTTTTACTTCCCTCCAATGTGTGACTGTGAAAAGAGAGGTTTAAAATCCATTTGCTGAAACATATTCATAAATTTTTATATTATCAGTGCATCTGAAGAATTCAGGAATTGGTTACTCACCTTTTTCAATCAAACAAATCATCATTAATCAGACAAGGAAAAGGTTTCTTTAAGTCAGAATAATTTAACAACACTT
This sequence comes from Hirundichthys speculiger, assembly GCA_018398805.1. Taxonomy (NCBI): domain Eukaryota; kingdom Metazoa; phylum Chordata; class Actinopteri; order Beloniformes; family Exocoetidae; genus Hirundichthys; species Hirundichthys speculiger. Next base: position 976,614 of record JAGFBZ010000229.1, read on the forward strand.
CAAATATCGTTTAGCAATGCAGCATAGGGGATGAATCACACCCCAAAATTGGCAGTGGTGTGTGTTCATGCTGCAGTGAATAAGATGCTGCAGAGAGATGTCAGTGTGGCAGATATTAAAAAGAAATGGGCTGACCTTTAACTATATCAAATAAAAGATTGGCCAAGTATAACACCTTGTGTCTGGTGATTAATTCCGCTCAGGTTGTTCATAAACCTTGTGCAAAGTTCATCACAACCTTGAGCACATTTGTCCCAAGCTCCAATATCCCTTAAAATGTCAGGAAAATCATTCATGTCAAGCGTATACTTTACTCAGAGACAATATAATCTCCATGTCATTTAAAGGTAGGTTAAGTGATTTCTGGAAGACAAAATGTCTGCTGGGATTTTCACAAAGCCTCAACAAAACATTGAGCGCTAGTTCTGCCCTCCTCCTCCTCTCCAGGAGCCCAGACCCTCCCCATGCAGGTGACTGGCTGGTGCAATAACCATTATAATTTGGAGGGCAGCTGCCCCTGCTCTGTTTTAAGTTCATATAGCTCGGACCGTGAATGAAGACCGTTTCCTTTCTCTCTTTGTCCAGTGTACTCCCTAGATGGGCAGCTAGTGGATGGAGAGGAAAATACTTAACCAATTTGGACAAAAAAAAGTGTTACGAGCTAGAAGTAGGAAAGTTTGATTCTGAGGTTTATATCAATTTTATTTTTGTATAAAAAGTAACAGCTCTGTATCTTGTCTACTTTCCCGTTCACTACATTTAGTACGCTAATGATCCAAATGTCTCTGATGGGCAAAATCTTAACCCAAGCTTGTCCAAAGTTGCTCCCAAAACCTGGCCAGGTCCAGCAAAAATCAGCTGGCCAGCGAGGAGCATGCCTCTTAAAAGAGGCGCAGGCTGAACTGAAAGCTCAGATATTGCAGGTCTACTAGGACTATTGCATTTGTGGCTTTTAAGGTATAGGAGTGATGGCTATATGTACAATGCATTATCCTCTAATGTGTTTCATTCCAGAAAATGAGAGAAGCAGAGGCTCAGGGCTCAAGAGTAACTGCAGAGATAATTGCTCTGGAACTACTGAGGACGAAGATATACTGGTGGGCATTTACTGCAGCTATCGTTCAGTCAGTCTTTACTGTTGCAGTCGACTGACTTGAGTTTTAAACATTTGTTGGTTCACATGTTAACTTTAAAGAATGTCCTGCAATTTTTTTAAAATTTGTGACTCCAGTCAGAGGTCAGCTGGAATTTACATCATGGACAGGTCACCAGTAGGTTCCAGCAGATCTCCGTGACCCTGCATTGGATTGAGCGGGCACAGATAATGGATGGATGGATGGATGGATGGGTCATCAGACTGTCACATATTTCCAATGTCTTCAATAAAGGTGTTGAAATAGTTGCAAAAAATCAAAATAGAAAGCAAAAAAAAAAAAAAAAAAGTAACACTAACCTCATATGTTTAAAGATGCGACTGTTTTAATAATGAACTGAAATAAAGTTAAACTGAGAAGAACTTTTAATAATCTAAAATGGAATTCAGTAGTTGCAATGAACCACAAGAAACAATGCAAATCAATTTCTTTTGTCTTCTTGCTTTGTCAGGGCCTTGAGTTCACATTATTGATTTGACATTATGTTTTTTCCACTGGAAGCACTTCCTGACACAGCCCTTCCTATTTTTTTTCCCAGGCTTGGGAAAGCCCCATAAGGAGCCGGGGCAGGTTGGTGTTCAGTGCTTAGGCACATATGAGAGGGCTGGAGATCAGTCTTGAGCTTTTAGTTTGAGGGAAGAGTGGCTGGAGAGGCACGTGAACGAAGATTTGTTGCTGTTCCATCAGCATACTGAACAAAGGGTGTGTGATGTTGTCCGTTATGTTTACCACCATCAGAAACCTTCCTTCCACAATCAAGATCCAGAGTCGTCCCGGTACACTTTCCTGCTAATTTCAGGCCTGTATATTTATTGTTGTACTTGTATTTTCCTTTATTTAAATCTAGTGTGGTCACTAAATTAGCAGAAATCTTTGGGCCAAAAGCATATGTTCAAGTTCCACTGCTGTTAGTATGTCCATGTCAGTTACACTAACTGCTCATTGAAATACACTGGTCAAGATAATACGAGTGTTGTTGAAACTTTAGAACATGGATAAGAAGTCAGTCACTCTTCAGTTTTTATGTAAGACTTGATAATGTAATTGATCTGTAAATAATTACATCATTCGTTTTGGTGCTTTTGCATTTTACTCATGTAAACACTTTTTACAAAAATACAAAACTGTGTTATTTCAAATGCAGTCATCAGCAGTGTATAATACATTATAAAGTATACAATATATTCTAAAGTCTGAAGTAGTGAAGCAGTGAATAAAAGTGACGCAGAGAAGACAGAGATGTAGAAGGTGAAAAATAACAGGAAAACAATAGAAATGAAGCTGGAATGTAGCAGCTTAATCACAAAACACTTAAAAGGAAAAAAAATGAAGCACTGATGAGAAGTGGAGACTGAATGTCGAGTTATAAACTTCTTACATCTGCAGTTTTAGTTTTTTTGTTTGGTTTTTTTTTTTTCCCACAGTGCATCCTCACCAAAAGAATTACAGCATCCACAAGTGCTTTCCCGTCAAATAAAAACTCTCAATCACTCTAAAGCAGCTTGCTTGAACATGGTGGTTATGGGGAAAAAAAAAACTGACCAATGTGGGAAACTGGGATTTAAAAAGATTTCTACTGACACTGAAAACAGCAATAAAAGTTTCCATCTTTAGAGAAGTTACGTGGAGGACGGTCCAGCCAGTGGAGATGCTTATGTTCAGCCTGGTCGTGTCGTCGTAGGTTCGCCAAGTTTGAGATACCAGCAGTGCTGGGAGTGGAGAGAAAACAGATTTGAAAGGTTTTCAAAGCCAATTCAACCACTTTAAGTTTTTACAAACTATGTTTGGGCTGGGTTATTTTGTAATGCTACACACACTCAGAGCATATTGTGCTTTTATCCTCAACAAGCCATCAATTAAAGTCGGCGTCGTGTATTTACTATATAACCGCTTTTTCTGCACACAACAGAATAAGTTCTTCCAGCTCAAACCAGCACTTCACTGGTCAGGTTTTGGGGCAAATATCACATCACGGGGGTAAAATGACCCACCGTGGCTTTTATGGATTGCTATGCACACACATGAAACTGTAAGGACACTTTGTTCTCTCATTCACGCTGACTTTGTTCTTTCCAGAGCACTTAAGCATCAATGTTTTGCACATGTGCAAACATCACTGATGTTTCCTTCCACTGGAATTGTTGAATGTATCCTTTCTCTATAAAGTTTCACGCAAAACGAGAACAATACAGTACAGGAGAGTATTGGGATATGTGCAGCAGAGGTGACAACGACGACACGCAGCATCACAGCTGGAGGAACTTTCCTCAACTCCTTTTCTGTTGTTCGTTCTTCCTCTCCATCCTCTGGTCAGTACTGCTACGGGTTCACATGCTGACCAGTTCTGCAAAAACCGATGTCAGATTTGTTGCAAATGCTTCTGAGGATCACTGCGTCCTGTTCTGAAGGTATGTGAGCATGTCCAGTCAAGTGCTTTGCCGACAGCAGTGTATTCACTCTCCGTCAATATTTCACAGCAGACTGGCTTTGCTCTCCATGGTTACACCTTCTCAAAGGGGAACAAATGTTTGTCTTGACCCTTCTTTTCTCGTTTTGTCGTCCTCTTCTTCTTCAGTTGGCTAGCGCTCCCGTCCTCCTCCCCTACTTGTCTGTTTTGGGGCCAGGACATTGCCAGAGTCTCAGATGCCATCTTAGCACCAGGATCATCACCTTTCACCTCCTTCCTCGTCAGAAGAAAACCCCCCAGTGTCGTCCCCGTGTGCCAGGTCTCCCAGTCCCTGGTTCTTCTTGTTGTAGCGCTGTTTTAGCCTTTCTCTGATCAGAAGACCCTTCACCAGCAAAGTCCAGCTGGCGATCGCTCTTTTTTCTTTTTTCTAGAAGGCAAAAGACAGAAACAGCTAATGGGGAGTTTTGAACAAGGTTTAAAAAGCTGGCTTGTTTTAGGTCAACTGAAAAGCAATGTAGTTCTTAATAACTAAAGTTTCAAACATCGGCGACAAATCAGGTATATATGACCTTAGTAAGTTATTGAGTTTCATAACCAAATTGTTCATATTAGTCAAACAAAACCTGTAAAGTAAAGCACAGACAAACACACCTCTTTCTCCTTCTGTTTCTGAATCTCTTGTTCTTCCACCCATGCGGCTCTGAGAACCTCTTCATCCTCTTCACACACAATGTACCCATCAGTCCTAAAACATGTTTAGAGATGTTCCTGTTACAACCTTTGTAAAAGCAGTTTTCTCATTTGCTGCTAATTCTATCCTGTGTCCCGTGAGTCAATTTTATAATTTGCAGACTTTGATGATGATGAAACAAATGATACAAGAGATGACAGAGGAAAAGTTTGACCAAAATAAACCCGATTGAACATCTGCACATACTTTAAACCAGCCATTCCCAAACTTCAGAATACCAAGGCCTAATTTGAAATGTGAAAAATCTCAGCGGCCCACCGACACCTTTAATCACAGATGTAATCAACATATAGGAACTAAAAGCTATGTTCTAATGTTAATGTGAGGGGTCAACAAATATAGGTGACACTTGTCATATTAAGTTAAGATGACAGTAGAATAACACTTATAGGTGGGGTAGGTGTTCTTTTTTTGCAGCACTTTTTACAATATTGCCTGAAAACCTTTTCACATTCCCATTACACCCACTGAAATAAAATGTTTGCAAAAAAAACGAAACGTTTTGGTCCAGTCTAGAGGGTATAATCATAGAAAAACTCTGACCAATCAATGTACTGATCATCTTTACATTTATTGGCTGCCTAATACGTCCATCAAATATCAATGCACTCCCACCCACCCCTCCCTCCCTCCCTGCGGTTCATGTAGTCATGAATCATGTGAAGGTGTGGTTTCGAGGGCTGGGCTGAAGAGGAGGAGGCGGAGCCTTTGGGAGGAGTTGGATTGCTGGAACCGTTTTTTCAAATAACACCCACCCCACCTTTAGCTGGTTTGTTTTATTACTTCTTAATGTTTTTTTTTATTGTGTCATGAGTATTTTACAGTAATTAAAAACATATTTAAAAAAGATCAAGGATTTAAAACACATTTGTTTAATTTTAATGAGCTCTCGGCCCACCTGCAGTACCACAACGGCCCACCAGGGGGCCACGGCCCACACTTTGGGAATCACTGCCTTAAACAAATCTATCAAACTCTGTTAAAAACAAACAAACAAACAAAAAAAAAAACAAAAACAAATCAAAAAGCTGACACTCACATCTACTATCAATACAGAATCACTTATCAATCCAGCATTTATTTTTGTAGACGTTGGGATGAAGCCAAATGTCTCAGATGGTACCAAAACCACAAGCCTTGTTGCTGTGAGGCAACAGAGCCAACCACCACAACAACCATGCAGCAGCCTGTCTGGTATCCATCGCATTAATGAATCAAGTATTAAAGGTCTTAATTCAGTCCAATCAAATGAATGGTCAAAATCATTAGTTATAAAAACTTAACCACCACAAATGAAAGTCAGAGCTGTCTGAGGGGCCCTTTACAAGTCTCCTTTGTAAATCAGTGAATGTCACCTTCATTTTAAGGGCAGTTGTTTAACCACTGACCTCAGATTGCTGATAAATGGAAAATATTTATGTTGTCACAAACACCTTTAACACTCACCAGACAAAAGCAATAAGAAAGAACCATGTCACAACAAAACAATAGTTAAAAGAGGCATTTGTGTCAGATGTCTAATTTAAGGACGGCTTAATTTGTTCAGTGCCCATTTCCCTCCTCTGTCTTCCCATCTGTCCTCAACTCTTTTGCGAGTATCTTTTGGTAGAGAGGAACTAAGATGCAAAATAAGAAGTTGACAAGAGGAGTCAAGGATGTGCACGTTGAGATGTGAGATGAGGGGACTGCGTTTCCTTACACAGCATGTGAGTATCCCCCGTGGTAGTCAAAGCCTGTTACGGCAGGTACAGCATCGAGGTTGAGTTTCCTGGAAACACGGTGCAGGTTGGGCAGCCTGACGTGAACGCAGCCCACTGGCAACATGCAAGGTTTAAACAGGTAGACGTTTCCGTACTCGTTCCGAGGAACCTAAAGAGAACAGACACGGGTTTAACAACTATGATGAGTTACTTTTCACACATGTGACTATCTGCATTTATATCACTGTCATTTAAAAGGGAACTTGGGTTTATTCTGTTCCATCTGTCTAGTCCACAAAGACAACTACCTTCCCATCCACAGCTATGGGAGGCTGATACTCTTCAGTTTGCCATTCTCCAAACAGAGGCAGGTCCTTCTCATCTTTCACCTCAGCCATCATCCTGGCCTTTCGCGAGCGATTGGAGAAGCCCTTCACCATCTGTTACAGAGTAAAGAACACAATTACACATGCAATTGATTCAACCAAGTCTACACAGGAACTGATTAGTTGTATGTTAAGTTCTAAAAAGAGACACATAAGCAAAGTTTGGTTTTGGTTCTGTATGTGACACAATGTTGGAAACGTTAAATAACTCTGTTAAAGTTCCAGTTATCAGCCACTTTGTCACTTTCTTCTGTTAGCCAATTCAATTAAAGCTAACAAAGTTATATGCATATAACTGTGTTCTACCTTCTCTTTTAACTCTCCTCGCAGTCAAAGGGCCTCAAATCACATTAGTGATTGCGTGTCTTTTTCACAGCCTCAAGATTTCCAGAACAAATCCACTTAGAAAAGAATCTACCATGGGAGCGGTGGCTAATGCAGCAAAACAGTACCTTCATTCTTTCAATGTAAATTACGAGAATAATAAAACGTATATATAGATATGACAAGACTGTGACTACGTTTCTATTTTGAGAACAACCGCTGATCCTCTTGTATAGCAGCATCAGCCACAGATCTGGTAAATAGAGGCAGCCGATCACATGTCAGCAGGCTCACATGTGATTCAAAGTAAACAGAAATACCACAACTTAAAAAAGAAACAGACTGGAGGAAAAGCAAGGATGAATGAGAAAACAGAAAACAGAAAAAACAAATGGGATTACTACTTGCTCTCACCTTGTATGGCTCCTCTCCAAGTCGGACAGTTCGTGCTTCTTTGAGCCAGGTGTCTCTAGGAGTGGAGGGTGTGCACGCAGTCCCTGAAAAGGAAGAGCTTTGAAACTTTATCCAAAATAAACTTTTTGAATTGGCTTCAGAATGTTGTTGTTTTTTCAATAATTCCAAACTCCTATTCGATGTTATCATACGACTATCTTATTGATGAAAGTATCAAGATGAGATAACTATACTTTTGTCTTTTTACACTAATTTTTCAGCAGCTAATTCAGAATGTGCCAAACAAGTTTACTAATACACATGTAAAAACCGCTCCTGACCACACGGTGGCAGCACTTTCACAACAAAGTTCATGTTTGAGCTCCTGAAGTAAAACACAACTAAGTGCACCTCTAGTGATACAGAGTGGTATTACAAGATGTGCCTGACCGTTCCTACTTAACGCTGTATTGTAACGCAGATCTATATGCCTCCATGTGGTCAGAAGCAGTATTGCTGCATAAAACTGGCTTTTAAATACATTAATAACTAGAAAAGCACTTGGAGAGCGCAGACCTCCACCAAGTGCAACAATTCCCCCATATAGCGATTTACAGATTGCAATAAAATCTGCGTTCTGGATCAGATCCGGATCAGCTTTTGAAATTTGATAGAGGTTCCTATAGTCAATCCCTGAGTGAGATTTCATGAGTTTTGGGCAATAATTAACTGAGGTATTGAGAAACAAAAATTTCAGCCCCATTGACCGCAATGTTATCGAAAATTTGAAAGTGATCCAGAATCCAGGATTTCTTCCGGATCACACCCAAAATGAAATCAGTTCTTCCTTTTCACATTTCTGACAACTCCTGAAAATTTAATCAAAATCCATCCATAACTTTTTGAGTTATCTTGAACACAGACAGACAGACAGACAGACAAACGGTGGGAAAAACATAACCTCCTTGGCGGAGGTAATAAAAATAAAGTTCTCTGTGCTAGCTATGTGCCTTCTCAGTAATAAATCTGGTGGATTTTTGCTCTAACATCCTGTGCGGATAGAACTGCTGTCAGTCAAATATAAGTGAGGTGCTTTTCTTTGAGGTGGACAGTTGGTGGTGCTGATGCTGTTTCTCTGGAGCAAAGGCACGAGCAGAGGAAGGGAGCAGTGAGATGACGGTCACAGCTGAAATAGTGGAACTGCTAATTTTGAGCAGCCAAAATAAAACTGGTCCAAATAAATCTGAGTACAGCCGGCTCAGTTAATGATTATGAGTCTAATACTACTGGGCCTGTTTGGACGCTGATGTACGTAATGCAGGAGCAGTGGTTAATCAACATTTGACAGCAAATGTTTTTTTTTACAAAGGCATAGATTTAAGAACAAAAACATCCACATAAAGATTTAATGTGAAGTGTTCAAAACAATAGATTGGCTCATGAAGCTTTATTTTTGCAGATCCCTTCGCTTACAACAGATTAAATTGAATTCACAAAGGAAAAAAAGGAAACCTTTGAGGTGTATTCCTTTCTCTGTTGTCATTAAAGGGGTCAAATATATTTTAAAATCCACCAGAATTACAGTGCTTGTAATTTTACTGTTCCATTTCAAACTTGGACATCTTTCAAGCGCTTTTGATTTCTCACATCAACTCTAAATTTAATCTTTGAAAGGACGATAGGAGGAAAAAAAGAGTGTTTAACAATGTTTCCAGGGATGCTGCTAAAGATTAAAATCATACTCCTGCACTTCACTTTCATGAGTGACTTAAATGATTTAAAGAAAACAGCTAAATACAAAAAAAACCCAAACAAATTTTAGTTTTACGTAAGAATTCTGCTTCCATTTGTTTCCCAACTTTAAAATCTTTCAATTATCTTTCCCTGTTTTGCGTTCAGCCTGTGATGTGTACAGTTTGATCTTGTGAAGATTTTGTTCTAAAAAATGTTAAAACTGCAGCTTTGAGCACAGGGACAGTAGCACCAAGATGTCAATCAATCTCACAACAAATTAATTCACACAGGATGCAGTAATTTCAGCTCTACAGCCCAACACTTGCATTTACAACAAGTCCATACCCTCAGCACAACTCCCTGAAATTCAAAAGATCAAGTGATCCTGTGGGCCATCCAGTCATTTCACCCTTCCAGATCTAAGGCTCCATTTAAAAGGCCTTCTAAAAACCTGAGGGGTTTCTGAAAAAAGAAATAAAAAGAAAACCTCAAAGCTGTGATAGCTTGTGCGTCTTGAAAGGTAAAAAACACACACACACATGCCGCTCCGTTCAAAATGTGTAACGTTCCATCATGCAAATGAGGCCTCGGGTTAACAGCTGACGTCACTCCACATCAAACAGTTGCAGCTCTCTGAGTCACAGCGCTGCACTCACAGTGAGAACAAGCTAAGTACAGAATAATTTCATTAAAACATAAAACAAAGACTGCAGTGCTGACCTGGAGTACACGGGCTCTCCTCTGCAGTATCCCAGCACAGAAGCTGTAGCAGGATACAGGGCTTCATACTTCAGCAGGTGTCTCTTTAAAGCATACAGAGGGTGGTTCTTATACTCGGCTACAGAAGTCGGCATGGGTTTGTTGAGAAGTTTATTCCGGAGCTGGAAGGAGGGAAGATGGGAAAAATATAGGGAATTAAAAATGTTCTTGTTTCACTTCACCTTTTTAACCATGGTTGCTGATATAAATACTTGATGTGGGAGCACTCGAACATTTCTATTCCCATTTGAAGAATAATTATTTAACTTGAAAGAAAGAACTGACTAATAAAGTCATCTCGAGTAAAATCGCTCCTCTGTAGAAAAGATCTTTTCAACTCTCTGCTCTTACGTCTAACACAGCATATGGCCTTGACTTTCAGTAATTAACACCACAGAAAGGAGGACTCACTTCAGAGGAAGAAAACATGTTTGATGGTTTTTACTTTAGAGCCAGAAAAAAAGAAATGCTACTAAAGCACAACAAGAAATGATGGGGTTGTAACAGCACGCTTTGAAAAGGTAACTGACACCTCTGATTGCAGCACTTATGCAGAAAAGTATGTTATGATTTAAAAGCAAGAAATCTGCCTTCAAGATTTTTATTTTTATTTATTACAGGGATGGCAATGCATTTAAAAATAAACAATGCAAAATCCACCTTGTCCACGCTGTCCCCAATGGAAACTATACAGAGAAAATCTTAAAATAAAAGTGGGACGACAACAACCCAGTACTGTTTATCACCTTAAGACAATTTTTTTTTTTTTTTTTTTTTGGATGAAAATGAGATTCAAAGCAAACATTAGTCTAAGGCAGGGATGTCCAAACTCGGTCCTTGGTGGCCGCTCTCCTGTGTGTCTTAGATGTTTCTCGAACACAACACACCTGATTCTAACGGATGGATCCCCATCAGCTTGTCATCCAGGTCTGCACGAGTCTGTTAACGACCCATTCATTTCAATCAGGTGCGCTGAAACAGGGAAACAATTAAGACTTTCTGGACAGCGGCTCTCGAGGACTGGAGTTGGGACACCCCTGGTCAAAGGTTAAGAACTTCAACTTTTTCTACTTCAACGCATGTGTCAGCCAGTCGAGTTACGGCGACACAGCTGGAGTAAGCCAATGAAATCGCACACAAAGGTGGGACTGATTCAAAGCTGGCGGGTTATTTCAATTCAATTCAATTCAATTTTATTTATATAGCGTCTGTTACAATGACAATTGTCTCTAGGCGCTTTACAGAGACCCAGAGCATGACCCCCGAGCAAATATCATCAACTAAGATTATATAATTAAATCCAATCAATGATAATGGCAGGTAAAAAACTCCCACGTAGGGAGAAAAAAAAAACCTTTATACCAAACAGTGGCAAGGAAAAACTCCACTTTAAGAGGAAGAAACCTTGAGCAGGACCTGGCTCATATGGGGGGACCTTCCTGCCGAAGGCCAGCCGGGTGAGAAAGAAAAGAGGGGAGACAGGACAGAGAGAGGATGGACAGAGAGAAGATGGAGGACAGAAAGAGGATGTAGGACAGAGAGAGGAGAGCACAGAAAAAGTAAAAATAATAATAAAGAAGTAGTGGAATTGTTGTAGGGTGAATGCAAGCGAGCTATGGAGGGCCCTTGGGCGTGTGGTATTTATGTAACGAGCAGGAAGAAACTTCGCTGGGAGCTCTCCGGGTGCACTGTGTGCGTGGGTGTGAATATGCAGAGTGACGTATATGTAGTATGTACTGTAGTATATACTATAGTATGTACTGTAGTGTGAATATGTGTGTGTATCAGTATGTATGTATGTAGTTAAATGTCTGTCTATCTGGATATGAAATTACAACTAAAATTTAGTATTAAAGGCCTCAAAAACCGGATAAATTTTAAGGGTAATCGTGGAACATTGGAGAAGGGGTAGGATTAAATAAGTTTTACTTCTTCCTACCCCTTTTCAGACATGTTAAACCAGAAATGTGTTTTGCATATTGATATGTATATGTATGTATATAGACTGGTGTGTATACATTGGGTATAAATTTTGTTTATTTTTTCTTTTTTGGGGGGAATATGTCCATTTAATATTTAGATTTATTTGAAATAGGTTCTATATGTTTCTAAATGATGGTTATGCACATGTGTCAGTGTATGTTGATTTATGCATTATTATATATTTTATAAATATATTATATTTATTTTCAGATACATAGATTCATGATAGTGTTAAAATTGTCTATGCTTTAAAAGATTGTTTTGACATGTCTGGAATGAATCAATAAAATGAAATGAAAATTAATGAAACTTGATTGGTTGGTTTTTAGTGTGAAGAACCATCAACACCACCCCCTCATGGACTGCTACAACGCGTCTGTGGGAATCTAGCGAAAGTGTGTGATAAACAACTACGAAACTACCTGAGACAGAAAAAGCATTAAGATATCGATAAGTTACAGAGTGTTAGAGTTCTGTGAGAAGTTTATTTTGAGCGCTGGCTGCTGAACTCACCTCCGTCTCTTCTTTTATGTCTTTTTCATCCTCTGGTCCCAAGAATGGCAGGAGGGTTTCCTCCCACCAGTCGTCGTCCACCCGCCTCTTCCGGGACGATGTCATCCAGGTGGGGTCGTATTTTCTTCCCAGGTCCTTCAGAGACCCGTTTCCATCCACCGCCACCACGTACGTCACCGGCGCCGTTGCGTTCTGAGAGCAGAGATGAGGCATCCCGACTCCATGCTCCACGTCCACACAGACCCAGGTAGATGTTTTATCCAGGTAGACCTCCAACCACTCGTCTGCTCCGGGCCCCTCCTTCTTCTTCGCACTCCTTCTCTTTGCTCCGTTGCCCATCACCGTTTCACCCTCATCCTCTTCCTCTTCCTTTCCTCCCACCCACTCAGCGTCCTCTTCTTCTTTTACCTCTTTTTTAATACCACCACTCTTTCTCTTTTGAGCCACAGTGTTTTTGTTGCTGGTGCCTCTGGCCTTGCTCTTGCCTTTCCCTCCTTGTCCCTTTTTAGACCTGGCCCCCTCCTCTGAATCCTCACTGTCGTCCTCACTGTTTGCCTGAAAATCTTCTCCATCACTAAGCTCTTCCTTCGTCCCCTTCACTGTTGCTCTGCTCCTTGTAGCTGACCTTGGAGGCAACGCTCCGCCTCTTAGTGTTCTTTGGTCTCTGCCCTCCAGATAGAACAGGCTTCTCCTCTTCCTCCTCATTCACTTCTTTCCTTTTTACTTTCTTTCCTCCCCTGCTGACCTTGGTTTTTCCTTCTCCAACTGGTCTCTTGGTGCCCTGAGAGCCCTTGGACTCTGGAGATTTGGTCTTTAAGGTTGCCTGACTTGTTTGACCCTTTTCTGGGGCACCAGGTGACGTTCGAGCTGCTTTGCACTGGAAAGAATTACAGATATTCAAAACTGTAAAAACAGAAATCCAGTCCCAGCAAATACTATATAGGTACTATATTGTAACACAGAAATGCTGCATGTAAAGGAAACTGTACTAAGATGCAAAAAGGATTAGATTCTAAGTTAACATCAGGACGTATTAAACAAAAACATCTGGTCCTCATCAGATCTTAAAATTAGTTCAATACAAACTCAAGTTAACTTTTTTTTTTTTTTTACTTAAAAAAAAGGAAACAATAAAATAACTAAGAGAAAGTTCTGTAATAATGTGTGGAAAAACTAGGTATCTTCCATGATTCAATGTAACATTTCGTTGTGCTGGGACGCTGGCTCAATGACAAATAAAGCTATTCATTCATTCATTCATTCATTCATTCATTCAAAAACTTGTAGAAGTACCTTTAGCATCTATAACTAGAGGAATGTGTCCCACTACTGAGGTTTGCAGGCGTTCAATTATTAACAGCTCTCCTGCCGACAGCATTTAAAAAGTCTGGACTTGGACTGGGCCACTGCATCTTTGGTTTTTTCTTCAGCCATACTGTTGTATATTTTTATTGAATTTATTTATTTTTGCTGGTGTGTCCTGAGATCAGCATACTGTCGCATGACTCGATTTTACAAAACCTTGAGCGGAGGGACGGGTGCCCTCACGTTTGACTCTGGTTTCTTTGGTATACAGAGGAGCTCAGAGTTGACCCGTGACTGGAAATCAAGCCCAAATCATCACTCTTTCATCACCACCTCAACATTCAGTAGGATGTGTTTCTGCTGATGTGCTGCGTTTCAGTTTCTGCCAAACACAGCTCTTCCCAGTGGACACTTAGGTCTCACTGTTCACAAAGTCTTGAGTTTTTGTTTTTTTATTTCTTTTCAGATGTGAAATTGCAAACAAATTTCTAGCCGCCATGTTGTTATTATTATCATTATTTTAACTTAGAACAGTTTTTCTCCTGGAAACCCTACCAAACAAGGCATATTTGTTAGTGTCGTGAATTTCCGCAGCAAACATGCTCAGCGGAGCGTGTAGCTCTTGGGCCAATTCTCTGAACATTACAGTCTGATTATGAGACGAACATGCTGGAACACCCACACCTGTGAACACTGGCAGCTGTCTTCCATAACCTCTACTGGTGGATAATCTTTCTCAATGAAGATTTATGTCCCTCTAATCTTTCCACATCTCTTTAACATCCCAAATGCTCTGCTTTTATAGAGGTGGTCTGAATGAAGCGTATTTGATGACCGGCGCCTGGCTGCTACGTCGCCTTTTTATTTCCACAGAAGCAGTAAATCCTGACATGTACCGTAGAGACCTTTGCTTTCCCTGTTCGTTTCAGTTTGACAAATATCTCAGCAGCCAGCAAGTCCTGTTACGGAAATATTGTTATTTCTGAAATGTCCTCATCCTTTATGCTTAGTTCAAGACAAAACGTTTTGCATTGGTTCATTCTTCATGATGTCCAGGTCATAAACACATTTTTTTTCTAAATTAAACTCGCTGTCATTTTAAAATTGTTCACTCCTTTCAGTTAATCTCTTGAATGCGATGGCCTTGATATCCTGAAATAACGTTATCCTTTTTTTTTCTTTTTCAGTAGATTTTCTTACTATTTAGAATAATATATTGTCAGGCTTGTAGTCCTGAGCTCTGAGTCGGAGCACCGCTGACCTGGACTTGGACTCTACATTAAGCTTAATATTAATTTTGAGCAAGATATAAGTTCCTACGTGTCATCAGCTAATGTCATATGTGAGTCATGTTTAGGAACAAACTAACGGCACGAACATGCCGAGAGAAAATCTCCCAGCGACCATCTGGTTTGCTTTGATTTCTCTTGATCTGCTGAGTTTAACATCTGTAAAAGAACCACAGAGGAGATGATGGGCACAACTTCTAACTTCAACTGTCGACTGGCAAGAATTCACCCAGAGAAGTAAGTGCTACAATAATTGGTTTTCTCTTCTCAGTTTATAGCAGGCGGCAGAAAAAACTCTCTGTGGCAGGAGTCTTGCTGACCGACGCCCTTAAAGTTAAAACTGACTCTAGTTGTCTTTTTTTCAGAGGTTGGCATCCTGCTGCAACCGTGCAGAGCTGCAGCTGTAGCTGTGGTCTACTGATGTTAGTTACAGTACGTACAAACTGCAGAGACAGTTCATCAGTAGGCACCGGCCATCTTTGATGTGTGCAGACTGAACGATGCTGAGCCCGGCTGCTACTGATGCAGAGACGCAGACAGTTTTTCTTTGTGATATTTGCCTGCACCTGCCATGCTGATTTACACCTGGATTATATAATATATCACCCATGTTTGTTCAGGATTATATATTACATTTTTCTTGTGAGAAATATGCGATCCTTCTTTGTGAGTAGTCACATTCTTGAATAAGCTCCCTTTCCATGCATATACTAATACCTAGGTGTCAGACGAAACCTGGACCGGCATTGAAAACCAAAATAACCATCATTTTAGAGAAAAAAAAATAAAAAAAATAGAGGACAAATAAGAGAAAATGGGGCCCCAGAATTATGTATTCACTATATCAGTCATTATATCAAAGATTAAAGCAAAAATAAGAAAAGAAAATCATTACACTGAAATGTTTTCTTCAGAGAGCCAATCAATAGCAGCCTCTACCCAGATATTTTCTTCAACCCTTCCTAAATCTCTTGTGGTATTCTCAGCAAAAACAAACACGTCTGGTTGTGTTAACTCTTTTTCTTCCTACATTCTAAACCAAAACCGTGTTACAGCACGAACCTGAAACCCTCCATCCAATTTTACCTTCATCACAATCACTGAAAACTACAGTCAGTTCTTTTCTCCTTCAGAGCTACACTGACCGTTCACGTGGGCTCATTGGATTTAATTTCACTGAACAAAGTGTGCCACTTGTTTATTTATCTGTACCCTACAGAGACAAACAGAGTCTTGAGTTTGTACCTTGGCTGACGGGGGTTTGAAAGAAACTGGCTGCAAAGAAAGAACCAGCCGGCAGAAGAGCTGCAGAGACCTCAAGACCATCAGGAAAAGCTGCAGAAAACACAAACACATAGAAACATTTTTTTTGTGTGTGTGCACAACAGAGGCTGGTTTGCAAATGCTCCAGTCTTGGAGTGGAAAAGCTACGAACATGAGTCATCTCCTGGTGGTCTCTGGCTGAGAGGCTCGCCAGCCGCCTCTCCAGGAGAGCCCGCAGGTCTGGACGCTCTTCACGGGGAAGCAAAGGGTTCAGAGTGAACGTAGCTCTAAACCTGAGAGGGAGGAGGGGGCAAATGATGAACATGGAATCAAAAGATATGCCAAGTCTGCCTGTATTAATGAGTTAACTTTAGTTTGAAGCCATTAGCGTTTGAATTATTTCTGTAAATATGCATAGTGATGTCAATGTTGGCAGTTAGGCTACTGTCTCCCATGAGAAACTTTAGGATTTATGACATCCAGACAGATAAGCAGCTTAGTGGTTCACATTGTACAAGCACACACCATTTGAGCAGTCCGGAGAGGTAGTTTTGGTCCATACGTCCCTTGGCCACCGTGCAGAAGTGGCGGGGCAGCGACAGAGTGACGGCCAGCAGATCCGGTTCATTGCACACACTGTTACGGAACATCCCATTGGCTATAAGGCACATCAGGTGGACCTGAAAGTTCAACGGCAGGCGAGTAAAAATCCCAAATCCCGCTTCACTTACAGATCAGACCGAAAACTGAGCAACACCTGAAGGAAAAGGTGGTATTGTCTTTTCACCTTGTGTGTGTCCATGAGCAAGTCCTTATTATACCTCTTCATCATCCGCCTCAGGTAAGTCTCAAACTCTTCCCGTCTCTTCTTCCTGTCCAATCACAATCACTGACTGTTGAACAGCTGCACTTCAATGATACGCAAATGGAGATATCGCAGCTGAAAATGTACATGAACCCACAGATGTTTCTGTCAGAAAATCTATACACTGTGCATTCATAAAAAACTCCCAGATTATATTTTTATTTTAAATCTGACATTTAGTGCGAAGATGGAGGATGTATGCAGGCATGAAAAAGATGTCTGACAGCGCCATCTGAATGATTCTTAAAGGTTTATTTTCAGTGTGTAAAACAGATATTCACTTACTGCTTTTTGACTTCAGCGGTTTCGATCTCGATCTCTACTGGCTGAGAGGGAAGGACGGGCTCCGGTGGTTCCACTGGGCCCAGTGGCTCAGCTAGCTCTGAACAAAACAGACACACAAAGTTTCCACTTTCATTCCCCACTGGTTCCTCATCCTGATGAAGCTCTTCTGAAAATATTCTCCGACTACCTCACTTTGGCTGATGACATTAACAAACAGCTGCAGTCCTGCAGCTGTTTTTAATCCATGGCTCACTCACCTTCCACCTCCTCCCAGTCATCCTCATCCTCACTGTCGCTGTCATCATCCTCTTCCATCTCTTCTTTCTCTGGTTTCTTGGGGCTCACTTCAACCGCGGGTGGTGCCGAGGTCGGCTCGTCAAATTCGTCTTCGCTGTCGATCTCCTCTCTTAGACGTGACTGGAAGTATTTACTGGTTTTGCCATTCGAGCTGGTTTTGGGTTTGGAGGCAGAGGTGCTCCTTGCTCCCCGCTTAGAGGGCAAACGGGATTTGGGATTGACCTTCCTCTTAAGCTTTTCCTCTTTCTCACTGAAGTCATCATCTGGATGGACAAAAGGAAATGATTTTTACAGACTTTATAATTAAGATTGCTGAAGGTTAGCAGGATGGAGTTGAGATGTTCATGTAAACATTTTGTTGCCTCAAACCTGGCAATTTAAAGGCTCTACATTTCCCCATTAATAAATCCAAGACACACCTGTTAAAAGCTGAAGAAAAATTACACTGGTAACTAAATTAAATAGGAAATAAAGTGTCAGGTTTCATTATGTTAGATTTCGATTTAGAAATTTGACTTAAACCCACAAAAAAAAAAATCTAATTTTCTAGAGGAATGAGCCAAACAACAATAAAGTTACAAAAGGAAATCACGTCAAGATGCATAAGTGTTTATGTGACATAAATCTACAGTTTACAAATCACTGTTCACAAACCAGACAGGAATAAAAACACAAGCTGCAGTTCATGTCAACCGCATCTCTGTTATTTAAACTAATTACAACGTAGTACCAAAATGTTAGTGTTTAAATACACTATAAAGAGCACATCTGAGATGATGCTGTTGTTTTGAGGTAAGTATCCTGGTACAGAAGGCTATGAAGGATTCATAACTCTTCATTTTAATTTCACCACAGCAGATCACCCGTTTCCATCTCACCCTGTCATGTTTTCCTTCTGTCACACCAAATAAGTGCATATTCTCTTTCACCACATTTCCCCGCCTGCCTGGCAGCTCCATCCCCAGCACCTTTCCACTGATGTATTCATTATTCCTCCTCTTTGTGTGCCCAATCTAAGACCGCTGTCTCTTCTTCTGACCTACTTGTTTTTACACCTAGATGAAAAACTCAAGTTAAGATGAGCATTACAACACCAGCTATTCACAAAGTGTATCATGTTTTGATGAAGTAGAGCAGGCTACACGTGTGCATCTGGGCCACCGGATCCACTCCAGTAACCATGCACATCATTCATCCATGCACCTGCACGCTGAACATTTGCGCCTTTTTTGATGACAGCATGAATCAAAAGGCTGCAGATGTGGACCCTGCTCATGCACATCTGATTTACTTTCAAGCCAACAACAAATGCAGAGGTCATTAACAAAAATTAAGAGCGTTCCCTCAACATACACTGAATCAACTGGATTCCAACAGTGGGACAATGTTCTTGTTCCACAGACTGCTGTTGTGGAATAATTAACACAATTACAAATATAATAGTTATGAGTAACTAAGGGTTTGTTTTAAACAGGAGTAGTTGTATCTAAAGTGAAAACTCGCATGTGCCAGTTTACAACAATTAATGTTGATGTTTTGGAATCATCACTACTGTCTGTACTAACATTCAAATATAACTGGATTATTCAATCTCAGCATTACTACATCTGCAGACACAAGGTGTAACTATATTAATCCCTCCTTTTTGGATTCAAACTCGCTTCATTCTTTGACAGGTTGAGGTTGAAGGTTTTCCCATCCTGTCTCTTTATACCTGCATCTTTCTTCTTCGGTCTTGCTTTAGCTCCGCTGCTCTCTGCTTTCAGCACCTGCTTCAGTTTCTTTGTATCGGCTTCTGTCTCACCACAGTTTTTCCTCTTTGCCATGTTGGCTTCCGTCTCTCCTCGCTCCAAAAACGCTTCCTGCAGATATATCACGCAAAACTAGACGACCAGTCGTCGTTCAGTGTTCCACATGGTGTTGTATAACGCTCGAGGAAGCCGCAGTTACCCAACATCTCATTCAAGAGTTTTCATAACACAAGAAACTGCAACGCGTTTGTTATGGGGCCGACTGATGACGTCACATCCGCTCATTTTGTCGCCATTGTCATGGCGGTTGTAGTCCTTTTTGTCTTTTGTTTTTTCCAATTTTGTTTCTTATTCCCCGCTGACTTAAAGACAAAGTGATCAAACCTTCCATCTTCTAAAAGCTGAAAATACTTTATTCAGGTCTTATAGTTACATAAATACCCGCTCCTCTTTTAGGTGAGAGGGATGCAGTACCAAACCTGAACGCTGAGAGGCGGTGTTGTACCACAACAAATACCTTGTTCAGATCAGGCATTGAAGAGTAAATTCGAGCACTTAATACACCTGATATTTAAGTGTCATCTTAACCTTTTTGCTTTTAGTGGTATATTGAAAGCTAATTTAGTGGATGTCATAAAAGAGACACTCATGCTGGCCACAGCATGATTTCATTTCCACATTTGAAGCATTTATCCATTAGAATATGGCATTAGGCTCTGTGACTATGGGTTCAGCAGCACAAAATCTACTCTCCTGAGAATTTTGAAACATGATTATCAATCAAAATTTTTTTTACACATAATTTACTACCAAACCCATATTTCTGCCAACTAGTTTTGTACCAATTTCTAGTCTCTTTCTGCACCCCCATGGGACTTTTGAAGATCGTTTTGTACTTTCAGGTCTACATGGTGGCCCCACAACAACAGGGTTTGTTGTACAAATCCCGGCTGGGGCCTATGTGTGGAGTTTTCATGTTTTCCTCGTGCTTGCATGGGTTTTCTCTGGGTAGTCTGGCTTCCTCCCACAGTCCAAAAACATGCATGTGAGGTTAACTGCCCATAGGAATAAATGTGTGTGTGTGTGTGCCGTTTGTCTACATGTGGCCCTGTGATGGACTAGTGACCCGTCCAGGGTGTTCCCCTGCCTTTCGCCCAAAGAGAGTTGACATAGACTCCAGCAGATCCCTGTCAGCCTGCACAGGAATAAGTGGGCATAGATAATGGATGGATCTACATCCATCTACATTAGAATTACACTAAAATACCTTTGCAAAATCTTGAATTAGATGTACTGCATTAACTAACTTTATTTTTTGCAGAGGATTTCATTGTGATGTAATGACTGGCAGTGCAGTGTCCGTCTTGAATGTGGGAAGTATGGGAGGTCTGCAGACGGAACAGTATGGTTTAAAAAACTGTTTGGTCTATGTTGAAATGTTAGCTTTACCTACTGTATAAAAACCATCCATTAATGCCCTCACAGACCAGTTTACTGTCCAAATGGCCCTTGTGCCTGGATGAATGTGCTTAAATATATACAAAAAAAATAAAGAGAGAGAGAGGGACAGAATAGAATTTGTGAATTCAGGTGCAGATTCTACTGCAGTCTGATGCTAAATGGATCTTACAGTGTCAACATGAAACCATGAACAACCCTGGCCAACTGTCTGTCAAAATCACCTTGTTGGTGAGAACAAACGTCTGAGGATAGGTTTGGACAGGTCATATGAAGCACAAGCAGATGTGGCAGATTTGTGTGAGCCCCTCTCCGTTGTTATATCGTCTTGTTTGGGGATTGAATGTGCAGCAGGGCATTCAAAGTTCACACTATGAGAGAGCTGCAATATTTGTTGTTTACCAGGAGGTGTGGTGGGAGGTATGCTGTTGTTTACTTGAGTATCGCAGCTTCTGTAGTCTCGCCTCATTAAAGAAAAGCTGTTTTATCACATGCCATTCTCATTTACATTGGTTTTTATGTCATTAGTGTCTATGTCACTGCAACCTGATGACACAAACGCGGTTCACATCATCTGTGTATGAAGCATGTCCTGGAGGTGGTACTGCCTCCCACCCGGCACGCGCTGGCGTATCATTTCACCACCGTGGGACCCTTCGTGTGGAAAAGACCATGACTCAATGAATTTTTAATCTTATTGGCAAGAAGCCTGTGTGACTCCCCTGAAACGAGTTCTGTCGCACCGTTTTGAATCAATTCACTTCATTTCAGTTCAATTTAATTTTCATTCAGCTCTGTTGTGATCTGTATCGATCATGTTGGGATTCTGTGGCAGATGCGTGTGTTTCACTTCAGAGAGCCGTCTGTCAACCGATACAGTCCAACGGCTTCAGGCTGACTCGCTGCAGCAGGGGCCTGATGGGACGAGGGGGGCCCATTTCCATCCGAAGTGCGTGCGTGCGATGCACGCAGCATACATATGCATACCTACTGCATGCAAACGCATAAATGAATGCATGTTTACGCGTGGAGTGCATGCGCATCCATATTTTTCTGAGACAGTGTGACAGGTTTTCGATTCACAGTCGCCTGGGCGTGTGTATGCATTTGTTGCCGTCTTTGAGTGTGTTTATCGTGAGCGTCCATGTGTGTGTGTGTGTGTGTGACAGAGGTGAAAGAACTTGAGTCCATGGTCCAGTGCGCTGTGCTCCTAGCGCAGTGCATGGCTTCCATCCCTATATGAACCATTAGTACAGTCAGATAGGAATAAAAAGCCATACAGTGCACTGGGCAGTGGGAAGACTGGATTTTATGAGCAGAGAGACGCACACACACAGACACACACACACACACACACGCAGAGACAGACGGTGGTCGGAAAGAGGTTCAAATAAAATTCCCTGGGAAAAGAAGAACTGGAAAAAAAGGCAGCAGGTGAAAAACATGGACACCCAGAGGAGCTGTTAGAAGATGAGACTCTGTCCTCTATGTTACATAAAAACAGAAAACTGTGAGTCAAATGGGAAAAACAATGTCAAAAAAAAAAATGGATGATGCTTATAGGTGCTGAAGTGTGAGTTAGTTGTCCATAATCCCTACAGTACTGTCTCCATGTCATCTGGACTTCCAACAGTCGAGGTCCACCTGATCAGACAGTACGACTCCCTCTGTTGTATGGAGAAGAATATGAATATAAAACACCTTGACTTGTTAACCTTCATACGCCATTTCAGAAAGTTCACTTTTGACATTCGGTTATTTGAAAGATCTGCTCCTCTGTTTCCACACATTATATTAGATTCAATCTGCTCAGCCACAATTACTTCACCACCGGCCTCCCTGCAGCAAGGGCAAAATAACTCACTTTGTAAACACAGCATCACAAATGCTGTAATCTATAATTCACACACACCTGTTCCTTTTGTGGGGGCAGAGAAAAGAAAGAAAAAAAAGAAAGAAAGACTCATGTACCTGCATGTGCTCGCAGTTACACAAACAAAATCTTACAAATCTTATCCTTGCATATTCATTTGTGGAATATTTTTGATCCAATTACATGTTGGAACAATATTTATCCGCAGGCATTTCTGACATAATCTGCAAACTGATTTTGATCAATTTGCAAATGAAGACACACACGCATACACACTCCTGCACATTTTAACAGGTAACTGGGACTGACTGGATTTCGGCCTAACTCATAAAAAATCAAGACATTTCTGTGTCAGTATATAAATCCAATGGTTAGGATGACATTTAAACTGTTTTCCTGTTGGTAACTTCCTCAAATATTCCACCTCTGCAACATTGGCACCTGTTGTCCTCTTGGAAGGGAACCCCCCACCCCCCATCCCCCCCCCCCACCGCCCCTGCTGGAAACACATCCACATTGGCAGGTGCCCGGACTGAGGAAAATTTCCTCTTCAGTCAAATAAATAACCGATTTTTTTTTTTTTTTAAGTAAAAGTCACGTCGTTGAAAGCAGTGTGGAGATCCTCCTCTTTGTTCCACACGTGGACTTTTCTGGAATATTCCTAAAACAAATGACAGTTAGGGGTGATTAAAAATCATTGCAGACTTAATAACAGACACATAGCCACAGCAGAGATCTGGAGAAGGACTGAGAATTTGGCAACTGACTGCATTAAAATAAGACCCTCAGACCCCCCCCCCCCCCCCCCCCCCCCCCCCCCCGCTACCTCCACCCCAATTTTTTTCTTTCTTCAAACCCCATATCCAGATAAGTCTAGAGTAGGTATGTTACTATTGTTTTCTAGGGAAATGAAGGCTGAGAACCCGCTCTTGTTGCGCCTTAAGAGGCTTCACAACTTCAAGGAGCGGATATGAAATAAATCCAATTACCGAGCTGTCAATCAGGATGCTAATTAGTGCGACTCCAGCAGAGTCGGTGGCATCAAAGCTTTAAACTCAAAACTGAGGCGATGAAAGATTTTAAAGCACACATACACACACAAATAGGAAAAAATAAAAATAAAAACACGCAAATGCGCCGCTGAAAGCACAACTACCGCAAACGAATCTCATCTCAGACGCGTCCGCGCGCAACCTCTAGACGAGCTGTTGCTATTTCTGGACGGCCACAGACGAGCAACAGCAGCTGGGGTGCAGCGGGGTGGGGTGAGGAGGGGGGTGGGCGGGTGGTGGTGTTGAAGAAGAGCCAGGCATCCGTGCATCCGAGCCGGGACACCGCGGGTCCTCCTTCGGCTCGTGCCTCCACCTCCTCCTGCGTCCCGGCCCCCGGGACTCCCGAGTCCCCGTCGGTGATCTGCGCAAGAACAAGGTCCCGCTTCTAACAGGTGTGCGTCCGGGCTCGCTGCGCCAGGGCTTCTCTTCGAGGTCAGCAGAAATGCCCCCCCCCCAAAAAAAAAAAAAAACAGTAGCCTGTCCACCCTGGTCGGTGTTCTCGTCCACCAAAGAACGGGGTCAGTGATGCTGCCGCCGCCACCGGTAGGTAGGTAGGTATGTGGAGTTTGACCGCCCCTTTACGCATCTGTGCGTATTTCCATTCAGCAGGCAGAGGCAAACAGTCAGAGAGGCAAGAGGGAGAGAAAGTGAGAGAAGGGAGGGAGGTGTGGAGTGGTGGAAAAGGACAGGAGGGGGAGGAGGGAGTGAGGCAACAAAAGCCCACGAGTGAGGAGGAGCCAAAAAGGTGGGATGAGAGGGGGTAAAAAGAAAAAAAAAAGAGAAAAAAAAAATAGACGAGGAGGGGGCATCATCATACCTGAACAGGAGACCTCCCTCTGCTTGTGTCTGTGGGGACAGACAGAGGGTGTGAGGGAGGGGAGGCTTATGTCGCCTCAATGACATGCAGTGTTAATAAAAGCCGGGCACAGGGGCTGAATAGGGCTCTTTTCTGTCTCATTCAAATACTGCCATAAAGCACTTTCATTCTGCTGATAATGTAGAGGGAGAGCGTGTGTGGTGGCACGTTAGAGCAAGAGAATGTGTGTGTGTGTGTGTGTGTGTGTTTCCATCTAGATCTCCGTGTATTTGCCCTCTTTCTCCCCGTCTCTCCCTCTGTCTGTTTCGCTGGCATTTACACTGCCAACAGCCAGACAAACAGGCGGGTGGTTGTACAGCCTGACTGATTGCTGATAAACAGAGGCTCCAACTCAGAAAATATTCTAGAGTAGAGGGAACAAGGAAAATGGCAAATTGAGCAGGAACCTCAAAAAAGGTGAGGTGAGGAACAGGTGACGAAGGAGACGAGAACAGACCAAGAACAGAACAGGCTTTTATGTGAGAGAGGGATGCCAAAAGAGGGGAAGGACATCAAAATGTCCACAAAAAAAAAGATGCCCACAAGGTGAGGGAAAAAGATAAAGATGAGAAAAGGACAACAAAAAAAAATTTGCTCTCCACCTCCCCTTCCTCAACCTCCTCTTCTTCCTCCTCCTCCTCCTGTTTTCAGGGAGCTCGGCTGGAGTTGCATTCCAGTGCGTCGCTCTCAATCCCTGTTACTCCCGGCAACACAGTTCCTTGATCTGGTCCCACGTCATGCCGGGCAGAAGAGGAGGAGGAAGAAAGGGGGGTGGAGTGGGGAAGGGGGGGGGGGGGGGGGGGTGAAGGTGCCTCAGGAGGGGGGAAGCAGGGGGGGGGTTGAGGACAGAATATATGAGGAAAATGGGTAAGAATGAGAAGAAAGGGAGAATGATTGAGGAAAGATGAGAGGAAGAAAATGGGGGAGGTAAGGAGGGACGTACAAGAGGAGTGAAAGGGAGGAGAAGGTGAAGGCAGAGAAGAGGAAAGAGGTTAGAAATGAAGGGGTGGTCTGAGGAAAACAAAGAGGAAAGGAGAGAGGTGTGGGGAAGTGAAGGAGGTTACTGAGGACACAGGAGGAGAAGAAGAAAAAAAGGAGAAGAATGAGACCAAGATATGAAAGAAAGAGGGAAGCTGGTGAAATGGAAGGCAGGAAAGAAGAGTGAGCATGAGAAGGAGTGTGTGTGGGAGTAAAAAAAATAGGAGAAGCACAAGACAGACAAGAAACTTTTGAAAAAGAATACAACTCCTAACCCTGCCGCCCTCGTTCTGGTTTTCCTCTCTGATTGAAGAACTCACTGTTAAGGATCATTTGCTTCTCTTAAGGCTATTAGAGCCAGATGGGTTTGTTCTGAACCGCCTGGCGCAATAAAGTTTAATAAAGCAAAGTTTAAGACAGTGAAAGTGGAGGGAGGATGGATGGTGCGCTGGAGAGCGCAGACGGTTTAAGTCATATTTTGACAGTTATGGCACTTGTTTAAAAACGCTTGAGTTGCCAGACAGGTGAGACTTAGGCTGAATAAAATGAAAAAAAAAAAAAAAAAAGAAATCATGTGGGTGGGGGAGTAAAATACTTCCATTTCCTAGGACCTTCTCCTTTCCTGAAGCTTAGCCCAGCTGTCACTGGACCGGAGGTGGGGTACGTCCCTGAAAGGTCCCCAGTCCATCACTGGACCACCCAGAGACAAGCGACATAAACACCCTCATGCTATATGAACAATTTAACATCACGGTTCATCTTAACTTACATAATCTGGAAAAAAAAGCAAAAAAAAAAAAACTCCACGCAGAAAGAACCAAGCTGAGATGTGAGTCTTGTTGCTATGAGGCAACAGTTCTAACCCCCACACCATCGTGTTACCCAGATTTAATTATTTTTTATCTGAACAGCTTTTATGCACATAACTACCTTATTACATTACACAACTTTACCCAGAGCCATCACTGACCGATGATTTTCAGTGCTTTGGTTGACATCCAGATCTGAGAGGAAGTCCTTGAGAAATGTCCTTTATCTGTATTTGTACTAATGGCTAATAAATAAATTGTTTCTAGCAGTCATTTTCAATTGTTTTAATTTCTTAAATTCCAATAACTTTCATTTCTTTTGACCTAACTGTCTCACAGATAACAATTTAACATCATAGACAGTATGACATTGGATAAACCCTTGAAAAATGACTTTTCTGAACACCCGATGGCTGTTGAAATGGAGAATATATCATCACCCTTGCAAACTAGAAAAAAGTGGGCTTTCCAGTATGACGTTAATGTTTTAAAAGAGTATTTGAACCTACGTTGCGGTATTTTCCTGGCCACTGTCAAGATTTCTATTAAAAACAAATTCTGAAATGGATACAAAAAAATAATGGTTCCATAAAGCAATAACCTCTTTTAAATCGCCACCTTAACTTGGTGGAGGGGTTTGCGTGCTTCAATGATCCCAGGAGCTATGGTTGTCTGGGACATTTGTCCCTGGTCGGGCCACCCAAGGAAAACTGGTCCTGGGGGACGCAGAACAAGTGTGATTCAGTTGACTGTCATGGAAGAAATTAGATCAAGCGCTTGATGTCCCTCGCCTGGACCAGGGTTAGCGGGGACCCGCCCTGGAGCCAAGCCTGCGGGTAGTGAGGCTATGGCCGTAAGGTCGTTGGTGCCTTCGTTGGTGCCTGCCGTGGTGGCAATCCAAGAACCTGGTGGTGGATGCCCTGGGTGAGATGCCGTCCAGGCTAAAGAAGGACTTCTCTTGAGCTTGGTCAGCTTACGGGACTCTGGAAGCAGCAGACAAGTATCAACAGGCCAAGAGGCCCACAGCTTCAGCGGTCTCTGAGGCCAAAACTCAGGTGTGTAAGGAGTTCGGTGAGGCGATAGAAAATCACTTTCAGTCGGCTCTGAGAAGATTCTGGCAAACAGTCAGACCAACACTGTGTAATAGTAGGGGTGGGGTGCTGTTGACCTTGACTGTAGATGTTGTTGGGAGGTGGAAGGAATATTTTGAGGATCTTCTCAATCCCACCACCATGGAAGACGCTGAGCTTTTTTCAGGACTTTAGCGTGGACTCACCCATCACCCATCACAGTGGCATGGCTCCAGGAGTGTATGAAATTTGCCCTGAGTTCCTTAAGGCTCTGGATGTTGTAGGACTGTCCTGGCTGACACGTCTCTGCAACATTGCGTGGACATAGGGGGCAGTACCTCTGGATTGGAAGACTGGGGTGGTGTTTCCTTTTTTAAGAGGGGGAACCGGATGGGGACCATGGTTGTCAGTCGATAAAGGGTAGAGTGCCTTCTTTGGGTTGGGAATGAAGTTCTGCCTCAAGTGGAGGAGTTTCAGTATCTCCGGGTCTTTTTCATGAATAATGGAAGAATAGACAGACGGATCGGTACAGCCTCTGCTGTGGTGCGGACTCTAAAAGGCAAGACTCTCTGTTTATTGGTCAATCTTTGTTTCAACCCTCACCTATGGTCATAAATTGTGGGTAGTGACTGAAAGAATCTCCATTTTAAAAGGATATATGAGCTCACTAAGCACTAGGGTTGCCACCCATCTCGTAAAATACGGAATTGTCCTTTATTTGAGAAAAAAATGTTGCGTCCCGTATTGAACTAATACGGGACGTGATTTGTCCCGTATTTTCATTAACGCCCCATACACACGTCTGTCACACACACATCAACACTAAATTTAACAATAATGAACAAAATAAAATACAGGAAACATTAAGGCCAGCAAAATCTTTGTGGCGGGACAACAGGACCTGCTGCGCTCTGTGCCCATATCTTTATATGTGTGTGCCAATCATCTTGTCACTCTCAGTGCCTGCCCCCGCCCCACACTGTCACCGTTGCCTAGTTACCACAGATGCTGGTGCTGTGCTGCTACCCGCGCATTTTAAAAATGTCTATCCCATAGGGTTGCCACCCATCCCGTAAAATACGGAATTGTCCTTTATTTTCATGTCTGGAAGGTGGCAACCCTACTAAGCACTCAAAAATAATAATAAAGAAAGATAAATACTATCAAATACAATGCAACAGTTCATTGCACAAATCTTCAAATATTATGAAAAAGGAATTCTTTCGCAGAAAAATAATCATCTCTGGTTTTTCAGGAAGGATACGTGATCTTTCTGGAGGTAGGTAGTGAGCAGTAGCGAGTGCTGCCAGCCTCTGAGCTCTCTCTCTCATCACAGTCATCTTCTAAATGTAATGCAGAAGGCATTTGTTTAATAGCATAGCGTTAATGTTAGCATGTTTTACAAAGAAGCACATAGGCAGTGGTATAGCTACTTACCAGAGTTGCCTTCAGTAGTAACCGCAGAGGTGATCTTAGCTTGGCTACTGCCGCTGGGTTGAGATCCATCAGTCCAAAGCGCGTCAAAAACATGACACTCGTTATCGCATGTTGTGTGTCAAATGTTTCTGCATGTTAGTCGTGTTCCCTCCTGATGCTGTTATCTCCACTTTACAATGACTGCAAGTTGCCTTGTTGCCATCTTTCTTTGGTGAAGTGAAGCCAAACTTTGGAGCATTTAAAACCGGTGGACGCCATTGTTGTTTACAACTGCAATGCGCGTGCTAAACCGACGTAACTTAATCACGTAAGTGCTTTCTGGAATTGACTGTGCGTAACTTGCGTAAATTACGTGAGATTCGTGCTGGTTGGAATCGATAAGAGAATCGCTGGATAAACTGCCAAACGATTCCATGCAATTGAAACACACGGAACCAGTTCTCTACAGGAACCGGTTCTCGATACCCATCCCTTAGCTGGGAGAGGGAGGTCTGGGCCTCTCTGCTTGAGCTGCTGCCCCCGTGACCTGATACGGATAAGCAGAAGTTAATGGATGGACAAACAATAATATGGCTCTTGAAAAGGAGGCTTCCTTACAATTTTATTGCCTTTTTTTGTGGAATAAATGAATTTGTAGGGTGGACTTTGACAGCTAATAGCATATTAATCATCTTTTCCTGATCAACTGAAGAATAGTTACCTGGTTAAGACGGTGTCAAACAATGCAGATGTCAAGTATTTGTTTAGGGTGTGCATTCAACATGCTTGTTAAACTTGGAGCAAATGTACACACGTGTACACATCATGTACAGGCATTAACTTTTGTCTCATAGAAGAAAATTCCACATGGCTCCATGGAATGGTTCACCGTGTGGCAAATCCAGTGAAAGGCTTCATTTCACCCGAAGACTACAACACTCCATCAAACTGAGGGGAAGAACGAGGCAGAGGTAACAAGCTGGATGAAAACCTGCAGACTGGAGAGTCTTGATGGAACGTAGCTGGCCACCTGGGCCCAATATCTCTGGAAATGACAAACAGGGAGCTCTTAGAAACCTCATCACATTCAGGTGTTGCCGCTTTAATGAAGGTCAGTACAATGACACAAAAATAGACAGCGCTGTCTGTTTTGCTCACCAGACAAGAGCTTTTTCTGTGCTATCTGTGGAACGAACGCAGGTGTAGCCTGCTCATCTTTGCTCTTGATAATGTAAAGCAGCAGTCTGCAAAAGTGTTATATGCTACAACAGTGAAACGCCTTGAGGATGAAGTCACCTCTGATCATTTTATTGAGCTGGAATTACACGGAGCACCTCTTGGCTGTGAGGCAAAGCACAAACAGTAAACAGGATGATTTTTTTTTTTTTTAGGTAAATTTGAGATTGTGCCAGACTGTCCTTCTTATATTGTAAACAAAACAGACGTGAACGCTCAACAAATTTTGCCCACTTCATGGCAACAGTGACTGATTCAGAACACACAAATGTTGTGTTCTTCAGATGGGGATCCTAAAATAGCAAACAATCTATCTCATACACCGTGGAGGTTTACAGCAAACAGGATGATTAAAATCAGTACTTATTGATCCATGTGTATGCAGAGGGGAGCAAACAATGGATTATATGGGAGAAGAACTAAGTTTAAAGGTCATCTCATCTGGATTTTGAAAGCAAATACTGATACCGATATTTTCACTCATTCAAGTTCACTGCGATTATACTATAATAACTGGCTTTCACGTTTGTTTTTTTCTTTAAATCATTTATTTCTTCTCAGGAGAGAAAACACAGAAAAGTAAATCCTTTCAACAAAGATGTGGAAAGTTTAAAAAAAGTGGAAAAAAACAGGTGCGGTGAGAAATCAGATGACTTTCCTCTTGCTGACGACAGCCGGTGAGCTCCAAATGTCAAATGATTCACCATCCTGTTTTCATTTCATGCACCTAATACTCACACAGGCTTGTGCATCACGAGGACCCGAATAAATACGCAGGCTATCCCAAATGAAACATGTGACGATTTCGGACACATTCAGGCTTAAACGCATGTGGGAGCTTTAACAGAGAGCCGTGTTGTGTTGTGATTATGGATGTGAAGATGTTGCATCAGGAAGCAGTGAAGCCGAACTGGGGTTTTACAGCTGCAATCAAACATGTAGCAGTCAATCTGGAAATGATGAGAATTTTAATTTCTCAGCATCTCCAAACAAGAATACCCCATCTGTAGATTCTTTAGGAGGGTCGGCCCTCATCGTCTGAAAGGCTTATTCCTCCAATATGGGGTTACAAACAGAAATATTTGTTGGGTGGTGAGGCTGTTAGCTCTCATATATTACTTTCACAGCTGCTGTTGCAAATGATCATTAGCTGAGGACCAGAATAACGCAAAGAGAAACACACAGAGCGAGAAAGGATGTGCCTTTTGATCATTGCTTTAGGCGTTTGATCCTTTGAAAGAAAAAAAAAGAACAGTGAGACTGACGTTTTTTTGTTCCCCGGCACACTCTGGCTGCTTCTGCTTGACTGCAGCACGTTCTGTAATTATGCACAAAACATTAGTGGGTAAAGAGAAGGTGAGTGAGGAGAGAAGGTGAAGCGAGGAAAGGCTGAAATAAGCAAGGGGGGGGAAAAAAACATCATAAAATGAATAGTTCAGGCAGAATTGAACACAACAGTGGAGAATAGGCTGCAATAGAAAAGCATGAAATATGAATAGGCCCTTGATGTTATTCCCACTCTATCTGCCTGTCAGTGGGACTTCATTGATATTCAAGGGAGAGTTCCTCTTCTAGCAGCACATATCAAAAGACAGTGTTATGATCAATAAACATGCCATGGGAATCAAAGCTTTTTTTCTTTGATGGCATTGGTCATTTGCCCAGAAACTGTTTGGAAGTGGAAGCCAGCTTTGAAGGCAGCCTGGTATGAGTCACTGGTTGCATTTACAAGAGAGCAGAAAATCTGATTTTTAACCTTTTGTGGGTCATCTGAGCCGCTGATCCTCTTGTCGCTGTTCTGAACAGCAGAGAATGAGATGCCACAGCGTCTCGTCTCTGCTTGGAAAACCTTGAAAGAGCGGCTGTAAAAAAAAAAAAAAAAAAAAAAAAAAAAAAGGAGAGTTGAGATTGGCTGTAAAAAAAAAAGTCCATAAAAAAGCTTGCATCCTTAGACGGTTTGATTGATAATGCTGCGGCAATAACACATTTTGTGACATTTTCCCAGTCAACCTGTGGGTTTGGGACTGATTGAATGCTTGGGACTGCATGAAAATGTTGCATATAAAATCTCTGAGTAAAGGGGAGGCGGTAAACATTTTTCCTGGATTTATGCAGTGCCCTTCTCACACCTAAAAAAAAACAGTTAATGAAGTTTCTAAAGTCCAGACTCTTCCAGAGTGAAATGAACCCTCCTCAAATATGACACCCTTTTTTGATTCAAGAAAAATGTTGAATATAAAAGCTCCATGTGGCACACAATCAGCTTTCGTAGATTTCACGTCAGAGTTGCACCCTGATGTCCATCTCATTTCGCATTTGGCTCAGAGCGATGCACCAATCGGTTAATGTAACTGCAATTACACAGAAGGTCTCAAACTGTGAATGAGCCCAAACAGATTTTTAGTGAAATAACAAATGCCTCCAAAAAATAGTTATCCACCTGTGCTTTGGTAACAGGCATCAAATGCACTATTTGAGTGTTTATTAATGAAGAAGGCTGATGAGAGAAAACTTGAAATATTTGGGGTTTGTGCTGAACACAAAGAAGTATGTCATTTTCAAATATTCCCAGATTTTCCTGATTTGCGATGGTGGATTTGTAGTTGATGTGGAATCGCCCACTTTTTCAGCCACCCTGTTACCCACCGCTTATCTCGGACTGGCTGAGGGTGCCAGACGTCTGTCTCTGCAGTCCCAAAGGATTCAGGTCAGCTGTCGTCAATAACTTTAACTGGCTCTTTTCAGGTTCTTGTATCCGAGCTCATTTTGTCACTCTGATAGCTTACAAGAGAAGATCATTTGAGCAGCATGGAATAATCCTTTAAAACCCAAAATAAGCGGCCGTTGAACCGATTTGTTTTGTAACACTGAAGGAGATTAATTTTGGCTCTTGACACCTTACCTAACTGAGATTTGTAATTTTAACTTAAACGGGGAACTAATGGAATCATTTCTTCCAGTCTGTAGCAGTATTTATCCAATCCAGACTGCCTTGGCGTGAACTGACAAGATCCAAAATGAATGGAGACGAGAACACAGCTGCGTCCAGAGATCATGCCATCATTACATCCTTCTGTGCAGTGATGCAGTGCAGTTCCTGCTAGGAATTAAACACAAAATGTTGTTACCTCTGCCAAGAAGGTAATGTTTTTACCAGCGTTTATATGTCTGTCTGTTTGTCTGTCTGTGTTTAAAATAACCCAAAAACCTATGGAAGGATTTTGATGAAATTTTCAGGAGTTGTCAGATATGTGAAAAGAAAGGCCAAAGATTTTTTTTTTCTCAATATCTCCGTTAATTATTACCCAAAACTCATGACATTTGACTCAGGGATTGTCAATGGGAACCTCTATCAAATTTCAAAGGCTGATTCGGATCCTGATCCAGAAGGCGGATTTTATCGCAATCTCTATAAAAACATTGAGATTGTTTAATTTCAATATATTGACTTTGGAAACAAATATTGCATGAAACCTTTATAGCATTATTATTTATTTTTGTGTGCATCACAAAATAAAGGAAGATATGGTGCTTTTTTAGCGGTCCCATATTGTCAGTGCTATATGTACGACTAATATTTATGGTGTAAATCGCTATATGGGGGAATTGTTGCACTTTCTAGTTGCTTTTCTAGTTTTTTTTTTTTTTTTTTTAGATTTTCTTGAGTGGCAGTTTGAGATTTTGGGTTGAAAGGCATTTCTGTTGAGTATAAAAATGTTTTGAGTGCAAGCCATGTGCCATTTGGTTCCATTACATTCAAAAGAAGACACACATCTCTGCAGCCAGTAAAAAAAAAATTATCCACACGGTGACATTTTAGAAACTCTATCCTCTCCTCCACCATTCCACCGAATACTTCTCTGCAAAATAAGGAAAACAATCAAAACCACAATCAGTCTTTATTTTTACACCCTAAATGAATCTTACTGAAGACCTTCTGATGACCATTTCTGAAAAGTCAATGAGCCTCGGGGGCTGCCTGGCTGCTCATCACACCTCTATTAGCACTGAAGCCAAATGCTGCAGCGATTACTATTACACTGTTACGGCAAACACAAATGGCACAATTCTGGCGATAACAGTCATCAAACACACACACACAGTTGGTAGTTGTAACTTGGCTGTGCGGTTGCTCCATCAGAGTGCTATATTCAGCCACCTGCTCCCATCTCCCTACCTTGGTTCTGAGCAGGAACATAACAGTGTCTGAGACATCGGACATTAGTCATCAATTACACTTAATTGTCCCATTGTTTAATTGTCTGAGACCAACCTAATTATTACACCAAACTTTGGAGCAATAAACACCTGGCTGCCATCCGCCTGACACCGAGGATTTCTCAGTATCAAGGTGGGAACAGAAACGTGTCCTGGGCTCTTCTCTGCTCATCTGGCGAGAGCCAGGGAAGGTTTAATGAACCTGCGACGACGCTGAACTTAAACCCACAGTTTAAAACTTTAATAACACATATAAATGGCTAATGAACAGTCAGTTAGCGTGTGCATCGAAAGCCTTGACAGAAGCTAATATTATGCAAATGACAGTCATTTGAGCGTAATACTGATAATATTGAGTAAGCACAGGATTTGGGTTTATGTATTCATACACAAGCTGTAATAGACTTCGCACCCACAGGAATAGAAAGATGAGTGTCAGTCTATGTGTGTGTGTGTGCGTGAAATATAAATTACCACAACGATGACATTCTTGTTTGGATGACAGTGACAGTGACAGTTCAGACAGGCCAAAATCTCCAGCACGTATGTGGTAAATGCACCACTTTGACACGTGTTCGATCCGTCTGCTGGCCGGCTGCTGACTGGGGAGGCCAAAGTGAGAATTGACAAGTCAAATCAGATGGAGGCTCATGTGGATGGAACGTGGGGCAACGAGAGGAGGGATGCATGCGACCGGGGAGGAGGGGGGGGATCGGAGGGTTACTGGGTGGACGACTGCCCACCCTTTGTGCTCCAAATCCGAGGGAATCTGTTCACCATTGTGCCTTCTGCTTGTTCAAAAGCCAGAGAGCTGAGAGAGGGGATTTCAGCTCCACAGAGCCGATGACAAGCAAGCTTTTTTTTTTCCCTCCCCCTTTTTTTGTTTTTTCTTTTCCAAATCATCCTCTCAGGGTTTTCTCTTGCACCGTTTTTTTTTTTATGCTCACTGTCTTTTCTTGCTGTCTCCCCGTTTTGTTCGGGATGCACTGCACAGTCAGCCCCTGCCAGCTATAGTATAATCTGTGAGTGACCGAGGGTCCCGATCCAGTTCTGTGGTGTGATTTCGGTTTCAGGGCTACGACATGTGTCTGCCGCGGGCAATGAGCTGCAGCCCGTGACCACAATTTAACATTTTGTTCTGAATTAACAAGCAAGACAGAAATAGCTTGCGTGCATTTAAACCAGGCTATTTTTGGTTGAGGCAAAATCCTGGTTTATCCCGTTATTACCTGTGCAGCAGTGTCTCTCCGCAAATCGTGAGCGTGGAGAAGCCTCTAGAACAGCATCTATAGAGTCAGACACCAGGTCTCAGCTGTAACCGGCACTAATGAGGTTCTTTCAGAGGAGTTGGGGGTGTTTCAAAGCACAGTGATGCACCTAAGTCCACTGCTACAGAAAACTACTGTAAGAATATTTTAAATATGACACAATAAGATTTAAACCAGCTCCTGACTTAAATAAAATTAGAGATTTACGGCTGGAAACAGGATTTAAATGAATTTCACGCTTGCCGGGTTCAAGGAATTATTCTGAGACCCCTGTAGCTGCAGTCGAGCTGCTGAAGTACAGTGCTCGTTTTTTTTGTTGCAGCATAAATCCAGGCTGATAGACACTTTTTAAAATGTCTTTAAAGCACTAATACAGAATACATTAAAATGGGCATCCAGGAGAATGAACACCATTTTGTATATTTTCAGTGAGGAAACAGTTTGTTAAAAATCTAAGTTTCTCAGCGCACAGCTTGGACATCTCATCCACACTTCAGTTCAAATGTCACTTATGTTGGGTTCAACAGTTTTATGTGGTGTGTTGGAAACTTTAGCATTTATATTGCTGAAGATGCATCAATCCACTTGTTATCAGTTCAGATTCCAACCAAAACTAATTCTGATATCATATGTCTTTTTCACTGGATACATTTCCATTATTATAACCATTTCTGTTGTTGGTATTTTGTGGAAGTTTACTTGGGGTTCTGGTAGAGAGTCCACCCCTATTACCAGTACAGTGGCACCTCTACTTACGCATGTACTGTATCTACTAACTAAATTTCCAGCTAACGAAAGGCCTCTTCGGAAAAATATTGCATCCATAAACGAATGAAATTCCAGGTTACAAGGGCGAGTTTACCGAACGTAAACATACTTGTCGGCTCCTGTATCTCGGTTTGAAAGCGATGCGTCCGAGCTGCTCTGTCATTGGCTATCGCTCAGCATCTTCCTGGCATCCCATTGGCTAGGAGGACCCCTTGTCTGTATGAGCGTAACCCAGCAACCCAGGTAAATGAACAATTTTTATTCTTTAATGTACTTTATTCTTTGCTCTTTATTCTTTACATTAGTATAATTGTACAATAATCTAATTCTAACATGTATTTCTTACAGGTTTTTATGTCATTTCATGTATTATTTATAATTATAAAAAATTATGTCTGACTTTTGGGCGCCTTGGAACGGATTAGGCCATTTATAGGGTAAAACGCATTTCTAACTAAGACATTTTTCAGTTCACGAAACGACTTTCAGAACGAATTAATTTCGTAAGTTGAAGTACCACTGGATCGGTCCCATCTCTCAGTTGGACCTCCTCTCTCCTTGATGGTACTAACAACACTTTGAATCAAGAGACTGAGCTTTGATTCCATTTGATTCCTTTGATTTGACTTGTTACAGGAAAGAAGTTGTAAAAGCTGCAATTTTCAGAGTCAACTGAACACTAGCAAAAAGTTGCTCTAACCTTCGTTACTATTGTTTACGGAGGACGGCGGCGCAGCTTCCTACTGTTAACTGCATGTAGTTTTTTATAGGCTACATGAAGATCCAGTCATACTGAAAGTTTGGATGCAACTAACCATCCAGGCCACTTGAGCTCTATACTACCTAAACCAAAACATTTAATTTTACCCTCAGTTGCAGCTGATACTGAACATGACTGCGCTGCAACAAGGACAAGCTCAGCCCATTTACAGTTAAACTAGTTGGAAATCAGGAAAAACTGTACTGTGCAAAAGTTTTAGTCACCCCAAGTCTTGTTGTTTTATCAAAGTTTGAATGCCCGTCCATGTTTGTTTTCAGTTCCCTCATTATGATACGAACAGAAAATACAATAATATATTATTAGAAGGTGGAACAATTAACTTGTTGGCTGATTAATGGCCACTTGTCAAATAATTGTCGTCAGCCTTGGAAACGCCTGTACCAGCTGACCTCAAGATCATATCTACACAAATAACACCACACAATGTTTAGAAAATAATAATGTTTCTATAAGGAAAAGTCAGTATGTAGTGTGATCTCAGAACCAAGAACAGGTTTGACACTATTTAAGGAGACTGTCAGACGTTTGCGGCACTATTAATTATGATTTCCTTTCATTTCAAGTGTTTGATAGCCAGCTTCCAGTACTTTTGTATCTCAAAGAGACTGAAAAATACACATGGATGTCATGTGTCATCACTGCGTGCTGGTGGTAAACAATAAGTGAAGGAAGAAAATTAACCACTTCTTAGTAGCAGCTTTTATGTGCTGAAAAGACTTTGAGATAAGTATCTGAGATGGCGCTGACGCTGGAAGACAAACTGGCCGAAGATTTGGAGCTATAGCAAAGGATATCCCAACAGTTCTTTCACTGTGATCATCTTCATCTGTCCATCCATCCATCCATCCATTCATTATCTATACCTGCTTATTCCTGTGGGGGGGCACGGAGATCTGCTGGAGTCTATCTCAGCTCTCCTCGGGTGAAAGGCCGGGCTACACCCGGGCCACACACACACTCACAGTCATGTCTACGCACAGTTCAGAATCACCAGTTAAGCTGACATGCGTGTCTCTGCTGTCTTTGGACTGTGGGGGGGAGCTGGAGTACCCAGAGAAAGCCCTCGCGAGCACGGGGAGAACATGCAAACTCCACCCAGAAAGGCCCCCGCTGGTACTTTAACCAGGAACCTTCTAGCTACTGGGATCATCTTTCAGCCCAAAACTGTGTGTTGCATGCTGGGTATAAGACCTTTGCACTCAAAAAGCTAAAGCTGGTAGCAGCTACTTTGACCACTGCCATCTTCAGGACTGTAAAGCCCACTATGATAGGATGAATACATGCCTCATTTTGTTTAAAAATTCACCTGGAGTCTTTAACCTTTATCAGGTTTAAACACACATGCCAAAAAAAAAGAGGCCACTGGTGATTGATGTAAAGCTTTTGTGGAGACAGTAACTGAGATCAAACTAACCTTCAGCTGCAGGTGAAACCTGGTTAATCCACCACTAACGACGGTACAAAGAGGTTTTGGTGATCATGCGGTTTTCTCACATCGCACTGGGATTTAACACCATGTTAAACTCTAAATCTAAGTCTAAACCTAAGCCAAGCTTTAGAGTTTAAACCTTAGTTTAGCTCAGGTTTAGAAAGCTCTAATCCTTAGCTGGACTAGTGATGGTGCAATTATGTGTCTCCACTGTGCAATAAGCTCTCAGAATATGAAGATACAGAAAGTATCTTCATATTCTTCTGGTGCTGAGTGCATTTGCTTTTTCTGTTCAACTCATATTCTAAATCATCTTACATTAGCCCAAATGTCATTTCAGGTCTGTTTGACATGGTGTGCCAGCTGTGAGTGGGCTGCAGGCGTCCGGCTCACCCCTGTATACTTAGTCTTCATATTTATCACATTTATCAGACTCCATGCAGCTCCCTCTGGTGACAATAAAAATTTACCACTTTTTTTTAATGTGTGGAGCAAAAAGAGAACAATGCTGAGTTCTCCATCATGAAAGTAAAAGAGCCAAACTCGAAACAAGAAAGACCGACTGCCAACGTTCCTGC
This sequence comes from Hirundichthys speculiger, assembly GCA_018398805.1. NCBI lineage: Eukaryota > Metazoa > Chordata > Actinopteri > Beloniformes > Exocoetidae > Hirundichthys > Hirundichthys speculiger. The sequence goes on from JAGFBZ010000229.1 coordinate 1,015,563, forward strand.
AAGAAATATGTATTTTTTTTATTTCTTTACTGTAGAAATAAAAAGATACATCAAGATATGTTAAGAGCTTAACGACTGACTACCACTGCTGGACTGATGCCCCGAGGATCAATGAAATACAAGCAGACTTTACTGTAACTATCTTGCAGGAGCTGGAGGCAAATATTGAGTAATATTGTGGATTTAATATGTGCAAAGGCTGAGCAGTAGGGAGTCCCCAGTTAGACGTCCAAATATTTCAAGATACGGGACTCAAAGCAGTTGTAGCTTTTCGAACTGCCTAACATCCCCGCGTGTTAGACACATGTGGAATAATCACTGGAGGGCAACACAGAAAGGTATCTCATCTCTGGGGGCAACAAGTTATAAAACAAATGGAGGCTTCCTGATGGTTTTACTGTACTGGTGCAGATGTGTGTGTGCGGCGTGTGTGGGTTCGGTTCCAGTCTCGTGCTGGGCTGTCGCGTCTATCTGCTCCGTTTCCCGCCTCTTTGCTCCGTGGTCTGTCTGTTACAGGAACCGGAGGAGAGGACGTGGATGTTAGGGGGGGTGTGACGCCCGGTTCTTCCTGAAAGTGAGAGAGACTTATCACAGAGGTCCTTGATGAGGAGGGGGAGGGGTTGAGGCACCTCAGTGATGGCGGGGACGTCGGTACGGCACCGTTCTGTCTCTGATTGGGCTTGTAACCCCACTTGACTGGGATTCATGAACAAAAAAAATTAAAAGACAGTAAATACAAGCCACACATGAGCTATTGATTAACATACCACTAAATGGAAAAAGAAGAGGAGCGTGAAAGGAAAACAAGGTAAAATAATACATATAACATATAATCAGACTGCAGACCAAATGTTCTATAATATTGAAAATTTAAACGTGAAATCAATCACCATTATGTTGTAGCTGAACAAACAAAAGGATGAAGCAAATAAAACAATCTAGTTTGAGTAAGCTTTTCCACAGGAAGGAGAAATAGCAGAAAAGCAGAAATCTAAACGGAAGCAGCATGAAAACAGTAAGGCTAATACAACTAAGGAATGACATGTACAGAGTCATTAAAGAGAAAGTTCCAGCGAGCAAAGTTTGAGGGGCTGAAACAACGAGAGTCGCTGAGCGGGAACGCAAACAGACTCAAGGAAAAGTCTCGAACAGTGAATCTAAAAGCAAACTGAGCAGAGTGGGACTACGTTTAAAGAAAGACAGTGTGTACCGGGATGAGATGAACATACACACACGAAAGGAAAAAAGAAAAAAAAAAAAAACAAAAAAAAAAAAACTGCAGACTAACTGTAAGAGGATTCAGCTGGGGAGCAGAGGGAGACGAGTGGTTACACATTAAACAGAAAATTGGAAACTGGAGGAGCTGAAACAGCAGATGGAAACACAGAGAGATGTGAAGAAAATAAGAGTAAGGAATTGCAGGGGTACAAAGCAGAAAAGGAGTAGCGTGCAATTATGTGTGTACGTATAAACGTGTGTGTGTGTGTGTGTGTGTGTGTGTGTGTGAGGGATCCTGTATGAGCCGTGTGGAGCGTAGGCTGCATGGCTGAGCAATTTCTGTCCAGTTGACTGGTTGTACGGTAGGGGGTCCCAGGGAGAGCTTTGATCATTACCGAGTGTGACAGAAGAGTTCTGACAGAGAGGTAACCCCCCCAACCCGTTTCACACATACACAAATACACACGCAAGCACCAGAGACAACATCTCCGTGAGCGCTCGTGTTACTCCTATACATGGAAAGAGTCAAAGATGTTAATCAGGTTTTAACCATTTGTTGTCTGCGCTGGGTTTGAATCTGCACAAGGGCTGCAACCTGGCGAGTGTTGTCTCTGTCATTTAGACGAATGTTCTGATACGTCTGATATGTCTGAGCGGACAAAATACATTTTCTATTTACAGTAAGCCGGAAGAAAATAAGCAGTGAATGCTCACATCTGAAAGCCATGACACAGCTGTTTGGTTATATTACTGTACAAACTGAAAAAGTTCCAGCCTTATGTGGAAGCACTGAGGTGAAAAGCAAACCTTCTGTGTTAATAGTTTAATCAAATGTGTTTGATTTGCAGCACCTGTCTGGTCTTAAAACCTCTCAAATCTCATGGGAACAGTGAGGCCCGTTTTTCTTAAATGAGTAATGACAGGGTGTGATATGTCATTGGCTACCGCCCATCTGAGACTGAATTTATCTAACTTCAAGTCCTGTTAAGGACTCGACGATTTCACTGAATCACTAATACTTCCTGATATGTGAACGATTGGCAGTGAAAGAGGCTGCGCTCTACTTCAAATGAATTTACTCTGTTTTTGTTCAGGAAACAAAATGACTCGGTTAGGTTTAGGAAACGGTCACGTCCGTCCATCCGTCACCGATAGCTGCTTCTTCCTATAGACCTTTTGCACCTGACGTCACACACTGCAGTCGCAACAGCTCGCCGCCATGTTGGAGTGAAAACAAAGCCCTTCAGCTAAGCAGTTTACCTGTCAGGTGTGTTATCTGTCGTGTTCAAGTGGATAGCAAACAGTTCGGAAAACATGGTTTTGAACTGTGTAGCTGTTGGCTGCAACAAACTACAGAGGAAAGGGACCAGGATTATCGTGGTCCGCAGATTTCCAGCCGACGTAGAACTCCGAGAAAAGTGGATCGCTGTACTCCGACGCGCTTCGTGGGTTTGACACAAGGAAAGTGTGGCGACCGGTGAGATAGGGCACTTTGCCATAAGGCATGCATGTGTTGGTTGCTGTCCCACATATTACTGCTCACTCAGTTCTCAGCCGATCATGCAGAATTATTTACAAAATAACATAAGTCGCGTCGGAGTGCGAAATATTTGTAGGATTCCAAGCTTTTATAGGCCTTAAGAGTTTAAGAGTAATCAAATAATTATATTAGGGCTGTCAATTTCTCAAAATAATTAATCAGATTAATCGCATGACTGTCAATAGTTAATCATGATTAATCGCAAATTAATTGCATATTTTTATCTGTTCTAAATCTACCTTATACAGATCTTTTTCAAGTTGTATTACTCTTATTAATACGAGTCCTGACTAGAACCAGGAAATATGACCATATTAGTCCAGTCCTGAGGTCTCTGGCTTCCTGTCACTCAGAGAATAGACTTTAAAACAGCTCTACTTGTGTTCAAGTCTCTTCATGGCCCCAAAGTCCATCTCTGACATGTTAGATCCATATGAACCAACCTGGACTCTGAGAACCTCAGGTAGTGGTCTCCTGCTGGTGTCCAGAGTCAGGACTAAACAAGGTGAAGCTGCATTTCAGTTTTATGCTCCTAAAATATGGAACAGTCTTCTAGAAGATGTGAGACAGACCTGAACTCTGACAATGTTCAGATCCAGACTGAAAACAGTTCTGTTTAGATGTGAAGATGATGACTGGAAGGATTTTATCTACACTCTTCATTTTTAATTTAATTAATTAATTTTTTTATTAATTAATTTTATTTATTATTGATTATTTTTGTGCTTGTATGGAATGATTCTATTTGCCTTCTTGTGATTTTATGCATCTGTAAAGCACTTTGAATTGCCTTGTGTACGAATTGTGCTCTACAAATAAAGTTGCCTTGCCTAATATGAGAGTACACAAATGCTTGCTTTATGCAAAACAAATGCATGTTTTATTTACTGCTACAATGCCAAATCCATTATATATATATATATATATATATATATATATATATATATATATATATATATATATATAGATACTCAATATTTTCTCTTATGTTCTTCATACAAAATATTTTCGCGGTTTGCTTCAAACGAGGGGGGGGGGCTCTCTGCATCTGCATCAGCGCTCTCATTAGCCGACAAGTGATATTTCAGTAGTCAGACTCCGGTGGTAACTAAATTCACATCGACAGCAAACACAAACAACATTTATCTTGTGGAGTTAGCCATCAGGCAAGGTTTTGAAGCTGAACTTACCTCCGTTAGCAGTAGTTGGGATAAGTTGGTATGTTTACGTCTGTCTGACTGCGGCATGGCCGCCCACGTCAGTGCATGGCTTCCTGTTTTGACAAACTACGGAGGACTACAGGACTACAACTACGGCGGGGCCCGAGGCTCATTAAACCTACTCTCCTCTCTAACGGCCAGGCTAAGTCTCACGTTAATCACGCGTTAAAATAATTAGCTGCGTTAAAATTATTTTGCGTTAATCACGCGTTAACGCGTTAACTTTGACAGCCCTAAATTATATATGTCCAGGTACTCGAGGTCGGGGAGTTTCTTTACCTGGACAGATGGGCAGAACAGGGCAGCTGGCAGTAGGTACGGGTCGTGTTCTAGGCCTGAAATCTGCAATTTCTCCCGGTATCGGTCCTTTTCTGACCCATTCAGACTTTGAACATGGTCTGACAGCACTATCAGACGACTAGTCATGATATTCTGCGTAACCTGCACAAAGACTATGTGATCGCTTAAGCCCTAGCTTGTTGTTGTTTTCACTCCAATATGGCGACGGCGCTCTGTCGTCAAGGCGTGTGTCACGTGACTGCAAAAGGTCTATTCAGGGCTACGTTCTTACCTTCTAACACTCTTCTCCTCGATTCTTCTCGATTACACAGACAGGTGATGGCAACGCCACCTTTTTCCATAAACATGTTGGGTTAACTAATATCTTGTGATTTTAACACTAAATTGCTGCGTGTTTTTTTTGAATACGAAATGCAAATAAATCGAAGGGTTTCCCCTCATTTCACTAATTTGTTTACAAAATAAAAGATAAAATGGTTAGAAAAGAGTCACATTTACCAAAATGATCAGAAGTTGATTTTGGGAGACAAAGTTTGTGACAGCCTGACAGCGAGTTTACAGTTTAGTAACTACTATTTGCTATTTGAGTTCCAGTACGCAGCCGACTAATATTTTTCATAGTTCAATAAATCTATCCGTGAAGATGAACGAAACCGACCGTAAAGAAAATCAAACCATCCAGCTCTGAAAAAAAAAAAAAAAACAGCCCCCACACTCTCTCATCCCAATAATAGAACATTAATTTCCCAATTTATTTTGTCTCTTGCTGCCGGTCTGCCAGTCCTTCAGGTGTTTTCACTGAGGTTCAGGCTTCTCAGACACTCAGTGAACTGGTAATTAGTTTCTCCTGGCTTTCTGTCTCATCGCTTCTGTGTGTGTGAGTGTGAGAGCCACATCCAGACAGAAATCAATTTCAGGCGGAGATCTATCAGCTTTTGTAGCCAGCGATCCAATCATCAAATAATGCATCTGATATCACGCTGTTGAGGTGGTCTGTTCGGGGAATGATTCACTCTCTCTCTCTCTCTCTCTCTCTCTCTTTCTTACTCCCGCTGCCAGTGCAATTCTTTTCTCCATCACCCACACACCTGCAGTATCAAACACAATCTCTCTCTCTCTCTCTCTCTCTCTCTCACACACACACATCACAGAGCGAGGTGATGGATAGTATTAGGAAACACGACTTCACCTGAGTATTATCAGGGGAAAAACCCTCCTTCAGATTCTTTTATGCTGTTAGATATCATCAGTCTAAGATGTTTACAGCATGCCAAGAGATACGTTCTGATGAGGTGCTGTGATTTCATTTACTTTGTCGAGCTCTGCTTCAGTTAGTGATTTCCTACATTTCCAGCATGAGCTCCAGCAATACATCCAACATGCATTACCGCAAGGTGCAGAGAGGAGCAGCTGTCATGGCAGTGAAAGCACGTAGATTTTGCAGGTAAGGAGTGCACATCCTCTGAGTGATGACATCAGTTTCCTCTGCTTTGCCTTCTACTTTATTTAAGCAGCTAGAGGACGTGCGTATCAGCCTCTCTGTTGATCAGTTTCTTCAACCTGTTAACATCTGATAAACGGCATCTGATACACTTTTATCACTGATCTGCAGATAACCTTTCACCATTTCAATTCAGGAGAAGTAAAACATAAATGATGATTATTTAAGGAAGTGGTTTTCATTTTAGTAATTTTGTGCAAGTCCTCTCACTAATAAGAATATTGTACCCTACTCTTGAAATCCATTAGTGACTTTGCTTAAAAGAGGCCACCAGAGGAAGGAAACACGGCCAGATAACCGAAAATGTTCCAATTTTAAAAAGGAAAAGAAAAATGACTAACAGGCTAATTTATTAGAGGGATGCCTGGTCAAAATGCACCTTTTTAAGGGTTTGTTTTTGTTTTTCTTGATCTCCCTGGACGACTGTGAGTCGAGACAGCCGAACCCCAGTTTTCCACCAGCACGTTTCACGGATGTGTGTAGAGAAGAGCTTCGTCAGAGGTGAAGCATGTTCGAATGAGTCAGTGTGGCTTGTAACACACACTGCTTTGACTGCTCAACACAAAATAAAGACATCAAGTCCATGTTCGTTGTTCAGTATGCGCATCCTATTTACGTTCTTTTTTTTTTTTTAATTTGCAGAACAGGATTGACTTCCTGGATTGTTAATCACTAGACAAAATGTTTTCTGAGAGTTATTTGGCTGCTCACAGGTCACCAACATTCATCATTCATTTTCCGAAATGACGCCTGACAAACTGACTCACTTTATTTCCCAGTTTGGAGCAATCTATGACAAACGGTTTAAAGGATACAGGGTTAATCGGATAGTGGGAAATGATTATTTTACCTTTTTTCAGGTGAGGCTGACACCACTTCCATCATTAAAGCAAAATTAAAAACATTTCTGTTCAGTAAAGCCTACAGTTAGTCTAAACAATAGTGTGTAGGGGCTAATAGTTATAGCCATAGTTGTAGGAGCTAAGACTAGAGTAGATTCGTCTTAATCACAGCTTCGTCATAGCGATGCTGCTATAGGCCTACGCTGCAAGGGGGACGCCAACATGATCTGCTGAGCGGAGTCTCCACTGCTCTTCTCCCTTTCCTTCCTCCCTTTTTCCTCCTCCAGCTGAATCCATAGTTAATTGGAAGCACCTTGTTACTGTAACTGTGCTCCATTTTCTTTCCTGTAGTTTGTTGTGCTGTTTTGCCCCCCTCTTTTCTCTTTTCTTTCTGTATGTTTACAGGCCAGAGTTTCCTGAATTGCATGCTGACTTGTAGTTCCATCCTCTGGCCATCCCAGCGTTTACGATAAATATTATATCTGTACAATAATTTGGCCCTCTGTACGATGTATGATCAATAATCAAAAATAAGGCCAAATGTACAATTATTTTACTATTTGAATTTATTGCCTGCTGCAACTGTCTGCTGAAGAGTTTTTTTGTGAACCCTGAAGGAATCTGTTCCCATGTGACATGTTTCCAGCCAATCGTGCTTTGCTAAGCGTAAGCTATGAATGTTTGTCTCAGAACAACTAGCGTGAGAGGCTGAATGGGCTGAATGGTCAGCTTCGCCCGCTATTTAACACTAGAGTGATTAAATTTGACTATAGCGCATCGTTGGGCTTGTTATTTTGGTTATGACAGATGTACGATAATTTCTCTGGTAATGTCTCTGGTACGATAATCCTACATTTCCCACCTGGCAACGCTGCCTCCACCTGTGTGTCTAGCAGTGACGTGCGGTGAGATTCATGGCTGGTGAGGCACTGACTTCATCAGTCAGATTTACAAACATATGAACCCTCCAGAACAACTTATTCACCATTTGATTGGCAGCAGTTAACTGTTTATGTTTAAAACCTCCTATCGTCATTCACATATAAATGCTTTACACATACAAACTGTAGCGCACAAAAAAGCACATTTAATTAAAAAAAAGTTATTATGGTCTTACCTTTACTTATAAATGAAGTCCACGCGCTGCTCCTTCTGCGAATAAGTGACAGCGCTTGCTGTCACTTATTCTGCAGCCAATGTGTCGCAAGAAGAATCCCAGTGCTCACTAGTGCCCCCTAACGTGAGGCAGGAGAAGTGCGTGCCTCGCCCCGTGCCTCTTCTCAGCCGTTTTATGATCGCGCCGGCACAAGAAGCACATTACACACATATAGTTGCTGTTCATTATATAAATCAGCTAAACTATGGAAACTTATTTCATATAGCAAACGTGTTTGAACATTTTAATAGTGACATTCAAAGAAACGGCGATCTGGTCTCACTACATAGCATGGCAGCACAGTTAGCCGAGTCATTGCGCAATCCATGGTGAGGCTCAGCGGGGTGCTACCTCACCGCCCGCATCTTCAAATCAAATCAAATCAATCTTTATTTGTATAGCGCTTTTCATGCAAAAACATGCAACACAAAGTGCTTTACAGAATTAAAAACAAATAATCACAATAAAACCCCTTCCCTCCCACCCTCCATACTAAACACATACACACGCACAATCACAACCAATAGGGCGACATGGCATGGCACTGAGGATTAAGGAAACGCCACCTTTTGGGCCGTCCACACTGGGAGGAGCCGCAGGCCTTATCAGGGTGACCAGCACCTGGGCCCCCCGACTCCAACTGACAGGCGGACCCCCAGATCAGTAGGAGGAACCCCCAGCCAGCCAGGCCAGAGGGACCCAAGGACAGCACCCCCAGTCACCTGACACAGCTCCCAGTGTGGAGGACCCCCCTGAGGAAACACTGGAGTTAAAAGATAATGACTAAAAGCATAAAATAGCAAGATAAAAACAGCTAAAAGCAGGTAAAAGCATCATCCTAAAAAGCAAGTTAAAAGGAGCAACATAAAACAGGATAGCACCAGATAAAAACGTAAGAAGAGTTTAAAATATTAATTAAAAGCCTGATTAAAAAGGTGTGTCTTTAGTCTTCCTTTAAAAATATCAACAGTCTCTGCAGTCCTGAGGCCCTCCGGCAGGCTGTTCCACAGGTGGGGGGGCCATAGTGGCTAAATGCTGCCTCACCGTGGGTTTTTGTTCTAGGTTTTGGTATGGTTAAAAGGCCAGTGCCGGAGGACCGCAGGGTCCGCGAGGGTTGATATGGTAAAAGCAGGTCAGATAAATAAGAGGGCGCAAGGCCATTAAGACATTTAAATACCAGTAAGAGAATCTTAAAATCGATCCTGAAGCAGACAGGGAGCCAATGCAGCGACTTTAAAACTGGCGTAATGTGTTCCCGCCCTCTGGTCTTCGTCAGCACGCGAGCGGCTGAGTTCTGTAATAACTGGAGATTTGAGATACTCTTTTTGGGAAGACCAGAGAGCAGGGCATTACAGTAATCCAAGCGACATGAAATAAAAGCATGCATTAGCACCTCCGTATTGGCCTGAGAGAGAAACGGGCGGACTCTGGCTATGTTCTTAAGGTGATAAAAACCTATTTTTGTTATATTTTTAATATGTGGTATAAAATTTAGCTCAGAGTCAAAAATCACGCCCAAATTCTTTACTGATTGCGTCGGTTTAAGATCCTTTAGTTTTGGTAAAAGTTTCTCTCTCTGGCCTTCAGGACCTATAACTAAAACCTCAGTTTTGTCCTGGTTGAGCTGTAGGAAATTCTCTGCCATCCATGACTTGATGTCTACAATGCAGTTAAAAAGGACATCAATTGGTCCTGTGTCATCAGGAGCCACGGCGATGTACAGCTGTGTATCATCAGCATAACTGTGGAAGCTGATGCCGTGTCTCCTGATGACGTCCCCAAGGGGAAGCATGTAAAGATTAAAAAGAAGTGGACCTAAAATTGAGCCTTGGGGAACCCCACATTCAATTTCATGGGGTTCTGAGGAACATGTATCCATACTTACATAAAAGCATCGGTCTGTGAGATAGGAACAAAACCAGTTAAAAACAGTACCGGAGAGGCCGACCAGGTGTCTGAGTCTATTTAATAAAATGCGATGGTCTACTGTATCAAAAGCCGCACTTAGATCCAGTAGAACCAACACCGTGAGCTTTTTATTATCTAAATTCCACCTGATGTCATTTAAAATCTTTAAGAGTGCTGTCTCGGTACTGTGGTTCCTCCTAAAACCAGACTGATGTTTCTCTAAAATGCTATTTCTGTTTAAAAAGTCATTAATTTGGTTAAAAAACCAGTTTTTTCTAAAATTTTACTTAAAAATGGTAAGTTGGATACGGGTCTGTAATTATTAAGAACGTTTGGGTCTAAATTGCTCTTCTTCAGAAGGGGCTTCACCACCGCCGTTTTAAAGGCGGTAGGGAAGACACCCGTCTGAAGAGAGCAATTCATGATGTTTAAAAACTGCTCCTCGAAGACTCCATAAAACGATTTTAAGAGTGATGTGGGAATTGGATCTAAAAGGCAGGTTGTAGGGTTTACTTGGGAGAAAACTCGACCAAGTGTCCTTGCATCAACCAGGGCAAAACTCTCCAGCGTCTCCTCAGTATTTGAATGGTAAATGTGAAAATTCAGCGATTTTGAATAAAAAATAATCTAAAAATGGTGAAGTTAAATGGAAAATTACTTTATAGTACAAATCAATTGATAAATATAAAAAAAATATATATTAGTTTTTCATTTCTTTCTTTCCATGATGGCAGGTGAGGCACGGCCTCCCCTGCCTCACCTGACCGCACGTCACTGGTGTCTAGATGTGTTTGGGGTGCCGGCTGGCGTGGTGACCGGTGATCTAGTCCTCTGACCATCTCACCTCAGTGCTGCTACCTGCATCTGTTTATGTAGTCATTTCATTCAGTCGTTTGTGTGCTCTCCTCTCTCTGTCCTCCATCCTCTCTCTGTCCTGTCTCTCCTCTCTTTTTCTTTCTTTACCCGGCTGGCCTTTGGCAGTAACATCCCCCCATATGATCCAGGTCCTGCTCAAGGTTTCTTCCTCTTAAAGTAAAGTTTTTCCTTGCCACTGTTTGGCTTAAAGGTTTTTTCTCCCACTGTGGGAGTTTTTTACCTGCCATTATCTTTGATTAGGATTCAATATAATATTTTTAGTTAATGATATTTGCTCAGGGGTCTCTGTAAAGCGCCAAGAGACAATTGACATAATAACAGATAAATATACAAATAAAATTGAATTTAATTGAATTGAATTCCAGCACCATCAGTAACATGAACAACTGAAATACACGTTTGAGTAGTTGGGATGGTTCTTGTGAAACCTTCCTTGGTCTCGACGCCAAATCCTGGGTTTCCTTTTCCTTTCACTACTTTGAAGAAGTAAGGAGGCCACACAATCATCCTCACGGCTCGATGGCTCCATCGTTCTTTGCATTTCAGCTGTGGGACTGTTGAACAGTTACTGGAAACGTTCAGTAGCAGTGACTGCACCATTGGGTCTCACTTGATACTAAAGAAATGGATCGCAAACTTTTTGCAGTCCAAAAAATAAAAATTGCACTCAAGGTGAAAAAATAAACATAAACATGGTTTAATTTTAATTTCTCCAGATCACATGTCGATTTGTCCTCAGGCAAGACACTGAAGCCCACACTGACCCTGTTTGTGAAATGATTTTTTTTTTTTTAAAGCTTTTCTGAAGGATCCATGCTTGTTAATGATCATCTTTATTCTGGCACGGATCTGCAAGCAAATTAAAATGCCAAATTATTCTCTACAGCTAAATAAAATATTAGCTCAGACTTTATAGGATGACACTGACACTTGCACTCCTCCACTCCTTTTCTATTTAAAGAAACGCATCCGTCACATAGAAACACACGTACCTCGTCCTCACGGGGGGGGGGGAAGACTCTTTGACGCAAATCATTCCCTTGCCTCTCACCCACAGCTAAAGCATGACAGCTGAATGCATAAACCTGTCTGTGCCTCAATTCTTTCACCCCAGAACCAAGTCTTAATCCCCAAAAAAGCCGTCTCTATCAGTGGGATCTTGATTTTTGTTCCCACAGTGGGAATAGTCCCCCCCGGGTCATTACGCATTCAGGTTCAAGTCTCTGCTGGAGAATTTTAAAACGTGGATGGTGTAACTAGTCTACAATGTGTTCAGCACGTTCCCCTCTGAGAGCGTTAACAGGTTTTCTTTTCGCTCCACTTGAGTGCGTTTGCATCCGACAGTGTGTGTCCCTGCAAAAAATGCTCCAGCCCGGAGTGCTACACACCTGCAGCTTGCAATCGTGCGCATTTTCATGCAAATGCATTGGTGTGTTCGTGTATCCGAGCAGCAACCGCGTGTGCGTGCGTATTTATCAACTGTGTTCACAACAGTGTGAGTGTTTGCCGTATATAACTTGCGTGCATGTGTGTGTGTTGGTTTTGTTTTTTGTTTTTTTGAAGGGTTAAACATTGATGTCATAATGCATTGAGACAGACAGCCTCTCCCACTGTGATGTCGTCATGGTTACCACATGAAGACAAATGCTCTAAATATCTCTATTTACCATCAGTTCACCACACAAACACACACCACTGTGGACATATGGTAAACACACAGACACGCACACCATCTCACCCCCCCCCCCCCCTTCTCACTCACATTTTCTCAAGTGTGATACGCAACACACAGACACATTAGCACACAATCACTTTCACACATCTGCAAAAATTGGACACATTTATCATTCACTCCGCCGCCCCGTCCCAACATGTCTGTACTACACAATTATCTTTCGATCCCAGTGAATTACCATTCACTCATTTACACACATCAGTCCTCCTCTCGCTTCATTTGCCGCCTCTCACTCCGTCTCTCCTTCAGGAGAAAGGTCAGCTCTCACCAGGAGACTCGCTGGCCTGTCAGGGAGACGGAGAGACGGAGGAGGAATGATGGAACACAGTCTGCACTCAGCCGGCTAAATTTATACACAAATGATGTGCAATGTCAGGTCACATTCATGAAGTTCTCCCGCCGCAGTAGAGCAACTGAACAACAGGGAGACGGCCGAATGTTCTCTTTTGTGCTGCGTTTCGATTGGCAAACAAGGCCGTGTGGCTCGCAGCCACAGCGTGGTGAAGACCGGGACAGATGCAGCACCTGAACCAGTACCAGAAAAACAGCCGTTCCCTGACCTTTTCTTGATGCATTTGTTTTTCATTTTCCCTACCCGAGCGCGCAAGCGAGAAACTTTTGATAATTGTCTGGATGAATACTCGTCTCTGCCTGGTTCCTGTATAGTTTCCGGTAAAGGATGCCCTCTAAACTAATGGGGGGAAGAAAAGAGAAATACTCTCTCAGCATGATTTTACACAGTCAGGCGCTTCACGACTGTAATATGAGAAATTAAGCGCACGCTGGAGAACGCTCGCCGATAAGAGCGGGAAGCTGTGGATGCACCGCCCAGCGGGTAACTTGGGGGGAAATGGGGGGGGGGGGGATTGTGTGGTTTACCTAAGGGCACTTCAACACTGGAGTGAGACATTCACAGGTCCAACACTTCTTCTTCTTTTTTCTCTTTCCTTCTGGTGGGAGAAACAAATGAGTGACCCTCTTTCCAAAGCCATTCGTCTTGTCTCTAAGCTACCACTGCCCTCGTGCTCTAAAGACTTTATAAAAGTCATCATATTGATTTAAGGACTACAGGGAGATGAATTCCTGATTGCGAGTTATATCCATGGCTCCTCCTATCCATGGAGTGCTGAACGGTGTTATTACTGCATAAGAATCTGATGGGATTGTTTCAGTCCAACCTTAAGATGATCCAGGAAAACTGAGCTGAGTTACAGCTTATGAAAAGCAAGAATAAAACATAAGCTAACGGTCTTTCCCTTTGTATTCTTGGCATGAGTGACCATGATACAAGGACAATAACGTCCTTTGAGCTCTGCATAATCCACGACTCCAGCCTCCACATCATACTTTAATTCCTGCAAACAGACACCTGCTCCAGGCATTAACCCTTACTTAACTCAGTTCAGCAACCACGGCAGCAAGGTGGCACGCTAAGAGCTGGATGAACACAGGATGAAGACGGATGAAGAACTGAAGAGACTGTAGTAAGACAGGTTTTACTACCTGAATACCAAGGTAGTACCTAAGTAGTAAAAAAAAAATGCATATTACACTACTGGTATGGACTGATTTTACCAAAAATGCAATATCCAGTAAGCGAAACAATTACACAATGTATACTAGAAGAACCAGGATGCTAGAAATACCTTCTACTTCCAGACAATTTCCCAGTGTGCACCAGTCTACCTCACATACTCTATTGCATAATGCAACAGGCCACCGCAGCAAAAGCCAGTCACAGTGGTCACATGACAGGCTGCTGATTATCCCACAGCATAGTCGCTTTTCAGGTGGTATTCTACGTACAAATAACAACGATCATACCAGTATGCAGAACCTACGGTATATACAGGACGTACAGTATATACTGTATCTACAGAACCAACTGTATACTGCATTAAAGGGATGAGTGATAAGGCCGAAAAATGTCCAACGTTTTTAACACCATGTTTGATTTGGATTTTGGTCTATTTATTTTCTATTTTTAAAAAGGCCACAGACAGACAAGGAACAGAAATGAACAGAAGCATCATATCTGGGGGTCGACTGTATTCAGCCTGTGGAGGAACCGAGGCCTTTCGAACGTGAATGAGCTCTGTGTTTTTAGTGAGGCGAAACGCTGCCACGCCTGTCCTAGGTCTTTTTCCCGCCATATCGGATACTGTGGCAAAATTATGGCGCTCGAGTCTCGTGCATTTCAGCGGATGTTTTAAAGGTAGTGCCGTTCGGCGCAGGTCGCGGTGCCACACAGTTCTCCCGCTAGGCTGCATGTCTCCGGATGCTCGAGTAACTGACAGCAGTTTGCACAACATCCAGCATGGCAAATACGAACCGCTTCCAGACGGCGGAAGAGTTGGGCCTTTTGTTTTGCGAACACTTTGTAGAAAAAAAAAAAGTTGCTGTTAATGGTGCACGCTGCTGTGTTTCGACTTTATCTTCGTCTGAAGAGAAACTCCCAGGGTGGAGATCAGCCTGTCAGTTGTTTGAATTGCAATGGTAGTATTCGGCATGCGCTTTTGAAAAGCGCCCAGGGTGTGAAACACAGAAGGGAAGCTGAACTAAGCAGAATGCATGTAAAACTGTGATATGAAATGTGAAAAATTAAATGCAAGGCAATGAAATTGGACACACTGCGCAGTTGCTGCGTCTGTGAGAGAAGTCTCAGGAAAGAATATCTCTCTTCGTTGCAATCAGACATAGCGAGAGCCGACATTTGGTTGTTATCTGGGCTGCTGTTTATTCAGAGGCAGATGATAACCGCCGCACAATGCGAGTGTCTCGCGACCATGCACGCTCATGCGCGACCGTGTGGAATCTTCGGTTCATCTCACGGGGACGTCTTAGAGCTGCAGGAGAACACGCCGGCAAGCTGAGCGGGTTCAGGGAGTACATGCAGGCTCCACACAGAAATGGGCCAAGCTGAAGTTTGAACCAGGAACCTTCTGTCTGTGAGGTGACAGCGCTAACCTTCACAGCACCCCACAGGTGGGATATATCCTTTTCAACCGCAGCCTCTGTTCTCTCTCAGCGGCTTCGACCAGATTCTTCTCTGCCTGCCAGTACTAATTGCCTCAAACTCCAAACTGCCCTTGTAGCCGTGTTCTGAAGTGCCTTTGAAGTCTATGCATCTCGCCTCCACCAGCCGAACCTCCTTTCTTCGCTCTCGTCTTCATAAGAATTAGCCCTCTGGAGTAATGCAGTGCACTGCAGAGCAACTGAAACAGGTAACTGCTGTTATTAGTCTTTGCACTGGATGCTTTCATTCAGAACAAGGTTTCTATGGGGGTTACATGTGCCTTTCTGGCATTTTTCTTTCTCCCCCCCCAGGGCACTCTCAATGGGAAAAGCTTTATGAAGGGAAAATTAAGGACGCTGATTAGGAAACTTTCTGCACTGAATAAAGCAAGCTGCAACTGAAACTGTTGTTCACACGGAAATTCCCTGAAAACCCACAGGTTTGGAGTGTAACAATGGCCAGCTAACAGCTATGAACCCTTAAATTTAGCCGGCACAATGTGTTAGTCAGAGGGGGAGGAATCGGGAACGAGTGGAAAAGGATAAGAAAAGCAGGTTTCACACGTTTGACCGACCTTTTTGATGTTTTTGAAGAGAAAACTAGAAAAGAAAATAGCCTTATAAAGAGTGGGCGTACTGTACCTGGCAATATGCTACCGAGTTATCACCAAGCACCACTGTTGCAGAATATTTACAACCGCAGTTCATTATCATATTTAAAACAGTTTAAATGGTTGTATTTTGCTCACAGTGCTGCTTTCTTTCAGCCACCGCTCAGGCTGAGTCCACTAATTAATCTTCCAAAATAATTAAACTGAAAAATTCACCTCCTGCTGTATCCCCGAGATCAAAACTTATTTGAAATGGATTTCCATTATCTTTCATTTCATTGGCAATTGGTAGATTGCCCTTTGCTAGCTGCTCTTTAATTTAGATGGGACGATAAAACAAGACAAATCAAAGGAGTTTTTTTTTTTTCTTTTTTTCTTATTGTGGAAACTTTGTTGGCTGCCATGTTCTAACTGGTTAACATCAAAGACATCAAACAGGGAAAGGGGGAGTGGTGAAGCATTAAATAAATGAAATAAAGTAAATAAAAGCAAGAAACATACCACAGTAAGTATTTGAATAACAAATATCAAACAGTCCTCTCTGTAGAAAACTGACTGCACTAAGTTGATGGGAGCAGTTCAAAATTTTATCTAGTCAGTGCTTTTTTTTATACGCCAGTAGCAGAGTGCTGGTTTTTTAAACGCGGCTACCCAATCTAAAAGTCATTTCCCATGACCATTTCCCTCACAGGACTGGAGCTACGCCCAGTAACTACCTCCAACTCCCCGTGGACAAGCCCGTAAGTTCCTGACAACATAATAGATTATCCCGTATCCTACCGGCTGCATTGGTCCCCAGTTTTTTTTGATAAGCGGGACTTTCTGGGATAATTAAGCCAAACCAGCCGACGGCAGAAACCAGCCTGCACAGCAGGACTGAGAGGGAGCTGCCAGCTGTTGAGCAGAAAGCTCAAATCGATCTGCCCGGGCCCTTTTCGTCCAGGAGTTATCCCCGCTTACTTTCCTTGGGAGATGTTTCTCTCGGCAACCACGTGTTTCCGTGCTCTCTCTTCTGCGGCTTCAGATCCTCGTAGAAGCTTCGAGTGTGAAAACGTGGGCGTCTTTTATTTCAATGTCTTGTGCAAATAAATGAATATCAACTGAATGTCCGTGACTACTACAGAGTCACCTGTGTCATTTGGACTGAGATGTTTTTGGGCTCTAGTGAGGAGAACAGGACAGGAAAGAGGACAGAGAGAGGCGGCTGACCCGTGACGACAGGCCGACGGTCAGGGCTTGAACCTGGGTCGCTCGCTCAACCCAACTGAGCCGGCGTTCCTGGAAAAAAGCTTTGACAGCAGTTTTTTGCTTGTTCCTGTGGTTCAGATGCGAATTATAGCGGGAAAAATCACAAAGATAGCTTGGACAGCGCAGTTTATTCAATAATGCAACCTGCTGATCAGACGTTCAGCCCAATGTTACTGCGCACGCACAGGTGTTCATCTTTGTCGCTGAAGCCGTGACTTGTGCCGTTAAGACTGCTGCCCCTAAATGTCCCAGAATAGTACCAGGGAACTCACTTTAACTCACTACGGATGCATTGCGTCTACTATAGTACTTAATCTCTGGCCTTTAGGGATATATCCGAACATCTAAAAAATTACACTCATTAAATTACATGTTTAAGGCTTTTCCTTGAAAATAATCTCCTCATGCATTAGACTTAACTCTGAACCACTGGCTCATTTAAAATGGACACATGTGTGAATATGTCCATCTTTTATCTCCCCTGCTTACCTGGCTGCAGCTGCTTGCCCCCCCACCCCCCAACCCCCCCGCTCCAGCGCTCCTGACTCCTCAGCTCGACCGCGTGAGCGAAAAGCTAATTTTGTGTTGTTTGTGATAAATACGCCACGTCCACGACCGCCAGCCCAAACAGGTTGATCCTAACCTGGAGGTTGATGGGATTGCTTTCCCAGATTTGTTATGCCGACAACTTCATTTTCCTTGGAAATTGCGTGCTTGTGCTCCTAATTTAACGAGGGGCCACCGGGGCTGCTGTGTTTGACAAAGTATTTTCGTGAAAACTAGTGGTTGGGTGTCATGAAACAGAAAAAAAAGCAAAAAACAGTAGAATAATCAGAATACAGAAGAGGAGTTTCTTGACATCGGGAAAAAGATACATTTTCAGCATTTTCGGATCATAGCGTAGTCCACAATTGCACGTCTATTCGGATTTATTAGATCAAGTGGCAGTAATTAGAGCTAAACCAGCGTATAACCTGTTATCAAATACACTTGAAAGCTCACATTAGGCCTGTACTCTTGTGAGTCACATTCCCATGGCCTTGATAAAAATGGTACCTCACTAGAGAATAAAACTATTGAAGATTAAAAAAAAATAAATCTGAGGTATATGTTAACGCCTTGCTTCGCTTTTTAGTTCGCTTTCTTCTTGTCCGCGAAGAAGTGTAACGGTACTTCTTTTTTTCGAAAGAATATAAGGAAATAACACAAGTGATACCCTTTGAAGCCGCAGGAATTCCTTGACTGTCCTCTAAAGAGACTAGAAAGGATCTTCTTCCTTTTACATCCTGTGTTTTCTTTTTTCTTACATGTCACCTTGTCCTTCTCTGTTACGTCTCTGCTTTTTGCATAAAGTCTTTGGGGGAAAAAGTTGGACGCATAGCAACTTTGCATCATTTCATAGATACTGAATGTCTTCAGCTCAGGCTTTCAAAACGCCGTATACGTCGTTATGTCTGCGTTGGTAAATCTGCACCGAGTGACTGATTTACTCACAACGCACAACCGAGGAGAGGAGGATGAAGAAAAGAATAAGACCTTGAATCAGAGAGGGAATAAGAAGAATGAAAAGATGAATTTTCAGGTGGATTTGATTCCCTCAGACAACTCCAAGGAGACTGACACAGGTGGAATATGAATGAGGAAACTGTGTGTAAAGGTGCGTGCTGGTGTGCGCGTGTGTGCAGGTGCTTGTAGGTTTGCATGAAGGGTGATGGAGTTGGAGGGGCGAGGGGGGTGGCGGGGGGGAGTCAGGGATAGCGAGCGGTGGTAAAGAGACAAAGTGGGCAAAAGAAAGAAACAGCCCTGAGAGAGAAATGTCTAATGAGAGAGGGAGTCCGGAGAACGGGGACACGGGGAGGAAAAAAAATAGGAAGGAGAGGCGAAGGGCCTGAAAGGAAAACAGATGGAAGGCGCGAGAGACCGGTGCGCTAATGGCAGAAGACAATGAGAGAGAGAGAGACAAAAGAAAATGATAGATAAGAAATGGGGCCGACATTAAAGAGAAGGGAGAGTGAGGGAGTGAATAACAAAACTGGGAAGGTCATAGAAGAAAACTGAAAAACATTGTTACATTTGACACTTTCCAACAAGTTTTTTTTTTTATTTTATTATATCTTTTTTTATTATACCACAACAACATATTGCATACTTCTTCTTTTCAGAAGCTTCATTTTCTAACCTGGCCAGCCATCTTAATTATTTTCCTCTTTGAAACAAAGATTCAGCCTGGCTCCGGTAATATTAATGGACATGAAGACGGTGCCTCTGCTGCACAGCTCTGGAGGGGACAGGCACGCAACCAATCAGAGTAACAGAGCACGTGGCAGAGCGCAACGACCGGACCAGAATATACAAAAGACGCCCAAAATGACACGGAGTGGAGAAGGACCACCGGAGAATGACTGCTGTTGGTTCTGCAGCAAAAACATGCTGATCCAACATGCTATTATGAGCGGCCATGTTGGTTGTTTAGAACAATGTGAGGCGTTGATTTGATTGTGGGGTCCTTCTTAGATAAAGATAAGATGAATATAATAACAATTGTCCACTGTCACCTGAACTAAGCAGTTTTTTTGGTACTTTCTCTCCTTCACACGAGCTCTTACAATCATTTAAAATTGTTATGGAGAAAGACGACCTATCCAGGGGTGTACCTTTGGCTTTCACCTGTAGAGAGTGGGGACAGGCTCCAGCAGTCCCAGGTGACCCTGAATACAAAGAAGTGGGCACAGATAATACCTGAAGGGATGATGGATAAAGACATTGTATGCTGTGATTAAAGTCGTGCACAGTTTCTGTCTTTCCTTGGGTGGACAGTGCTGGTGTGACTTCTGATACTAATTCATGACCTTTGTGTCTTTCCAGTCTTTGTCACCTGTTTTGCACGATGGGGAGGTTCAACACTGGCGTCACGGTGAAAGTCAGATATAAATGCAGCAGATAAGCAAAGACAAAGGGTCAGAAAATGGAAAAGGCAAGACAGGAGAAAAACGGTGAGAGGATCGTGAAAAAAAAAAAAGAGGTCAGATTGGAAAAAAAAGACATAAAAGGTGATAAGAAACAGGAATAAAAGAAAAAGACAGAGTGATAAAAAGAAAGCTTGATGAGAACAGGGTTGGGGTGAGAGTGAAATTGTGGCAGACAATCGGGAATGAGGCGAGACTGACAGATCCACAGAGGGGGGGGAGGAAGAAGCTGGTGTGGGGATCAAATCAGTCTCAGAGATCATTTGACAGCAGATGAAAAAAGGAGGCGATGAGCAGCGAAACAGCGCAGATGATCAGTCAGAAAAGATGAATGCAGATGAAAAGTGGAGGTGAGGAGATAAAAGAAAGACAGGGGGAAGAAAAAAATAACAGTGGAAAACTTAAATACCTGTGGTGTCACCTTTGTTGGTGCATGACGCCACCGTTCTGCAATAACATGAACACAGATGGTGTGGGCTGCTTCAGATCTCATACTTTCTCCTGCACTATATATAGAAATATGGGGTTTTGTTTTTCAAGGTGTTTCAGCTTCGTTAAAGGCTAAATTTTACTATGGAGACAGATGCGTCATGTCTCTGGTATGTTATTACATTTTTATAAAATTTTTATGCCTTGAGAATGATAATAAAAGAACTGGTAAAACAAAACTCCAATTTAAAGTTTCATTCGGACTCCTCTCAGGCTTTGATTTTCAATGGTTTTTCATGCAGAATTTCATAATCGATACCTCATTATTACATTGATTTTGAAGCGTTACAGTAATAACATGATGAAATCCAGTGACGGGAACATAATTCACAATCTCAAGCATGCAAGAGACTTCCTACTGAATTATGAATTTTGCAGCTCAGGGATGTAGTTGGAGGAAGATGAGATGGTTGAATAGAACAAAAGACGGCGAGGGCTGTGACGGCCAAAGCTTTTAATTTCCTGCAGTGCACGGGAAGTCAGTCTATGGAGGCTGGAAAATCCCCAACCATGACAGCTGGATGACTGTAAGGATCAGTCATAACTCTGAGAAGACCGTTATTCAAGTACAATTCAGACAGTGAGACATCACAGCAGCCTCAGACTTAGACTTCCTCTGCTGAAAGTTCATTGGCAGGATTGATTTTGGCTAACATGGGCTCAGTCAGAGCGGTAAATACGGACACCTGTCAATCAAAAAAACTTTCAATTTTCAGCAATGTGAGTTCCGGCAAGTTAGTTGTGTTTACATCTTGGATGTTCACTGCGGCTCTGTGAGCCAGTTTCATCGTTGTTGATGTGTGTCAGTCTACGTCTTTACCGGATGGGAGTTCAAAGTTTGGTCTTTGTTGATAATAGGTACCAAGGGGAAATGAGTTTTGGGTCTCCATAGCCAAAGGGAGGTGAATTTTTGTGCACCTCATCAGATGAAATTGTATAGAGCCGACATTTCAATAGTGGTAATGGTGAGCTGTCATCACTTTAACTACTTAGCACTGAGCTTTGTCAGTGAATCTGACGTCTACGCTGTGAAGGAGGCTGGGTTAAGGAGGCTGACAGTTAAAGGTAGGGTGGGAGATCTTTTTTTGCAGCATATTTTACTATATTGCCTAAAAACCAATTCACATTCCCATTCCCACTAAAATAAAATGTTTGCAAAAAAAAAAAAAACGAAACGTTTTGGTCCAGTCTAGAGGATGTAATCGGAGGAAAACTCTGACCAATCAATGTACTGATCATCTTTACATTTATTGGCTGCCTAATACGTCCATCAAATATCAATATCAATATCAAAATCTCACTTGAGTTGGAATTGCTGGAACCGTTTTTTCAAACATCTCCCACCCTACCTTTAATAGTTATCACTATAGTTGTAGGAGGACTAGAGTGGGCTTGTCTTAATCACAGCTTCGTCATAGCTATGCTGCTGTAGGCCTACGCTGCAGGGGGACACCAACATGATCTGCTGAGCGGTGTCTCCACTGCTCTTCTCCCTTTCTTTCCCTTGCCTCCTCCCTTTTTCCTCCTCCAGTTCATTCCATAGTTAATTAGGAGCAGCTTGTTACTGTAATTGTGCTGCCAGTGATGGCTGGTCAGAGTAGCTCTGGTGGAGATTGGCTTCAGTCCCAGCAGTCCTCGTTTTGGTCCGGTCAACCAAAATGACATCAGACTTCCATCGTAATTTTCCATCCGACTGCCAGGCTTATTTGTTCTGCCTGTTTCCCTATTTCTTTGATAAAAAAAAAATCAGTTCCAGCCAATGTGCCCCCCCCCAAATGCTAATCAAAAATCCCTGGATGATGTCACAGAGGGTTTGTCCACTTCTTTTTATACAGTCTCAGGCAGGGACCCACTCTGCAACGCCTCCTAAAAGTAACTAAATCTTCCCTTCAAATGAAATTGAAACTGATATCTTAACATAAAAAAATATTTTGTGCTGCTTAAAATTCAACGTTTTTGTTAACGTTCTTAGAATTGGACTTTTTTTTAAATTAAATCACACCATCCTATTTCCTTTATATTGATCTTTTTTTTTTTTTAAATAATCTTTGTACAAGCTCCTTAAAAGTTGTTAATCTGTGTGCATGGCGTGTGGAGCAAGATAAATTATTAAGGAAAAAAAAAAACAAATCCGAGCAGACATATGAGATGTGACAAAGTAAGTGAGCCGGAATCAGGCTTGCGGTTTTGTCCTGACATGGTACTGGCCTTGAACCGCTGACTCACGCTGACATGTACAAGGCTTTTCCATTTTTTGACACTTTCAGTGTCATTTTCCTGTCACACCATCATAAGGTGTGAAGGATGTGTCAGTGTCATCAGATATCAACAGATTGGAACACAGTTGCTACACAGTCGAAATGGATTTCCAGCCCATTCAGGCTACATTTTTAATCAGGCGCAGCCTCGGATCCATCAGGTCCTCTGTGACTCTCAGTCTGTCCTGTCCACACGCGGTACGTTAATATCAGAAATGTTTAACGTTGACCAGACGTTTGGGGAGCGAGAAAAGCAAAAACACAGAAGCAGTTTCGACAAAGAACTGTTTTTTTTTACCTTTCTATTCTGCGTGAAAAAGAAAGAAAAAAAAAGATTCCTGCTGTGATGAAAAAAAATTCAGATCGCCAGGAATCACTTCAATTGAGGACTTTTTTTTCCTTTTTTTTTTACATTTCCTGTTTTATGAGTGTTGAGTTTTCTGACCCTGAGGCCTATAAATCCATTTAGTAGCCTTAATAAGATTTCAAAGACCCACGGTCATCAGTCTTAAAATGGGACTTACTTACTAAATTTCAGAAAAATTGGCTTTTTGAAAGTGCAGCGAAGACCAGAGGATGAGAGATCGTGTTCACCTCTGCAGACGTACAAAGGAGTAGTTCATCGCTCTTTCTTACCAATTCAATTTAGGGGACAGCTGAAGAAGGACTTCTTTTACTTCCCATTTATTTAACATTTGCTGGGAAGGAATACGCCTGATTATTATGCGAGTACCAGCCCCTCTGCTAGTCTGACCTGTCTGTGCTGTAACAGACCGACAGGACAGTCTCCCTGAAGTGAAGGTCAGACATTACCCCCCACTAGATTTGAATCAGTCACAGTAATGTGTCGACACCAGGAAGCAATGACTCAAAAAGTGCAGGCAGTTGTGCGGGTGGATGTGTGTGCACCCGGGCTAAATGGTAACAGAAGAAATCTCCCCAACACGCTAATGCCGCCTGCTGTTTACCATCATACAGGTGATGTTTACAGCGCTGTTTGTCTCTCGCTAGTTTACAGATTCACACCGTTCAAAAGATCATGTTTTAGATTTTGTAAGAATATAAATTTCTGTTCTCAAATCAGTCAGTTATCATTTTGCTCTGCACCAACAAGTTCTGCTAACGGCCAGCTTAGGTCATTTAATTTGACTCCTTTCTTCGTCCCAGTATATGTGCATGTGAAGGGAATCGATTGACCAGTATGAAGAGGATGTCATGGTAGGTTGTGACAGCGCCTGCTTTCAACTTGTTAGCGCTGTGCTTTTCTGGTTGGCTTGTCACGCCGCACACCAAAACGACAGATAAATCTTGGGTTTGGAAAACAATTGCAAATGATGAATTGGACAGATTTACAGGTATGTGCATTTTTTACATCCCGTGCGCTTGTTTTTATCTTTCTTGCCTGTACTGCTCTGTGTTGGCCTTTTCCAGTACTTTGGAAGTCCAATTGTCTGAGCATGGGGGCAGCATGCAGGCCGATTCCAGCCATGGTGAAAGTTTACGTGCATGAATTAGCTCGACTGCATGATCTGGCTGTTTTAGTTCGACCAGAAGAAGCTTCATCTAGATCCGTTTCAGTCCTACTAAGATGTTAACGTGCAATTTAAAACCTACAATTAATGCAGTTGTTTGACTTTCTTTCTTTTTTTTTTTTTTACAACATCATGTAAGCATGCTAATACCAAGTTTTTCGTGACGCTTTGCATGGAAAGGCTGATGGCAGGTTGTGGTGTGGCTCATGCTTGCACATGAAGCAATTTTTCTTCTTGTAGGATATATGTGAAAAGCATCAATATTCATGTGGAAAGCGCTGACTGACTGGCCAGTCGGTCATGAGAAGTGAATCTGGACAAAGCTTGATTCAGAATATCAAGGTAAGCTAATCAGAGACCAGAGCGAGACATGCCAGGCAAAAAGAACATTTGCAAGGGAAGAACACCGTCTATCTGTCTTCCATACCTGCTTCATCTTCTTCAGGGTCCCAGGGACCCTCCGGACATGTAGTCAGCCCATCACGGGGTCATACGGTAATAAACAACCACGCACTCACTCCTATAGACAATTAGAATCATATTATCAATCCAATGCACAGGATTTTGGACTCATGAAAACTGATGCACAGAGAAAACGTATTCCTCACAGGGAGAAACCTGCCAGGACTGAAACTGGGAACCTTCAAGCCCTGAGATGAACCACCACAACACCATTCAGAGACTCACATTCATTAATATGCATCCTCGACTTAAGTGCCTGTCACTAAATAGAAAAGGGAAGCAAAAGCAAATAGCAAGTGGCTGAATTGTTCCTGTCAGGCTGGAACTAGTTTATATGCCCTGCGCATGAAAGATGAGAATGATATGCATCTCAAACAATCTTAAGGGCTCAAAATCTAGCTACACTTCTTCTGAGCACAACAGCTTTTAACAAATACAAGTGTCATTTTCCATCTTGAGAGATGGATGGAGGAATTCATAAGCGGAAGCCCAATAAAGCTTTGTTAAACCGTGAGCGCCTTTTACTCGGGATGTTCCCAGACTCATTTCTCTTTCAATAAAATGACAATTTCAATTTAGACTACTTCACCAGTAAAAGTGGGAGAGGAAAAAAAAAAATCAAAACATCATTATTCTTTGATTGCGGATCATTTTGTCGATGTATTCCTTCAACTTTCAGATGCTTTTACCTTCACTGAAGCTGTGAAGAAGCAAACTCTCGCTTGCGCTGCTTTCTGCGATGAGCTGCTTTATTTATTCAGGGATGGCAGCATCTACAGATAAACAATGCCAGATTGATTAGCGGAGCTCGACTGTCAGGAGCCCTTCTTCTTTTTTCTTTTTTTTTTTGCAGGTTAATGCAAATGTAACTGTGTTGACTGTGGTTGCTTGTTATCGTGGGAAAATACCACTCATCTACTCTGGTCTCATGAGATCCCACTTCCTGCCTCGCTGCTTTCCAACATACACTGGCTTCAGTGTGGACAAATGGTGGCGGCTGGTGTTGCAGATGAATCAAATATGGTGGCATCTAGCATTGGGCAGCAAATATTAAACCATGTAGTGGACACGTCACAAGCCTTTGCAACAGCAGGATACAGCATGTGATGTGGTTTTGACTTAAAAAAATGCCTTTTACTTGCAATATAGAAACAAAAAGGTACACAAAATCTGGCTGCAGCTACAAAGACTGTTACAACCAGACTAATCAAACAACAGTAATCTTCAAAATAATACGTATTCATGTGTGTGTGAGAGAGAGAGACGCTGAATGAAGTTGGGAGAAATCACAGGCAGCAGAATGGAAGAAATGCCAGCAGGTGGGCAGGGCAAAGAACGGAGGACAAAAAAGACTTAAAAGTGACTCTTCAGAGTGATGGAGCGCACACCTAGGTCCATTTTGGTGATTAACTGGTGCCATTGGTGCAGGAGACACCGGGGAAGCAGAGCCGGGCGGGGTGGGGCGGGGTGGGGTGGGTGGGTGCGGGAGGAAGGAGCACGAGAGGAGGAGGGCTTGTAAAGGGAGTAACGGTCGTCTCCATGGTGAAGCAGTGGTCGCCATGGTTACCCACAGAGCCCGGGTCAGTGGCTCCAGGAATGTGCATGCTGTTTGCACACACTCACACATCCACACACACACACACATGTGCGCTGGTCATTATTTCCTCCCTCCGTGGTTTTGTGTGTGTACGTGTGTGTTATTTGTGTGTGCGTGATGACAGATGAGCGGTGTTGTCAGAGTCACAAATGGGTGAGAGCGTCGACACTTTAGGAGGTAAGAAAAGAGGTTTGTGAGCGAGTCAGAAACAGAGAGTGGGTTTTATTTTTTGGCTCCTGTCGTGAGCTCGTGCCCGCTTCTGGTGCGTGTTGGTGTTTGTGCGTTTTGTTTGTGTCGGTATGCGTGTGGCCGGGTCAAACAGGTTCACAGCATAGCCGTGACGCGATAGCCGTGCACGTTTCTGTCCGCGCGTTCGCGTCTGCGAGAGTTTTAACTCACGGAGGAGGACGAGTTAAGCTATGGAGCCCCGTTTAGGTCATAATTCAATGAATAAATGAGTCTATTATTATGAAATACAGGCGGATATTATTATGAAATATTTCCCATTATTATGATAATGGTTTCATTTTTCATAAGAATGAGCTTTTACATAATAATGGATTCGTTTTTCATAAGAATGAGCTTTTACATAATAATGGCTTTGTTTTTCATAAGAATGATCTGTGTGTCAATCACAGCAGAGAGGGCGGAGCCATTTATGTGATTGGCTGCTCTTCCATTCAGGCATAAGCAACAGAACAGTGAATATCGATAGTGGGCGAGAGGTGCAATGTGGTGCAACTCCAGGGCAGTAGGTGGCAGAATGCACCTCAGTTTACGGTTAAAAGTCGACATCAACTAAGAAACGTAGCACGAAATGCAGAGAAAACTCGATTTTGACGGCATGGCGACAGGAGAAAGATCCTTTTCTGACTTACTCCGAGAGGTAGCCAACAGGCTCGATGCGAGTCCACCACCAACTGCATGGAGAAGGATCAGCCAATGAGCGTGCAGGTCAACCACTGGTCCCACCCAGTGGCAAAATGTCATTATTATGTAAAAGCTCATTCTTATGAAAAAGGAAGCAATTATTTAAAAACTCTTTCTTAGATAAAAAAAAAGCCATTCTGAAATAAACTATTATGCATAGGGATGTCCGATAATATCTGCCCACCGATATTATCGGCCGATATTGGCATAAAAATGTAATATCGGTAAATATCGGTATCGGTTTTTTTTTTTTTTGCACAGACAATGTGTTAATCCTGTCGTGTTAATTCCACGACAGGAGATATGTGATGTTACCTAAAATTAGTTTTTGAGGAAAAATAGCCCACATATATCGGTATCGTTTTTTTTTTTTTTTTTTGCACAGACAATGTGTTAATTCCACGACAGGAGATATGTGATGTTACCTAAAATTAGTTTTGAGGAAAAATAGCCCGCATATATCGGTATCGGTAGATATCGGTATCGGAAATTGAGAGTTGGACAATATCGGCATATCGGATATCGGCAAAAAAGCCAATATCGGACATCTCTAATTATGCATTAAACTAAGATTAAATAATAATAAAAATATATTTCATAATAATTACTTTTTTTCATAATAATGGGAAATATTTCATAATAATAAACATGTACTTCATAATAATGGATACGTATTTCATAATAATAAATGCCTGTATTTCATAATAATAGCCTCATTTATTCATTGAATTATGACCCAAACGGGGCTCCATATTAACCGACGTCTACCGCTGTGATATTTTTGTAAGATTAAAAAAAAAAAAAAACTCATCCAAATCTCTTTGCGGTGGTGGTGGTTTGGAGAGCAGCGAGACACACGCTCAGACGTTTCCACCTCAAGACACGCTCACCTGAGCACAAAATCAGAAGTTCATGCAAGACGTTCACTCACAATTTTCCCAGCGCCTTTCCATCACATTTATGCAGTTCACACGGTGACCGTGAAACTGCAGGCGCGCCACGAACATGCCACGCTGCACCGCTGTAACGTGCACTAATGTAGTCGAACGCATGTGACGGTGTCTTATTGATGCGTCTCTGAATTTGTGCTGCTTCTTCACCTGCTTGAAGCCCCCGGATCCTCTCTGACACCACGCAGCCCTCTTAAAAACCGAAGCAGCGACTGTCAACATTTCACAAACACATAAAACTTCAGCCGACTAAATCTGTAACAGGTACTGTTCTCACATTGTGGTAACAGAAGGAGAGAGTAATACATTTGTGAGCTGACTGTTCATCCATTTAGCAACATGGTTGCCATGTCCTAAAATAACTGCCAGAGATGTCCTAAAATAAGGGAAATGTGCCTGTAAAGATGACAACGTAGACACGTGTTTTACAGTCAGGCTTTTCTATGAGAAAATAAAACAAACCAAATGTAAAAGGTCATTTCTTTATTTGAATCTCATCTTTTTACATTTGCTGGAAACAATCTATAAAACCAGCAGTCATGATGGAAATGGAGAGGTAGGCTCTTATTTATTTACTTTTCTTCCTGTAGTGATGAAAGATGAAGCCCAGGTTATAATATTCGCTGGCTTACTTTGGTAATGTCCACGCAGAGCAGATATGGAAGGAAAAACAAATACATAGTTGTGTTGTAAAGACTTACACACCCAACTCCAGCCACAGTGGTTCGTGAATCTCTTGAATAAAATGGACCAAAAACACATTGATCGGCTGGTTTAAATAAGAAAAAAAGTCTGTTGACTGATGTTTAGCTGCAGATCATGAAGAGAGTCAATGCAGTATTTCCACATCAACATCAAAATAGTCCACAGTACCTGATTAAAGTAACATATCTAATTTTTTTTATGTTGATGAGACTCATATCAAATTTTTTTCAGGGTTGCATTGATCTAAGTATCCAAGCAGTCATTCTGGTGTTTAGATTGGAAGTGTGGCATTTTAGTATGTGGTCATAGACGGGATATACTGTATATACACTGCCTGGCCAAAAAAAACAGTTGCCACCAAAAAAAAAGGTCATACACTCTAATATTTAATTGGACCGCCTTTAGCTTTGATTACGGCACGCATTCGCAGTGGCATTGTTTCGATAAGTTTTTGCAATGTCACAGGATTTATTTCCATCCAGTGTTGCATTAATTTTTCATCAAAATCTTTCATCGATGATGGTAGAATCTGAACGCTGCCCAAAGCCTCAACAGCACATCCCAAAGATTCTCAATGGGGTTCAGGTCTGGACTCTGTGGTGGCCAATCCATGTGTGAAAATGATGTCTCATGCCCCCTGAACCAGTCTTTCACAGTTTGAGCCCAATGAATCCTGGCATTGTCATCTTGGAATATGCTCGTGGCACCAGGGAAGAAAATAATCCATTGATGGATTAACCTGGTCATTCAGTATATTCAGGTAGTCAGCTGACCTCATTCTTTGAACACATACTGTTGCTGAACCTGGACCTGACCAACTGCAGCAACCCCAGATCAGAACACTGCCCCCACAGGCTGGTACAGTAGGCACTAGGCATGATGGGAGCAACACTTCATCTGCCTCTCTTCTTACCCTGATGCTCCCAGTCACTCTGGAACAGGATCAGTCTGGACTCATCAGACCACATGACCTTCTTCCATTGCTCCAGAGTCCAATCTTTATGCTCCCTAGCAAATTGAAGCCTTTTTTTCCGGTCAGCCTCACTGATTAGTGGTTTTCTTAAGGCTACACAGCTGTTCAGTCCCAATCCCTTGAGTTCCCTTCGCATTTTGCGTGTGGAAATGCTCTTGCTTTCACTATTAAACAGGCTCATGAGTTCTACTGTTGTTTTTCTTCAATTTGATCTCACCAAACGTGTAAGTCATCGCCGATCACGATCATTGAGGATTTTTTTCCTCCTCGAAGATGGAGTTTTCCAGTTTTTAATGATGCGTTGGACAGTTCTTAACCCAATTTTAGTAGTTTCTGCAATCTCCTCAGATGTTTTCTCTGCTTGATGCATGCAAATGATTTGACCCTCCTGAAAGAGACAAACATCTTTTCCACGACTACGGGATGTGACTTTCAACATGGTTGTTTAGGAAATGAGAAGCAACTCATTGCACCAGTTGGGGTTAAAAAACTTGTTGCCAGCTGAATAGATAATCGCCCAGACAGTAATTATCCAATAGGAGGCTCGTACCTATTAGCTTAGTTAAATCCAGGTGGTAACTTTTTTTTTGGCCAGGCAGTGGATATACGTGCGCACTGTACACAGCCATTGATAACGTACAGATGACAATTCATATGTCCATGTACCAAGCATTGGGCATCTCTCAGCAAGCGTGAAGAACTCAGCATAACACCAGCAGCAACAATTATGGAAAGTGACGGAAGTGTGGAAGAGTGAATTATTGGCAGGACGTAGCCAGTAACATGGTTGCGACTGCTTTCATTGTGAACAGTTTGCATCCTGCTTCAATCAAACCTCGTACTTCATCTGTGTCTCACAACTATGTTGCATTGGCCACGTTTATTCTCTGGAGGCAGAAGCAGCTGATCGTTCATTCCATCTGCTCCATCTTCATTAACTCTTTTTCTAAAAAATAAATAAATAAATAAAAGAAAAAAGAGAAAACCCATCTAAAGCGAGCGTTAGCATTATCCTTAAAGTTTTAAAACTGAAGGACGATTCTCAAATCTTGTCATTTCTGCCATCTTTTTCTTATGAGCACGCTTCATAACGCACATATAAAAATGCCAACTGAAACAGGGCCAGTCTTACTTTTGAATTAACTTTTTTTTTTGCTTCCTCATGAAGTTGGTTCTTTTTTAATGATTATTTATTTGTGGCGCCTGGCATTGCTGCAGGAATTGGACCAGAGATGCAGAAAAGCAGGAGGCAGGAATATTTAACAATGTCCTTCAAATTAACCAAAAAAAAAAAAGCTGCACAGAGCAGGAAACTAAGTCATAAAATATCACAAGACAATTAAAGGCTGAGACAGACAGAAAGACAGGACGAGAGACAACGGAGCTGTTGATAGAAACATACTGACAGACAGACACGGCGGCTCGCAATCAGCAAAGACCAACAGAGGAAGTCACTTTTACATAAAACGGAAACTAAGCTGAAAGTCATACAAAACAAAATAAACAGAGAGAAATCCAGAAGATCAACAAAACATGAGACAATAAAACAGAACACAGAACAGAGGCTATTAACAAAAAAGAGCACAAGGAAACCAAAAACCAACAGACTCCCCAGATCATGACAGCACAGAGTTATTCAAATTTGAGGCTCCAAATATCGCCATGGTAACGATTCATACATAAGTAATCCTGTAAGTAACCACGAAGCCGCGCTGGTGCTTCTGCTCGTCGCGTCAGGTTCCTTCTGGTCTCTGCAAAGCACCAGCAGACCGTTCATGTTTTGCGTCTCTCGACAGATTGCTGTTGTCCACTCTGTCCCGGGGAGCTGGCATCATCGCTGTTTGTTTTGTGGCGAGGGACACTAAAGGCTTTCTGAAATATGTCTGCAGCAGCCAGAGAGCCCACACCGACACGGGTCTTTGGAAATCCTAACTCGACCGCATTTCCTACCACCACTAAATATATTTTAGACCTGAAAAATCTGAGCAAAAAAAAAAAATCTGTGCATTTGTTCTGTTCAGATTTTCAGATGGATACAACCTGCGTGTCACTGCAGACGTTTGCCCTCTTAGTCTGAATATAGAATACAGCTCATTAAATACGTTTAACTTCGGCTCAGCCTCGTCCACCAGCTTCTGCGTTGCCTCCTTTTCCACTAATGAGCAGGGTCTTAACAGAAAGACTGCGCGTTGCTCAAATGTTGAGACGGCAGATAATTAACAGCTTAAAACAAACGGTGTAACGGTTTGAAATGCACCACGTAAAAGGTAAAAGGCCACACTCGTTGTTCTGAAGTTAAACAGTAAAGAACGGCGGGGAGTCGTACACTTGACAATGGAAGGACTTGTGATTAAGTTGTGTTGCAAAGTCGCCCGCGGTGTCTGATGAAGACCTTGATGCGTGACTTGTCAGTGGATGCGGTGCTGAAAGAGAAGGAGAATGTCCTCCGTAATAAATGATCGCGCCGTGGTCTGTTTGTAAACTGAAAACTAAAAGGTTTCATAACCCGAAGGCAAAACAGACCTACTGAAAAGGTCATAAATTCACAGATATCAGCAGACGGAGTAGCGCAGCTTCTTCACTTCCAGGATAGTTGTATGTTGGTCTGAGGTATTTTGAAGGTCATTGTAAAACATGCCCGACTGAGCCAACAAAGAGTTCTACCAGTCTTCAACCTGCTGCCCTTTACAGCTGATGGCTAAAGATCCAGGAGGGATTCTACTCCACTAAGTAGTGCATTGTTTTCTCACATGAGCAGCCTAATAAATGTGAACAAGCCCATGCGCAAGAGAGGAACACGTGAACACGTTTTAGCAATTTTACTTCCTTAATCAACGAAAGCAACATTTTTCTCGTCTTGAAAAATGAGGATCCATTCGCACAGTGGCTCCAATTATGATTTCCAGGCTACGTGGAATGAAAATCTGCACAAACTGAAGGGATTTGTGGCTACTGTTTGATGTACTGGCATTAAACATAACCTTTTACATGTGCAGATCAAAACGAAGCGCATCCCAAGAACCATCTTTTCTACTGATGTTGACCAAAGCTAAGACGTTTTGATCCTCAACTGCAGAGATGCAGAGGCTGGAGTTGGCCGAATATTTATTTTACCAGTACATTTCACAGCATTTGCTGACCTTTTTTATGTCTTGTAAAAACCGAAAGACAAGATTACTGGACGCGGTGAAAGAATACAGGATTTGTCTTCTACTTTGTCTTGAATATTAGCAAAGGCTTTCTGCAACACCATAAAAAAGTTATCAAACATCAACAAATTCAGTCATAAACCTCAAACGTCTGTAAACTTGATCCTGACCCCGCTCTGACATGCGAATCCCGTGGCTCTACAAATGACCTTGGCCGTCGTGAAATGATTTATCATTAAAGTAAAACCCTTATGCACGTTTTGAAAAGCCTTTGAAAGGAGGTGAATGGACCTCCTGCTTCATCTCCATTGTCACCGTCTTTCAGGCTTGATCTGGGCTCCCAGTGGCACGAATGGCCCCATCTGGGAATACTGTAATTCACTCCACATGAAAGGCACTGAAAGGCATCAAATACGTAAAGACAGAAATCAACAGGTTTTTTCTGAAAATGCCTCGGCTGCTGCGGAGCGCCACTCGAGGGGCTGCTGCAGTAACACTTTGGAGAGGAAACTTAAACATAATCCTTCTTGTGATGCTGAAACAGCCCCTATGCCAGTTTTTTTTTTTTTTTTTTTTGTATTTCTAGGGTCGCATTGCTTGTCTTTAGTGACAGATATTCAGCACATCAATAGAAAAATATCCACATTCTTTGAAACAAAAGGAAGGTCTGGATATTCTAGTCAGATGTCTGCTCTGGTGCCACGACGACTCCTCCTGGCTCTCGCTTCTCCTCAAAAGAAGACAAAGTACATCAGGGTTCCAGTTAGAGACAATTCTTTCCAGTCAATCAAAATTTTTACATTTATGTCACAAGAGGCGCCGGCCACATCCTGGCTTTGAGTGAGCACGCGCGAGCGCACGTCTCTGACTGCGTGGACAAGGCGGTAAATATACTGTATCAGTATGTATCAGTGACATTGTTTTACTTCAGCATGTCTCAACCGTCAAGAAAATTACCTCAGACTGGAGATTCTGCATTTGCAACTTTTTTTTTTTTTTTTCCCTGCACGGTGGCCTGCTGTGTTTGAGGTAAACAACATTCCAGTCCATTTTCATCCCTAGGAGGAGGGCACGAACCATTAGCTTCCAGAAGCCAGCCGGGCTGCATGTCGGTCTGAGAGGAGAGAGAGCTGGCAGGCAGGCGGGCCGGATAGCTGGCTTCCTGGTTCATTGGCTGGATGGCTGCATGTTACACTCTGGTGGACAGATATGCCAAAAAAGTGGGCATGGAAGAGCCTCCGGGGGCCAGAAAATAACAGACGACACAAAAAAAGACTTTGTAATTTAAATGCAATTGTGAGCCTCCGCTCTGTTTTGTCTAAGAAGTATTGCTCCGTGCACAAACAACAAAGTGAGGTTTCTCTTCAGGAGGTGATGACTCTTGTTTTTGCGTTAAAGCCCCACAAATCACTCAAGGCTGCGGAGACGGGCTGACAGCTCTGCTGTACGCTTGGAAAACGGCTCTATCATTTGTATCAACACTTTACAGCAAAAAAGGAAAAAAAAAAAAAAAAAAAAACAATTTTGCTTTCTAGTGCAAGGACATTTTGTTTGTTTTATCTTGTCACACACAACTTGTCCTTGGCTGCATTAATATGAAGCATCATAAACTGCACTTTTCAAACAACTGTTTCAGGAAATGAAAGATTTCAAGGCAATGTGTTCAAGAAAAGGAAAGACGAGCAGGTTTCAAAGAACGACGGGATATTTAAGCCTTTGCAATGAAATGATAACTGTTCTCCAGGCTTTTCATTTAATTAAAAAATAAATGGATATTGGATAAGTTTGGATAAGTTATGTCATTAAGTGAGAAGAACGGTTGCAGGTAATATGTATGTCTCTTAACCACGGGTGATGGCGGGCTGGTGATTTCTTGTAGCTGTTTGGTCAAATCATGTCAAAAAACTTCAGTTTGCATTATCTTCATGTTTATTGTCTAACTTTGTGGATACACAGAGACCTTACCCAAACACACACTTCTGGATCCAGCCGGGTCCGATGCAGGCTCCTTGCCGGACACAGCAACCTTTGGCTGCAGACGCTCAGTTATTTCCTCCGCAGCATCTCCATGGTGGCGTTCGAGCCAGCGGGCCAGCTGGCACGGGGACGCGAGTTACTGAGCAACATGCAGAGCAGGACTCCGGAGCTAAAATGGCTGTGGCGTAACGCTGCAAAGGCCAAAGTGTGGGCGAATGAGTGCCACTCTGCATTCTGGCAGCAAACCGGGCTGTTTGTAATTAC
This sequence comes from Hirundichthys speculiger, assembly GCA_018398805.1. Classification (NCBI taxonomy): domain Eukaryota; kingdom Metazoa; phylum Chordata; class Actinopteri; order Beloniformes; family Exocoetidae; genus Hirundichthys; species Hirundichthys speculiger. The sequence continues at coordinate 1,050,985 of JAGFBZ010000229.1, forward strand.
AGAATTGTGGGGCTCTGTGTGCTCCCGGCCAAGTAGTGCAGCGCAACAAAGCATTTGCATGTTGCCAAAGTCCCGGGCGCTGCCAACAGCTCCTGAACCAGGAAGAAGCCGACGTCTCCTCGTGCCGACACCTTTTGAATTCATTCATGTATGTAGATCAGGCAGCCATTATTACAGTAAACAACTACACTCCTGACACTCCGACTGTAGACGCCTCTAGCACGAAAGTGTGTTCACATTGCTGGATTTCACCAGGTTTACTGTCGTGGCACAGAGCTTACGACACACCTGACGGAGAGCAATATCTGCCGGCTGGCTCCATACATCACCGAGTGTCAGCGCTGAGTGACATCTTGATTAATCCTCCACGAGTACTGTGGGACAGACAAAAAGACGAGGAATAACAAAACAAAACAAAACATATGGCCGACATGTGACAAGTGACGGCGTATCCGGCATATGTGAGGAGGCTCGCTGGGAATAACTTAATTTCTGCGCCAGATGGAAGCGTAGCAGATGCAGTACTGATTTGTGGAACGGCAAACAAGGTTCCCACGTCTGACCTTTTAAGGACCTTAAACCAAATGAAAGACTGTCGATGTGGGTGCTGATAAGTACTTTCTGTCTGAGCAAGAAAGATGCACATGCTGGCAAAAAGTGAGAACGGTCTTAAGAGGAGGAACACAGGCTCCAAGCTCATTTCTTTGACAAGAGCTTTATACACTATTCCCCCATCTATAGGGGAACGCTTCTACTTTATATTGCCAAAATGAGCAGATTAATCAGGGATATCGTTGATGAAATTTCTCCCAGAATGTATCTCTGTATTCTTCATTGTAACTTAGACAAAAACAGACAGTCTTCCTTCTTTCCTTCCTTCCTTCCTTCCGGCGTTAAATTTCCAGTGCAATCAGCACAGATCAGTATAAGGGCACTTCAGTGAATTACGCAAGTGTTGCTAGTGAGCAGCATCCGTCAGAAACTTGTGTCGAGTCTGATTTTGATGTGCCACCGCTGAGCCTCTTCATCAAACTCCCAGATGGCAGATCACTCGCCTCCGTTGTCATACCAGTGTTTTAAAACCCGCACAGCCTTTTAAAATTCTCACCAGTTTCCGTCTAAACGGCTGTTTCGCTCCACTTCATCTCATCTGTTCTCAAGAAGCAGCTTCCTGGTGTTTGGTGTGAATAAATTTGACTAAGTACATCTTATTTCACCCTAGGAGTATGGCTCAGATCTTGGGTATTCACACAACGCAGACCATGTATGCCGATAAACAATAGCTCAGAGCTGTTAAGTATTTTTAAAATTATCCAGGTGGATTCTTCTTTTTCATGCAACATCTCACTGATTACTTCATAGAGTGCAATTACACAAATAGACAGTTTGTTGTCTTTAATCACAACCTCAGCGGATCGGCTTGCTGTTCTGTTTGTTGGTTTATGCCCATCTGAACAGTTACAAGCCAGCAAGCGTGTATTCATCGTGAAAGAATCTTTTCCAGCTGAGTTCTCTCTCCAGTGATACATGACATTTTGCAACATTTTGTTTGCTCCAAATCAGTGGGAGTGAAAAACCAATATATCCTCCGTGACATCCCAGCTCATTGATGTATGCAAACAACATATCCCCATGACAGCTTGAAGTACAACTGACACCACTAAGGGAAATATCTGTTCTTGGAGAATGTAAAAAAACAAAACAAAAAAAAAAGAAACAGAAAGCTCTTACAACTGCATTCACATACCCATATGTTGCCTTGTTAAATGGTGTATCAGGCTTTTAAACCAACGTAAAAAAGGAAAATATGCCAGTACATTTAAAGCACTTCTCCAGTATTGAGCAGATCCACCTCGTTCCATCAGAGCAGCTCTGACCCGTCACTGCACGGACTCCATGAAACAACTGGAGGTGTTCTGCGGTCCCGGATACAGAGATGTTGCTGTAGGTAGGTCCAACCTGTGAGGATTTTCTAGAAGAATGCCAGATTTCATGGTGTAAACTGACTCATTGCTCAGTGGTTCCAGCTTCTATTACACCAAAGCTTCTTGTGGTGGTGGTTTTATTACTTCCGGTATTACGACTGACTAATCAAGCACGAAACTGAAGGCAGGCTTCCATTAATGGGGATTTGCTGTATTTTCACGGGGCCTCGATCATTGGTGCGTCTCCCTATTATGAGGATGATGCGCGACTGCTGGAACGACAATTCTCATGATTCCTACGACGAGAATTTTGAGGAACTTCTTTGTGGCCGAGACCAGGGTTATAATAGTTTTGGATTTTCCAATAGTTTTAGTTTTTATTTAGTGTTTAGTTTAGTTTTTCAAATTCAGTTAGTTTTAATTCGTTTTTAGAGCAGTTTTGCTAGTTTTTATTCGTATTTGCACGGTCCTTCCCAACGCTGACTGGCCTGCAGCTGTAGCTTCTCTTTCCAGGGAGGGGGGGCAGCAAGGTTAGCTTATCCAGGTAGTCTTGGTTAGCCTTTTTGGACTTTCAGATTCGTGGGGTTTTTTTCCCCTTGAGAAGTATTCCCCACATTGTATCACCTGCTTCTACAACAAGGCACTTATGTTTATCGTTAACACAGTTATAGTGAAAGAAATCCCAAATAGGACTGTGCTGCTTTCTCCCAACTTTTACCACAGTCATCACTGATCACTCTAGGTTTTTTTTTTTTTTGCAGGTTGTTGTTGTACGGCGGAGCGAAGTTAATAGATTTCATGTAAATCCCAAAACACTTGTGTGAAAAAAAATTACAAATATGAAAACGGAGGACGTTCTTGATATTATTATAGTTAATTTTAGTTTGTTTTATAAACACATAATACAGTTTCAGTTAGTTATCGATTTTTTCAATTCTAGTTTTCGTTATTTTGTTCGTTAACGATAATAACTTTGGCCAGGACAAGTCCCTGCCTTGGGTTTGGTACTTCATCACTGCTGGGAGGGGGGAGTGGTGCTGGTTTGCTGAACAGGGGCCGTGGGCAGGAGAAGACACTGTTCAGTCGTCTCTTACCGTTCACCGCTTCCATCCTCTCGTTTGCAAACATCAACCATCTCAGCTCCTTCCATGTTTAACCCATTTAGTTACTCTTTTTAATCTTTTTCTTCTTTTATTTCAGTGGTAGTTTTTGCATCACTGCCACCAAGTGCTATGGAGTGTTAGTTTGCAGAGCCAGTGGCTCCTACCGGGGTGTGGAGACACAGCAGCTGACAGGACAAAGGAGGAGGTTGGCCCTGTCCCCCATGTTCCCCGTCCAGCCTCCGAGGTTTCACCCCGGACCCTCACAAATGGAAACCTGCCTTAATTCACCAGCTGCCTTTCCTTGGATGAGCTTTTATGGGTATTAACTGCATGCATTTTGGAGATGTTCTGACCCAGCCCTGTGGCCATAACAATTTGGCCCCTGTCAGAGTAGCTTGGATCCCCACAATTACCCATCTTTCCTTCTTCCAAATCATTAACTTCTGTTCTCTCAGTGTGTGATTTAGCTCGCTCCTGGACAGGAGCCACTGCAATAACATAAATCCTGTTTTTCACTCTGTCAGATATTTTTAAGTCTGCGTCTAAAGTGGGAACAAAGGTTATCATTTTGATGAGGCTTTATTTTTATTTCCAAGGTTTTTAGCTCAAATCAAATTCAATTCATGAATGTTTACAAATTAGTTTAACAGTGTTTTGGGAATTTTGGGGGGAATTTGGTCGCTGAAACTGAAGTATTGGGCTTGGATACTTAATATAACGAGTGAAAGCTGTGATAGTATGATTCCACTGATGTTGATACATGACCTTTAAGACATTTCTCCTCCTGTGATCTGTTTCTACAGTGTATTTAAATCACAGTGGTAAGGATCTGTGTAATCATTTGTTGTAATGTTTATTCACAAAAATCGACAAACAAAAAAGCAAAAGAAAAAAACAGAACACTGCTAGTACCGCTCTATGTGTTTCTCCTTTTATTTCTTTTTTTTTTTTTGGTTGAGATTAGAGGAATGCATTAGAGAGAAGTTGGGAAGGGTCAACAAAAACATCATATCCAGCGTTGAAACACATTCGAATGAAACACCACATGAAAAATTCATTTTCCAGGATGACTGGGAGACAGCTTCTGCTCCACTTTCAAAAGACAAGAAAACGTGTAGGACACATGAAAACAAACCGGCTGACATATACAGCTGTAAACACTGTGCTGGGTGGTACCTCAAAAATGCATAATTTGTGCCCATCAGCTCAAACACATTTTTGTCATGTGACTGCAAACAGGTTGCCATGAGAACAGGTCGTCTTCTGCATGGAAGCGGAAACGGCGAGCATCTGATCTAATATAGAAGGAGATGGATGACTTGGACGTCAGCTGTCAGATATACGGAGATCAAATTTTCCAGTATCCCAAGATCATTTAAAATTTCATTTTGGTGAGTGTTAAAGTTTAAACTGTTTTTGCCCTGAGTCAGCGGTGAAACTTTAGCAGAGGAAACTTGTTGCTTGTCATGAAGTCCTGCGGCCGGCAGCATTGCAGACTTGAACGTCACCCACCAGGTTAGTTTGCATTTCATATGCCATTAGTGCCTTCTGCTACCAGACACCTTTATTCTGGAACCAGCTACCAATTAGGGTTAAGGAGGCTGACACCACCTCCATCTTTAAACTAAATTGAAAACATTTCTGTTCGGTAAAGCCTACACTTAGCCTAAACAATAGTGTATAAGGGCTATTAGTTATAGCCATAGTTGTAGGAGCTAAGACTAGAGTAGCTCGTCTTAATCACAGCTTCGTCATAGCTATGCTGCTATAGGCCTACGCTGCAGGGGGACGCCAACATGATCTGCTGAGTGGTGTCTCCACTGCTCTTCCTCCCTTTCCTTCCCTTTCCTCCTCCCTTCCTCCTCCTCCAGCTCAATCCATAGTTAATTAGGAGCACCTTGTTACTGTAACTGTGCTCCATTTTCTTTCCTGTAGTTTTTTGTGTTTTGCCCGTCTTTTTTTTTTTTTCTTTCTGTGTGTTTGCAGGCCAGAGTTTCCTGAGTTGCATGCTGACTTGCAGTTCCATCCTCTGTCCATCCCAGCGTTTACCTCCACCTGTGTGTGTAGATGTGTTCGGGGTGCCGGCTGGCGTGGTGACCAGCGACCCAGGTCCTCTGACCATCTCACCTTGGTGCTGCTACCTGCATCTGTTTATGTAGTTATTTCATTCAGTCATTTGTGTGCTCTCCTCACTCTGTCCTACATCCTCTCTCTGTCCAGTCTCTTCTTTCTTTTTCTTTTTTTACCCAGCTGGCCTTCAGCAGGAAGGTCCCCCCAAATGAGCCAGGTCCTGCCCAAGGTTTCTTCCTCCTAAAGTGGAGTTTTTCCTCACCACCGTTTGGCTTAAAGGTGGGAGTTTTTTACCTGCCATTATCCTTGATTTGGATTTAATTTTATAATTCTAGTTAATGATATTTGCTCGGGGGTCATACTCTGGGTCTCTGTAAAGCGCCTAGAGACAATTGACATTGTAACAGACGCTATACAAACAAAACTGAATTGAAATTAATTGAATTGTTTTATCTTTTGCATTTCAGTCTGGAGCTCTTTTAACGCTAAACGGTTCTCGTTCAAACCGATTCCAGGTGTATTGAGATAACGCTGGCTCTTCGTAGAACAGCATTTTGTTGCTTTTCTTTGGCTGTTTCTTTGGCAGATTCGTCACAGAATATGTCAGTTTGGTATGAATGCAGATGTGTTGCAAAATGCAAGAACTGGTAGCGTTGAACTTGTAGAATATGATGAAAGAACTTGCAGGTGAAGTTAAATTCTAAGTCAAAGAAAAAAGACAAAACATGTAGATCTGAACAGGTTAGATCAAAAACATGTCAGGGGTCTTTCCTTCTTATTTCTTTTAGCACTGCTTCATCTCCTTAAATCGAGATACCAAAACTGGTGAAAATTGAAAATAACTCTTGCATGAATTCCTGTTGTTTACTATCAACAGATTGAAGTCTTATCTTCACAGTAACCTTACAGCTTTACAAAGTTATTAGCATGACTTGGCTGAAAAAAAAAAATCTATTTTGTTATCCATTGTTAGCCAGATGCAGGATTCAGATTACCTCCAGACATATCTATCCAGCGTTAATCCTTCTATATTTTCTTTGTGTCTGCATCTTTCTCTCTCTGTCACTTTTTCAATTTAATTTCTCAGCTTGAGTCTCTGCACTCGCTCGAATGTTAACAAGACAAACTGCTGCCAAAGTGGTTTACAAAAAAGTAAATTTTCTGCCAGCATTTCTTTCTCTCCTTCTTTCACAGTTTCTCCCTCCGGTTTACCCCCTCACCCCCCCCAAAGCCCCCTGCCGTCCCATCTTGAAGACAGCGTTGCGTTGCAGCTCTGTGCTCCTAAAGAGCTGAAACTGTCGGCCGGGGAAGCGGTGAAATGGAAAAATTTAATCGCATTAAGAGAAAAACCTTCTCTTTTCATTTGTAAATTCCTTGGACACACTTTTTTTTCCCCCCTTCGCTTACACTTACCTCTCCTTCTCTCTGTGTCCTCACCCCGACATGGCTGCTGAGCTCAGAAAACATCCGTCTAGGCCTCAACACACACACACACACACACACACACACACATACAGTACATATAAGAACACACACACACACAGAAACACACCAGTCCTTTCTTTACTTCAGCTGAGGATTTGACATACCAGGATGGAGGCCTATTGGATCAGTCCATGCAAACACACACACACACAGGCACATGCACACTGGCACACACACACACTTTGTAATTCCTTTCCTTTCCCCCTTAAACGAGACAGAGATCAAAGACCGTTTCACTGACTCCTCCTCTATTCCCTCTCTCCATCTTGCTTTTTTTTTTCCTCCAAAAAACTCAATGTACTTTGACGGTTTCTCCTTTCTCCCACTTGTTCCTCCACCCTCACATCGTTGCACTCCCTCCCCCTACGTCTACCGCTTTTCTCTTTCCTCCCATGTTCTCCCACTCCACACCTCCCCTTCTTCTATTACCACCATCTCTCAGCTAAAATCCTTTTTTTTTTTTGCCCCTCTCCTCGTTCCCTCCTTTTTGTGGCTACTCCTGTCTCCCCGAAAGACCGTGTTCCGGCTGCATGTCATGTCCACATCCGCCTTCATTGTGATTCAAGTCCACAGCAGACCCCTACATCTGTGACGGAGGGCACACACACAAACACAATCTTCATTCCGGCACAACCCCGCCGTTCCTCTCAGCTGTCGCAGATTATTGACCTCTTTCCCCTAAACACACACTGAAGTGCACACTCTGCTTCCATGGGGACAAGCCACCTGAAGAGCTCTGAGGATTAACGGACCAGTTCAAACAGTGCAGAAAGCTTTTTTTTTTCCCCCTCCAACTCCTTGAAAGAACCCCCTCTATCACGCACACACATGCACAGAATATACAGATTGAATCCCCTGAGCTGGCTTCCAAAATGAGGCATGACAAAAGTGAGATTTACCGTTACAGAATGCCCTCCTGCAGAAAGTTAGTCATCGGGGATTTAGAGTTTAAATTACTTGCCTTCCAGCTAACCTTTAAGGCTACAATCAGACTTGTTTTTTTTTTTTTCGCCTACCAATTTTGATTTTATTCCAGATAAATTGAAAGTAAAGCTTTCTTTTCTCCTCCAAACCAACCCTGAATTAATGACTATTTTATTTGAAAGCAGGCACCTTTATAGTAGCAATCTGAAATAAACAGGCTGTGGTTTTATTGTTGTCTGTGCAAATGTGATTTTTTTATTCTGTCTTTCTTTCGATTAAAAAAAAAAACAACAATTTGATTCTGGCTAGTTTGAGATAACAAAACACAAGCTGCAGTTTCACCTCAGTGTGGGCTCCCTTTTTTTAGGTACATCAGCTATAAACTGGATGGCTGGTGTCCCCCGCTGAACTTGATGCTATCTATTGTGTGCAAAAAAAGACCAGTTAGCTTCACATTCCTGTTGGATACTATCACTGTAGAAAGTACAATAGAGGTGCTTTCACACTGCAAAATCTTTTAGTTCAGAGCCGCAATGTCAGCCGAACAGTAATACCTCTCACTCCTGTGTGTACGTGTGCATTTGTGTGTCCCTGGTCTACCATTTGCTCTCTCTCTCTCTCTCTCTCTCTTTCTCTGTCCATCAGAGGGAGCTCGTATGCAATGATCTCAGTCCATAATATTCCATCCTGATTGTGACGGGAATGCTCCTTTTACAGCTAAATGTTTATCCTTACTGTCAAATCTACATATCTCCTGTTGCTTTCGAAGGCTGTAAATCCTTTAAAAATGTCTCTGTTTTTATTAAACATAACTAAAATGTCGTCCAATTCTCAACATAAAGCCCTAAAAGTAGGAAAAGACCCAGTCGAGCCTCTATTAACCCCCTAAAAACTAATCTGTGTCCCTCAAAATTGCACATTTCCAGGTTTTAGCCATGAAACAACCGCTCATTGGCCTTTCAGGGCTTGGTTTGGGCTCTATACATCACTCCACGGGGCAGTGAATAGATATCTGTAGGTAAGCTATTCTGGACCACATACATGTCTCCATCTGCCTGACTGTCCCGGCCTCTTTCCTTTTACTCTGCTCTCTGCTGTGATCAGAAGTTTATGGGGCTAGTTTGTGAAGCAGCAGTCTCAAAACTGAAGACTACCCATCCATGTCCTATCAGGCATTTATGAACCGGAGACTGCAGTGTGTCCAAACAAACTGAATCCCCTGCTTTTATGGTTTAGGCATCTTTTGGTATGCCGTTAAGGCTTGCAGAAAACTGATACTGCGCATTCATGGATATAAACAGAACACGTCGGGTTTGTCACGTTTGCAACACAAGTTTTCCCACTGATTTTCTCTCACATTGAGCTAACTTCTTATTTCATCAGTTCTTTCGTCAGTGCATACAAATAAACGTGCAGGCGGTCACGACCGGTTCTTCCGATCTTTTATGTGTAACACACGGGCTGTGATGCTTTTCACAAATCCACCAGTTTTCACAGACCACCAGTCTACAATCAGCAAAATAACGTAGAAATAAACTAAATAGAAAAACTGAGCTGCTCTTCACAGTAGGCGTCCACCAACAAAGATCACTTCGAGGGTAAACAATAGATGATGTCACTTTTTATGACTCTGACCAATGAGGAGAGGAATTCAATTCTGCAGCCTTCCAGAGAAGTGTGGCCAGAAATAAATGGGTTATCCCAATAAATAAACACTAAAGCCCCGATCATATGCTTCCCCTTACCTGTTACCACTAGCTGCTACCCGCAAATTGCGGGTATAGGAACCTCCGCTAACCGCTAATGCGATCTTCCGCTCGCTGAAGCCGCTACCCATTATGCCGACTCCCTTACCTACTTTGTAGGTGTGGCAATGGGCGGTATCTTGCGATCGCGTTTGGGGTTGCATGTCGGCACGCACAAGAGCATGTCCAAATGGCATCAATGCGCGTCCACCTGGTCACATGTGATCGTGCACAAACGGCTCTCTCTCTCAAATTAACTCTTGTATAAAAAGCGTGATTTGGCCTCAGTTGAATCCATGAGAAAATAGCAGAGATCGTCTTAAACGGCTTGATTGCCAGTTAAACCATAGACGACCAGAGTGTGTTTACTGGGAGCGCACCAACTATCTGGTAGCCGATAGGAATTGTCTGTATAAAAATATTTTTATGTATAAATCAGTATAGAGGAGTAAGGAAGAGGAGGAGGCTCTACAGAGTCCCAGACAAGCTGCATACGAGAGATGCTCCGATCTGGATGAAAAGACGCTCCATAGCGGTTTGTGGGTACCGCAACCTGCTCTTAAAGGCAATGGCTACTGACGCAATGATTGGTTTAACAGGTGGAACGCCCTAACCACTCTATGCATAATGTAGCGAGTAGCGCAGGTGGAATCGCGGGTTTAGCAAAGGTGGAAGATTGCGTTCTTTGCGGAGGAACTCCCCTCCTGCTAGCCGCTATCCCTATATATATATGCACGATAACTACTGGGCCGATAACTATCGGGCCGATAACAGGAAATTGTGACGTCATCCCGATAACTCCGATATCACGACGAATAGCCCAGATAACATATATTTTTATCAACACGGCAGTGCCTCGCTCCCTCTGAGCCTTGAATGACCGGCAGTGAATGTTATGTTCAAGTAACGTCGGCATAATCAGAAAAATGATTACTCAATAAGGAAAATCAAGAATACCCCCTCATGCCAGAAAACAACTCGTTAACTCGGTCATAATTTTGGTAGTTGCTGACTTTAATTGATATTCGCAGTATTCTCCCACATGTTACACATAAAAAAAGAAAAAAATAGAAAAGGCTGAAAGAACGACTAGCAAACGAGGGAATGTGGGAATTTACATCACACCTTGAATGCAGCCTGGAGCACAGCGTACTGATCACAACAAACATGGCGGTGTGGAACTTCGTTAAAGTTTCAGAAGAAGATAGTTTGGTGGTTATTTGTGACGAATCCTCTGAGCGAATTCTACGAGGAGGGAAGCACAAGCTTTAATACATAAAACCCGATCGGCCACCTACAACATAACAATCGCTTCCATGGAGTTTTGAAATCACGCTAACGTGAGCTAACGGAAGCTAATGCTAACGTGCGCAAGCCAGCAGCAGTCTCTCATCCCCTCCCTCTCCTCTCCCTCATTTCTCTCATCTAAAGATTCCATGAGATTAAAGAATAAAAACTACTGAACCTCATTTACTTCAATTAAAGGTATTAATTTAAATGGAACCACAAGCTAAAATCCTTTAAATGTTAATCTTTTTCAGTTTGTAATTTTGATGCATGTATTTCCATCAGTCCAAGGAGCCTTTATTTATTCTTATATCAGTCAGTAATGAACCTTATTTAAGTTAATGTGAGATATCAAATAGGTTTGTTTGATAGCTTTATGAAAATGTTTGAGAGGCTTGCCAGTAGTTTTTCATTGGAAAAAATAAATATCTGTTCATTTAAAAAGTCAAAACTATTTTTGATTTTGTTCGTAGTATTGATGTAATGATCTTAGGTATATGTGTGTGTTATTGGTTATCTGTTTCGGCCTTTAGGAGCTGAAAGTTATCGGGTATCGGTATCGGTTTTAAAAATTAGCTATCGTGCATCCCTTATATATATATGTGTGTGTGTGTGTGTGTGTGTGTGTGTGTGTGTGTGTGTGTGTGTGTGTTGAAGTGAGACTTTGCTGTAGTATGTCCTGTCTGGAAAGCAGATATTGTGAGAATCGTCTTAACTTTGTCTTCTTGGCAAAAGATCAAAGTTACCACTGGAAACCTTAAAAGAAGATTCCTGCTTGGCACTGACGCACGTTGCTGCTCAGATTATTCCAGATCGCTGAAAGAGTTGGACAGAGCCAGAAGTGACTGACATGGCCAGTCCAGCGCCTCTTTTAAATTTATGATTTTTTTTTTTGTTACCTTTGGATTAAAAGGATAAAGTGAAATTAATTCACCTGTGAAATCTATTCACCAATAAGCTCAAACCAACAATCTGACATTTCACTAATAAAGTTATTATCATGAAAAAGACACTTGAATTGAGCCTTGTATTGTCTTGAAGTACTTCAACACAACATAACACATGAGCAGGTGAGGAACTGTGCTGCTGTCTCATATATTTTGCATCCCCTCTATCTGCTTGATTTTGAAGATGTAACCCAGCAATGCCTCTTCTTTATATTATTAGACTGATCCTCATTAATAACATGCAACGTGTAAAACAGAGAGGAGAGGTTGATGGGTTCTCAGCCTGTGTTTGGCCTCTGGGGATGTCCAAATACAGCCCAGAAAGTACTCGGCTGGTTGGAGCTCAGGGGCATCAGTGGAGGAAACCTGTCAAGCCTATTTGTTGTAGTTAAAAAGCAATTGTTCCAACAAATAAACTACATTCTTATACATTACATAATGTTGCTGTATATTCATGTAATACGTGAACTGATTTAACTGCAAAACCAGCCTTCCAACAGCTGCATGCGTTCTCTTTTCTTATCTGCCTTCTATCCCTTTATCTGCTTCCACTGTGGTCAGTTTCTATCCAAATCTATCCGCTTTCCAGATTAACATCATCATCTTCACCCCTTTGCTGACTGGTTGCCATAGAAACATGGCCCCAGAGTGGATGACCTAAAGGTACTGAATACGTATAAGCTGACTGATGCATTTCTGAATGCATGCTCCTGTGATGGTCAATGTACACCGGCGCTGACCTTTTGTATAATTAGTGCTCTGAATGCTCGGCCCGCTCCTCCTTTGAAACAACACTGACCCCGCTTCCACCATCAACGCATGAGTAAAGCATGCTGCACCAGCAAAAACAAATCTGTAAATGCTGCCGTTTCAGCACCAGGAAATGCAATAGACTCGCACATGCATGTGCATAACGAGATAGAAAAAAATGATCACTGGTGCAACATAAAAGCCAGTAAATACTAAGACTTTTTGTCCACCATATGTTCTGCATTCTGAGTTATTGGGGGGGGCAAAAAAGAAGGACACATCACAATTTGCATGCGATAAATTCACATACGTGGTTTATAATTCATATGAGAAGCTTTTACTTAACATGTCCTTTAAGGACATGACTGTAACAAATACAGAATGGTTGACTTTCCTGGAGGGTTACAAAAAAAAAAAAGAAAGAAAGAAAATAGCTGGGCTCTTGCTGATCCTCACTGTTTATGGCCGTGGCTCTTCTTCACACACTCAGATAGAAAACAATGATTTAGAGACATAAAAACCACAGAATTGAATTGGATCGGTCTGATGATGCAGCTCGGTAGCACGCATCAGCTTCTCAGATATAAAGGTTTGATCATGTGACTGTAGCCTGTTGGACAGACTCTCAGAATGAAGAACGAGACATGAAATGAATCCAGTTTAAGAGGTTAAATCTTTGCTTTTATTCTACATTGCTCATTTTACTCCATTTCTTATACATTATCCTATTTTTTTATTATTATGGCATGTGTGCTGCTCCAGGATTAAAGAATAAAATCACACGTAGAGAACATCAAATCAAGATAGGTTAAAACAAAAAAGGTGTTGGGGAGAGTAAATTAAAATCAGCAGATTTTTTTGGGGAAAAAAATGTGTTGAAACTAATACCAAAACAAAATTAAAGTAGCACCAAAAAACGTATTTTAGCTCACTGGGTCTGTCCAGAGGCGTGGAGGTTGAGTTGCTTTTACGACACTTTTACTCTTTTCTGTCTCGTTTCAGTTCCTCTGCCCTTTTCTCTTCCGTCATTACTTTCTCGAGCATCTTTGTCACGTCTGCCATCATGTCATGAGTTTCATCACCGTCGATGTGTGTCAAAACACTGTAAAGCTATACAAAGTTGCTGTAAGAGACTGTTTTCAACACTTAGAACTGAGAACTAGAGTGTGCTGGTTTTGAACGCAGTATGTAAACAACTATACGACCCAGATGTTGTGCTGCTATCAGGAGCATTTGTTGTGTGCGACCGTGCAGAGCTGGTAGATAACATCCTGCGGTGCAGGATCCATCCGGACCGAGTCCCGTTAGTGCTGCAGCGTTGGTGTTTTTAAGGTGGCGCGCTACGCTCTGACAATGACCCCTGGACCAGTATGCAGTCAGTGCTGCATACTACTACATTGTAAGTGCATACAGTGTAGTATGCAGTTTTAAAAACAGCAAAAAATAAATAGTCAAAAAAATATGCCTTCAAATGAAATTTAAACTGATAGTTTGACATGAAAAAACAATTTTGCACTGGTTTAAGAAAATATGGACATCGATCCATAAACAAACTTAAAGGGAAAAAAAGCACGTACTAATGCAGATGAATGGAAATATATCTGGAGGAAAAGACTGGATAATACACACAACACTGATACAAAAACATACGCATGGAAATTAGACAGCATCTCCGAAAATAGAAGAGCTGGAAAACACATAAGCTTGTAACAGAGAGCGCAGACACTGACACAATCGTACGCAGTGTAGCATATGTTGGATGCTTTTATCCAGAAGTCCCCTCGGCGCGTATTTTTAGTGCAGGCGGTCTCAGCGGGAATAGAAAAAAAAAAAAAAGAAGAAGACTGTGAAATGTAAATGTGCATTAGGCACTGCGAGTAATAAAATTAACAGCACAAAAGTATACTTTCACAGTAATAACAAGCACAGAATATCAAAGAACATTAACGCACGCTCGGGAAAGTCGTGACTTTCACATTTGCTTACCTTTCTGAAAGAAACAAAACAGATTATATAACATCAAGAGCTACTAAGTCCAACATAAATAAAAACTATAAGAAAACAAGAACAGGAAAAGAAGAAATGAAACCAATATAAATCCATGCGACGTGTTTCAGTGATTATTTTAGGAATAATAGTCATTAATTCTAGTAAACATGCAGGGAAAACAGAAGTGATGACAGCTACAGAATAGAAATCTGGTGGGGGGGGGGGGGTGACGAAGCTGCAAGGAGATGGAGAGAAAAGGGACAATTTATAGAAAAGCCACAGGAGCACAGGTGTTATTCTTTGACCGACTTATAAGCTATTGTGTGGTGTGACAGCTCTAATGGAAAAAATGACGGGCAGCTCTAAAGAGAGAGATGGAGGGTGAAAGGATGGAAATTGAGGAGGCAAAATGAAAAAAAAAGAAGGAGAAAGATGTAAACAATGAAGACAAAGGTGATCTGGTAAGGAGCAAACAGCCTGAAGAAAGTCAAGAAAATTGGAGGAATGAAGTGTGTGATTTGTTTCACAAAAGTTAGACATGGTGGAGATAGACGGGGCTCTCTCCTGCACAAATATAACCGATGAGATATGAGGCCAGCTCAGACTCTAATACCATCTTCTGCTTTTTGACTGGAGAAAAAAAAAAAAGCACATGCTGAGAAAAAGCAAAGGACTGGCCTTCATTCACAACGGTGCCAATTAAGGATTAAAACTCCACTCATTAAAATATACACAGTAAAAACATCACTTTATCACAACATTTAAATATGACTAATTAGATTTAGGGAGATTAATAAAAAAAAAAAAAAGTCCAGATAGCGGAGATAAATCAGTTAAAAGTGGTTTAAAAAAGAAAAAGAAGCAACATGGTTCCAGTTTAAATTTAACAAGGATTATCAAGGAATTAATTTTTTTGACTTCAAGGTTGCTGAAGCGCAGAAACCAAAAGCAGATTTGAGCTCAGCACAGACTTGCACATTCTTGCTATTTTGCTACTTTGTTATGCTGCAGTGACACTTGAATTTCCCCTCTGGGGATCAATAAAGGATAATCTTATCTTATTTGACCACTCTCTAGCATTTTGGCACTGATTCATTTTTTTTTTTTTTTTTTTTTGTCACCAGCTTTGACTGCAAATCTTTCTGGTTTACTGCTACAGCTTCTAAATATAACTTGTAAACTTGGAATCGGCTCCGCTCCGTTTTCACATGTTTAATTAATGGAGAAATAACAACCGTATAATCCACACCTGCTCATAAAACAGCTTCTGAGCTCCAATTCAAATTGTACATCTTGAAAAATCAGTATCTCAAAGGAGGAATATTGTGATTTTTTTTTTTCCTCTACTGTGACATCACAGACCCAGATTGAAGCAGAGGGCAAAGGTCAGTTTCAAGAAGCACATCCTATGGAAGATGGTATGACACGTTTTAAAAGCGTACTTTTGCGTATCATCCCTGTGGTATTCCGGCCTAAACAACTCAGGACGCTGTGTCAACTAAAAGGGGCAGGACATGTCTCTTTTAAATCCCCGCCACCACTGACTCATCCGTCACGCTTTAAATGAGAGTCGCCATTTTAAACCTGCTTTAAGCATGTAGCACCTGCGTGGCGCCTCTTCAGATCAGGTGCGATCAAAAGGTTGAAACGGAACAGAATCAATCACAGAGGAAACTCAATTACGGTGATTTGGGATTTAGAAGAGAGGAACGCAGGCAAGGGGGGGAGGTTTAAGAAACTTAGAGATTCCACTTAACTGAAATGGAGATGAGCAAGTGGGAGGACAAGCACTACGAATGAGAGAAATGATGAGAAGAGACAAATGATGAATGCAGTGGAGGGAGAGGGGGGAAGACAGGTGTGAACCTCCACGGCTCTGGTGTTTGTTTGGTGAAGAGCCGCAGTGGGAGGACTGGGACTTATTGGATTACAGACACTGTCGCTGATCATGTGATCCGGCATGGTCGACGCTGACCCTGCTTACCATCAATCAGCGAGGAAGCTTAACCTGGCCGCAAAGGTAAAGTCACACACACACACCAATACACGCCCCTGCCCATGCTTCTTCGAATCTCCTGGATAGACCTTAAATGCCCTGTATATCTCTCTTTGGCTTCCTTTCGTGCCTTTTTTTCCGACATCTTTGCCTCTTAGGTTTTCACCGTCTCTTCCTCTACTGACGCCTTTTAATGCTCTTTTTAATTCTCTTGTCTATTTCTGTCCGTTTATCTCTTTCACTCCCTCCCTCTCTTTTTCTATCTGCCTCCTCTGGATGTCAGGAGCCTTTTGCTGCATGTTATACATGCACGGCTTATCCATGCCCTCACAAACCCAGCAGGATTCCTTAGATTTTTCTGTTAGAAAGAGTATAGAATAAAGTTGAAGACAGAGGAATTAAAGATTTAACTTCTAGGAGCAGGAGCTCTGATGATACAGGAACCTTGGGTAAGTTTAACTTGTCTTGACTTGGCAGAAGTCAGCGTAGCATTTGTCAGT
Source organism: Hirundichthys speculiger (assembly GCA_018398805.1). Lineage (NCBI taxonomy): Eukaryota > Metazoa > Chordata > Actinopteri > Beloniformes > Exocoetidae > Hirundichthys > Hirundichthys speculiger. The sequence continues at coordinate 1,067,706 of JAGFBZ010000229.1, forward strand.
TAGAGCGGTAAAGGACATGCTTGTTCAGCTTAAACACATATAGACTGTACACAGTCTTGCGCTGATGCTGCAGCATCCTGGGTCAAATCCCACTTAATACAGTCAATATTTACCGAGTATGATAGAATCACTGGAGAAACTGGAGATGTGGGATGATATTTCACAGAGAGGAGCTGGGCACAGTCAGCTTTATTAAGTTGACTTTGCTTTAACTTACAATGCAGGCTACTGAAAAGGTCACAGCTGCAGATACTTGAAGAACACATCATGTGAAACTGAATCAGCACAGTTATGGATGCAGCGAGGGACGGTGGGAGAATAAAGAGCTATCTGTTGTGTTACAGTTCAAGGAAGGGACTTCACCTAGTACATAGAAGGCAGGTTCAGAGATCGAAGAGAGCATTAAACTGGTGAGGACATTTAAAAAAATCAACAACAAAAAAAAAAACAACACGAATGAAGCAAATGCAGGGAGCAGGACGGATCCAGGAACAACAACAGCAACAAAACAGGGAACAAACTGAGGCACGACACGTGGAGCACAAAAGACGAAAAAGGGAAAGGAGCGGAGCCAGGAGGAAAGCAGGAGACAAATGGAGTAACAAAAGGCTATCTGGTAAACTGGGAACAGGTGGAAACAATCAGGCGAGCACAGAGGTGGGAAAGGCACAATCTGGAAATTAAAAACAAGCGGGATGCGCCAAGAAAGAGTTCTTTAGAAATAAAACAGAAAAACCAAACACATAAGAGCAATGCAACTAATTTAAAAAATGCTCCTGGTAAATATTCCTTTCTTTAAAATAAATATTTTGCATAAAAACTGAATAAAACAGTTGCTTTAGTCAGAAAACGTCACAAAGCTGCTGGATTTGGGTACAAAAATGATCTGTGGTTTATATTCCACTTAAATATTTTCACTGTGCAGATTTTCTGCTTCAAATCTGTATAAACTTGTATTAAACAAAATTTTACTTCCAGAATTCACCATTGCCTCAGTGATGAACTAATAACTACAGAATATAATGAACGTATTATATTTAACGACACACAGATGCCTGAAACAGAACATCTTCATCACTGTTGTTGCTGTTTTAATGTATTTATTTTAATCTCAAATTACACTTACAGACTTCATAAAAGGATAAAAAGGTTCATTTGTAACTTTGGGTAACTTTGGCATGGCGGACATTTAAGCCCCAGATTAGGGTTCATCCACATGCAGGTGGAACTTTTTCAGCCAGTATTGAGTATCCTCACTAACAAATCCCCGCTGATGTGCATCAGCGTGCTGCGGGCCCAATTTCCCATCACGGATGACAAAGCTATGACCCAGTTTTTTTGTCTGACTGGAAGGTACTTGATGCACCAGACAACTTGGCAAAAACTTGAGAAAGATTTTTAAAAGACACCCTCTCACATCTAAAGGCGATAAAGTCGAGTGTTAATTCACAGACTAATGACTGTCACAATTTGCAGAAGCAGTCAGTTTTCTTTGTGAGTAAAAGGATGACGGTGCTCCTGTTGGTTGACGCGAAAGACGCCACGAAATGACACGTGGCGACTCATTTGCGTGAGACGAGACTTAGGAATTGTGATAACATGTTTGATTTTGTTCTGACACGAGGCCGTGGGAAAGGCGGACACCGATTTGATCCAGTTTAGATCAACAACGGAGATCGACTAGAGCGTGACTCCTCGTGATTATCTTCCGGCTGTGGAAATTTCCCTTTTTTAACCGTTAAGTGCGAGGTCAGCTTTAGTTGAGTGGGTTTGGTTCAATCGCAGGCATGTTTAATGGATCATGTCCTGTTCAGTTCACCAGGGCCTTCAAGAATGTATATCAAGTAGATGTTTGGTGTGTGGATGGTTGCTGTACATAAAGCGGCTCAGTGTGAATTGTCCTCCAGCTGCTCGTCCCTCAGCTCTGTCATGTGTTGAGATGTTCTTGGCCAGTTCAGTGAGCCTCCATGTTTTCTGTTTGTTTCTGTTTATCAGTGAATGAATGCAGAAACTTGAGTGGATCCATACAGTATAATCAGAAGAGCTGTTTGCGTGATTGCTTCAGTGACTAACAATTTTTACACTGTGAAGTATATGTGATCTATTCAAGGTTAAATAGGTGCTATATAAGTATATGCTTTAATTGTCTCTGCCTACACTATAACTGCAAAGGCCTATGAAAAACAAATAATACACATCCAGCTCATGAAGAACAGCAACCGTTTAGTCACAATGACTGACACAAGCGTCTATTTCTGTTTGCTTTAAAGGTTAAGCAAACAAAATAAATTGCACACGGCAGATATGACGTGTTGGCGGGAGAAGACCAGGGCGCAGCCAGAGGATGTGATTTAAAGAACTCCAACTCCATCAGTGAGTAAAACCAGCCGTTTGACGACATGACAGCTCTGTTAGATTCACCCGGTTGTTTTCAAGAGGGTTGAAGCTAAAGGAATGAAATGAAATGAAAAATACTTCAACAATTGTTAGAAAGCAAAACATTTGCCTAGAAAAAGAGCAGGAACAAGACGACCCAATAATTACTGGCACCACAGCTTGGAAGGTGTGAGAGAGGCGTCATCTTTGACTAATGTTACGGTCACATCCGTGCTTACTCCCCAGCAGACGAGACAGTGTGAAAATAACCTAAGCCCTTGTTTTAAAAGAAACATTAACACCAGAAAGAGTAAGCCACTTGTCCAGAGATCACAACAACATTGCACATATCTTCTTTAAAGACATACGTAGAACGTCCGAAGTAACTATTTTCAGCTTTTCGCTGTGTAACGGTCACCGCAGAGGACTATTGTGTTCCAGATATTGATCTGGCACTGGTTTTACAACTCAATTCCACCCATTTACCAGGGCTGGGAACCAGTGCCGAGTGGCGGGGGCGGTGGGGGTAATCTGGGGTTCAGTGTCCTGCCCACTTAGACACATGATGGGGATCAATCAATCTGGCAACCTTCTGGTTGGAGGACAACACACCCTACACAAGCGTAACACAACCTCTACTCTGAAGGAAGTCATCCATAAAGAACTCTCCTTTATTCCTCAATATTACATTATTTATTCCTTTATCTATAATTCCTCTAGATCAGCGCTGGTGTCTTATCCAACCCCTGTGGTTGATGTGGTGCCTCTTTACATGTAATTTGTGTCATCCAAGGACTTCTGAGATGCAAACCAAATATACGTGCTATATTTTACACCAACATTGTCAGACTTAAACTCGTGAACCCCTGCTACATGTCAGTGCTTCATATTCACAACAAAACCTGCGAGCAGTTTTACAATTTCCTTTACAATTTCTGCTCAGCAGGTCAAAAAGATCCACCCACAACTGGCCGGAGCAACCGTATCAGCCTGCTGAGACTTTATTGTGGAGTTTTCATCAAGCACGGTTGCCGTGGCAGTGTGGCAAACTTGTAATCATACTTTCAGAAACACGCTGCGTTCATTTAATCAGACGGCAGCCGAATGTCTTGGTGTAGGGTAAATACATAAATGAATAAATAAATATTCGACAATAAAAGAAGCAAATCATATTCGCAGCATGTTAAAACAGTGTATTTCCTCGTGTAATTGTTTGTAAATGGAACCAACTGATGCTTTCATGGAAGAGAAGCAGGCAATGAAAATGAGCAGCACAAAAACATATCTGCTAGTTGTATACAGAAAACTAAATGCTTCCCTTTTTAGTGAACTGAATTAATTATTAATGAATAATTTTTTTTTTAAGTAGGTTTTTTTTCCACATCCTTTGGTCAAATTATTGCAGCAATACGGGACAAAATCATCCTTTTCAGACAAGTCTTCACAGATCTGTTCATAACAGCCAGCTTTAGGGGGTGGAGTCAAACACTGGCTCCACCCATCGATTCCACAGGTACGACAAGTGCGTGCACAATGTGAAGCTGGGTTGAGATAAAGATGGAGAAGATGGATAATTGAGCTCTGATGCTAGAAACATCTGAATTGCTCTTTGATTGCTCTCAAGCACAGAAACATGTTTCTTCACTATTTGCCCCATTTAATGAAAATAAGAATAATAATTTGAAATTAAGATCACTATTAGGAACCAATCTGTAAAGATTTATTGCATTCACTAGCTCTTAAAAAGCCAACAGCTGAGCGTTTGAGTGAACCAAACGCTGATTCTGAGACTCCAGAAAATGTAAACAAATGTGTCCTTCTTTGCTTTCAGCAGTGGAGGTGGTGCACACGGGATCAGCTTCAGACTAAAGAGAAAAGTAAACACAGAGAAGAGGCTTATCCGGAACAGATTAGCCAGTTCTCATGTTTACCTCTCACTATGAGCGGTGAGAGAGGGATTACATACAATATGATGAGATTACCTATACTGGAATGAAAAAAGGCACTTTAGAAAAAAACAGGTGCTGAAGCTCAGGACAAACAGGACTACAACTGCTTCTAATATTGTTATCTCAAAGAATTTTAAAAAAATCCTTTAGTCTTCTTTTAGACTACAGTCAACAAACTACTGTGTACATACTGAAAATCGCCTAGAGTCACTCTATGTAGCAATACCGGTTCTGACAACATGGGGGCGTATAGAGCTGAGGTGACAACAACACTGTCCTAATAAGTAGAGATGGTCCAGCATGTCTTGTAATATCACTTTGTCCCACTGGAGGTGCTCTTTGTTGTGTCCTCACCTGGCGCTAAACACATGAACTGTCTCGTGATCTGCTGCCCCCACATGGTGGGAGGTGATATTTCTGCATAGAGTGGCTTTAAAGGTTTAAATAAAAAAAAAAAGGCACTTGAAGAAATTGAATACCTCTAATAACTGCAATTAAACTTAAATCAAATAGACACCATTTACCAACAAAATAATCACTAAGTTCTTTCTGGCTGTCAGTCCAACACGTTTAGTAGAGATTTTACTCAGTAATTAAATCTAAAATCTTTCTTACCATAAAGGAAGTGTTATTTTCACTGTTTATTGCTATTTCAACCTTAAATTGTGTTTATTATCTTTTGTGCATAATTCACCACACGAATGACTTAGAAACAAAGAGGTATCTGCAGGATCCTGCGCACTCTGAGACCTCTGACCTCGCTGGCATTAACGGCTTATAATGTTGGTTATCCGGAAGCTTATTCAACACCTGTCAGCATCACTTAAATTCTTACATTGTACTGAGGTGGCGCCATTATACCCTGGACATTTCTGAGTGCAAGTTTAAAAAACAAGAAGCCAGTAATCCCATGAAATCTATTTTAAGCAACAACTTTCTCTGATGGTTAAACAACATGGTGAAATAAGATGTTTTTTCCAAGGATGGTAATTTCCCAGGTACCTCTGGTTTTGCTCAGATTGCTGACAGCAAACATGAGCATAAAATATGAATGCGTCACCATCAATTCTGAGACCAAATCTGAGCTCTTCTGGGTTTTTTTCCACAGATTTTTAAAATACTTTTCAGAGGAAAGGTGGAAATTAACCATCATTGACACTCTGTTTAAAGTAGTTGGATATCAATCAAGACTGGAGTTAAAAAGTAATGAGAGATATATGATTTTAAGTAAAAAGGCAGAGTTCATGGCTACTTTAGTTTTATTCTAAGAGCAAATTAACCAAAACTTTGAACTCAACTCTCTCCATCACATGTGGGCGTTTTTCTTATAACACTTGACTGTCAAACCTCCCATGCTGTTGTGTTTTCTCGTTTTAATTATCTACTTCCCCAAACCAATCCACCCATCAAATGTTCTAATGAGCAGAATAATGTTGCAAATACGCAGGCGTGAACGAGAGCACAAGTGTGCTTATGTTCCCTCTGTGTATATACTTTATGCGAGTAGCACACTGTAAGTTACCGTGCTGCATGACATTTAGGATTACAGCCACCGTGTTTCCTCCAGTCACTTATCACATCGTGTTACACTTCCTGTTCTAATGGCTCGTTAGAGAGCATGCGGCTATCTGTGCTCCTGAGGAGAGTAGCCGCTGCTAACAAGCAGCTGTTGAACTTTCCTCGTGAAACCTGTCAATTTCCTGGTGACAAAAATGAGCTGGGGCACACAAAAATGTAGAGTTTTTACCGGGCCAATTTGTAAAAATGTCAACAAACACAGGATTAAAAAAGAAAAAGCCTCATGTTGTGTCTTCTCACTGACAACATTGCACATAATGTTTAGATCCTCCAAAAATCCCCATACTGGAAAACATAATCCATGTTGGAGCCTCATAAGTTTATATGATGCCAATCAGTGGATTAAAGTTTTTAAAAAAGGGTCAGTCAGTTTTTTTTGTTTGGGAAGACCAAAGAGATTTGTAGATTTGGTGACATGAAGTCAGTTGGTGTGAGAGAAGAGGATGGAGAGGATGGAGAGGATGGTTTGCCGTGGCAACCCTGAAGGGAAACAAAGAGGGAGGTTGCACAAAGTAACAAGTATATATTATAATTAAGTTATAAGGTAATGTTCTGTTACGCTGATTAAATTAGTCTTTAATGCTGATGAAACAATGTCTCTTTTCACACTGTCTGTTATAGCTCAGCTGCCTGCTGGACGTTGGTGTAGTTATTTAGTGCAACTGTGGAACAGCAGCTTTTTTTCTCTCCCAGCAGGACAAATGTCTCCCAAATAAGGCCCACTGATGACATCTGCTTTCTTATATTGGAAGGGCATCCCTCTGAAATGGTGCTACAACAGCTGGACCTTTCCTCCAACCTGACTTCTTCTACTATCATTATATTTTTTCTCAACTTCATATATAAGGTTCATCCTGGCAAAAAAAAAAGATTATATATATATATATATATATATATATATATATATATATATATATATATATATAAATATTCATGAAAAGACAACCAACAGTGTGATTGCTTTAGAAAAGCCCCATAATGCTCCCTGTTTTGTCCCTCTTCTGTATGGCACCATAGACTGTATAATCACTGGACAAACCCTCTGTATCATAACTTAAAGGTTTTTTTTACAGGGTGCTTCTGAAGCACCTTTTATCTCTTGCTGCGCTGCACCAGGTTGCAAAGGCACAACCAAAGGCTGAGAAGCCCGCCAGAACACACCCACCTTTGTTCAGTTCACAGTAAACAGTTTTAGCTTGGCTGGCTTAGCTTATGCTAATTAATATTACTGTGCATTCATTTTGATCAAATCTGTCCAAACATCCTCATTTCAAGTGTCACCACCGAAACAGCATCCACTAGCAGAGCTCTGCTGGGACCCAACCAGGTGTCTGGTGAGGGGAATAAACATGTTGCAGTCAGGCTAGCTGACAGGCTGCGAGTCCCAGAATATTTCCGTTTGGAAGGTTCCTGAAATGATCTGCCTCAGCTCCCAGTTCCTTCAGCCAAGCCAGGCTGCAGAGCTACTGGCTGACATCCGCACTGGGACCTTTGCGATTCAACTTTCCTTTTGGTGACATCAGAAATGACACTTGCGTGCAGCTGACTGACTGCTACTTAGCTAAGCTTCATCCTCTTACACCTCCAAGCCAACCCACAGCCAGTCACGGCTGTCGCAGCTGCCTGGTACAAAAAATATATTTATTTCTGCTTGACTATTGAAGATATTGAAGATTGAAAATTGAATATTTTAACATGGGGTTCAAAGGAGATTTGCTCTGCTTTGGAGCCAGCACCTAGTGGTCAGTCGAGGAACTGCAGTTTTTTAGTAAACAATTAACTTTTTTTTTTTTTTTTTTTTTTTTTTTTTTTTTTTTTTTTTGTAAAATGTGTTGACAAACCAAAAGTTAATATTTTACATTGGGCTTATGATGGGAGCCTTCGATACAAAGAATGAATTTGTTTCTTCTGGGTTCCACTTTGATTTTCAGGAGGCCTCACCAACAGACTCAGAAGAAACTGCCTCTGGACACCATTAGATAGACACACAACCAATCAAAGAAATGAAGCATGTAATGCAGACAACATGCTTCATGTTGTCATGTGACAACATGACAAGTATCAACAATAGACATGCAGTGAAGCAGGAACAACGGTAAATGACTGTTGACAGTTTTGCAGTAAAAACTTGCTGATCCAAGGCGTTATTAATAATTCTGCAGTCGTCCTGGTTGTTTTGAGTAGTGGCTCTTGAACGCTTCTATACGAGTCATTGCATGAAGTCCATCTCTGCCCTTTTGCAACTGGCTTGGCATTTTCTGTACCCGTGGAAATGAGTGTGAATGGGAGGACTAGCAGAACAATTTCAGAGGAGACAATTTTAGTAAAGTGAATGGGAATGGCTGGCCAGGCCGACTCCTTCGTCTACACTGAACCCTTAACTAAAGTCAAATAAACAATCCTAAACATCATGGACAGACATTAAAAGAAGCTAACATCTCAGGTTAAAGTTGCAGGTGACACCTGTCTTATTACTTCAGCTGTGTGATATATTTAAATACTGACAAACTGCTGCTGCCTAAAAGCTAAATGTCAGAGAAGAAATCATTGTCAATCTAAAGTAATGAAGTCCTGTTAAATGAAACCCTTTGATTTGAAATGGCTGGATTTAAAGATGTATGTGCGGTGCTGGAGAAAATATACTTTGCCTCAACTTTGTTAGAAATAACTTACAAATTTATTGCATGCATAAATCCTTTATCATGAGGTAGATTATCTGAGTTAGTTACACAATGGTCAGAAAAGTCAGAATGGGACAAATTATGTGGAGATAATTAGAGCTATAAATATAACAGTGACTGCTCTCCCCATTCACACATTCACATTTTTTTTTTTTAACAATGTGAGATAAAGGAATCATCTTTGACTCTGCTTTGTTGAGGAACTTTTTTCTGAGAAACTATCATAGGTCCATGTTAAAACTGGACCTTTGGTCATTACTGAAGAGGAAAAACATTTCCCTTCTTATAGTAACAGCTCAGTCAGATACAGTTGAAAATAATTTTGTTATAAAATTAGAACTTAATTGGACATGAGGCATGATAAATACACATTTCAAACATTTAAACTCCTGCGCACCATACAGCTAACACCAATTGGGCTTCCTTACGAACAACCTCTTTTTTGGGGGGAAGGGGTTTGATTTGTTTTTTGGATTTCTTTTTTTTTTTTGAAACGTCAGTGTCCTCGAGGTGTTAACAAACATGGACTTTTTTTCATGCATGTTTACTTGTGAGCAGTCTTCCTCTTCCCTGGGACATTGCAGCAAACAGTAAAGGTCAACAACAAAATTACCATGTGAGTTCTTAGTAATTTAACTGTGGCCTTGTCTCTGAGAATTCAATACACTGGTTACTTTTGTTTTACAATTTGCTGAACTGACTCCTCAGTGTTAGTCCTGCTAAATGATGTCAGCAACAAATAACGCAGGACATTTCTGCAGACCTGTTCACTGCTTCCTGGTCAGAACTTTATCATATACTTTGCTGAGTGACGACGATCACGTTACAGGCTGATTAATGTCTGCTGCTGTGTTTTTCAGCAACATGATTGGCTGTGAGGGCCTGAAGGGGTGAGCTGCTTCAATGGCGTGGACAGAACCACAGTTCAATCCGGACCCACAGCTGGACTCTAAACTGACACCTTGCAGTCTGCTGAGCTGCACTACATTTTCATCAGCCATCCTCCTCCTCACCTTGCTCGGTGCCTTTGCTGGGCCCTGTAAGGCCGGTCCACCACAGCCAGCCCGTCCACCTCTTCTGTCTGGACAGCCTTTTATCATCTTCTGGGGCATCCTTGACTCTTCCTGCTCTGGCCGACCGGATCCCACGTCCTTCGGGATGGAACGTGAGGGCCGTGTCGCCATCTTTTACGAAGATACGTTGGGGAACTACCCCTATTTTGTAGACAAAAGCACACCAGTGGGTGGGGGGCTGCCACAGAACACACGCCTGGACAGCCACATCCAGAAGACACAACAGGATTTGGAGACAGCTTTACCTGCCCCCAGGTATCTTGGGCTGGGGGTGCTGCGCTGGGCTGAGTGGGTCCCCCAGTGGTCCAGGAGCAGAGAGAAACAGCCAATGTATCTGGAAGCATCCAGGAACCTGATGACATCGTTCTTCCCAAACTGGACCCCAGAGGAAGTGGAGAAATGGTCACAGGTGAGGGAATTTCAGAGGGAAAGGATTAAAACGACAGGCAGCGAAAGTAAAGTATTGGTAGACAATAAATGAATGAATGAAAAAGAATGAACATAAGGGAAGCGTGTATGAGAGAAAAGATTGTAGGAGGATAATTGAACTAAAAAAAACACTTTTTAAGAAATAAAAAAAAATTGATTTAAAAAAAAAAAGCCAAGAAATGTCTAGGATGATTGAAAGAGAGAAAAAAACTGTGACTCTGCAAGGCTTTCTAGTTGTAGCAGATCATCCCAGCATGTTGTTTCCAGACTGATGACTGTTGGCGAGTGTTTTTTTTTTTTGGCACACTGTAATCCTGTGACATGTTGAGGTGAGAGCAGTTTGCAAGACCAAATTCCTCTTTTATGGCCAAAAATAGTGTCGTGTTTGCTCAGACTGAGGTATGTTTTTGCACAAAATAATAAATCTTGAAACTATAACGTAGGCCGTCGCTGCTTCTCAACAGGCGTACTCGTCTGGACTTGTCATCAGTCTCAGCCGCAGTGCTGTTTCAGTTCTGAGTCTGCATCTAGACACCTACAGTAGAAACCCCCCGGACGCGTTCTTGCACCGCCCATTTTATCGATCATGCAGAGACTTGAGCTGGAAAAGTATCCCAGAATGCATTTTGCACCAACAAGCAGGAGTAATGTGAAGAAGAAAAGAGTAAAAGACAACTTTATGACTTCAGGGCTGTGCTCTGAAATGTATTTTCAGGTGTTTTTATGCATGAATATCGTTCTTCTAACCTCAAATCTGTTGATTGATCAAGATAGAGGCTATTTATAACATTTCCTTTTCACCTCCACCATATTTTATTCATAGCACCACTGAAATACAGAAGCATAAAACCCATTAAAAACACATCATATAAAGTACTGGTTATAAATGCCGGAGGAAGTCCATGGTTGATTAAACTGTAGATGTTTTTGAATGCATGTTAGCCTGCTAGCTGAGCTGTGGTGCTATCAAGTACACTGCTGTTTCAATTGCATAGGAAAACCAAACCTTGTGCCCCCGTCTTTCAAAGTACATTCTCCTGAGTCCAAGCTGCCAAGCATGAAGTTCCAAGTACATGAGACCTGGCATACTTGGAACTGAGAAACGGCCTGAGTGTTTGCAAAATACACTTTTCTGTCCTCGCTTACTTCCGATACCTCCTTGGATACTTCTGATACCTCCTCAGATACTCAGGTTTTTGGCGCAGACATGATGCGCTCTGTTTATTTGGAAAAGTTCCATTTATCCTGGAACATTTCCAACTTTTCCATGAATCTCTCATCAGACTAGCCGTTGCTGCTGCTAGCTCAGTGGTGGGCAATCCCAGTCCTGGAGGGCCGCTGTCCTGCATGTCTAAGACGTTTTCCTGCCACAACACACCTGATTCAAATAAATGGATCACCATCAGCTTATCATCTGGGTCTGCACAACACGGTTAACAATCCATTTATTTCAATCAGCTGTGCTGTAGCACCGGCTCTCGGGGACTGGATTTGCCCACCCCTGTGCTAACCGGTGCTAGGTACGACTCATAAAAACGCAGTACACGGTTACCAAAAAAAAAAAGAAAAGAAAAGTTTATTGTTTCCTTTTTTTTTATAGCTATTTTGATGCTGGCGTAGATGAATATTACAGCAAATCTTTCCAGCACAGTTGCAAGTCATAAACCTGTAATGTGGTAATGTTTCCCAACCCCAGAATCACACAACTGAGCCACCAGCCAATAAAATTAGATTTCCTTTACTCAGAACATCTAATGAACATTTGTGCAAATGGTGATGAATAATTTAGGACAACATTTTGTCTCTCATGATCTGTTTGCCTTAACATCAAAAATGCATTAAACAATCATCTGGACATCAAATTTCCATAGCCTCTCATTATGTATTGTTATATCAACAAATGCATGTGGGTCCGGTGATTTGGCCATTTCAAGTAGAATAAGCATTGCCATTTTTATTTATTAATGACTGAAATGAGAAAACGCCCGGAGGCTGAAAGACCATCTTATCTCACCACAGATAGACTTCGAAGCAGCGGCCCAGTCAGTCATGATGGAGACTCTTCGGGAGGTCCAAAGGTTAAGGCCCAAAGGCATTGTGGGGCTTTTCTCCTTACCCTACCTGCTACAACAGCGAGCCCACCCAAACCTCGTTAGCCAATTTTACCGGCCAGTGCCCACCTGGTGACGTGGCCCTGAACAACGAGCTTCAGTGGCTGTGGAAAAGATGCTCCGCCCTCTACCCCCTCCTCACCCTGGAGAAGGTGCAGGTTGGTACATCTGACAGACGTCTGTCAAAGTCCTCAAAGGAGAAAGCTACGAGAGAAGTTTTATGTCAGTTAATTGTTGTTTAGGCATTTTATTGCGCAACAGTGTTGGACTTTAAAAGTGTGTGCGATGCATCTCTTTCAAAAGGGTGGAACTTCTGGAGCCGGGCTTTATTTATCAGGCCTAATAAAAGAAGCACTACGAGTATCATCTCTTGCCAGAGCAGACTTTGACCTACCTGTATTCCCTCTGATCAAGAGCGTCTATGCTTCCACTAAAACTTTCCTGTCACAGGTAAGATACAAGGTTGGTACCGTGCACGGCAACGGGCTTCAGTGTGCTCATTTATTCAGAGTTTTAATGTCGGCTGCATGTGTCTTCTGCATATACAGTAAGATAAAGTTGTAAAAGCTGTTTCATACTTAGTGTGTTGTATATTTTTCTTCCCCTCAGGCTGACCTGGTCAACACTATAGGAGAAAGTGCTGCCATGGGAACAGCAGGAGTTATCATCTGGGATAGAAGTGATGCTAAGACAGGAGGTTTGCAAGAATCTTGAATTAAGTATACATATGCCTCACAAACGGGTCTAAAATGTATTCTGTCCCTGATATTTGGAGGCGGCTATTCTTGGAGGATTATAGTTTAACTCACAGAGCTGTTTTTTTTTTTGGTACTATTTCTCTCTGACTCATTTGTGTTTGAGGACTTTTCCTTGTGTAACAAATGCGTCACCCCAGGCAGCAATTGTTTGTGAAACTCATGTGGAGAGCAAATAAGCTGAAAAAATGATGGCTGATATTAGTCCAACATTAAATATCCGCAGGAGTTTGATGAAGGATTTTACTGGGTGCCATGTGTAGCCCATAAATGTTTTTGCCATTCTTTTTTTTTTAACTCAGTGGGCCCAGTATGAGCTGCCTGTGATTCAGGTGATTCAGCAAACCCTCAGTAGTCAACCACCCTTAATCAGCTCATGTGGCCCTTCTTGGAAGGCGGAAGTGGGCTCGAGAAAAAGATGCCCATTTTGGGCTCTGGCTCACTAGGTGCAAATGTACCAGAGCACAAACCTTGACGTGCAAGCAGACGCATTAGTGCCGGGATGGTTTCAGGGAATATTTCCTGACGTAAATATGCAGTTTCCTTTAAATTCATCAGTCAATGCCACTCTTCCTGTCTCCCGCTGATGTCAAACTCTTTACCCGTCTGTCTCTCAGAGAGAGTGCCAGGACCTGGCAGAGTTTGTCCGTAAAGTCCTGGGACCCTACTCCTCCAATGTCACCGCAGCAGCTCAGCTCTGCTCAGCCTCCCTTTGTCAAGGAAAGGGTCGATGTGTTCGTCAAAATCCAGACAGCTCCGCCTACCTCCATCTTCCACCTCCCTCCACGGTGGCTGGAAAGGTGAGGAAATTATCCTTTAAGGTCAGTGGTGCGCAAACTGTGGTACGCGTACCACCAGTGGTACGCCAGCGCTCTCTGGTGGTACACGGGGAACGTCATGACTTTCCACATTTTTTCCACAATTTCACTTAAAAAAAAAAAATCAGAAACATACAATGCATTATAAATGCAACGTTTCAAACGAAATGTGTAGCTTGAGATAATGAATATTGTCTTTTAAGAAAATAATTGTTGCATATTCAGTTGCAGTGCAGATGTAGTATGTGAGAATAGTTGGACAGAGTTGTAAATGTCTAATTCAGTCAAGTAACAATTCAGGTAATAAATAACCACAATAAGGAATAAACATCTCTGTGTGTTTAAAGCTAATTAAGAAGCCATATATGGCTGTATTTTAAAATTGGTCATAATGGTGGTACTCAGAGAGCTGAACAGTTTCTCAGGTGATACGCAGTATCAAAAGTTTGAGAATCACTGCTTTAAGTGCATTTCGGTTCATTCTTTTGCCTGAAGAGAGCTTGGACAGGCTCCAGCAGACCACGAAAAGGAAGAAGCGGATGGATGGATGGATGGATAGATTTCAGTTTAGATGTATTAGTGCTGGATTTATAAAGGTGGCCTATGCATTATATTCCACTTATCATCAAGAAAAAACATGAACAAACACAAAGCTGTTGTCCTCACCCACAATAGACCATAAATAGAAGTTAAAAGAAGCCTGTTTAACCTTGCGTAGAAACAAATTTATATCTATGTAAAATTAAACACCCTAAGCAACAGCTTTGATTACTTTTTTAACCCTGCAAAGGGAAAATCAGAGAGACGCAGGTAAAATTTATGGTCTGTGAGTGGGAAGTTAGAAAAACTATTTTTATACTAAGTTGATTAAGACAATTGGGCATACTTGAATTTTAAAAAAGAATCAGAAGCAAGCGGGAGCTCAGTTATCTGATGTGTTTATCCAGTAAGTGAGCATTGAGGGGGGAAACAGGAACTGAGCTGCAACAGACACAAAAAGAGACGTTGGGATGGATCACTTTCTGCAAATATATGTCTATATGATTTTGTCTCTTCCCCTTCAGGCTGAGGCGGCAAAAGCCACAGAACAGCCGGACACGGACACTAAAACAGCAGAGCCGGATCCGGTTGAGATCTGGAAAAAAGACTTCCAGTGCCAGTGGTACAAGACTGCAGACGGGGACGTCTCAGACCGCCAGTCCCCCAAAGACGGAGCATCTGTCGGAGGAGCGGCGGAGGGAAACGCTGAAGGTGCAGTGGGGGGTACGACAGCACCTATAAGGAAAAGTTCCTCTGAGAGCAAGTTTACAGGAACTGCTTCCCCGGATGCTGCAAGCCCGACGCCTTCACTGACAGCTGCCACGGACGGCAGCGTCACCCCAGCGAGTGCCCCGACCCTGACTGTTCTGCTGCTGCTGCTGGTGGTGGCCGGGAGCTCATGCCTTGGACCTTAAACTAAAACTTTACCCAGCTTTCACCTGGAAGGTCTGTGGAAGTCTGAGCTCATCTGAAGTGCCCTTGACAAAGACACTGAGTAGATGATAGTTGTAGGTGTGCTGCACTGTCACTGAACATCAACCAAAAGGAGGACGAACTGATGTGTTAAATTCAAATCCGATCACTCGCTGTGCCTGGACAACAACAAGGGTACAAACATAATCTAACTTCCCTGAGGTCAAAGGGCAAGTTCACAAAATATATACACATATAAACAGACAAGAAATGAAGCTATACGCTGATTAAATAGAGACTATTTAAATAAAGGTTGCTGAGGTGCATCACCCAAAACTAAGAGGGGCATTCACCTTTAACCCACAAACTAACAGCTCTTAAAGATCCCTCAGATGCAAAGTTCTTTTGTGATGTGGGTCAACTGTAACTTTAATTTGCCTCGCCATCTTATTAAGTACAATTAAATTAACAGACTCGATTTCAGCTGAAAGTAAACTCCATACAAAACTAACATTCCAGTGTCTCCGGGCTGCGCACATGCTAAGGCCTGTTTATGGGACGTATTTTCTGAGATCTCTGGCCTCCCCTGCCTGACTTCTGCTGAAATTACACCACTCTTTTAAACAGAAGCCTCTTTTATACCATTGTTGTTTAGGAGGCTTAAATGGCTGAACTCCTCTATGCTGCTACATTTTCAGTTCTGGTATTATCCCCCACCATCAGGAGATCTGCAGCATGTCAGCACTTAATTTAAATAGATGTTGTCTCTGCCTCTTCCACATCCTCACCCCTCAGTGCTCCTTAATGCAGTATGCTGGAAATAAAATAAAAACATGTTTTTCTTTTTGCAGCTCATGTAAATGTGTTATTTATTTTTCATTAAAATATACACTCAAGACAACGATGGTATCTAAATCATTGCAGTTACAGAAAGAGATCATATGTACACGGGCGCATCTTGATTGTACAACAGAAGATGATTAATAATACATTTACATATGTGGTGAACAAGACGACGACATCTCTCTGGTGTCTCCTCTCTGGAAAGAAGGACTTTCAAACGTCCACTCTGAGGACACTTTTGCTCATCCAGAAACAGAACATCGATATCTTCACAGCCAGCCACGGGTTACGTTTGAGCCAATTTCAGTATCGTCAAGGGGTTTACCTAAACTTTAATACACATTTTTACATTTTAATGATGCTACTAGGAGACGTTGAAGACGATCCGCAGCCACGCTGCCGCTGTTAAAGGCTTTTATAGCACGTCTCCGAGCATCAATATTACGCCCAAGACTGAAATGAATAGTCACCTTGCTTGCAATATTGCTCTTATAACCTTTACCAAAAAAAAGGAAAAAGATAAAAGGGCTCCAGTAATTACTTCAAATAAATCATAAAATACCACTGACGAAAAAAACAAAATCCAATTAAATAAAAATAAAACAACGCTTTTCATGCCATATCACACACTGTTGTGTTAAATAGCCTGTCTGAGTATTAGTAAAAACCCGGCACACGAACCGTGATCTACGACAAGACTGACAGAAACACCTCCGTAATGTCGTTAAATCATCTACGTTTCATGAGAGCACGTGGCTCGAAAGCAACAGTGAGGCGAAACTTCAATATTTGTTTAAATCATTGAGTAAAGCAATAAATATTGACTTTGTGATCAGTTAAATATGAGTTCATGTTGGATCAAATCCAAAGGCCGTGTCTGGACTCCATCCAGCAGAACGCCTCTCATGCTGAAGAAAAAGGAGAACTTAGAAATGCTGAACCACCACTAAAACAGTCATTATTAGTCAGTAACTGTGAGACAGAGAACCTTATCTGGTACTCGTGTCATTTTTAGGAGCGTGTCTTTGCCACAAATGCAGAATTAACACAGATGCCAAACGCGCGTGTTCCACTTCACAGAGGTGAAACCCCGTCGCTGGAGCTACAACCTCCAACTAATTTATTCAGGACATTAAACAGCTCATTTAAAAACTGGCAAAGAATCAACAGCCATCCTTCCAGGCTAATTTAATTGACCATTTGAGTCTTTCGAAGCCACGTCCCGTATTGTTTTAACCGGCTGAACTGAAGCTGATCCTTGATGAAGCGGTCGGCAGGCTGACACAAGCAACTGAAACGTTCCGAAGACGAAAAGAAACGGTTTTTTCAAATTTCATGAATAATTCTTGAATGTGGGTGAATTAATCATCTTTCCATGAGCTGCCTTCATCATGCTATGAATCTGAAAGCTCGTTTCGCATGTTCGCAGGGGGTGAGTTGAGGGAAGTGATGTGCAAAATGTCCATGCAGACCTCAAATCTGAATATCACACGAGCAAAAATGATGCTTGAAGTGAACTGAATTATCACTGAAGTGTTTTAAACTGATTTGTTATTTAGAAGCTACACAGACCCAGGTCAGTAACCATCGCCAGCCAGTCAGCCGTCTCCAGATATCTGGTTGATTTCAACAGAAACGTCACCGATTTCATAGACAAGAATTTCACTCATCTCTGGGCTTCCAATTCTTTTTCAACTTTGTGTAATGAAGACGACACCTTTGGGCCTGTTTTTCTATTTTTTAAGCAGAAATCATGTAGATAAATCTGTTACATGCACTTTACAGATGCTGATGAACAGACGTGTGGTTTTGCTTGTTCGCTACAAAGAACCGATGGCCCCATGGCTAACTCTGCTGCTGCTGTTGGATTTCAACGTCAAATCAAGTTGGAATGTAAAAGTTGGCAATAATCACAATCACGGTAATAATAACTACCTGTAGCTTGTCAATATTTTACCGCATAAACAATATTCAGACGTATTCAGGGCTACCTTGGATCATTTTTTCCGGCCATGCTATCAAAATCACCTTAGATCACACTGCCACATAAAAGGACAGAGATCTGTAGCTTTTCCTGCAAGAAATGCATATTTTAAAGGCTGACGGCCTCTTTTGAAAAATGTGAAAGAATCTGAGTGGCTGAAGTGAAACATTTGGTAACACGGAAACTCATTAGACAGCAGCCGGTGCTGTCTGAGCTGGATCCCAAAGAGACAGACACACAGGGTTTATGAACAAACAAGCATGCTGAGCAAACGGAATAAATAAACACAACA
The DNA here is from genome assembly GCA_018398805.1 of Hirundichthys speculiger. Classification (NCBI taxonomy): domain Eukaryota; kingdom Metazoa; phylum Chordata; class Actinopteri; order Beloniformes; family Exocoetidae; genus Hirundichthys; species Hirundichthys speculiger. The sequence continues at coordinate 1,086,047 of JAGFBZ010000229.1, forward strand.
AAAACACGAACACTCACACTGCTTTAATTTGGCCTGCAGTGAAATAATCCATTTGTTGCATAAAGTCAAAAAATAGACTTTCTGTTCCTGTGCAAAAGTCACTGTCTTGTGAGCAGTTTTTCTTTTTTACTTGCCTCTCCAGACGCAGAAATATTGCCGCCATCTGGGGAGGATTCGCTAGTGCAATCTGAACAATGCAGGCTGGACGGAAAACGGCACCCCTCAGACCGGAGAGTGGAAAGAGAAAAGCATCCACCCCACCTTCTTCCAGGATCCGTTTGTGTCTGCTCGGGGAACAAATGCCTCCAAGAGGGACATTAGTTGAGAGATTTTGTTTCTTGACAACTTGATTAGAAGGAAAGAGAAGGAAAAAAGTCAACCCCCCGAGAGCCACGTTTGCGCAATTCTTTAGAGCTCTTAGAACACAGACATGGTCATGACGAAATGGCAAACAGATAAACTATTAGTGGCAATCATCCAGCATGCCAAGCGCCAAGCGGGGATGGCTCCGGGACTCCAGTGCTACGTACGAAGGGCTTCGCTGCTTTCCATCATCCTCGCCCAGGATGAGGTGAACTGTGAAGCTTGGATGGGTGTTTGGTTGAGGCGGGATGGCGTTACTTGCAGATCGCCTCTAGAGCGTCCAGAGTGCGTTTGATGTCTCGCGAATTTGTGCGGCCAGAGTGTGTATGGGCTGCATGGAACGATCCAACTCCTCGCAACGAGCCATCAGAGTGTACATACCCTACAAGACAAAAAAAAAGAAAGCACAGGCGATGAAAAAACTGATGCCTTGAAATTATGGCTATGGTACAGAGCCTTGCAATATTCATACTCCCTTGAACTTTTCCACATTTTGTCTCCTTACAAGCACAAACTATTGGGATTGTATGTGATAAACAAACACAAAGTAGTGCATAATAATGAAGTGGAAGGAAAATGATATGTGGTGTTAAAGATTTTTTACAAATAAAAATCTGAAAACTGTGGCAAGCATATGTATTCAGCCCCCTGAGTCAATACTTTGACCAACAGCACCTTACCTTACAGCAATTTTCAAGTCCTGCCACAGATTCTCAATAGGATTCAGGTCTGGACTTCGACTGGGCCGTTCTAACACGTAAATATGCTTTGATCTGAACCATTGTAGCTCTGGCTCTATGTTCAGGGTCGTTGTCCTGCTGGAAGGTGAACCTCCAGCTCAGTCTCAAGTCTTTTGCAGCCGCTAACAGGCTTTCTTCCAGGATTGGCCCGTATTTAGCTCCATCCATCTTCTCATGAACTCCAGGGCTTAAAGTTAAAAAAAAGTCCTGAGCCTGAACTTTTTTCCGGGGGTGCAGTGGATCCAACGCATACACAAATAGGCAATTTGGCAAACAACTTTTTGGCATTGTGCTTAGTAATGTACAAGATGACCTTCAATTTAAATTTTAGAAAGTAAAGGTTATTAAGTTATAAGTGAACACATGTGAAACTGAGTCAAGCCAATTAATCTGAGTCATTTAACAACCATTTAATTCAGTAAAGGGCAATTTGTACAAAAAAAAAACATAAATTGCAACTTTTCCATCATTTTTGTTTAAAACAATGGCAAATTAAGTGATAGAAAATATATTCCATTTAGTCTTGACTCCTCTCCTCTTTGACATATTTGCAGAGGCAGTTATTATGTTATTAGATGTTATTACTCTGGATGTGTCATTAAAAAAGCAAACCATTACATTCAGAGAAAACATCCATCCTTTGAGCTTATCAGACAGACGTTTCTTGAATTTTCTGGAGCTATGCCATGTGTGTTCATATAACTGGCATGCTTACTGGAAACGGGCAGTTTTTAAGGCGTTTTTATCAACGGCTCCTTTTTTTTTTTTTTTTTTTACAAAGACGTACGAGCGGTTGAGTGATCGTAAATGATCAAATCATGTCTCGCAAAAAACCAGCACAAACGTATTTTCAAGTCACAAACAGATCAGTCATCGCGGCCGCTAATCCGCTGTGGCTGTTGCTCCCGGTTAACGGCTTGTGTTGGAGCGCGCGGACAGCTGCTTTATGCCTGGCGCCTCCTTTGTGACGTTGAAGAGCTTTTTTTTGCAACTAGATGGATAGATTAATTTCCTGGAGCACAACACACAAAAACAGTTACCAGGCTCCCGAAGCTTCTGGTACCCAAACGGCTAACCGTCTCTGACCCTTATCCTCTATCCTGCCCAGAGACACTTGAATGTTGCCTCCATTCGAACAACTACTGGCTCACCTCGGATGGTGCATTCAAGACCACTCAGAGATTACGTGTTTGTGTATGTGTCCCCCCCCCCGAATCATAGTCAAACACCGGAGATCCGGCACGGTGCCAGAATACTTTAAGCCTTGTGAACTCTGACCAGCTTCCCTGTCCCGCCTGAGGAAAAGCATTCCCACAGTATGATACTGCCACCACCATGTTTCACAGTGGGGATGGTGTGTTCAGGTTGACGTGTTGTGTTGGGTTTCCACCTCATAGCATTTTGCATGTCAGCCAAAAAGTTCAATTTTGGTCTCATCTAACCAGAGCACCTTTTTCCACATGTTAGCTCTGTCCCCCTACATGGCTTCTGGCAAACTGCAAACAGGACTTCTTATTGCTTTCCTTTAACGATGGCTTTCTTCTTGCCACTCTTTCATAAAAGCCAGATTTGTGGAGTGCACGACTAATAGCTGTCCTGTGGGCAGATTCTCCCAGCTGAGCTGTGGATCTCTGCAGCCCCTCCAGAGTTCCCATGCACCTCTTGGCTGCTTCTTTGATTAATGCTCTCCTTGCCCTGCCTGTCAGTTTAGGTCAGGAGTGTCCAAAGTTGGTCCTGGATGCCCGCTATCCTGCAGGTCTTAGATGTTTCCCTCCTTCTGCACACCCTGATACAGGTGACTGTGTCATTAACAGACATGTGCCGACCTTGATGAAAAGATGATGGTCATTAAACAGGATCAGGTGTGTTAAAGCAGGGAAACATGCAAAACCTGCAGGGCACCGGCCCTCGAGGACCAACTCTTGCCCCCCCCCCCCGGTTTAAGTGGACGGCCATGTCTTGGAAGGTTTGCAGTTGTGCCATACGCTTTCCATTTTTGGATGATGGATTGAACAGTGCTCCGTGAGATGTTCAAAGTTATGGATATGTTTTTATAACCTAACCCTGCTTTAAACTTCTCCACAACTTGATCCCTGACCTGTCTGGTGTGTTGCTTAGTCTTCATGATGCTGTTTGCTCACTAATATTCTCTAACAAATCGCCGAGGCCTTCACAGAACAGCTGTATTTATACTGAGATTGAAGCACACACAGGTGGACTATATTTACTAATTAGGTGACCTCTGAAAGCAGATGGGTGCATTGGATTTTATTTAGGGGTATCAGAGTTATTTGTAAAAAAAATCTTTAACACGTCATTTTCCTTCTACGTCACAATTATGCACTACTTTGTCTTGGTCTATCACATAAAATCCCAATAAAATACATCTGAGTTTGTGCTTGTATTGTGACAAAATGTGAAAAAGTTCAAGGGGTGTGAATACTTTTGCAAGGCACTGTATACAAGGAGAGGATAAGAATAAAATATAAATGGATTTCTCACTGTGGCCTTGATTAGCTCTGAAGATAAAATTGTGTTGCAAAGTTGACTGATGCTTGTTTACCAGTTGACTTAAGTTTTTTTTTTCTAATCATAACATAATTCCCTTAATACGTTAGTACTAAGCATACAAAATATCTAATGCATTCTGTTAGACTGAATTATGGCCCAAAATATAAAGATAATAACAACCTAAAATATCCATCGGGCACTTTATTGCTTTATGTCAAAGTGTCAAACACACAGAGAGGACGTTTGTCACCTTTATACTCATGTCTACAGACTCTCCCAGGCTGTCAACTGAGTCTCTGTAGGTCTGGATGTAGCCGACACTCAGAGCTGTCATCTGGATGAACCGGCAGGCAGAGAGATCAGGTGATTACAAACACAGGCACACAGGACATATAAGATAAATAAATGTAAGCTAAGGAGAGGAGATAAACAGACTGTGTTCAAGTAGAAGTCAGCTGTGTTCAGATCAGTAATGTCTGTATGTATAATGCATGCATATATTTTTAACAAAAATTACAGTGGAACGGGGATGGATAAACAAAATACCTTAAAGCTGAGTTAAAAAACAAAACAAACAAACCAGAACTAATAAAAGGGGAACAGACTCACATTCTGGATGGTTCCATTGAGGCTCCGCATCATCATCTCCACACTGTGCGCCACATCCTGGGCGTGTCTCTGGAGGTCCGACAGGACTGAGGGATCGATTGGCGGGATATCCGCCGGTCTCCGTGACAACCTGCAGCTTCTGTAGATGGGACCTGAACAGTCCGCTGAAAAATTTAAATTAGATATGTAATAAAGGAGGGGAAAATAGAAGACAAAAAAATAAGAGTCACTGCAGGCATTAGCTCTATAATCAGGCAAATAATAAAATTATTCTAAAAATAATTTATTAAAAAAAAAAAAGATGCACAAAACAAATTCTGTACACTTAAAACAAACAAACAAAACAAAAAACACTTCAAAAGCAGCTTCTACTTCAGTTCAATAGACAGTATGCAGGGGTCAGTAAATTTAAAGCATCTTTGAAGGTTTCCTGTCCATCAATAGTAAGACGTCAATAATAAATCCTTCCAGTCTCAGCAAAGCGTGCGAGTCATCCATCTGAACTGAATCAGCACGCTGAAGCAATGTTCTGCCACGGAGGGCATGCTGGCTGTTTAAACTGAACACCCAGTTTAGCTGGGACTCTTGTTCAGACTGGTTTCAGAGTGAAGGGCTGTGTTTCAGTCTCCTGAAGAACCAAGCGAGACAAACAGCCCCCAGTGGTCAGGTTGTGTCATATCAGTCTGCTCATTTCTGAACTGGTTTTATATATTTCACTTTTGTTCCAGTGGAACCAACCAGGGAACTCCAACCTGTCGATCATGTTTACTCAAAAATATTGAGAGAAAATCTTTAACTATTAGCTCCTTCATTACATCAAGCCCTGCAGGGACCAACAACCTTCTTTCAGCAAACATCTGACATCTGAACAGGCTCCACCCTCCTGAATACTCTGAACAGGATGGAGTGAGTCCATCCTGTTCGCACACAGATGGAGTTCCAACCAAAAAGAGGAAAAAGAAACATTTCTTTAACTGAAATCCAAACTGCCTCAACCCTCCACTCACAATCACTGCAGTCCAAACTGGGCTTGGAGCTCATTTTGATTTTCTGCTCCAAGTTCTTGGTGATGAAGTTGGTCAGGTCTCCTTCATGGCTGACTGTCCCCTCTAGCTCCAGAGCAGAAGAGATGGTGGCCCGCCGACCCTCTGACTGCCCACTTCCTGGCCCCCCCTCTGGCTCCTGAACCACCTGGAAAGAGCAAGCCAACATCAGGAACGCATAGATTATAAAATACTGCCAATTATAACTTACAAAAACAAATCTCAAAATCATTTTAATGTACTTTTGGGCCCAGAAGTGTTTGGACAATTTTTCATATTTTGCTTTTATACAGCACCACAATGAATTTTACACAACACAATCATGATGTGTTTACAGTGTGGACTTTCAGTGTTAATTTAAAATGTTTCAGCCAGGGACAGTCCGTCCCCTCATCACTACGAGGAAAAAAAAAAAAAAAAAAAAGATAACTGTCTGGAGTTGATATCAGATACTGAGTTGACATTTGGCAGCTAAGTGTCTGGAGCTACCACTATGAAGTCCAAGGAGATCTCACTGCAAATGAAGGAGGCCAATAATTAGGCTGAAAAAACTACATGAATCTAGAAAAGAAAAGCAAAAACCTTAGATGTGTCCAAATCAACACTGAAAAGAAAAAAGCACCAGTGAGCTCAACAACATCAAAAGACCTGGAAGACCACAGAAGACAACTTCCTTTCCTCAGTGGAGAAACACCACTTCACAACAACAACAACCACAGAAGTCAAGAAAACTCTATTAAAGGAAGCTATCATTGTCAAAATCTACAATGAAGAGATGCCTTCAAGAATGTAAATGCAGACTTAAGACACGGTGAAAACCACTGCAGACATTTAAGAAGATCAGATAAGACTTTGACAGAAATCATATCCATAAAAAAAACTTAAAAAAAAAAAAAACAGTATTCCATGTTTTGGAATTGGATTCTGATGGGACTGATGCTATATCAGCGCTTCACAGTGCAGATGCATGATGACCATAAACATACCACAAAAGAGACTCAAGACTTTTTGGAGACAAATAAATTAAAAATTCTTCAAAGTTCCAGTTGCCTGTTCTCAAGACTAAACTAAAGACAAAACTGAAGCCAGAACGACCACCAAACCAGCAGCAGCTGAGGATGGCTGCAGTCAGGATCTGACACACCGTCTCCAGGGAGGAAACTGACGTCCATGGTCTCCAGACTTCAGTAACTGAAAACAGTTTTCATCCAACTATTAAACATTATGCCAACACTTACAATTATGCCACTCTGTCCAAATATTTTTGAGCCCAGGAAAATGGAGGTACTTTACTTAAAACAGCTGTAATTCCTAAAAGGTAAATGCCATATTTTGTGAAACTTTCTACAAACCATCACATCTTGACTGTTTTATTTTGAAGAAAATGTCAAAAAAGATAAAAACAAAGGGCCTTGTGCATTTCTAAAGTCAAGCTCTAAAGGGGAACAAGAAAGAACTGAACTACAGGAAAGACACAGAACCGACCTCCACACGCTTGACTGATCTCATCCAGGCTCTTGCTGTCCTGCATCCCCCGGACATTACGAACCCACACCTGGGCCATGATGTGTGGAGGACATGGCACATCTTCTGAAGGAAGAAGAGCAGGGAGAGGAGAGGAAGAGGAGGAGGCACCTGGGGCTGATGAAGAGTAGTGGCGTGAAGCCTGTAAACGTGGGTGAGGGGAGTTTTTTTTTTTGTTTTTTTTTAAAGAGAAACAACACAAGAGGAAGTGAGAAAAAGTGAAATAATTGTTCGACCAACTCATGAGCTAAAAATGTTTCCTGCGCTTCGTCTCTCTGCTCATTCTAAGGCAGCTTCTCCTCTCAGTTTCTAAGGTTCAGGTGTATCAGATGAATACAACTATGATCACCTTTCTGAGCTTCATTCTCACTAAAGCGCCTATTTGGAAGACAAATGTTAACTCATCTATATTTATTTGCATTGTTTTTAGCTGAAATCATACTCCTGGCAAAAGTCAGCTGTTTTATTCTGTTATTTTCATGATGCCCTCTATTTCCTCTGCTACTCAGAATTTAATAAACCTGAAAGGATAAAAAAATCTAACAGTCCACTCACGTCTGCGTCTGCTCTCCGTCCTGAATGCTTTTTCCTCCCCTTGCTTTTATTCTTCTCATCATTCCGTTTCTTCTCTCCATCTTCTTCATCACCCTCCTCCTCCTCCTCTTCCTCTTCCTCCTCCTCCGGGCTGTCATTACATCTCTCTTCTCTCTCTGCTTGTGTTGGCCATCTGTCTGCAGTGACAGGGCCTCCCTTCTGATGCGAGTCTCTGGAGTCCCCAAGCTGGAGCGAATCCCACTTGAGGACTTCATCTGGTGCGTTTGCAGTCTTAGAGGCCCGAGGAACGTCAGAGTCTCTGGATCCTGATTCTGAGTCTCTTGTCCTCATCCCAGACGGGAAGGAGTGGTCTGCCACCCGAGGACTGTGTGACGATAAACTGCGTGTTCTCTCATTAATATTGGTCTCTGTATCAAAGTGGCTTCTACCATCATTAATGTTATTTTCCACATTGACATGATTCCCTGTGTGACCGAGGGACCCGTCCCCTGATGCCTCCCCAGAACCAGGTATTGTGTTCCCCCCACATTTCACAGAGAGCGGTGCATGGGGGCCGTTCTCCAAAACAACCGGTGTTGCGACTCCATTAGCTGTTTCTGGCACTTCAGTGCCAATGACAGGGGAGAGACTCATCCCTCCACCTGCTGGTTAAAGAAAAAAATAAAATAAAAAGTTATTGGAACCCTTCAACTTAAAAAAAAAATTATTCCAGGGGATGGACGAAGTGAAACTCCTTTTAGCAAACTGTGATTCAACAAAATTATCCTAACTGAAATCCTGCACTCTCCAGGGAACATCAGTATGAATCCACCTATTTCATTTTCTCAATGATCAGTGTTAAATAAATGTTTTACAATATCAAGTATGGACCAATGTTAGAAAAAAATATTGTGTAAATCAGGAATAATATCTGATCAAAGAACAAGTGAAGAAACCTCATCTGACTTTTGAAAAATTACTTTTTTATCAAAAAATAAATAACAGCTTTTGATTAGGTGAAAAAACAGCGGAGTATTCAATAAAATAAATTACATTATTGTAAAATAGAGATTAGCATGAATGCCTTCTGGCTTTTTCTCTTCTGTAAAATAAATTTCTTCTTCACAATTACCAGAGAACACGACGCATACACAATTAGTTATCAAACAAGTTTTCTCAACTAATCATTGGTCACGTGCACATTTTTCACCTCCAACTCTTCCTTTACAGATTTTTGAACTCTCTCAGGTTCAGTTGTTTGTGTGAAGAGAGTGAGGCCAAAACAAGATGTACACAATTGTTAGGCAGTGTCATTATTGGTGAAAATGGATAAAAACTGATCAGTTGCAGGGAAAACTAAAAGTGCTGAGGATGGACAATCATAACACTGAGGACCCTCAGCAGGGTGATGCTTTTTAATTATTCTTCCATTAATTATTTTTTACCTTACACATTGTGCATAAGGCTTTCCTTGCTGTTCTGTAGTCACGGTAATAAACCACAACATGCCTCCCAGTGGCTGTCATCATGATGTGTTTACCGAGCGGGGGGGAAAAAACAATTTCTGTATATTCTAAGCTGATGTATTGATTGGCAACATGGTTAAAGTTGCAAAACACATCACAAGACTTGTGGGCCAGCGTCCTTTGGACAGACAAGATCTAAGTGGAGACGTCTGGCCAAAATGCCTTTGGTGAAGACAGCATGTCAGCATGTCAGCAGACACTTAGTGACCATGAAATTTCCTATATACAAAAGTATTCTAGCAGACCAAGTAGACCAGCAAATCTACAGCAGAATGCTGAACGGCCCAAAGTCCAGAACTCAACCTAATAGGGGAAACCCAAGTACCATGAAAATGGTATCCACTGATTGGTTTTAACTGGTGCTGCCAGCCGTTATCACTGGCAGCTTATCATGTAAATTTCCGGTTTGAAGCAAATCCCCACAGATTCAGCAGGACCTTAACAGAGCTGAACATAAAGTAATGCCGACCTACATCAATGAACTGAAACAACATTTTAAAGACTGGGCCAAAATTCCTCTGCAAGAAATCACAATAACATCATACAGACATTAATTACTTTAAGTTAAGCTCCTAAAGGTGAATCTACAAGCTAGTGATTTATGAGGCATTGTTATTTCCACACACAGCCTCTGTATGTGTCTCTTAGATTTACTAAAAAGAATAGTGACACAGAATAATGAATAATGAAAACCTCTGAACTGAGAGAGGCTTTACTTTCTTGTCACATGACAGTTCATACTCAGATTTGAGGTTAAATACCATTTCAAACTGGCTGAAGGCGCCGTATCTGTTCAACGTAATGCTGAAGAGCTCTTTATGCTCTATAATCATGCACAACCGTGCACAGTAATCATTTAGCGCTAACACTATGAGAGATACTAAAGAAAGATATTGAACTAATATTTGTGTGGAAAAAAAAACATTTGGATTCATTCAAATGATGTAATAAGAATGAAATCAGTGATTTTTCTCTTAACCTCATAAGAAATTTAATGAAATATGGACCCGTAGATTTCAAGAAGGGAAGATGAAGAAGTTAAGGATTTAGACATATGTTAAACAGCATTTTATTGATTAAAAAAAAAAAAATTTAATCTGTATTTTACATAGATTAGGAAAAAGCATGGTTATTATCCTGGAAAAGTTTTTGTCTAAAAAAAAAAAGAAAATATTCCACAGATTATATCCAATTAATTCAGTCATTATGAAGTATAAGATAAATATTGCCCATCTTTGTTGTTTTTGTCAATTTACAAAGGAATCTTTGAGTCATTTTTGGTAAGTTCCTTTAGTCATACCCTTTGGTGTGACAACAACCTTCTTTTAAACAGGAAATTTGATACTCATCTTAACTCAAAACTGCATTTTATTTGGCCATTTTGATAAAGAAATACCTAAAAAGAAAGCGTTTAATATCAATTATCTTTAGAAAAAGAGTGCTGAGTTTTATATATGTATGAGGGAATTTAAACAGAGAAATGAAGGAACCTCACTTCCCTACTTTGTTGCGTTAGAGCAGGATAAAGTCACTGTTTCTCTCATACTTTTGAAGCAACTTCTGTTTCATCCGTGTGTGACAAATTTAAATGATCTTTCCATTAAGAACTAGACATTTGTGTGAGTTTCCATGGACTGAATGAAACTGGATAGCCAGAAATAGGGTTACTGAATTTCCCAATATTATTGCATCTACCTACTTCTCATTCCAGCGCCGATGCAAATTTTTCATGCCCCACAAGTTATATTAGTCTTTTCATTTTCTATTACAGTTAATAATAGAAAATGTCACCGACAACAAGTCACAGACTTTAAGGTTTTAATTGTAACAAAGATACTAAGATGTCTTTGAAACCCACAGTTTTGTAGATGTGAAGTAAAGCTGATGTTGTTTTACAACATGGTTATGTTATGTTTGGTGTCCCAGTTATGTTAGTCATTTCTTGACCTAGGTCTAAATTGATCATTGCAACATTTCCCCCCAAAAAAAGAGCCAGTCAGTCTTAAGTAAGTTGTGTTTTCCACACATTATAGGACACACTTCAAAAGGAAAAAAACACTTTAAATGAACTCAAAACTGACCTTTCGTCACACTAATGAACCCCTTTTTATGGAAGTACAAAAAATCAAAAAACCCAACCTTTTAGGGGTACAAGGGTCCATCAATCAACACCAATTTACTGATGAATGATCCAACAGCACTGATACAAAAAGGAAAATATTGATCAGACATTTGAACGTGTAATTATCATCAAAAGATATTACCAGGTGGCCCTTTTGTTGTTGTTTTTATTTGTTTTTGTTTTATTTAACAAAGGATATGGATAGTTTATCATATAATCAACCCAGAGATAAAAATTTAAAATGATATATTAGTTACCAACTGAGTGATTGTGTCTCCTATTGTTCGCTAGCATCTGAATCAAATCAAAATCATATTGTGGTATCCGTTAACACTGAATCTTCAATGAGTTAATCGATGTGATATTGTATCAGGATAAAATTTGTCATGTACACCCCTCCTCTGCCTGACTGAAATATTTCACAAACTCTAAAACTATGAAAACTAGAACCATAGATGATGAATTTAAGTTGTGATTTTTTTTTGCATTCATTTTCCTTTGATTTTCGTAGCTATTCAGTCATTTATTGTAAAATTTTATTTCCTTCTATTGTTTCAGATTTAATTTCCTTTTGAACTAATTTAGATATTTAGGTTTTTTTTTTCTTTTTTTCGCTGTTGCATTAACTCAAGCATTCCTTTATTAATGTTGTTAACTACATGTACACTCATTGTGCTGATGCAAATTTCTTTAATAAATTAAAGACAAAGTAGCACTAGCATATATTGTGCTAACTCGGTGCTAATAACATCTTGCATTGAATAAAGACAACACCCGTAAAGCCAACACTTTATAACCTTCTAGATAAAGACATGAAATGACAACAGAAAGCGTGTGTCATCGCAGAGGAAGTTGCAGCTCTGCTGTCTTCAGTTCGCACCCTTTGACACCTCGATGTCGAATGTTGTTAATATCGCAGCTAACGTTAGCTCCAGGCCTCTAACTCAAACAGAAGACCAAACCCGCTTTTAATTGTCTGACACAGTTACATAGTAATATGTATTTACAGATTATATCCACATGTCTCGCACAAAAGCATTTTAAAGTGTTTCTACACAGCTCAAATGGTCGAAAAACAAACACTCACCAGAGCAGCAGTCCCAACCCTGTAAGATGTAAGCAACAGTTATGTCCGATCAAAATATCCTTCCCCATAATAGTTGCCAAAACAATAGTTCCGCTTACTAAACTAAAGAAACCGTTTTGCTAAATGTGACTTAATTTATTACGTTACAGTGAAGTATTCAGCGTCATAAATATTTAATTAGTTTAATTTTCTACAGAAATCCTCAAGTCACTTTTATAGAAGGACATATGTTTCATTTTCTGAAAAAACAATGAGCATGAATTTACTCACGTAATTATCCGTTTTAAACGCGCTTTCAGGCGACTTAACTCGGATTAAATAAAGTTTTCTGATTCTGACCACAAATGCTGTAATCTCTGCTGTGAGAGTTTATTGGTTTTTGTCCCCGTCAACACGGTTCATTGTGCATGTACCTCTGTTCTTCCAACAGATGGCGACAAACACCACGAGCCCTCGGGCTATAACTTCCTTGAGATAGCAAGTTGCAAATAGATGATTTCATCATGCCAAGTGTGGAGATACAGATCAGAGGTCTGAGGCATCTTCGAGCTGGAGCTTTTGCATTATAGCTGTCCTGCTCTGTCCTTTCAGCCACAGCAGGGCAGCTGAATTAAGGCTAAAAAAATATATTAACCCAAAATAAAAAGAGTTAGGAGAATATGGAGGGAAAATAGTGCATTAAATTTTACTTTTATTTATATGCAGACAATATGAATCCAATGTATTTCATATGTCTTCTTGTCAACTTCATTTCATTTGTGGATAAGGAGCCATTTTGCATTTTGAGCACCCAAAAAAGTTGGAACAGTAAAGCTTTTACCACTTTGATGCCATTCCGTCTTACAGCTCTGAAAAGGAAGGTCTTCTCACGTTGATTATATCAAACTATTAAGCATTTCAGTTGTTACGGTATTTTGTCTCATTCCTTCTGCAAACATGTTAAGGTGCGAAACAGTACTGGAAGGTTGTCACTTTTTATTTTTGTTCAAAGTTCTCAACACATACACTACTGGATACAGTAGGTTACAGTAGTGAATATGGGGAGTGTTCCTGTTAGGTTACTGCAGTTCCCATACCCTTTTATTCCTCAGCTATACCTTTGTGATGTGTGCAGTATGTGGTTGTAGAGTTTATTGCTTTAAAATACATGGGCGTCCTTGGAAAATGTATCATCTTCAAGGCTGTTTATGTTGCTCTAAAATCTCACTGTATTTATCTACATTAAGGCAAAAACACTGACACAAACCATTTCAGAAGCTGGCATTTGGAGTTTTTGCTGACAACATCTGGGATGGTCCCATTCATCTTTGGTCCAGAGCCAACAGAATACATTTCTTCGAAAGCAGATCTGGAACATTGATTTGTCTGACCACAGTGCACATTTCCTTGTGCATCTCAAATGCCTCTGAGTCCAGAGATGTCAACACCGCCTCTGGAAAAGGTTAACGTAAAGCTTCTGTTTTGAGCAGTAAAGTTTTGAGTGTCAGCTTTGCCTGTGCAGTTACACCAGCTACTGATGAAGACTGTTCTTGAAGCAGTGTCATCTGAGGGATCAGGGATATCGGGTGTCCAATTTAGGATTGCACCTTTGCCCTTTACACAGTGTCAGAAATATGAAAATATCTTCCAATTGTTGCAGTGACATAAGTAAAATTAAATCTAAGAATCATTATTTTATCTGTATTTTTCCATGTCTTCCCAACTTTTCCTGATTTGTGGCTGGGTAGCATACTGAATTCAGATACGGACTATATTTTGACCCTCGACCTACACTATATTCAGATAAAAGTATTGGCTCGCCTGCCTTCACCTACATATGAGCTTTAGTTCATCTCATTTCTAATTAATATGACGTGGCTCCACCCTTTGCCGCTAGAACAGCGTCAACTCTTCTGGGAAGGCTGTCCACAAGGTTTAGGAGTGTGTTTATGGGGATTTTTGACCATTCTTCCAGAAGAACATTTGTGAGGTCAAACACTGATGTTGGACCAGAAGGTCTGGTTCTCAGTCTCTGCTCTGATTCATCCCAAAGCTGTTCTAGGTCAGGACTCTGTGCAGGCCAGTCAACTTCATCCACACCAGACTCTGTCATCCATGTCTTTATGGATCTTGCTTTGTGCACTGGTGCACAGTCATGTTGGAAGAGGAAGGGTCCAGCTCCAAACTGTTCCCACAAAGTTGGGATCATGGAATTGTCCAAAAATGTCTTGGTCTGCTGAAGCATTCAGAGTTCCTTTCACTGGAACTAAGGGGCCAAGCCCAGCTCCTGAAAAACAACCCCACACCATAATCCCCCCTCCACCAAACTTTACACTTGGATCAGTGCAGTCAGACCAGTACCGTTCTCCTGGAAACCACCAAACCCAGACTCTTCCATCAGATCACCAGATGGAGAAGTGTGATTCTTCCCTCCAGAGAACGTTCCTCCACTGCTCTAGAGTCCAGTGGTGGCTGCTTTACACCACTGCATCTGATGCTTTGCATTGTACTTGGTGATGTCTGGCTTGGATGCAGCAGCTCCACCATGGAAACCCATTCATGAAGCTCTCTGCTCTGTTGTTGAGCTAATCTGAAGGCCACATGAAGTTTGGAGGTCTGTAGTGATCGACTCTGCAGAAAGTTGGTGACCTCTTCTTACTATGTTCTTCAGCATCCTCTGACCCGCTCCATCAGGTTACGTGTCCTACCACTTCATGGCTGAGTTGCTGTCGTTCCCAAACTCTTCCATTTCCTTATAATACAGCTGACAGTTGACTGTGGAATATTTAGGAGTGAGGAAATTTCACGACTGGATTTATTGCACAGGTGTCATCCTATCACAGTTCCACGCTGGAATTCACTGAGCTCCTGAGAGCGACCCATTCATTCACAAATGTTTATAGAAACAGTCTGCATGCAGAGGTGCTTAATTTTATACACCTGTGGCCATGGAAGTAACTGGAACACCTGACTCTGAGCAAATACTTTTGGCGATATAGTGTATCACGCAAATTGACGCAAACTGACTTTACATCAGGTATCAGGCAAAAGATAAAGACAACTGCTGCACTGGTGGGCTCGCTATAATTACCCCAAAGTACTGTGTTTTTATTCTGCCATATGACTACTAATTCACTTGATAAATGTATTTGGTTTCATTTCGGCTGACAGAGAAATAACTTTCCAGGAGGCTTAAATAATGAGAAGACCTCGGTTTGACTTATTTGCCCCCACAGTGGAAGTAAAGCCAGTGTATGTGGCTTTTTCAAGGCCTTAAATGTGGTAAACAAATTACAAAAACTGCAATGCAGGAGAGAGGATTCAAAACCACAGTGTCACCACATCTAACAGTCTTGTAAAATCTCTAATCCTCCCCATCCATCCAGGCCAGCTGCTCCCCATCTCCCAGTGGGGTTTCAGCTGTTTTATCCCACTGGCTCCCTCTCTGTGTGCGATACACATCAAAGCTGAAGACATCAACCTAAATACAATTAGACTTCATAAATAACGTGTAGTTTCCCAATAGAGCATACCGTTAACAGGTTTGATTTTTCTTGTTTAGGATATTACTGTCAGAAAGAAGCTGTTTGAGCAGATAAGTGACTGCCACATAAAAGAGACCAATTAGGAAAATGGGGGATATAAAGTAAGTTAAGACCATGAGGCTCCATACAGCTGTGGTTTTTTGTGACTAAAAACTGGAGACTGCATGTTTAACACTGCTGACCAAAAATGATGGTAAGAGCCAGGGGTAAGGGTAAGTTTCAAGGGCAAGTCTTCACTTGACTTGAACTGAGCCTATTCCTCTTCCAAATTAGATAGTACAAGAAAATAAAACTCCTCTGACAACACCAGGAAATGACTTGAAAAGCCTACACGCATGCATGCGCACAAGGCCATCCAGTGGTTGTGTTCCACTGGCCTTGAGCTGGTCAATCATCAGCTCCGTAGTTCACATGTTGAAATGTCCTTGGGTGTAGGAACGTGCTCCTTGCTTGTAAGTTTCTTTGGTTAAAAGAATCTGGGAAATGAATTTAATCTGATGGAACCTGATGTTAGACACAGAGGGATGGAACTGCACCAAATACAAGAATGCTCGAGCCGTTTTGGCCCGCTCTTCTCTTCTCACAGCTCTGCTTCAGCTAATTGACTGGGAAATAAGCTTTCCAACAGTGGAACGATGGTCTTTAAATGGTTTGCAAATGACCTAAAAGCTTTTTCCAGACTTCTCTGATTTCTCTCCTTCATGGGACCGTGTCAACTGCACCCACCTGAATGCTCCAAACGTGCAGCTACGCACTTCACAGAGGTGCTTAAACTTGCCGATGGTTCATTTAAAGAAGTGCATCTGATTAGCAGCACCAGGCAGCACCCCAACCCTCCTAATTACCGCTGTGGCTGCATTACATAATGTTACGACCTGGCGAGGAACCAACCACTTCATGTCCTGCCACATAAAACCTTGGAAAGTAAAGACAATGCAGTTTATTTATCATTTCAGTGCTGTTCTGTTTTTCATGTTTTTCCAATAATTGCTAAAAATTCATTCAGTTGAATGTTCTATGTTCTCCCTGACGTTTAATTCCAACAAACGCAGGAACCTCTCACCAAAGTTTCAGAAAACGTTTTATGGATCTCACACTCTACATCCTTTGAAAAGTGCTCAGGTGTTGATGAAAATGTATTTGAATTATTAACAAGAAATGCTGCTAGAGGCGTCTCCAACGTCAAAACAAAGTTCCACTTTGTGTGCTTCCACAGTGAAAACAGCAGGCTTGAAAGGTTTTGGTGCCTTTTTTTTTTTGAAAAAGGCCATCGTGGCTGATGTAAAGGAAAATCCAGAATCCAGATCCAGTGGTTACAGAGGAAGTGGGATTATTAAATGTCTGTGGAAATACATACATTTTCATATGGTTTCGATGGTCTTAATATGCCAGGAGAATTAGTCCAAATGTCTGAACCATCTCAGGCAGGTACAATTAAAATTTTGTCTTTAACATCATAGCAGACTATTTTATTCACCGTGAGATAGTTACTGAAAGAGGTGACATGTTCAAACCTCTTATTCCACCTAAAAACCGCTTTTATGAGCAAAATGGCGAAATGAAGTCACGACTGACTGTGGAGGGGAAAAAAGTCAAAAGGAGACATGAGTCATTCTGTGTGGCAAAAGCCAAAAGGCTCTGAGTGTTTCTTTTCATGAGCAAAAATATTCTGAAGCTCTGGGATTTTTTTTTTTTTTTTTTTTTGGTGCTTTTTGCAGCCATGCTGTGTGTTTCTGAGTCCCATGTAGGATATAATAAAAATATTGGTCTCATTTCATCTTGCCACCGTGTTGATGGACTACCCAGAGTCCTTGGTTGTCTCACTTAACAGATCTCCAGATTAAGCAAAACATCTCGAGATAGATGGTTTGCCTTCGAACTTCAGGTTCTGCAGTCATTTATAGTGTATTTCATTCATTCATTCAAGAAAAAAAAGTTTAGTGTCTGCACCACCACTCTACCACCAACTCCATGATCAGTGATGCTCACTCTGGTGCACCAGCAGAAGCTTGCAGAAGAAGAAAAAGTAACACCAGAGGAGCCGTGTCACATTAATAATGCAATACAGGAATCCACTTTTAAAGGATGCTTCTCTATCGCACCATGATATTCTGCTCCTCGGGCTGAATTATGCATACAAAGTTAAGAAAAAAAAAAGTGAGAGCAGAGTAGCTTGTGATTTACCAGAGGCCTTGATGCCAGGGTGGTGGCGTGAAGTGCAGAAGATAGCACGACAACAGCAAGCAGCTGAGAACAATGAACTGCTGCTGACCCGCTTGTTTGCCAACAGTAAATCACGGAGAGCGAAAGATGTTGGGCATCTGGCACGACTGGAACGTATCATTCAGCCATCTGACTGCTGAGCATACCAGTTGTTTGACAGTGAATGATTAAGTGCTGTAGCGCTCCACTTGGCAGAGACGGATGGTGGTTTTGTGGTCAGTGGTGTGTGGCTGCGTTGGACGACAGACAACATGAACACCAGTACGGCTGGAATGGAATGAACTACTGTTGAGGGTCCAAACTGGACATCATTGTTCAAAGACCTTCGAAGTTAAGACAAAAAACAACCTGAATTTTGACTGGGAGAGGTATAAAATTAAAATCCTCCATCTTGACAAACTCTAGCCTGAGATCCCAGCATCACTGCAGCAACTCATTCTGCTCAGCAGACTAAGTGTATTATACTGAATAATAATAATAATAAAAACCCAAATCATTTCATCAGTGTTATTATGCATTAGTCATACACATGGTTTTCTCCTGACGTTGATGCGTGCTGTAATCACTGTGCACAAGCGTGGTCGTGTGTACTTCAGACTTTAGGTATATTTATTAAAGGCCCACTAGACCACAAAACACAAACATTTCAAAGCAGAGCTTTTTACATATTTACAAAAAAAGAAAAACAACGTGTCCGCGTATGAGAGGTCGTCATCTGATGACAGCTTCATTCCAACTGCAAAGAAGTCATCCTGGAAAATGGCATAAGATGAGAACTGGCGCTGAAGACGTAAATACAGAAGAACAGGGAAACACAGAAGGACCTTGTAATGGATGAGGAGCGGCTCTGCACCACACTCTTCAGGGGAAAACAAAATGTTTAGAGCTCACTAAAATAAAAATATCTCTCTGGAGTTCCGCCTTCTACTTGTTTTAGTGTTTGGATTTGACCAATACCACATGTTACGCAGTCACATACACACAAAAATTCATGAGCCAAGGCCAGTACAAGCATCTAATTTCATATTTTTAAGTTGTTCCATCTGACGCATGTATATTTAAAGGAGACATACTACACCTGTTTTTTTTTTTACTTTTTTCTAAAAGCTTAATTTCCTGAGAGCTTAATGTAATGTATGGGGCAATAATTTGATTAAAGCGCCACAGGAATACAGTACAAAAGCAAACTTTTCGACCATGTCTTTACACCTTTGTTGGCAGTAACAGGTTTTAGGGGGTCGAGGGAACGGCTCCTCGCTACTCCGCTTCCCTCCACTGAAAGCTTCTGATTACAGATTTAGGCTATTTATTTCTGGAGCAGAGGAAATGCTGGCTGGAGGTAAAAATGGACAGCCTGGATAATTATATTCTGATCTGGGTTTGTGATGTCACGATTCCCTTAAGGTCTCAATGCTTCGCTGAACGAAGAATTTCTTTTTAATATATATTTTAACAGCACCAAACAGTAACAAGATTGTGTTATGTCAGTTTTTGAGTTTGTTGCCACTTTAGACATTCAAGTACGTGCTCAAATGCAAAGCAACATTTTCATTATATGTCCCCTTTAAACACCAGAAATGTCAGTGTGATGTCGCAACATCAATGTGAAACAAATAATCCTGATAAATCAGAGATATTAGCTTCTAACAGATGTTGGACAATATCCTGACGGAACTGACACATACTTCTGTATAATGTGTGCTTATTTCCCTTGGATTAGATTGTCAGCTTCATACTCAAACACACACTTAATTCTGTGTTTTTATGACATTTACACAGCTTCAACTTATAAATGCTCTCCCGTTCTGCTTCGTCAAACTCATTTTCAGAAGGAGCTCTGTGCTGGTGGGTTCTTTCATGTGGCTGGAAAAAACCTGGAGGCCAAAAGCCAAGTCCACATTAAGTTTCCTTGCTCTGTGGATTGGGTTGTTTTGGTTTATTTTTCCTAGAGCATCAAAAGTTCCTCCACTCCACTGTGGAGCTCTCAATTTGGCAGCTTTACTGGCTCGGCCCATTGAACTTTTGCTTGAGCTTCTCTCACTCGTGAACATCAAACGCACACTAAAACTCAGAGTAGTGTGCAGAAAAACACACAGTCAGAGGAGAAAAGGTACTTAGATCATGTTGGACTTACACTTTGGCTAAAGAACAGGCTGCTTTGCCTGAATGCCGTCAAAACATTGAAAAAAAATTAAATACATACACAATATTATTCACCATGCAGAATGGTCACATGAATAAAAGGTTTAAGTTAGTTAGACTGTCACTTTGTTCTCTCATATGAATATTCCAATTTCTAAAGCAGCAGCATTTCCTTTAAAAAGCAGCAGCAGCAATGCTGAGTTCAAGCCGGAACATTTGCTTTGCATCCACAATAAAAACAAAAATGAAATTTGAAAAACACTTTTTGCCCTAACCGCTTCACAGTGAAGCAGCTTTTAATTTTTTTCTTAAATTTTATATGCAAAACAGACAGGCAGAATCCTCCAAAAAAAAAAAAAAACTATTAAGATAAAAAAAAAGTTGCAGAAACACAAGTAGGAAGGTGCATCAGTAGAAGCAAATGATAATAAATGGACACTAGATGTACACAGAGTCAGACCAACAAACACAAACAAGTGTTGACTCTGTGAGCTGATAACTTATCTAACACTTTATAAACCAAGCTGATGACTCTGTATTACAGTAATAAATACCACTAAGAAGAAAGATAAATAGAGGTGTGGAGTTAGCTGTGTTGGTTTCAACATTAAAAACAAATCACAATTTACTTCTTTACAAAGTCAATGACGTCTCTCAGATCTGACAGGCTGAAGCCCATCAGACGCCGGTCCTGTTCACTGTTTTCTCCGATTCAACTTTATATCATAAAAGCTTCTTTATTCTACTCTGGGCCTGTGTCTTCATTTGTGGTTCAGATGGTTTTGCCCGGAGCTGCAGAACTTTTGTTACTCAAAGTCACCAAAAGCCCACCAAGTTTTGAGAAAAATACGAGTTGCATTCAAGTCTCTTGGCCCGCTTCTAAATATTTCCTTGTCCATCATGTACTAAAACATGATAAACGAAGGGAAAAAAAAGTGGAAATAAATGCATCTAATATTCTTAACAAGATCGAAGTTTTCCAAGTTAAATGTCACAACCAACGCACAAACAAATCCTTTAGGAGAGTCAGAGCTTCAGAAATGTCAGTTTCTATGAACTAGATATGATTTAATTTACTATCGACACAAAAATGCCCGTGTTTTCACGAAATGTCACGCAGTGACTGATTATGACCCTCGTTAAAGCCATTAAAAACACATCCAGTTGTGAATGTCAGAGGGTTTTTGTTTTTTCCATCAACAGATGCGTCTTTATCGACATTAGCATGATCCTAAATCTGTACGAGGCCGAACGCTCGAAACAGGACGGGGCATTTTGTCTTTTGTTCTCTTTGTTCCCACGTGGCCCAAAATTAGTGCCAGGAATGCCTCTGAATCTCACCAGATAACATTACAGAACCAAACAAAGAGGAGCACATAATGGATTCCCCAACTGTGGCGTGTTTGTGTGGCTGCGACACAGACCGCTGCTGTCCTGGGAAAGTTGATCTGCAACCCCATCAAAGCTGTCAACGTGTCTTTTCTCTGCCTTTCATCTCTTGCGGTCACACTCAGTCCATCTCGTGGTCGGACCGCACCTTACTGAAGAAAGTAACAAAAGCTCTCCGCTGCGGCTCAACTGTTTGAGAGATTGTGATATTTGTTACATATCTATTGGCTGAAATCTCTGAAATCATCGCTGTTTTTTTACTCGTGATCTCATTTGTTTTCTTGGCTGATGCTGCCTGAATAGTTGACAACTTGGTTTTGACTGTTTATATTCAAAAACTAATGATCAGTCACTGCTGGTTATTTTCCAAAGCATTGGATTTCACTTTTTTGATTTGCACATCTGATGTTTGATAGTCGGCTGTTGAACAAAATCCAAGTCCCTGTCGGTGGTTTGTCTTTGTGAAACCAAACCTCATCCATGAAATACTTTTGAGCAGTCGACCCTTGATTTTCAGACGTTTGAAGATGCTGCGTCCTTGAGACTTGAGCACAACACAAAGAAATGATTGGAAAATGGCTTTTGCAGCTATAATGACTTCTCTCTTAGGAGTCGCGCTCACTGAAAGGACGAGAAATAAATTATTTTCTGCTTGAAGGCAGAGAAGCAATCTTAAAAGATCTTTGGAGAATAATTGTGTATGTGACTTATAATTATTGGGAAAAGAAAACATACAGCATACTGATGGGTTCCCTTAAGACTGCAATTGTTTCAGAGGGGTTGAAAGACTTTTTTTTTTCTTAAATGTTGAATTTCTACTTGCAGAATAAGACTCTCTGTGGAAGCTCCAAGTACAAAAAAGTCCACTCAGATGTCCTTGTCCCGACACAGAGTCAAACATAGAGATCTGGCTACGCCGTTCATCCTTCATTCTACATGCGATGCAACTTAAGCTATTCTACTTTTGCTTTTTTATCCACAGTCATTTGTCCAAGTGAAACAGTCTTCTGCTGTCCACATCCTCCAGTACGAACTCCAGATGATTATGTGTAGCTTAGCTTGAATGTCTGTCACTATTAAGAGAGGATGCTTTTTTTTTTTCGTTTGTGGTGAAGTGCATGCGCATGAAGGAGTCTCTGTACATACAGTATGCGTGTGTCTCAATGTATAAGTTAAGTGTGTGCGTGCGTGTACGATACACAAACTGTGTGCGTGTTTGAGTCACTGTGTACGCTCAAGCGCTCCTCGGCGCCCTCTGCTGAGGTTTGCTCCTGCTCTTCCTCCCTGCTGCGCGTCCTCCTCCTCCGCCTCCACCTCCTCCTCCTACTCCTCTTCTTCCACCATGCTTGAGCTTCTCTCCCCTCTCTTTCTCCTTGAATAGCGCTGTCATGTCACCAAGGCGACGGTGGTTGCGTGGGGGGCGGTATCCCAGAGCCTTGCAGTGCTGGCCCAGGTTTGCCGGGTGAATTAGCGCCATCACGTCCTCGTACCAGGGCTGGGTTCCCGCGCTCTGGTAGGAAGTACTGGACAAGGAAGCGAGGACGCGATTGGCAGAGGGGCTCCAGACAGCGAGGCGGACGGTCACTGCAGTCCAGTGGTAGCCGTGCTCCTCCACGTGACAGTGGTAGACGCCGCCATGAGACAGCTCGGCTCGCCGAATCAGGATGCCCCGCTCAATCACCACCAGCTGGTCACCTGTTACTATCTGGAGAGATGTGAATATTCAGTATGTTTACGTTTGTTTGTCTGTAAAATGTGAATGCATTTGTGATGTACAGTTCTTTTAATGCATTTTTGCTGTATAATGCAGAATGTGAGCATGTACCTGGTTTAGCTCAGCACTGTTCTCTCCAGCCTGTTTATACCAGGTAACTGCAGCATGTCTGGAACGAGGCAGACACTCCAGGTATGTGCTGTTACCCTCAGCAACCATCATCATCCTCTGCTCCGCCTCCACCTGCAACCCGGCTGAATACATAGAGGAAAAGATGCGACTGGTTAGAGATACAGTCAATCTTTTTGTTGAAACATATACGGAGATGCGTAAAGTAAAAGTACACATTACTTCAGTCCGTCAGCTTTATGTATCAGGACATGATATAAATGGTCTGGTCCTTACCATCAAGTAAAGACCAGGTAAACGTCTGTGTGTGTGGAAAGGCCTTATGTAAGTATGTTGTTGTTGTATGGTAGATTACAACATATTACACCAGGTCATTATTTATCGACTAAACCAAAACTAACAGACGGACCTTTTCCTCATACGTGCCTCAAATCTCTTCTAAAGCCCAGTGAACTGTTTACATACAGTCTCCATGTGTTAACATGATGTCGATGGTCAAGTCGGCCCGCTGGTGGTGCTTTAATTTTGAAATTTCACTGGATTCTTTCTGCCATTCTCGTGTCAGACTTCCTGCCAACTCGATGTGTTGAGTGTAAAATGAAGCAGCCTACTGGCAGCCGAGCGTCAGAGTAGACTTGATGCATATCTCAGGTGGAGCAGCGCGAACCGTCGCTTCCAGGCTGTTGAATAGCTGAGACTCACAGCAGCTGCTGCGCTGCTGCAGTTCCACGTTCTGTGGGACTTGAGCTCAAGTTGCAGCCAGTTGTTGCGGATCAAATGCACTTGATTTATTGATCTTCAAGTGTGACCCGCTCTATAAAAGCAGTTTGTCTTGATCACTCAGTTGTGTTATAACAACGCCAGGGAGGGAAGACATCAGCTATGATGTAAAAGCAAGTTTTACGTCCCACCAATCTGGGAAAGATTATAAGACTGAATATTCAATTCATCAGGGTTTCCAGTCCTCCTACGAGTGCAAGTTCACCCCTAAGTCAAACTGAGCAATCCCCAACAACATTACAGTCTTTACAGGCCTCAGTTAGCATGTTAAAAATGTAAATTCTTGTCAGTACAATCAAGACTGAACAAGTATAGTAGAATTAAGTAAAAGTAAGATTCCTCAGTGTACTCACAGCTACACAAACACTCACAAAAAGCCTTTTTAAGCTGACTACATCTACTAAGACCAGTTGCCAGAAACTTCTTTATCTGATTGTTCATATTTAATCAGCATAATTTTTTTTATTTTATTTTTATTTATAGACAGGAGGCATCATATGTAGGGACCATATAATAATAATAATAATAATAATAAAAAAACCTGACTTGGATCCTCTGATTCTGCAAAACTGATCCCACATTCTGCTATTACTGTACATGTACTGTAACTAAAAGTCCAACTTTAACGCATCCAGATGCAGCGACGTCTAAAACAGCTAAAGAACGATTGAATGGCTGACTGGGATGAGTGCATTTCTTCCTCACCTCCTTGTCGGACACATTGAGTGAGTGGATCCTCATCCTCCCCTAAATGACGAGCATTTCTCCTGCAGACAAACACATCGCAGTTATGAAAGAACTGGAAGGTCAGAAGACTGCAAAGACATGGCGTAGACAAAACAAAGCGTGTAACAGTGATTATCCTTTACACAGCGGGGTTACTATGTAACGTCTGTCCTGATTGTGCTACTACAGAATAGGTCATGGTGCAAATGAAAGGGATTATCTAATAAAGGGAATTAGGTCCATTGTGCAGTTACTGGAGAAAAGGCCATCAAGAACATTAGGAACAACTTAATTATGTGGAAAAGAAATGCTTATAAAATAATCATATCTGCATTAATATGCTTTGACCCGCATGCACTTCATACTTTGAACTTGATTTTAAAGATTGATTCAAAGCTGACTTCAGTGGAAAAAAAAAATAGAGAAGCCTTGGTAGACATCCATTACGCTGTAATCAAGTTTGAACAAACAGATCGAGTTCAGCCTCCCTACCGGCGCACGGTGGGCATGTAGGGGCTGCACGCATGTCCGTCCCAGGTGCAGTAGGGGTCTCTGGCCAGGCAGCACTCAGCGCACGCCTGGCCGTACAGCTCACACTGGTACAGGGCCAGCTGGGACACACCCTCACTGGAGCCCACAAACAACCACTGCTGGGGGAACAATGGAACAGGGGGGAGAAGCAGAAAGAAGCATGGAAAAGGAAAAGGGAGGGAGGGAGGAATGATGAGAGAAGAAGGGCACTGAGTCCACTCCAGATGATCAACAACAAAACCACACGCATCTTGCTTCTCTAAACAACACGGCCAAGTCACATTTCAAAACTGTGATTGCGTCCACACAGGGAGTGTGTGTTTGTGTGTGGGAGCAAAAAATAAATAAATAATGTGTTGGCGCTCGCTTTCTCTCGTCTAGATATGCTTGTCAGGTAGTGTGAGCGAACTATGGATTTTTTTTTCGTGAATCCCAGACTATTTTAATAATGCAAGGTGCATTATATGTATGTGTGTGTGTGTGTGTGTGTGTGTGTGTGGGGGGGGGGGTGTATCTCTTCATCACTGCTCTGACTGAGGTGGGGTAACCATAGCAACTGGTGATGAAGTTGTCCTTGGAGAGGCACGGTGGAGAGATGAGTGATAAGTGTGATGTTGTGCATGCTAGTGTGGGTGAGCAGGGGAGTTTGGAAGTTTGACAGCGAGTTTCTGTACCTCTCATCACTTACCTTTTTCTTTGAGAGTGTCATCGCTGTCACGGGTGATTTGTGCTGTGAGGAGAGAGCAAGAAAAATGAGAAACATGCTGAGGGAACTGAAGGTGTCACAGATAAATAATTTCATATATAAAACGACACACAGCTGTGGTCTATTAGAGGTGCAGTGGAAGCCAGTGGTTTCCATTCATTTCCACATGGTAGGAACAGATATGGGATTCATCACTTCATGACTTCATTTATTTTTCATTGTCCTGGTTGATTTGAAAGGTTTGTGCTCAATTATTTTTTCACAATAATGTAGCTCGTGGAGCTAGCCAAAGAGTTTGTTAATGGACTTTTGAAGAAATAGCTATGAGAAATATGTAAGAAGCTAAAAGTTCACGCAGGGATGTCGCAGCTGAGATTCAAACCGGGAACCTTTTTATAGTCAGGCGAACAGCGCTAACCACCACACCGTCATGTGGTAATACATTGTAAAATAAAAAAATAAAAAAAATCACATAAAAAAAATAACCAGCGTTCATACAACATTATGTGTTTCCCGTACCTGAAAGACCTGCAGCTGCTCCAGCGTGACCTCCTGACTCTGACCATGCTCTCTGGGGAGATGGATGGCCTTCAGCACCAGTCCCGAGTCTGAGGAGTCAAGCATTCAACAACTGTAATAACATTTAGAATTTAAAGGACCTCGGAAGTTAAAGAAAAAACAAAGGTCCACAGTCTACCTGTGCCGATGAATAAGACATCGTAAGTGCCATCCACAGCCTCCACTCTGTCCACCAGCAGTTTGCTGAACTTGTAGTGGACACCCACTCTCACCAGGAGTGGCCGCTCACCCAGAGGCAGCACGTTTTCCTAAAACAGCGTAAGTTACATTAAGAAAATGCATCACATTAAATGTAAAGTGTTAGTCGGCTGTTTTTGAGAGCATTTGTTCAGCCAACCCCGTTGCTCATCACTAATATGATATAGGTTTATGTCCTCGGCGATGATTCAGGAAGGACTGCA
Organism: Hirundichthys speculiger; assembly: GCA_018398805.1. Classification (NCBI taxonomy): domain Eukaryota; kingdom Metazoa; phylum Chordata; class Actinopteri; order Beloniformes; family Exocoetidae; genus Hirundichthys; species Hirundichthys speculiger. Next base: position 1,112,950 of record JAGFBZ010000229.1, read on the forward strand.
CTAATTTAATCTTTTTAATTTAATTTAAGACTTTGGACAAAAATAGGAAGAAAAATGGCCACATAAAATAGGCCACGCTCTAATGAAATTACATTGATGTAATAATAAAGTGAAATATCAGCGGAACCTGCAGCAGCGGGTGAGTCCTGCTGAAGAAAATGACATCGTCAGGATACTCTCTGGTCGAGCTGTAGCTTCCATATGTGCTGCTGGGACACTGGAAGTGAGAGAGAAATACCTATTTTAACATGCTGAATTTTGCTTAAATGACTTCTGTGGTACAGCTAAAAAAATAAAATAAGACAGATCGTTTTTGTATATAAACTGGTTTAATCCAAACATCTGTATAGTCTCCATTTTCTAGGGGAAATAATTTATGTGCCTTAATATTACAATAGTCACCTGATCAGTCTGTCAAGGTATTTACCAATGAAGAAAATAAAAATATGCTTAAAAAAGACTGTTTTAAGGTTTGACTTACAGTTCCTGGCCGTGGATAAGGCACCTTGCCTGTAAACTCCGCCCATTTGTACTGAGGCCCCTCCTTATGCAGGAAGTTTCCTTTAAAAGCCCGAACAACATCCTCCATTCGATACACGCATACGGCTGAACCATTCAGGATGTCACTGAGGATGAAGTGGGAGAAGCTTGGTCAGACATCGTTTCCAGCTTATTCTCCAGGATTGGCAGCATAAATTACAACATCAGCTGAGCATGTCCTTGATTATTCCTTCTGATGAGATGTGGTGGTTTTTGGGCTCTAAGTAGGATTAAAAAAGAAAAAGATGAACTGTATGAAAAGCTGTGACTCATTGTGGCTTTTTGACTTGGATGCAGGAATTCCCTGAATGTGCTCCAAGCCAAAGTCCTATTTGGATGAATGTGGTGCTTTGAGAAGAATCAGCTCCTACTGTACCACAACACATGCCAACAACTGCAGCTGACAGCCTGATTTCTAGGAATATTTGAAGCAAAGCATTTTTAAGTGAAACCCGCCAGCAAAGTGGAAACAGAACAGATAGAAAAGCCAAGTTATAATGATTGGGTGGTTTTCCTCAGTTCATTTGGAGGATGCATATGTAATATGTAAACTCTGGTGTTCCTATGAATGAACCTCTGTTCTATTCTTCCTCACTGACAGGTCTTGTCATTGAGGAGGTAAGATTAATGTTAACTACAAATCATCTTGCAATGTAATAAATGAGGAAGCTGGAAAATCCCACGTTTGCCACACAGCTGTACATTAGAGTCTACAAAGCCACCATTACTGTATAAACATCCAAATTCAATACAATGTTTTCTCAAATAAAAAGCCACAAGGCATGATTAAAAAAAAAAAAAACATATGTTCAAAAACAATAAAATAATCTGCTGTTTGATACAGTTAAAATAAGAGAAATAATAAAAGAACAGTGACGAGATTCATATCTGACACACTTGCCCTCATCAGAATATGTAAAACCCAGTCTGAGTGAGCAATCATGACTGTAGCAGGAAGACAAGTTTCCATTCAGAAGAAATTACCCTTCGTCACCCTGCAGTTCTGTGGTTGTGACCACTCCCTAAATGACGCTTTGGATTTCTGTCCGGTCTGCAGGGATTCCAGACACTTTCCAAATCCCAGAAAACGGACCAACACCCAGCCGGGCCAAACGTTGCCATACTTCTGCTGCTACTGTCAAGCTCCGCCTCCAGCTCAGAAACACCGCTACTCTAAAAGCGTGTGATGCTGGCGGTAACTTGGAGAACATGAGAAAATGCAAGATGTTGGCTGCTCCTCCACTCTGACTTTTTCTCATTTTTTTCCACCACATCTTTTATTAAAGAGGCTGTCTTTTCTTACAGATTCTGTATTTCTTTACCTGCCAGCTGTTTGACTGTCAGTTCTGTTCTACACATCTCACTTTAATATTCCAAGAAAAACTCCAAGAACATTCCAAGTTAAGGGTTTGGGTTAGAAAAACTACATGGATATATTAACATTTTATAGATACTGACGTGGCATTTCACTGAAGAACGCCAACGCTTATCCATAATAATTGTATTATTCAAGCGTTTTAATATTAGAGCCTGGTGACTGTGTGTGGATGTTCATGACTGAATGAGTCTTATTCATGAATCACAGTGGCATAAATGTAAGCGGGTGCGGTGTTTCTCACAGAATATGACATCAGCATCTGGGTGTGACACATCACAGTGTGACCTGAGGAACTCATATCCCGTCTCATCATGTGTCACTGTGTGTGTGAAGATAAAATCAAACAGAAAGATGCTTTTTTTTTTATTTTCAGTAAAAGTGCTGCCATGAAAAAGCTGATGGAGATCTTAAAACAGTGATCACTGTAACATGTAGTTGGGAGGATTAAAATATTTTATGTACATTTTAGGGATCACAAGTGTTAAAGACGTCATGACGTTTTTGACTGATGATAGTGGGAAACCTTACATGCTGATCTCCTAAGTGATACCTCATAATTGCCTCCGCTGGCGTGTGTGGCTTAATTTAGGACGGTGAAATTATCATTTCCTGCTGGAGTCCTTTCAAATCTTTCATTTCAAAGTGCATCTCTCTCCTCTGGTGCCATTTAAATCTGACGCTGCTACGTGTAATTTTCAAATTAGCTACTAAAAAAAAAAATGTGAGGCTTCAAGCAGCTCATCAGCAGTTTTTTGCCTCAAACTTGCAATCTTTTGCTCTTTTTTTCTTTACTTGACACTCAAAAGTTTCAGTCCCTTGAGATGTCACAGCAATGCTAGCTGAATCTAAATTTAGAGCCTCTGACTGTATGAATTCATAAATACCTTTAACGTAGTGTTTTTTTTTAAAGTGCTTGTTCCCTAAAAACGAGGAAGGATTTGCTCTCCCAGTGGAAATTAAAGACTGTCTCTTTTTCTTTTCCCACCGCTGTACTGGCATTTTGAACGTATAAACAGGAACACACGTAGTTTACCAATTATACATTATTCCATTCCCATGCTTTCTGTATTACAGAGGCAAATACCTTGAAGTGGTAAAGAGGCCATAGATGAGAGGATTCTTCTTGTCTTTCCCATGGAGAATAAAGATGTCCTCTGCACGGGGAACAGGGAGAGAAAGGAAGAATGTTAGGAGACAAAAGGTAAAATGTCAGATAAAGTGCAGTAAGAATCATAACTAGTTTTAAATTAGCGTTACACTGGATGTGTCTTGTCTACATATTCAAGCATCATTCATGAATCCATGTCATGGTTAATACGTTCATTGATTGCACGTCTGTGTGTGCGCATCTATCAGTCTGGCTGTGTGACTGATGCCGGCGGCGTGGCTGAACGGCTGCCCGCGCAGATCCTGCAGCCATTAATAACCAGCCGCAGTGGGAGATGGGAGGGCGGAGTCCTCTGCAGGAGAACAACACCTGCTGTCACACACATTAAAGTCGCGCCTCAGTCTTAGCTCTGCATTTCAAACGCAGCCGCTCACAACATTCGCTGTGCTTTTCTCACGTTTCTGCTGCTCCGGCTGTGGAATCTCATGCAGCGCAATCACGTGGAGACTTTTGTTTTTTTTCTCTCTCCCCATCTGTCAGTCTGTGAAAGCTGATAATTCAGTCATCATCAGCGCAGATCCGATTCATATTGGGTTTCTCTTTTTAACAGGACTGAGCCTTGAATTTATGCCGGATCAGCGTGTGATGTAGGCGAGAATCAATCCACAGATGAACTCGGACAAGTCATAAAAGACAGGTGAACTGTCTAAAAGCAACATGGAGGAGTTCTCATTCCATTGGAAGTAATATTTGAAACTTTGTGTTTATTGTTTTTTCTGCAAAACTACAAATAACAAAAGGACATGCATAGAACATAAACATAAGACAGGGTCATCTATAGAAAAAAAAAACATCAGACAAAATTGCTAGGTGAAAAATGGGCTGACAAATGAGGATATTGGATGACTCCACCCCCAAGCAGCAGCCTTCCCTAGATTTGGTACCCCTGGCCACTTTGGTCCACAGTCTAAAGGATATATTCTTCAAAGGGAGGGCTCCCACAAACAATCATAAGGGATGCAAAGTTCTCAATGTACTTACAATTTTCTTTTTTCCTTAAGGTAAGTTAGTGCAGGACCTCATAACGAGAACAAAACCTCTATATCCTTTACAAAAAGGTAAATAGATGATAGTGATGATGATAAAAATAAATGCACATCTTAATACAGATCAAAGGTAAGATAAATTCTTGAGGATTAAAGATTAGGACCATTTCTCCAGTCAAACGGCGACTAATGATTGCCTTTGATTTAATAGCGTCTCCATTTCTCCCAACATCTTTTACCTCTTTCAGTATTATGTGTCAAAGAGAATGTTAAACTTTCCATGTTGTGTATTTCTTCAACTATTCTTTTCAAGTCTATTATTGTTGAACATTTGCTGCTCAGCCATTTCTTAGTCATTGCTTTTTTGCTACCTGCTAATAGCAATTGTAATAGGTATCTGTCTGTCTATCAAATATAACACACTGAAGCTAAGGTCACACTTTAAGTTAAACATTGATTTGATTAAGGTTGTTACATCTGCCCAGAATGGGGAAATATATGGACAATCCCAGAAAATATGAACGTGAGAAGCAGAAACATTACCACATCCTCTCCAACACCGTCCTTGGTCTGGGTTGTTGGTTTGTAAACTTTTAATTTTTGGAGTTATAAAGAATCTTGCTATGTTTTTCCAAATTGGAAGAAATATTTGATTGCTTTTTGGAAGCGTCATCGAGCTCAACCAAACATCAGCAGGACAACCCCCCCCCCCCCCCCCCCCCCCCCCCCCCCCCAGTACATAGTAACTGTGGATTCCTTTTGTGACACCTGCACATCTTTACTGCATCACATCACACAAGGACAACGCTGAAACCAGCTCAGAGCTGCAGGGGACGTCATGGCAGACGCGACAGAGACCCAAGAGAATAATGACAAACAGAAAACAAGGGAGTGATTGAGCAAGTGAAGAACAAGAGGAAGTCTAGGACTTAACCTCCATGCTAGGGGAAGGTTTCTTAGCGTGCCTTTAAAGCAACACAAAAGAGTTTTTGTATTTTTTCATGTTGTGATATCAGTTCTAATTTCATTTGAAGGAATGCTTGATGACTCCAGGAAGCGTCGTCTCGCCTCAGTCTGCTACCAGTAGAAACCAACCAAAATAGTTTTGGACTCCTCGAAGCTCAAAAATGCTCCAAAATGTGAAGCGGTTGAATAATTGTGACGCAAAAGTGGAATGGAGCAAACATTCACCGCAATGCGTTTTCCTCAAACCGCTGTGAAGTGCATGAATTCTTTTGGAGGCTTGACTGTCTTTAGGTGGCTCATCTGTCGAAAACCTTGGCTCAGCTGGAACAAATGCTCCAAATCCTCCAGACTCTCAGTGTGGCAACCACTGACATCTGCAGGTGAAACACTTACTATTCTTGAGTAATTCCTAAACCTCACTTTGAAATAATAAACAGAAATGCAGACAATGAATCCTGCCATTCTCACTAAATCTTTTTAAAGTAAAACCTGAATCATGAGTGCAGCATGAAGTTTTAAACACTGAGTCATGAGGAACTGTCGACCTTTAAACTGAGGCGTGTTGGCGTCTCGTCTTTGCACAGTATTTTTCAACTACTATCGGTGACAATCGCATTTTTGACATCTCCGTTCCCATATTTCTAGTCCCGCTCAGTGATGTATTTCAGTGTTTGCTCTCAGAGCTTCAAGTGGGCTTTGCTTTTCACAGTTTATTTAAATCACAATAACTCAAAGGTTTTTTTTTTCTGTTTTGCACTTCTGCGTCAGATAAGAGCCGGGAATGTTTTATCGTTCCATCACAACAGCAGAGAATAGAGCGCTTTGTTTTCTGGGTGGCATGCTGCGATAATCTATAAATAAATCACTTAATTCGGTTCGGAGAGCATGTTTGGCAAATATTCTGAACGGCCCTCGAAACTCACAGCGCTTGGCTTAATGCTGAGATGCAAAGTTTGATGCAATTAAATGTAAAAGTGGATGTTTAAAAGGAGTCTGGGATCTCTTCTGCACGTCTCTGCTCTGCTCTCTCACGCTGAGGTGATGTTGTGGTAATAGAGACGGTGAAGCGTATCACTGTTCCGACATTCCTGTCGTTCCTGCTGTTTCAGGTGGCCTCCGTGGAACTAGGGCCCTGCAGCAGGACTAATCGCATCTCGTCACAGCCGCACATGCATCAACAACTGCTCACATTCGCCGTGCACGGTGACAGAAATCACACATCAAAGACAGAAAAAAAAGAGCATGCATGACCTCACACGTTCATACACACAAAAATAATTGGTAAAACTGCGAAGAGAAAAACAGACACACTTGTAAGCTGCCTACAGATACACAATCAGGACACTCCTCACTCTTTTAGTCCTTAAATATACCACTGCTTTATTATTAAATTCTCCTCACTGATTTTGGTTATTTTAAATATTCCTGTATATGAGTTATAATGTGGACGTCTTGTTTTTGTAATCTTTTTCTTCATCTCTGCTTTGACTGTAGTTTACTCCTGGTGCGTATCACTCCTCCATCATTCACACATCTTCTCCAGTCTCCCATCATTTCCAGTTAGATGTCTTTTCTGGTTCACATCTCCCAAAGAATGCCCCTCGCTGCTCACCTCCTTTCATAAATCAAGACCTTTATCATTTCTTGGTTTTCTTTTGTACCTCCCTTCCACTTGTCTTGGTTTTGCTTTTTTTTTTTTTTTTTTTATCTTTGACAGGTTTGCTTTATTATTCTTGATGATACTGTGTTCTCCCTGCTTCTATCTGCAGCTCCTCAGAGTTTTTTTCAAGCAAGGGATAAGACACATTCATAAGAGCAGCGTAGGAGATTTATATCTACAGAACTGAGTTTCATCGCCCTGCAACCAGCCTGCTGGATCTCATATGGGTGTTTTAGACGCACAGCATCTTGTTAATTCTGGTGAAAACACTGATCAGATGATGATCGGACGGCTAAAAGAGCAGATAAAACTCATTTTTAACTTCCAGCTAACCAGGGCGGAGCTACAAATGTGGACTGTACCATATTTGGCCATTTGAACAGCTGCTGGGACACACGTTTGAGCCGAAGAATGGTAAATACGCCTTTCTGTGCTGAGATGAAAAGAAAGGAGAAAGGGCTAGGGTCAGGGGTTAAGGGTTTAAACAGATAATGGTCACAGTAAAACCTCTGAAGCACACTTGATGAGAACTGAAAAAATAACCGGTTTCTAATTCAAGACACGCAGGTGTTGGGACACAAGTAGAAAAATTTAACACAAACTTTCCACTTGGAAAATTGGTCCTGCGGTGTCCACTGGTGACTATTGAAAAACTGCTGATTGACAGGCTGTTGCTGTAAAGATATTCAACAGAAAGTGAAGGCCAGCTCTTTTATGTCCTAGAAATGCAGGCTGGCAGGAGAAACGTAAAACTATTTTCTGTATATAGTCAAGTTTTCCTTTTTAAAGCGAGGTGACAGGCAAGCGTCCTAAGGTGCAAAAGCAAGGACGCTAAAATCAATACTGAAAAAATAATATGTGGTTTTAATGCGAGCTTTGGTAATTCCTGAAAGGTTGAAACTGTAAATCCATGTCCTCTGCTTGAACGCTACTCTTTTTTTCTCACTTCACTGAGCACCAGTCTCTTCATAAAGACATTGTTAACATCTGGAAGACGCAGCCAGCACATTTTTCTTTTAACAGACTTTGAAGAAGACGTGTCAGATATTTAGAGCTGAGCCTGGCAAAAATTCACTCTTATCTCTTCATGGCAAGTTTAAATCACAACTGATTTAGTGCTCCTCTGCCTTCCTACGCTGCGCACCTACCTGATTTATTAACCCGCGGGACCGTTGTTGTCGTTAATCTTAAGCAGTGGAAGGAAAAACCAAATATGTGCATTAATTAGGCTTGTTGAGTGCATGAAATATTAGGTCAGTCTGCTTCTGTTTGTCCATCCTGACCTGACTTTGACCAGGTGAGTCAAGGAGAATGTTTGTTAATTAAACAGAAAGGAGTGACGATTAAATGTTTTAAATCATGTTACTGTGATATGAAATAACCTTCACCGCCTTTTATCTTGTAAACCACATTCAGATACTCCAGCACTTTCATTCGTCTCCCCGCATTTCTTCCTCACTACTTTCCTTTGTATCTTTTCATCATCCTGTCCGCCCTTCCACTCAAATCCACCTGGACTTCCCAGGATCCCCCTGGGCTTCTCGTGTTCTCTTTGTTTCCCACTTTTGCTATCCCTTCTACTGTCTCTCCCTCCCACCTTCTATCCGTTTTTCCCTCCATCTCCCCGTCCATCCGTCTGTCTGGCCCATTTTCTCTGGAGCATTGTTCTTGTGTCTTTCTTTCTAAACAAAACAAGGCTGTATCCCCTGAGGGAGATAGTCTTGTCTAGCCCGCAGACCTGCAGCCTCAGCCCCTATCTTCCTCTTCTTCCTCCTCCTCCTCCTCCTTTATCCTAATTGTCTAGCCTGAACCACCCCCCCCGGCAAACACCCCTATTCTCCTCATTTCTCCACTGTACCCCTCTCCCCCTCTCTGTCCAGCCACCCTGAACACCAACAACCATCTCTCGCTGCCTCTTTCTCCTCTTTGTCACCTTTTTGTTCATGCGCCATCTTACTGTAACCTGCCAATAATAGTCTTGACTCCATCTCGTCTGCTCCTTTAACCCCCCCAGGCTAATGACCCTAATCTTTTCTATTCCCTATTTGTATATTTGACACATTTTTTTCCGCACTAACTCCTCTCTTTACATTGACGTCTCACTCAGTTTTCACATTTATATCCGTACTGAGAGGCTCTTCTATGGTCAAAATCCATTATTTCAACAATGACTTCTTTACCTGACCACCTTTTTGTGGCATCAAAGATTCATTTTTTAAGGAAATTCTATCCTTCAAACTTGCAAACTACACACATCACACCGTATTCTCATGAAATTGTGAAATTTACTTCAAGTATTTCCCTTGTTTTCTCTCTGTTTCTTCCCTTCCTGTACTCACCAACCTCACCGTCTGTTCTGTCCTGTCCTAACAACACAATGTTCTACTCCCTTGTCTTCAGTCAGCCCTCACATCCTTTTAGCTTCGCTTTACCTCACTCGTTCCCTCCATGTCTTTAAAAATGTCTTTGACTTGGCCCACAGCTGCTTCTTCATTTCCACTTTCTTCTTTATAATCATTCCCACTGGTTATGTCACTCTTCAGTTCATAAACGACTCTTAAAACCAGTCATCCACCACAGGCTTACTTTAACTATATATATTCGGTCCTGGCTTTTCTATTTGGTGAATAAATAGATCACCGTCTATCCACTTTGGCTCTGGTGGAACATGAACTGATGGAAAAGGGGGAGACTGTGGACACATTCAAGCAGGAACACTGCTCATGCTTCTTTGATTTACACTACAGGTCTTAGATAACCAGGCAAAAATGATTTTAAATCCTTTATGTGTCTTTGTGAGAAACATCTTTCTCTTGACCAAACCTCTTCATCATCCAATTTGTCCTCCCTTCCCCATTTTCTTTTTCCTAACCTGAAGCCAAATTTCTTTCCAGAGCTCTTCCTAATGAGCTACATTTTCCCTCTCTCACTCATTCTCCTCTTTCACTTTCTCCATGAAAATTTAAAAGCAATAACAGCTCATCAACAACTTCTTTACCAGTCACCATCATCTCCTTTGCTCTGCCTCTAACTCCCATCTCTTCCTCCATTATTCTTTTGTCTGGTCAACACCTCCTGCCCTCTTCTGACTCGTTCCCCATTAATTCAGCTTCTCAAACTTGTAGCCTCACCCCTCATTTTACTTTCCTTCTCTTCTTTTTTTTTAAACACAGGCTCTGTGGAAGCAACCCAGTCTCACAAGAAAACATGTAACCCACACGTTTGCCCATGTGTATCCAAAATGTTGCAGGCGTCAACATCTAGGGTTAGAATTTGTGACATGTTGTGGGGGAGCATCTCCGTGATGTTGCACTAACTGCATCCATGAATATTAAATCTTACAAGCAATAACTACGCATGTTTTCTTTACCAGAACCATGTTAATTCAGCTCCAGAACCAGGAGGGAGGGAAGTAGAAAAGTGAAGGAACTGTGGAAAACATTGTGTCAGACCGGACTCAATCCCATGTGAGTCAGCAGACTAAAGCCATTCCTCTAACGCTCTTCCTTACAAATGACCAAATCAATGGCTTCAAAAGTGTGTAGACAATCATAAAACGACACACCCTGTGAAAGTCTGAACATAGTAAGAACATTGATGTTCTTGCACTGATTCATGGTTTGAGTGTCGCGCAGAAATCTGTTTTTACCAGGTTTTAGTCTTGGTTAACTGGTGGTGTTTTTCTTTCAGACTCGTGTTTTGTGTGTGACTCATCACCTGTGTATCGTCTCTGTCTGTGTGTATGTATATTGTCTTGTCTCTCCTTCCTCCCCTGCTAGTCTGTTTGTCTTCAACGTGGTGCTTTCCTGTCTCGTCTCCTGCTCTTTTTTGTATTTTTCTTTTTAGGCTTTGGACATCCCACTGTAGCTGCGCTTTTTTTGCTCTTTTCTTGCAAAAAGCTTGTACTCCTGCACCCCTGGTCAGCTGAATTTGGGTCCTCAGTCGTGACAGCTGAATGCAACATGCAGATGTTCGTCCATACTGGAATGAGTGAGGCTAAAATAGTCATGGTTCTTTTTTTCTTTAAATTGCAACACATTGACTGTTACTGTTGTATATTCTGCCATGAAATTGGGTTGGTGGGAGGAGTAAAACATAAATTATGCTTATATCACTAAACTTGTCTTTAGATCCACTTGAAGCAAAGGGCAAATGTGGATTTGATAAATAAACAACTGAACAATGGTAAGTGCATTTATCTGACAGGGTTGGGAGTGTTGATTGCTCTCCAACACACTGAACGAAAGATACAAATGACCTAAAGAAATAATCAGTTTTGGAGAAGAAAGGGGAACAAATTTTTTTGGATGGAAAGGATTGCTCTTAAAACACCAGTCTCAGAAATGCCACACCTGCTGTTCCTGTTATGCAGCTACAATCAGTCGTGGACATCAGTCAATGATTTACTTTTACTACACATTTACTAAGACAAAACAAGAAATATTTGACTTAGAATACAATTCTCTTTGTTTTACTTTAAAGCATTAACTGTATATGAAAAATGTAATACAGTAATCCCCCACACTTCGCGGTCTCAGCACATCGCGGGAAATTCAAAAATATTCACAGAAAAAAAAAAATTGAAAAAAAAAAATTGAAAAAAATTCAAAGCGCGCGAGGCTTAAGCGAAACCCGTCACATCAAGAATGAGTGTTGGGAAGCAACAAGACCCAACAGGGGAGGCCCCATGAATGAATATCGAGACCTGTGATTGGCTGCTTTGACGGGCATTACTGTGCCGTGGGTTGTCTGTACGCTGACTGGCTGACACGCGTCCCTGCATCTCCCATCCAGCATTTCCAGGTGTACGATAATTATCGTATTTGTACGATAATTTGGCCCTCTGTATGATGTACAATCAAAAATCCAAAAAAAGGCCAAATGTATGATAATTTCAGTATTTCGAATTATTGCCTGCCGCAACTGTCTGCTGGAGAGTTTTTTTTTTTTTTGTGACCCCTGAAGGCATTTGTTCCCACGTGACATGTTTCCGGCCAATCGTGCTTTGCTGAGCGTGAGATACGAATGTTTGTCTCAGAACAACGAGCATGATAGGCTGAATGGGCTGAATGGTCAGCTTCGCCCGCTATTTAACACTAGAGTGATTAAATTTGACTATAGCGCATCATTGGGCTTGTTATTTTGGTTATGACAGATGTACGATAATTTCCCTCAAAATACGATAATTTTGAGTCTCTGCGTACGCTGGTACATGTATACTGTATGTACATATACATGTACATGTACATCCACATTGCGGTTTTCACCATTCGCGGGGGAGTCACAGCCCCCATTAACCGCCAAGTGTGGGGGATTTCTGTAATATTAATAATAATGATTTAAACAGTCAGTTACTTTACAAGATAAATTGACTGTGTAATAGCTGCAGGAATTTATTGACCTGGCAGCGATGTAAAAATGCAACTTATGCCAAGTTGATTGCTCGGACATCTGTAAATGAGCACGGCACAAACAAACTTTTAAACCCATCATTGCCAATCGAAGTATCTCACATGGGAGTCTCAGAAACTGGAGCACCAGCCTACGGATTAAAAGTGACGTAACGGACCCATTTTTACCAGTAGCTGGCAGCTCACTCTCAGCTCTGACAGTGGAGGTTTTCCCAGCTGTAGGACAGTCAGACACTATCCCTCCCTGTCTCAGAGCTCTGCAGGGTCTACCGGGGTTAGAACGTTGTGGTACCAGCACACTGAAGATAAACATGCTCCTTCAAACACTGAGAGAGAATTCAGTCAACTTATTTCAGTTGTTACATACAGAGTAGGAAAAGAAATACCCCTATAGACTAACGATTGATTTTGTAATTCAAGTTTTATTTCTGTAATGTTCGTGATATTTGCTCTTGTCAACACATGTGATTTTTTTTTAATATCTTTGTGTACAAATAAATCTACAGCAATTTTTAACCCAAAACAGATCAGCGTGGTTCACCTGCCTAGGGTCTCAATTTAACCACCGTCATTCTTAAACTGTTCCAGTCATGTTCTGCCTTTCCTGTTTACGGAGAGAGTGGGTGCTCTTTAATGTCTGGAATACTGAATTTTACGCACGCAGACGAAAATAGATGACAAAAATGGCTTAAAATGCCTCGACGTGTCACCCTTCACCGATTCCGGCCACAGAAGGTTGTCTGTCTCTGAAAACCTCATAGCATGACTGTTCCTTATAAACTCCCCACAATAACAGGGGAAACGGCAGCAAACAGCTGAGAATCTTTTCCCTGGAAGATGACACCAGCGTGAACTCTTTTAGCCTCCACTTGACGGGCTTTCACATAATTATGGTTCAGTGATGGTTGACGTGTTTCACGCTGGCTGCATCAACAAAAAGAGCCAAAAGATTGACGGTAAGGCACATGAAAGTGAACAAAGCCTCGATGCCGCCAGACACAAAAACAAGGCAACAATAAAGCCAGATCAACCCTGCCTTATGAATCAGTCCATGTGGGAGTGGAAAACCAGAATCTTTGCTAAAAACAAAGTCAGCCATGTTAAAAAAAATGCCAAATATGTAAGTCTAAAAAAAACTCTAAAATTAGGCCAAAAGAATTAGAGATAGATAAACTATATATAACAGGTCCACCAGCCTTACCTCTGAATTCAGCACGTGTTCAGAGTAAAATTGTTTTGATAAGCTTTTGCAGTGTTGCAACGTTTATTTCTGTCCAGAGTTATATTAATTTTTCATCAAAATGTATTATTGGTGAGGGGAAAGTTGGACCACGGCGTAATTTTTCTTCAGCATAACTTAAGATTGTTCTTAACCCAGTTTTAGTAGTTTTAGCACCTTCCTTAGTGATTTTTTAATTTCAATAATTTGACTCTCTTAAAAGTCACATCTTTTCCAAAACCACAGGATGGATCTCCTGACAAGAAACACAAAAGTATAGATTTTCTGTTTTTGCTGCTTTGTCACTCTTAAATGTTTCAGATCATCGAACAAATTTTAATATCAGACAAAGATAACCCGAGTAAAAACAAAAGGTTAGTTTTTTAAATGATGATTTAATTTATTAAAGGAATCGCTCCAAGTAATAGTTCCCCCCTTGTTAAATCATGAACTGTGATTAACCACATTTGTTTAAGTTTAATTTCACTCACCACACCCAGGCCTGATTACTACCAGACCTGTAGAATCAAGAAATGACTTAACATGAAGAAAGAGTCTGCAAAGAGTTATAAAACCATTTCTGAAGCTTTGAGACTCCAGCAAACCACAGTGAGGGTCATTATCCGCAAATGGAGAAAACATGAAACAGTGGTGAACCTTCTCAGGAGTGGCTGTCCTACAGAGATTACTTTAAGAGCGCTTTGATGTCTCATCCAGGAAGCCACGAAAGAACCCAGAACAACGTCTAAAGCACTGCAGGCATCAGTTAAGTTCATTGTTCATGATTCAACAGTAACAAAGGGACTGATGGCATCCATGAGAGAGTTCCAAGACCAAAACCACCACTGGCCAAAAAAGAGCCGAAAGGCCCGTCTCACTTTTGTCAAAAGACATCTTGATGATCCCCAAGACTTTTGGGAAATATTCAGAGAACAGATGAGACAAAAGTGGAACTTTTTGGAAGGTGTGTAAAATAACACAGCATTTCAGAGAAAGAACATCACAGTAACAGTCAAACATGGTGGTGGTAGTGTGATGGTCTGGGAGCTGCTTTGCTTCTTAAGGAAGATTCATGGTGCTGTGAATTCTGCTCTCTGCCAGACTGCAGTTGTTACAACCACTTATTAGTTTTACTGGGCAATTACCTTTCCTCATAGGGCCAGGTTGGTTTGGACAGCTTTTGTCCCTTCAAAAAAATGAAATCGTCATTTAAAAACTGTTTTTTGTATTTACTCGTGTTATCTTTGTATGATATTCAACTGTTTTGGATGATCTGAAACATTAAAGTGTGACAATAAAAAGCAAAAACAAAAGAAAACAAATATGTCGGGGCGGCGTAAATACTTTTTCACAGCACAGCATTTACCATCAGGACCTGGAAAGGTGAACGCTCACGCAGCTCTGAACGCGGCGGTTCATGTGAACATAGCTGATTGATTTCTCTCATGTTTTTTCAACTCGGCACCTGCAAAACCTTCACTACATTTAAATTACCTGGAATTCTCACACATACACACAACAGGGGCGCTGTCTGCTGCCGTGCTGCTATGAGGGACCCACAGACCCTCAAGGATTTATGGGATTTGTAGTGTTTCTGTGCAGCGGAGCATGGCGTAAACACAACGCTGACGGCATTCTTAACCTGATGTGTTAATCTCCTGTATACGGGATTTGTGGTTTTGTGCATGCGCGTGCATGTTATTGAGGTGTATTCACAAACAAATTTGTATGCATGCTTATCAGATGTGTAAAACATAGCCACGGGCATGCCGAGTAGAAACGTTTATGCTTCAGACAAGTCAGATCTGTTGTGTGTACACAGACAGGTTGAGGCCAGCGTATGTATGTTAACAACTGAAAAGCTGCATGTGTGTATGTGTGTGTCTTCCATTGTTTGTTATTATTGCATGTGAGTCCATTTAAGAGTTTGGCAACATCAAAGAGTGAATTATTTACTGTATGCGCTAACGTTCTGTATAAACAAATTAGAAGTCTGTGCGCGTCTCTCCGTTTACTCTGGACATCCTCAGTTTACACGAACCAGCGAGATAAGAAAGCAGTTTCAACTAACTGCATGTGTTTTGTTTTTCCTTCCACAAACCCGATTCTCCAAGGATCAAACAGAAAAGGCACTGAGAGGGGTAAATGAGAGCAGAAGAAGTGTGCCATTTTATAATCTATACATAAACACCTACGCTCTGTTTCACCTTCTTTCTTCTTGTCTCAATATTTGAACTGTTTTACTTTGCCGTATTTGCAGCTTGATGTTCAAATTCCTGTCTAGTTTGCTGCTGTTGCCTCACTACCGTTATGCATCAAAAGCACTGTCAAACCCCCCGTGTCCCCTCTGTGAGAAAAGGCAGTGGCCTCCTAAGCCAGAGATGATGAGTGTGTGTCTCATCTTCAGCCAAATGCCGCAGCTGGTCATCGTGTGTGAACTGATGGACAACATCATCTGCTGCAGTTTTTCTTTGTGCTTAAAGACATGCCAGCCGCTTAAAAGTACACACCGCAGTAATTTAAGATCTTTTATGTGGACCCGCCCTTTCAACTGAACACCTTTGGGTGCAGACAAATGTTCTTTTTTTAAGAGTTGGACACACGGGATAATCCCATTCCACAATTCCTTATCTAATTCTTTACCTGACAAACTCCCAAAGGTGTTTTTGACACAGTAGATAATTCTTTGAATGTTCAACGACATCCCATATAACTCATTGTGCACTCTACAGCCAGAGGCATTACATTTCCAGTTCAAATCTGGTCTGGGGTTCCTTACAGCTGAAATGATGCAGCAGAAGCACACTGGGTTCATCACCCAGAAGAAAGATTAACAGCGAGTGCGCTAAAGTAAAGCAGCACATCACACCTAAGGATGTCCCGGTTTCGTCCATGGAGCTGTTTGAACTCCTTTCTTATGGTACCTTTCAGACAGGATGTGGTATGCACCGTGCTGGCAGCATGATGGGTGCAGGGCAGGGAAGGAGGACGTGCAGTGCAAATCGCACGTTGTATAGGGCACCAGTTGCTAAGCAACCAAAAAGGATTTCCAGAAAGTTGCTAGCCAATATTACTTGTTTTCTTTTTTTTTTTTTTTTTGTGGGATGCATGATGAATGCGAACAATGTGCAGGAACAGCATGCACATCCTTGCACCGCACTCGGCTTGGCCCCGGGTCCACTGGGTCACACAGAAATGAATGGATGGCAGAGCGTATCATCCACTGCATCCATCTTAAAGCCCCTTCAGCTCATGTCGCCAAACTTGTGGTTGCACACAGCTGGAGGGTGTCACCAGAGATGCACAGAGGACGGGTGCTGGGCCTGTAAGCCAGAGGTCACAGAGACTGCTGAGCGCTGGCGTCGATGTTTCATGACATCACTGCTCCTGTCTCTTGGTCCAGAATGTTTTCAGTGCTCTGGATTACCACGCCGTCGCCTCGCCGTCCCGCTTTACACTGTCTCTGAAGTGAGACTAGATTTACAAGACATTCTCGTTTCCAACTTGGCATCGGGCTGAGAGTGGTAATAGACAGAAATTTAGAGCTAAGTTGCAAAACAAAAAACATTGTTAAAAGTTTGAAAAAGTTCCATATTTCTATTTCTTTTTATCTTTTATGACACACAGGGATTAGGGGTGGGGGCGACTCTGTTTTTACTTTGGAAAGCACTTTGTGCTGCATTCTATTGGATTGAAAGTGCTATACAAATAAAGTTTGATCTGATTTGAATGACATTGTGCATTTGTGAGTTTTAGGTCTATGTCATTGCATGAATGTTCATGTTCATTTGTACTGACTGGTGCTTAGCTGCAGTACGCAGACACCATCATACATCTGCTTTCAGTGCAGCTGTGGAGATGAATGTTGTTTGGAGATCTGCTACTGTCCTCACTGCTGTTATTGCTGGTGTGGATTATGGAGGAGTGTTATGTAGAAATGAGGTTGGGGCCATGGATGAGCAGAACTGCAAAATACTTAGGCATTTGTCATATGGATTTTGCAGCTGCTCTGTTGTTCTCGTGTTCCCTGTGGGATTCCACAACCATGATTCCCCCTGTTCAACTACGATGAACATTGTGTTCATTGTTTTGACTGAAGGCAAACCAGTAGTTTTCCAGCCATTTTCATAATTAAATGGCTTTATTTATTAACAGTTCATTAGTTATGCTCTGGTAGGTGCTAACCATAGTAAACGACAGCAGCTAAGAGGCATACAATCATTACACTGATGGTTTGACATCTGAACTATGCACAAAAAGTTAGGAAATTTGTGTTTGGTAGATTATTTCTTTGTTGTATCAAAGCTTCTTGGTAATAAATCTGAGACCGTTGGAAAGCTTGATTATTTAAATTTCAATTATTTCAATTTTAAATTGTAAGGAAATGTGGGATGAGCAGCACAGCTGAGTATGCGGGTTGTGCCCATGAAAGACTTGCCAAATCAATATCTTTTTGCATTATGGATATCCTCCAATAATGACAAATCAATGAGGAAGATGCCGCCCAACACTATCACGCTGCCTCCACCAAAACATCTGACTCAAAGCGTTCTCCCCATCTTCTCCACACTTTGACCCTGCGACCCAAGTGCCGTGGGCAGAATCCGGACTCGTGGCTGAACATAACATTCCTCCACATGTTCAGGTTGCAGTGCACGTGCTGCTAACTGGAGGAAACAGGCCTGGCGGTGAAGGCCAGTCATGGCAGGACTCCTGGCAGCGTGCAGTCTGTTCTGGATTGTCTGGGCAGAAAGCCATTGGACATACTGTCTCGCAAACTTCGACAGCAAATCTATAGAAGACTGCCTGTGGTTCCTAAGTGATGACAGGATGAAGAAATGTGCTTCTTGAGATGCACGCTTCACACCCCGTCTCTGACATCGCTCGTTATGTGGAACTTGGCCTTCAGCTTGCAGATGGTACTAAGCTCACTCCAAACAACGCTGCAACTTGGTTTTGCAGGGTGCGAATGGTGTGAATCTTCCATTATGAATAAAATCAGCACAACCCTAATGTTGAGGCTAGTTGCTGTGGCAACCGAGGCTGAAGCACAAAGGCAAACCCAAGGTGACCGGCTGTTGGTCACCGTGGTAACAACAGAGCTATGGGGACATACAGCACACCGAGGTGGTGGTTAAGCCTTATTAAGTTTCTTGAGTCTGTGAATGATTCAGCTCACCTCAAGACAGCAACAAACACAATCCCACTCAAACCAGCAGAATCTACCAATTCAATCCCTCTTTCATGAAACATCCTGTGGCAGAGCTCCAGCTGTTGCTGTGACCGGCAGCTGAGGTGTGATTATGCATGTAATGCGTTTGGCAGTTGTGTGTGCACTCACGCAGCTGGTCGAAATGTGTCTGCAGGCCGTCTGGTCCTGGAACTGAGCATACCATACGAGCCTTTTGGAAAGTGCTCCACTTATTGACCAAACTCCTCTGGCCTCCAATGTCATTCTGCACAAGAGATAAAAAGAATCAAACCACATGATTGTGCAGGTTAATGTTTTGTGTCATGCACACAGTTGCATTATTATACAGAGCCTATTATAAAAGGTACAAACGTACAACTTTCAGTTAGATATGCAAAATTACTTATGAGGTTCTGAAGTTTAACATAATGTAACTTTGCTTAGAAGGCATTAAATCACACAGAAACTACCCTGTTGTGAGCATCAAGGCTGTTATATACAGTGATCCCTTGCCAATTTGCACTTTAAGTTTTTAGTTATCTGCAGATTTTTCAGAAATATGTAATATAATAAAAAAAAATCAAGAAAAAAAAAATTGCAGAAATTCCACGAAAATCCACCCCACAGCAGACGAGAGGCCGCAGCTGCCAGCGAAACATCAAACGATGACTCACAGCTTCCTGTAAGCAACATAAGAAACGCAGACGGCCCAGCACTCTAGAATCTGTGTGCTGATTGGCCGAGACGCATCACCCAAGCATCACAGGATGTTGTACGTGAAAGAAATGTTGTGAGCCAACCTGGCCCCTTTAAGAAGGTAGCCTTATGGGTAATGTAGTGTGTGTGTGGTGGGACGGCAGAACGAAAACGAGGTTAGATGAAAAGTGGAGTGAGCATCAACAGCAGCCCAGCGTGTATAGATTTACATTCTCTGTTAACCGACAGGAGCCCAAACAATACAACCTGTGTGATGTTTTGTTTTGTTGTTGTTAGTGTGTTAGCTGCTAATTACGAGCCAAAAATAGCACAATACCAGCAGTTTCTTTACTACAGTTCAGAGACCAGAGGCTGTGAAGGTAACAGAAAGACCACAGTTGAGCCTTTGTCTTGTTTCGCTGCAGTATCTCGCTACTTTTTTGTCATTTTAAACATATTTTAAACACATTATTTAGGCTCGGGGGGCTCCGGTCCCCATTAACTGAGAAAAATAAGGGATCACTATACGGTAAAAATCAATCATCACAGTTCTAAAATGTGATCAGACATCAACGCACATCAACACACATGTTGGCAAAAATATATAAACACACACACACACACAAGCGTGGCTATACCCACATATTTTTACATTTAGAAACACAATTTAAAAACCTTCACTGCATGTCACTGTGGCGCAGAAAACAGTTCACTGTACGGCCAAACAAGCCAGCTAGAACATGTAGTCGACCAACAGTTGTCGTCTTTAACACACCTCAACAGGAGCAGACACACTGACTGGCACGTATTGTACACAGTCTGGTCCACTGACAAATTGATTTACGTAAACTACATCCAGACAGGTTGAGATGTGAGTGCACAAACCTGTTCACTATCTGTGTTTAACAAACACGCCCCATACCTTGCACACACGTGCCACTCTGGAGTAGAGCACCTTCCCACCAGCCCCCTCTGCCTTCTTGAGCACGCTCAGTGAAGAACACATAGACTTTATCATCTTCTGGGTTATCAGTTTCAGACAGTGGCGCTACCCGCACAAACTGGGCATCTGGAAACACACACACACAAACAAAAAGCAGGTAAATAACAGCAAATCAAATGTAATGCTGTATATCTGTAACTGATATGCAGGTAACATGTATGTTAGATTGAGACAGGACACAAGGGCGATGAAGGCAGACGTTTAGAAATGTCAGAGAGAGTTGGCACGTATCATGTTGCTGTTAGCAGCAGACGTCGACACACTATCCTGATAAAACGGCAGCCGGGCGTGCAGGATGATTTTAGAGATGCTGATTTACAGATATTGTGTATACCTTTCAGTTTACTTCAGTACATCTAGTTTACAAAGTCAGAAAAAAGGAGGAAGGTGAGTGGTGTATAAATGTTTGAATTAATGTAAATTTAATCAGCATGACACATTCTGAATATACAGGTTTGTTCAAATGTCATAGACTCTCATCAGTTTTTAAGGAAGTTGTTGGAGGGATCCAGATGCCTCCGTGTTCTGAGGAGGAAACTGGAAATGAAAAGCAGACTACTGGGCCGCCCGGTGGCGCAGTGGTTAGGGCAGGCGGCCCATGTACAGAAGGCTGTAGTCCTCAACGCAGCTGTTGCGGGTTTGACTCCCTTCCCGTATGAACTCTTCCCTGTTCTCTCTTCCCCCTTTCCTATCTATCTCTGTTTGCTACGAATAGAGTCCACTAGTGCTGAAAAAATTAATTTGAAAAGCAGACTAGATTTGTACAATTTATGTAGCTTTACCCAGTTTTCCAATACCAGTTTTTAGAGGTCATGTTTGGTTCATCCAATGTTCCTTCTTGTGTCCTCTACTGAAAACAGTGTAGTCCTTTTAAAGAACGCAATAGTTAATATTCTTCTATGGCTACTAGTCCAGCAGGCTACAAGTATCAGTCAGGCCTTGACCTTGTCATTTTTGACCTCAGCAACGTTGCACACATTCTGAGTGGACGAGGATGAAGAAATTACCATGAGGAGCACAATCGTTAAGCAATTGCTTCCTTTTTGATAGTTTTTTTTTGCACTCACCCTGCAGCCAGGTGGAATCGTACTGCTCCGTGCGGATGACATGCCGGCGGCCAAGACTACGGAAGAAAGCCGAGTCCCGGCTCATGAAGTCTGAGGTGATGCCGGCATACAGCTCTTCATCTGCACATTTTACACAAAAATGACATATTCTGTAGATGTTTCACATAAAGCTTTTGACAGAATAACAGCTTTCCAAAAATGAAAACAATATAACAACAAACACTGTAAAGAATACACAAGCAAAAAAAACAATTCTCCCTTTAGCTGATTAAGTCACATACATTCAGATGACTTTCTCCATGTATAGGTTGTGTTCTGCTCATGAGAAGATGGAGTTCTGATCATCCACACACAACCGAAATCTTCAGACACGCAAATTTACAGTTCTTATTTTACTTGAAATGAACTTGAGGAAAACAATCATCTTACCAACGACAGCCGAGGCTGTTTTCTGAAACGGGTCATAGGGGCATTTCCCCTTCCCACACTCAGTCTGGCTGTAGGAAAGAGTCTGGTGCTCCGACTGGCAAAGAAAGCAGACGTTAAAATCAGCAGGACAGAAAGACAGATGACAGATTTATTCAGGCAGAAGTGAATTTAGATATTCCTATTTATCCATATATACATATATGAAAAAATCGTCTGGAAGAACACACACATACAGAAACGCACACTGAGAAAAGTTCATTGAGGCTAACAGGCGATATGGAGGGATTTATGTGAAGTGTGTGAAGCCTCATCTTAAAGCAGCCAGCACCACCGGCCCCTCTAAGAACCACGTCTGAACCTCTGCTCTGATCTCACATGGCCTTTCATGGAATTAGCTGTTCTCTGACGCACGCAAGTGCACGGCATACACACTCAACGGTACATGCTGCTGCAAAGCTCACAGGCCACTTCAAAAACCTAAATGCAGGAATGCATATAACTAGACTCCAATAAAAACCCTAAAAATCTTTGATTTCACACCACGGACTTGGTAGGGGTTTGAATTTCATACACCAAAACATACAGTCTCTCTCTCACACACACACACAAACAGACAGACTCATAACTGAAAGGGGAAGCCCAGCATGACTTTATATAAACAGGAGACATTCCTGTTCTCAAGAATTACACTGTATTTGACTTAGAAATGTCAAACTAATGTAAAGTGTCTGCTGGCCCTCTCAGTGACAAATGGGTATCTCTTCATATTCTGGACAGTTGGCACAGTATGAACTCTGGCAGGTAATATGGGCATAGGGGCAGACACCACATATGATATTTCAGCTGCTCGTAGAGGGGAGTACGGGGGCCTGGGAGCCTGAACACACACGTAGGACGGTGGGTGGTAGGAGTATTAAATTCACAAAGACTCAGTTTGCAACTGCAGTCAACCTTTTACAATCTTATCAATTTATATTTATACATTTATATACAATGCAGTGAACTTTCAAACAGCTTAAAACTCGAAGCGTGTGAAGCTTTCTAGCTAAGCAGCTGTATGAGATGCAGACGAAAATCCATGTATATTTGCAGGAGGGCGAGTAAAAGATGTGTGTGTATGATGCAAATGTAAGGCTTTACTGAAAAACATTTCTGGTTCAGTGATTCTCCATTGCGTCAATGTAACTGAGAGACCAATTTGTAAGTCCGTTTGCAACGCCTGTTGAAAGTACGCATTTGCATTTATATGAAAACGTGTGTGTGTGATGGAGTGTCCGTGCTGTTACCTGATGGAAGACGCTGGTAGCTATGAAAGCACAGCGGGGGTTGAAGGCTCCGGTGCCGCACACATACAGGTGAGTCTGATTAAAAGGTTGCAGGACTCGCAGGAAGTTGGCACACTCCAGCTGGTCAGAGAGAGACGTGCACACAGGGGAAGACCACAATGAGGGGGTCGATGTATGACTTTCTTTTGTTACATATCCAAAGAGGTGGGTGTGTGTTATTAGTTATTTGCACTGTGACCAAGTGTCAGTCTGTTTTGTACTTCCTTAACCTCAATCTCCATTTCCCAACCAGCATATTAAATTTTGTTCATAGTTCCCAGATGAATCAGATTAATTCAGCTTCAGTTCCGCTCCAGATTGTTATCTGCTATAAACTGTTTTTTTTTTTATTGTTGCAGAACATTTTAGACGGAACTAGTTTGCTAGTATAACACTGCAACAGACGGCTAAGAGTGATAAAAGCTGATACGGCCCGACCCGTAGGTCACAGATGCATATCTGTGCAGCACTGTCTGAAAACACTTCTTTTTCCGTGTGAGTCAGTGGGCTGCTACCTACATGCTGCTGTCCTTATATTACACATGTTTGTGTGTGCGTCTGTGTGTGTGTTTTCAATCACCTCTGGATCCTTTCCAGCCATGAGGCATTCTTGAACACGGTCCGGACTGGCTGGCCAGTACAGCTACAGAAAGCATGAGGGGAGGAGAACAATTAGAGACAGAAAGAGATTCAGGAAATATATTCATTGTTCACACAACAGTTCCGATAAAAGGCTTTTGGGATTGGCAGGTGTTCTGCTGGAAAGTCAGACATAGAGAGCCAATAAAGCATGACTAATCTGGATGAAAAAAAAAAAAACAAACTCTTATGTCTAAGCAGAGAAGCATCTTCAGGGAGAATATGAAAACCAAACGCCAGCATTAGCTGAGTCTCATTGATGGGCCTTAATGAGAACTGTCACACCAGCAGAAATGACGGCTTCATGACTAATCAACAGATGACTGCATCTACAGGATGTTTCCAAATCTGACAGTTGTTCCAACCCCCATTCTCAGAGAAGTGTGTTTTTAAATGTCACAAAAATGTCAATATCTAATTTGTTCATCAGGTATGATTCTCAACAGACACGTAGAAATGACGTGCCCTGTCCTCAGTGACAAACTTAACTGTATTGAGAAAATGCAAAAAATAAAAATTAGGATAATAAAAATCTAAAGTTTATTGCCAGAAAGAGGCATGTTTGGCATCGAGCTACATCATCCTTCCATTTAATTAATTCGGGGCACTTATTTTTGGAGATTTGGAAGATGAAACAGAGTTGACTGTTGCCAAATAGAAAAAGATTTCAGCTTCTATTTCAGTCATGGTAATCATCGTCTGATTCTCCTCTCCATGAAGCAACAAATGTTTTCGACTGAAAGTGAATATAGACTACAGTAGGCCATTCAAGGAAACACTCTGCTGTAAATGTACAGAATAAATGAATGGCAGCGTCCGGTTGAAACAACCAAAGACTTCCTGGAAAACGACGTCACCTTGACGGCAGCAATTTGTCTCTTCAGAATCCAAATATATTCTTTTCCATCAGTGGTACCTTCACACACGTGCCATTCGGCCGTGCCATGGGCACTGATGCAGACCCACACTGTCGTAAAATGCTGGTTTTGGGCTCTTTTAGCTGATAACAGTCTGGACGGTCTTGCCTATCTTTTGCACGTAGAACAAAAGATAAGGCATCTGTTTTCCTCAAATTCAGAATCTGTAACATGGACTGTGACCACAAGACACGTACCCGCTGTCTTTCTGTCCCTCTGAGATAAGCTTGTGCCCGGAGAACGCAGCAGTGTTTCAGCTGAACCGGCCTCCTTCTTGCATAATACTGTTTCATGTTAATTTTGTGGATGCACCAGCGGACTGAATAGAGTGGCTACAGACTGCAGAGGTTAATTACAGAGCGTGACAGTTTCACATGCACTGCCATCTGAGGGCTCGTAGGTTATTCATGTCCAACAATGGCTGGAATTTCTGAAATTTCACTATATTCTTTGAACCCTTTCATATGATTGTGCGCTGTAAAAAGGTGAAACATGTTTGTAATTTAGTAGAGACAAACATTTTTTTTAATTATTTTCTGACAAAAAAAACTGATGATATAAGACAGAAAGCTCAACCTTTAACTGATGTTCTTTTAATACCAAGACCCCAAACCACCTTCTGTCACCAATAAATCTTCCTTCTCTGCTCTTTTTTTCAGTGTTTTAACTGGATCAAATTCTAGATTTGTTCATATTTTCTAAATGCAATGAACTTAAGTAGGTAACAAAACACTGGAAAACATTTCCTTTGTGCTTAACAAGTGACAGACTTCGATTTTGTAAAATGTTTAACATCATTATTTCTGTTGTTAAACCAATTATTGCTCCGTTTTTCAGCTGTTCCAGGTTCTGTGTCAAAGCAGCTTGGTTCTTACTTTTATTTAAGACTCCAGAGTTTAAAAAGAACTGTCATCAAGTGACGAGGACCCAACCTGAACCAATTAAGGCTCTGCTGCCAGATATTTTTTTGCTTTGTGTCTTTTTTCCCCCTTAAATCCAAGTTTCAATGTGACAGCCCTTTTAACAAATCTTCTCCCTGCAGCGTTAAAGTAAAACCACTGAAACCTCTGTTGCACATCTGTTATGCAGACACGAGCCAAACTATGAAACAGACCAAGTGTTAACTGGCATCAAGGAGGCGGTCCAACCATAGCGCAGGGTCAGACGTGCAGAAGCTAATGAAATGCAAGAATTACTGAACTGATTAACACGAAGGCTGTTTCTTGTTTGAGGTCTGCTTAGGTTTGGTCGTGAGCTCATCCTGGATTCATGTGAGATTTTAATTCATGATTAAAAACGGGTTTGTTATGAGGTAACACATGGTGACAACATCAAATTCTCAGAAACTTAAGAATAATTTAATCAAAACAACATGAGCGCTGGATTCGTTCTCCCAATCACATTAAACTGAATCGCTTGTTTGCATGTAAACCTCATCAGCGTATTGAAACTCAAAGATAACAATTATTTCACTGCTTTTCATCCAAGAAGAGAGGAAATAACTGAGGTATAGATAATGTGCAAGAGGGAGAAGTGAGTTCCTAACGGCAGCTCCATGACTAATCTAAATGTTTCCCCGAGTCAGTCATTCCCTCAGAGACCAGAGTCAAGAAACGGAGACGGAACTGATGTGATGAACGTCCACACTTCTTACGACATACCACAGAAACGGCAGATCTCCGAAGACATACAACAAGATATTTTGTTTAAGATAAGAATTAACCGAAGAAAACAGAACTACTGAAAACTCTGGCATCTCGAACTTATCAAAAATCTTTTATAATTAAAGACGTAAAACACATGGTTATCTACTACTGCTCTGGAAGTTGCTCCTCGGTGTAGAAAATGCAAAATTAACTCGAACCAAGTGATTAGTGATAAATGTTAGTGGTTTTAGGAAACTATTTCTGGATGTCCAGTAATTGTTCCCTCATGTAGTCATTCCCGCAGAGCCCAGAGCAGAGCAGAGCCGAGACGATCAGATTAGATTAGAGACCACGCTTTCCCTAATCTCCAAATACCACACACTGACAGGAACACGGACCACCGCTAGAGGAGTACCACCAGGTAGAGACTGTGGTTAATGGGAATTTAGCCCGTCTGTGACAAAGCATGCTGGTTGTCACTTTAACTGACATGCAAGAAGACTGCGGGCTAATAAATCAAACGGAGAAAAAGACTGTGATGAAAGTATTAACATTTCTGCAATTTCAGCGCAGGAAAGGGGAATGACAAAAGCAGAAATATATAAAAAAAAAAAGTGCAAAAACACAAACAAACCCTTGGTGACCATTTGTGTAATGACGGCTGCCAGCTGCAGACTCACACCGAAAGAATGCTCTTAGGTTTTTGGTTTCTTTTTTCTCCTCTCCCTCTTTTTCGTGACTAAATGCGACTAAAAGGCAACAGCATCACATTCAACAGTCAGCCTTGAACTGGGAAGAATCGGAGGAGCTGCTTATCTTGTCAATTTGTTCGCCAGAGTCACTTTTATTAAATCTATAAAGCCCACATATACAGTATTTAAACATAATGGTTTAAAGTTCTGCAGAAAAATGAAAAACTACTCATCAGGTCTGGATGTCTGTAGAGAAAATAAACAGAAATGTGGCAAAAATGGCTCTGTAAGTCATTTTAACACCACAAGAGAAAAAAAAAATACTGCACACAAGCTGGAAGGGTATAAACAGATGATGAATACTGTATGCATAAATATGAAACTTGACAGCCCGTATGGAGCCGAGCTCTGAGCTAACTACGATTATCTCTCCTTCTGCTGGCTGACTGCCTGCCTGAGTGGGTGGCTGGCCGGCACGACTGCTCTCTGTTTGTCTGCTCGTCTACCTGTTCGGTCCCCTGATTGCCTGCATGCGCATGTGACTGATGAGGGCGTTGATTCAATCCGACAGGTCACAGTTATGAGAGGGCAGCACTGTCGCGGTCTCTGCTGTGACCCTGAACTCAGTCAGCCATTAACGTGTCTGTCTGGCTGTCTGAAACTGTAATATAGCTGCACCGGTGAAATGGGATACTGTAACAAGCTGTTACTGTCATTTTTTTTTTTTAATGATTTCCCCACAGATTTATAATCCAATGAATCTGAAGCTTGTCCCATTTTTTCCCATAGACCTTGGTTTTGATCTCCTATGAGCATGAATATTATCCAAGTGAACGCTGGCCGTGTTTGAATGCACCAGTGCTTTCAGGATGGGAACCAGACCAGCTGCCTCATGAAAAAAGCGAGCGTACTGTACGCTTCCTGCCTCAGGGATGTGAGCCTCATATTATTAAGCTTCATCTTATTGTCGTGTGAAAAGCCTTTTCTTTAAGCACCGATGTCTCCTTAAAAGATGCAGCAACTTGTCAGAGTCCTCACTAGTATATGAAATCAGGAAATAAGAAAAAAAACAGCATTTTGTGGGCAGCACACATGTGGCAGCCTTTCCTGGTGATTTAAATGCATGTAATGTGGAGCAACATGATAGCTGTTGGTGCGCAGGCTGCACGGACGAAAACGCTGTCGAGCAGTTCATTCCTGGTTGTCTGGATGCTCACCGCACGTCACTCCTCAGTTCTGTTTTTCATGTGTTTTGTGATTTTCCCCATTACTATCTGGTTGAGGCAAATTTAGTGAAATATAATCTTTAAAGGATGTGGGTGGAGGGCAGCTGATCGTGTGTTCTCTTAGTTCATAACTTCCAGGTTTCACGTGTACTTGTTTGAGGAATAATGCCTCTTTGCTGCCAACCCAGAGTTAATCAGGCAGTTCAGAAGTAAATGCAGAAAACTGAGGAATAGGAAATGTACATAATACGACTTGTGGCCGGAATGGAGCTCATTATGTCGGTGTCTGTTTGTTGGTTTTTGGCAAGATTTTTGCGAAGAATCAGATGATAAATGGTTTTACAGGCCAAAAGAAAGTAATCCATCCTCTGAAAGTTAACATGTTAAAGATGATTTACCAGCTCCAATGATGCACTAACTAGAAACAGGTGGAAAGATGACACAGTAGCTTTGTTTCTATTCCGACAGCCAAATTAATTTCAGACAAACCTTTGAAATACATCTTCATAGAAAACGGGCATCAGGCTTTTTATCAATACCTGGTTTGGAGTGAATAAACTCGGGTGCATAGTGACATCAATGGATGGTAGTGTATATTATTCCATGGAGCTATAACAACTTTATGGGAAAGGCACAAGAAAATCAGTCACTTTGGCCACATATAAGGATAAAATAAATCTCCAAGGATTGCTGCATTTTGATTGATTACAACTAAAGCATTTTCTAAGTGTTAAAACTAATACTCATCAGGTCTTCCTGTTATCTTTAATGCATGTTAACTGTCAGAAAACACCTCAAACGATTGTAAAAACTTGATTTTGTCTATAAACCTTTTGAATTTCAAAATTCAAAACAGATCAAAATTCGATGGACTTGTGACTAGTTCCACATCCTTTGTGTTGCTATGGTAATTGACATTTAACATTGTAATGATGGTGGAAGCAAGAAAACAGGGAATGCAGGAAAAAAACAAACATGAAAGAAAAAAAGAATGACAGTACAAGAGTTCAAGCAGACAGGATATTAGTCATCAGGTTGTGGCTGTAATTAGCTGCATGAAGCCTCATCGGTTTTCTTCATCAATAACCTGAATGTTTGGGAAGCACATTGCCGCGGACAGGATGAGAATGTTTGCATCCAGTCCTCACCTTCCGCGGGTTCTGCGTTATGTCATCCAGACTGGTGGAGAGGAGATTGTCTTTCATGGCCACGTACAGACGCCTTCGGTCTTCATCGGGCAGCAGAGAGTGCAGGTCTCCGGCCACCAGGGGCAGCGTCAGCAGCCTGCCGTTCTGGATGAGCTCTAACATGGAGGAAAACAAGGAAAACAAAAGAGGAAAATTACAGCCGGCAGAAACTTCCTTAAAGCGTCAAATATGAAAGCAGACGAAGCAAACATGAAATAGCCAGATCAGGTTACCAGTTGATCGTGCCAGTCTGCATTCAGCAAACTCTTATTTTATTCTAGCATACAGTTAGTCAATGCTGAGCAGTAAATCAATTAACTTGGCTTAACGTCATTTAGGGCAAGTCTGGGAGCTAGTCTAGTTTTTTCCTCAACGTGAAAATGATAAAAATAAAAACTTTCCCAAAGTAACACTAGTTGCGACTGTTGGCTATTTGTGACGCAAAATAGGATGTTGAGATAAAATGACATCCAGGACAAACTTCCCCACACCTGCGGTATCTGTCACACGTAACTGCCTGCTGTTTGTCTCACCGCCTCCTTTCTCTTATCAGACTGGACACTCGTATCACACAGAGAAACTGTAATGTATCTTTTGTGAACAAACAAACACGAAACGCACACACCCTTACACGCCGACACACCAAACCTGAGCCACATCTCCAGACAGACTGTACAATAACAAGAGATCGTGAAACCGCAGATAATGGACGCACAGATTACATTTTTGAAAATGATTCGTCTGTTGCACCATGTAAACTATGAGAACTATGGTGCGGGAGATCCTTCGATATCTGACCAAGGACAGAAATTGCACGTCTGTCTGTCTTAAATAGACTTTCATAGATTTCTGCAAACTGTTCTTCTCTTTGGAGTTTGGAGTTAAAGTCAGCTTAAATAACAAAAAAAGCCTGAACATATATGTTTTAGAGCAGCAGCAGGCATGGCTTCACACACTGTCAGCTCTAAATAAAACCAGCTCATGAAACATGCTTGAACTCATAAAGCAGAAAATTCAGCCACGGGGTTTGTAAACTACACCCAGTATATTCCAACTGAACGAGATGGATTCATTTTCCAGTCGCTTTAGATCAGATCCAGAGCTGAATTGTTATATTTGGGATAATCCAGCTTCTAATTGACATGCATTATTGCTCAGTTTAACCTGAGCAAACATAAATGTTTAACTTCAGGATTTATCAGCTCTGACAACAGCAACAAACTCAGCTCAACTTCATGTTTAGTTTTGGACCGTTCCTCTGCAGTGATGGATAACACCTCCCAAACACAACTTTTGTTTGTTTCTTCAAGATGTTAAATCAGAAATGGCAGAGTTCTTAAGTATATAAGGCACAATATGCTGAAAGTATCACAACAATCTGAATTTCTAGCATGGGGAGCCTCTGTGAAAATCAAATGTGGCACCATTTCCCAAACTGAATAAGAGAAGGAGACGCTGAACAATAATGTCAGCTGTTTTCAAATGAATCCATACGGATGACTGCAGTTAATGATCATTTGCATGTTCATTCAAAACCTACTCTCATGCGATAAGCCAATGCTTTTACAATTCACCTAACTCTTATAAAGACAGCAGCGTGAAACTGATTGAGTCAATCAGTCCACCAGCCAAAAGAAAAAAAATTACTTTATGTCTAATATAAACATGCCGTTTTTATCCGTTTCTCCTGATTGCATCCAAACATTTTAATGAAGATGATTGTGGGGATTATGTGACCATGATTATCTCAGATAACTGATTCACCCAAGTCATTGCAATTACACAGCTAAAAGTTAAAGGAACAATCCAGAGTTAACACAACCCTGGTAAGGAGTGTAAACCTTTGTTTGGTACCAAAAAGAAGCAATTTTGAGATAGAACGGAATGGAATCCTTCATATTAGAGCAGAGGGAAATTGAAACTAACATCATACTAAGTTGCAATTTTAAGCCTCAAAAGTGTACCCACAATCAGACTGTTTGTATGGTCATCTTTATCTGGTCGCTGCCACCCTAATATAAGTATAAGTTGACTAAAGATGTCACAGAGTTCATGACCTCTGCTTCCACAGATCTTTAACCCTGGAAAGTTCCTTTAATTTTGAGAGGCCTACTTGTGATAAAGAACTAACAACTGCGTCTTCCTGCTTGTTCAGACAGAGATGCTGACGAATCTGCCCTTATCAGATTTCACTGCTTTATGATATGAAGTTAAAACCTGCTCAGCTTCTTCTCTAAATGCTGAGGTGTCACTGAGTCTTGCCAATTTGCTGCCATTTCTGCAGTTTGACTTGAAAATTAAGGACTCTCTAGGACAAAAACCATTCTAATGGAAAACATCTTTAAAGTAACAGTAACCAACAGAAATCTGGACACATTTAAACACTTTCTGACACACTGCTTTGGCTGCAATCTAAAGTGCAGCAGAGAAGAGTAGATGTCCAATCTCACATCACAGTCATCAATAATTCTGAATATATCTCAAAACTTTGCTGCACCTGCTCTTTGAAATGCTCCATTATTGTAAACTCTTGCAGTGTCTCTCATTAATGAAAATGAAATGAAAGAAATATGAGGCCAAAAGAAAAGAAAGAATTAAAAAAAAAGACAAAAATAAGAAGCACAGGAAAAGTGAGACACTGTTGCATGAAAGAGTGTGAAAGAAGTGACAGACTGCGCATCATATGCAAGGACGGACACAGACATGCCAATCAGCAGGCCGGGGTGAGAGGAAGGCCGCCATCAGCTGAAGCTGATCTGCAGCAGCTTGAATGAATAGCTGTTTAGGTGACAACAAGGCTTTTTAAAACCTAGCGACACTAAACGGCCGAGCTGATCTGCAGACAACAGCCTCCAATCTGAAGTTTGAAGCTGGACGTTGACGTCTGACAGCTAATGTGTAATGTCATTGTCAATAAGTATAACCACGCGGGAATGGTGGAAGTAATATTAAAATTGCTCAAACATGTTACTTCAAAGAAAGCCTTGTACTTCATAAAAAAATAAATGAAATAAAAGACTTGGAAAAAAAAGGTCTCATTCTCAGAAATAGTCCCAGTCAACAACGTTTATTTATTTATCTTCTTTATTTAACAGGAACAGAGGGCCAGAGGCACAGTAATGGTATCCTGATTGCATCCAACCCACGAGACATCCTTGGAGAACATACTGGAGGGATTACATATCAGCCTGATATGAAAACTGAAGGCTACCTACAGCAACTCGTGTGTTAAAATTACTTTCAAATATACTTTTTTTTAACTGATCAAAGACATATTTAACATATATTCCCCCATACCATTCTTTTTTCATTTTCAATGCAATTAAGAAACAAAAGATCAGTCAATCTGCAACAAAGCAGTACCCTGCAGAGCTGCTTAGTTAAAGTCTCTTAAGTTGTACCACTCAGCCCCCATTAATTAGGATTTTCTCCCACAGCTAACCAGTTGCCCTTCAGTGGGCTCTGAACATCTCCTCAGAAACTTGTTTGTCACACATTCGTGCATTGTTTTCCCAAGACTGAAATCAGTTAACGGGTATTTCTTCGTGTTCTTATTGTTGTTAAGAAACAAGGAAGGATGTGGAACCCCACGACGCTTCGTTGGATGTACAAGAACTTGAATCTGATTTGTCTTGACCCTTTCCAGATTCATCAAAATGGCGAGATGACAGGTTTCCACAACTTGGACCAATTAAGAAGTTTCCCGCTGTGAACCCATGTGACTTTTCTTTACAATTCTTTGTTGGCATGTACTGTATAGTCATGTGAAATCATAAGTTTGTCCAGTGAAAGCCTTTGACTTCTTTCATCATATTTGGACAGTTGAACATCCGAAACAACCTACAGACAAAAGGTTCAAAAGGTTGTAAAACTAAAACAAATGGCACATCATAATTCACTTTTGTTGTCGTTTACATAACTTGAAGAATGGAAGGAAAAAATAAATCTGACACATGGGAAACCCATGTAGAACCTGATATTTATCACACCTTCAAATCCATGAGAATCCATTTTTGAAGTGAAATAATTTATTTCACGGTGGTTCTGGTGATAGAGGGATGGGTTTCAGTTTTCAGCCCCTCAAAATATTAGTACGTCTTATCCTTTTTTTTATTCTACCTTTTCTACCAATGTCTGTGACATATTATGATTTCAAAGGGCTGAAAACTGAAACCTAGACCCTCCATCGCCAGAACCACAGCCAGGTGAAATAAATAATTTCACTTTAGAAACAGATCTGCAGGAGACTCTGTAGCTGCTGGTGTCCAAGTGTACCCATCTGCAATCATAAAGACTTTGCAAACATCTGACCTGCATGGGAGGCTTGTCAGTGAAAAGCCTTTGAAGTCTGAAAAAGAACATTAGCTTGGCATCAGTAACGGATGCATTTTGTGCAGACCAAAGACAGCTTTTCAGGAGAAGAACCTCCTACTAACTGTAAGCACGCATTATAGTTCTTCAAGAAGGCTTGGAGATAATGTAGGCCAGGTTTCTTAAAGCAGAAGGAGACATGATCCTCGGAACAGCAGAAAAACAAATATAAAAACAGCAAAAGGTTTATGTTTTTTGCAGTACAATGATATATCTATTGAGATGTATGTATATTAAAATGATTGAAGTAGATTTCTTTGAGGGGTGTTGGTGGCTTTTTTAATGGCACAGAAGTTCTTAATTAAGTATAAATCGTTTGTGGATGTTTCAAGAACTGGTTATATTGCATTGTTGCGCCATTTTAAACTTCACATCTGTGTTTTTCAACAAGATTTCAACATTATCGGAAAGAATAAAAAAGGCAAGAGAGGATAAAACAGAAGGGGAGATGAGGAGGGAATGGAGAAGAGGAACCGCTGGAGGAGAAGAGGAGAAAAAAAATGATCCTGCAAAAGAACAATGAGATGAAAACGGTCTGATAAGGGAGGACAGCTACGAGATGAGAATGGAGAAAAATGTCAAAATACCACGAGATGATGGACAGATGAGAAAAAGGGGAGATGGGGGGGCGAACGGAGGCAAGCGCACTGGAGGGAATTCTGAAGGGAGAAATAAATAAATAATGATGGATAAGGATGAGGATCAGCAGGAAGAAGAGAGATAAGAAAAGGCAGAGAGGGACTGGGTGAGTTGGGTCGATGAGGGTGTTCCAGCAGAAATCATGTTTCAATGACGCTGCGGGGCAAATGATCGACATGAGGCTGGATTGAGGAGGAAGGTGAATCGAACAAAAGAACAGCGTGAAAGAGAACGGTAGCCAAGAGCAAGATGGGAAACCGGAGGGGAATGATTTTGATTGGATAGATAGTTATTGAAAGAAATTGGTGGATAGATTGTTGGATAAAGTAGGAGAAGATAGGTTGGAAAGGCTGATAGAAAAAAATGAAAGATTAAATAAGAGATGGAAGAAAATCCTTTAAAGACAAGGTTAAAAATGACGATTGGATGGATGATGAGTGAAACAGCAGGGTGACAGCATATCTGAGGGAGAGGAGGACAGAAAAAAGATAAAGGAGAAAAGGTAGAGACTGGGATAAAAGGTCGAGAAGACAGGAGGACAAAAAAAGAGAAGACGGAGGAGTGAAATATCAATGCTGAAGACAGAAGTTAGAGGGGCCGCAGCGTGCTGACAGTTGGGCAAAAACACAAGTGATGGATGAGCAGAGAGAAAATTAGTTCATTGAAAAAGAGAGAAAGACATGACTCGATGGAAATGGCAAAATAATCTGTAACAGAGAAACAGTCACCGTAGGAGAGAAATGATTTTACACACAAAAAGCAGATAGCAGAAACTCGTGGTTAGCTCAGCGTGAAATCTCACTGGGTACTTTGTTATTATGCAGCAAAGCATCTCTAAGGTAAATTGTTTTGTTTCCCACTGATCTAGGCTTCATTAAGCCCAGAGGGTACATCAGCGACACAAAGAATTCAGCTGAATCTACCATCATGTTTGTTTTGGTACAAAGTTTTGATTTAGTTGGCCTCCGGCGCAAACTAATTCCAAATAATTAATGAACAATGTGAAAAACTGGACCGGTCACAACTGAAGGTTGCGTTAAAAATATCAATCAGTAATGCCTTCGTTGCATTTACTAGAAGGTCCTAATTAGCTCGAGCAGTGTTCAACACAATCCACCAGATATAGTGCAGATTTCAATGAGCCTGTGGATTAAAGAGTCCCAAACAATTAAATGTGAGCTGATGTACAAGGTGGCAGCATGTGTGAAATATTAAGCAACAGGCTGTTACTGACCAAATAAATGCAGAATAATTTCCTGCGCATCTGCAATTCAATTTTTAAAAGAAATGTACAAAAACAAATGTTCTGACCCATTTCTAAATATTAAAGCCCCAGTTTGCAGAGTGGATGTGCTTGTTGCATTTGCTCTGGTGTCACACCTCATACAGCCTCTTCCATTGAATGGACTGCTGCGGGAGTCTGTCTTTTAATCTTCTGTACACAATATGCAAAGTGTTCCCTGTACCCATAGCGTAATATGAACTACAGAGGAACAGTACACCATACTGGAATGAAAACAATTATCATTAGCGGCTCTCAGGCAGTGCATGTGTGGACGACGCTCCGAGATGCTTTCAAGTGTGTTGACATCTGAATGTGGTATTTGCTGGCATGCTGGCACAACTTTAACTTTTTTTCAAAGTTGAATTAAAGCAACAAAGGAAAGTCACAAAAAGTCTATTGCCCCAGTTAGTCACCAAGAGTTTTTGTTGAAAGGCATCAGGCAACTTGAATTTTAAGAATATATTCTAATTTCATATTCACAGCTTCCTTCTAAAGGAAGGATGTTTTCTGAGAGCCACCCTCTCCACAGGAAATTGCTTTCCTCTGCCTACTGAAGCAACCAAAACTTCACCCAAATTACAGTGTGTGCGCCACAGGAGCAGGAGCAGCATGACCCCGTTTGATTCAATATGAGGGGAAAAACTCATCTTAATTGAATGTGAAACCACCTCTGTGAGAGCGGCAGCAAAAATTCAGCTTTTGTTACCATCACTGGATCCCGGTGGGTCAGAGATGCTGAAGTGCAGCTCACCATCTCATTTTGGAGTTCATTAAGTCAGCATTATAGCAAGGAGGATGACACTATGTGGAAGAAGGAACCCACACACAAACAAAAATATACACAATATTTTTGAAACGATGGTAAGTGGCTGTCTCTGAGTCAGCATCACATGCTCGATGCTGAAACTAATTTAGGTTTTGCCTCCACACATGCATGCCAACTCTCTATGTGATTACAACGCTGTCTTGTTTTCTTTATTTCGCACAAACCAATTTGCACACACACACACACAGTCATACCCAGAATATTTGGAAAACTTTCCCCTGTCAATTTTCTCCCATTTTGACCTCACAAAGATGAATGGCTTGTATTCAGTGTGGAGAAAAAATAAAAATTCTCTTCTTTGCCATGCCTGCACACAGACCCACACCTCTTACTCAGTCATTAAAAACCAGCTGCACCCACTCCACCCTAACTCTTGGGACAGTTGCCTTGGTTACAGCAGCCATGCCGACATAATTGGGGGTGGGTGGGGTTGTGTGGGTATTGAAGGGGGTCTCTCTCAGCCTTACTTCCTAATCCTGTACCAACCATCACCCATGTCTCACACACGCAGATTAAGTTTTTGACCAATATCTACCATCGGCACTTCAGCCGACACACACAGGCCAGTTTGGAGTAATGGAGTGTTTCTAAAACATCAAAGCCTTTTTAGTGAATAGAGCCGCTCAAGCACAGGCGAGCACATACAGATGAGAGCAAACCGCAAACCACACGCACCTAGACACATTTACCGATACATAAAGCATCATCTGTGCCCCTGGGTTCGTCTTTCTGCTTTCAACAGGCTCTTAACACACACACACAGCTGCCAAGACGAGACTCTTCAACCATTATCAAACAAACATGGTCATGAAAGGTCAACCCATTTTCCTCACAGTCCGCAGTAACTTCTTAATGATTTGAGATGCTGCAGTGGAGCTGTAGAGAGGGAAAGTTTTCAGCATTCGTCAGGGGCAGTTTCTGATGACTAGATCGACCCAGAGGCCATCCATTCTCCAACTCTGCAGCTTTTTGCAAAAGCTCTGAATTGAAATTGATTTCTTTCAAAACAACTTGCATCTCTCAAATGCCTTTAAATCACATTGAAAGCTGGAAGAACCACTTAATACTAAATAGAGAGCTCTCAAATGGAGGCGATAAAGAAACAAACTTGGAAAGTCTATCAGACCCAACTTTATATTGTGGTTAAATGGCTTTTTGAGGGAAGAGTGGTTAAAACTGCCATCTGTGAAGAGTCTGGGTATTATTTGTTTGTCTCTGTATATTTCTTCTAACAAGATCATTTCATTCTCCAACTGACATGCAGCCTGTAATTTTATTGACTGGCGATATTATGACTTCTCCAATGTTGAGTGACTTTCATGCTCAAAACCCGCAATGTCTGTTTTATGAAATGGTCACCATTTCAAGCTCGCATTATGCTTAAAGCTCTGATGAGTTCTCACAAATAAAAAACACAGAGTAGTATCATTTATTATTGTCGTAGCTGCATCCTACTGGTTGAGACAACCATTTAGCCCTGGTACGTTTTACGACTGACACTCCACTTTTTGAACTATGGTGGATACCAGTTAGAGTGATGCCAGTGAAACCATTGCCCAGTGGCACAGAGAGCTGTCTGTTTTTAAGGAATTGACACTCAGTTGTTAGCTAAACGGTTGTGTAATGTAGGGATTAGGGATGGAACGGTTACCGGTATTACGGTAAAGCGCGGTAAAATTTTACGCGATAACGATTACCCTTTATGTTTGACTTCATCTCATTATCGCGGTCGATTACTGGGATATGTAATATCAGACAGAAAAATGACAAGAACGATGTTCTTCTGATGCAGTTAAAATATAAATTTATTCCATTATCTGATCCAACAACCATATCTCCGGCAGTTAGCGCCACAGCGGTCAAAAACATTTTGCCCTTCCGGGTCAAACAGCTAACCAATAACAGGCAGCTACCTTTATACCTGACCCTCAGGTAACAACACAGCGACACCCACAGACACACAGAGTGAACTACAATTCATAACAACATATTTGGCTCCTATACAACTGTTTCTTTATTTGCACATTTATACGTATTTAAGGTTCAGCTTAAAGTCCAAAGTTTATTTCATTTGACCTTGCACTATAATTTTTTTCCTGATAATTGTTTGCATATTTTGACCTACTATGGTTGTTAAAGTGTTTATTTAAATTTGCACCAGACAAATAAGCTTTTTTATTTTGTTCATTTAAAATAAAACCTCTTTCTGTGCCAGTTGTTTTCCCTTTTTAATGTGAAAGTTTCATTTTGATAAGATTTTGGCTTCTCATGTTTTAGTATGACAAGAAAATCACAAGATTTTGTGAAATCATTTAAGTGTAAGTGTTTTTTGGACATTTGTACAGCAATGAAGAATACCGCAATAATATCGAAAACCATGATAATTTGGTCACTATAATCGAGATATCAAATTTTTTATCATTACATCCCTAGTAGGGATCCACGATGATATTGGCATGGCATTGGTATCTGCCAACAAATGTGCATTTACAGGCTTTTCTATGTGGCTGATTTGTTAGCTGTTTTGGACACCACCCACACCGGTTTGAGCAAATTTGGCACTCTAAAAGAAAAACATACAAAACACATTTCCTCCAACCAATTTATCTTTGTGACTGGTTAATAACTGGAGGAAGCCACAGCGGAGAGAAAGAAGTTCTGCCCCCTTACTTCTGCTGTTGGGTTGCACCTGTATTGAAACTGATGTTTTATGATGATAAAGTTATTTTGTTGTGCTTTAAGGTAAAGTTAAAAAAAAAAAACCTGTTGTGTTGGTCAAGGGAAGAAGCTCAAAATGTTCACGTACACGCAAACACGTGCACGAGCTTGCAGAGTGCAGTTACTCTTATTAGCGTCAAGTTGACAGGGGGTCAATGAGGGTGTTGACCTCTGATCGGAACCAATTGCCCTCTGACCCCTGTCACTGGGAATCAAAGGCACAAAACGTTACGATGTAAAGGAACAGACAAACTAAGACATAATCCAACAGCTCCATGCACGCACACGCACGGAAAATGTCTGTGCATCAATGGTTCCTTTATATCGGGGCTAGTGTCCGCCTGTCTGAATTTTCCTCCATAAGTGTTTTGTTTACGTAGTGTTCATTCACGTGAGTGTGTATGAGCGCGTGTTGGCCAGTTGGTAGATATTTTTATCCATGGTGAACATTGAATTAGAAACTGTTGGTCATGGGAGCTCTGATGGACCTCGATGTGATTAGAGCAAATGTGTGGCGTGTGATACAGCTAAAAACATTCCTGCACTGCACAACATTTACTCAGTCATTTGCGCGTGCACACACACACACACACGCCCACACCCGCACACATGCATGCACGGACTTCACTGCATCTGCGTGCTGGTATTCCCATGAACAAAGACACCTGCATGCAAGCAAATGCCTCAACTGAACTAGAAAATAGTCCTGGGAGGAGCTTTTGTTTTACCAATAACACTCACAGTAGGACTTGAATATATTAATAACACTTGGAGAACATTTGACCAACACATTTTGACTAATGGTCATCATAAAACATTCAGTAGCCGCATTTAAATATGAGTTACTCCACATGCAAAACTTGCCGTAAATCTATCTTACATGACTTTTCACATAGGTCCTGTTGATAAAGACCTGCAAACTTTCCCATGACACATCATGATTTACAATCCAATTCCAGTTCCATTCAGCTCAAGGCACTTTACATACAGAAACCCGACAATTCATCAATTTCCCTCCTGGCGCAGTTTATCTTCAGTCAGTCAGCAGCTGTCTGTCTTATATCATTTGCAACACGGTATGCAGTGCAGACACCAATCATATGATATAAAGTAGGAACATTCAAATCAACTCATTATGCTCTAACTTGATTTAGTTATGCAACAGCTCAGAGAGAAAAGTCGCAGTCAAGATGGATTAGCGTAATAAAGGTAACGGATCTGAAAACAAGCTGTGAGTTGTTTCTCATCAGCTAGCAGGTGTTTGCTTCAACTGGTCAAGATGTTTTTATGGTTGCAGTCGCTCTATACTACAGCTACAGCTTTATTTCTCATCCTCTGCCAAAGCCTGCACCCAACCGTTCCAACTTAAAGAAAATGGCCTGGAAGCTTCAAAGGTTTCTCTCTTTTCCCATGCTCCACCTCTCTATTAAGAAAAAGAAAACCAAAATGATACCTCAGTTGCTACTCTCACATGGTGGATGAATCAGTCCTCCATCTGTTCAAACATTCAAGTAACCATACCAGCAAAAGGTCACTGTTGGCTTGAGGATACCACAACAAAACGGAATGATTACAGAACTAATGACCACCGCATCAGAACCACAAGGTTTTCCTCTTAGACTACCTATCACTGCACTTGTGCTTTGAAAATATTATTCAACGTTCAATTTGAAACACAACAGAAAATATTTACACATCCTGCATACATAATGGTGAACGTCATCACAGGTTTTCCATACTGGCTTCACCAGAACAGATCGGGGCTGAGAGGACAGAGGGCTGTCTTCCTGTATTCACTGAAGAGCAGGTTGAATTTGTGCTGATTTCATCAGCAATCAGTCAGCGCTGAATTATTTCACATTTTATGAACAGTGACAACGTTCAATGAAGAAGGCTCCAAGCAAGTACTTGCAACACATTTCAAACAGAAAAATACCTTTCCAAGTCTTGCAAAAAAGTTTGTGCAGGGAAATAAGATGAAAATATTTGAAAGAATGATGCAAAAATGAAGTTGTTTTTCTCAAATGTTGCTTCTCTCCAGAGAGTCAAACTTTCCCTTTTCAGTTTCTACATCAAGACGCACAATTTTTTTTTTTTTGCCGCATACGCGCATAAGCTACACTGAACATTAATCTATCCAATTATTCTCACAGCCTGAAGCATTGTCCATCTGAAAGCATGACGAAACAACATGTCTGTCCTCTTCGTTGAGTGTCTTCATAAGCATCTGTCTTTGTCCGTCTGTTTCGTCTGCTCACTGAGCCCCAGGGAACTTTAGCTGTCTGGTGCAACGTTCCCAAAGGGAGGACTTTGTTGGCTGCGCCACCAGAGGGGGGTAGTGTTGGGGGGGGGGAGGCAGGCGAGGAAACCGGGGCACATTTCCTGTGGAAATGGGGTTATCACTTCACCAATTACTGGTACAATTACAGTGGGAAGCCTGCAGAGGCCTGGGAACGAAGCCCATAGGCACACAGACGGGCACTCATGTGGAGACATGTGAGCACAGAAAAAGTCATTTCTAACACTTATGTCCAAATAGCTGCTAGAAAATATCATTATCTGTGCTATTCTATCCCAAGATCCCACTGCGCTACATCTCTAACGAAGTGGATGACCCTTGTTGGAATGGGTGTCCTAACCTCCCGCTGGGATAAAGTGACAGAATCCACTTTCCGCTGGGGTACTGTAAGCTTTCCCAGATGCAGGATTAATTGACTGCTGAATTGGAAATCCAGTGCTCACTTTTGTTTCCGACCACCAAGGCTTCACATTTGACCACTTGTGGTCTGATACTGGCATTTTAATCACCGAATCTTGTTTTCTATATGCGGACAATCACTCTGTGACCTGTCAAATTAATCTCTTCTTGTGGCGAGGTTTTTTTCAAACCACTATTGTGTGGATTTTCCCCCCATAAAATAAAAGATTCTACACCCGATCCAACATTCTGCTTGCCCCTTACTGCTCCACTTGGCCTCACAAACTCACAACACTTCACAACCACACACGCTCAAGCGCACTCGCACGCGCATACCGCCGCAGAATTATGGCCGAACACACAGACACGCTGTGTCTGGACTTTGTCACCAACACACCAGACCCACGTGGACCGCTTGACCTTCGACCTCTAGACAAATGATTATTCATCATCATCATCAGGCTGTTCGGTCCAGGTCATCGTGCTACAACATACACACAATACAGTCCATTCAGTGTTTACTTTTAATCTAATTTGTTTTCTGATTTCTTTCGGTCTGAGAGAAGGTTCACTGGTTGTTTTCTTTGCTTTATATTCACACAGCTTCCATGCAGTCTTGTGAGGGAGCTGTTTAATACCCAACGATGTTGCTTGCATGCTTTTCTGATGGCTACATAGACAAATGTTTCCAGTTAGTAGCCATTGCTTGCTCTTCTCTCTCATCTTAATCTTTGAATTGACTTCATGATTTGAGATCATAATTATCTCATGATATCAAAGAGAAAAGATTACTGAAACTGCAGTTGATATTTAACAAATGCTGCCTTTCTTGTGCCCTACAACAGTAATATGAAGAAAGGAACAGGATTAATTTCCTTATTCTGATCAATGGTTGATCTAATCAGCTTAAAAAGAAAAACTCAGTCTTGAAGTCAAAATTCTGCTTCATGTATTTGGTTTCAAATATACTTGAGGTTCAAACATCAAGATAAATTTACATTTTTGGAATAATTATCGAATACTTTGTTATTTTCCCTCTGACCAGCTCTGTGAAGTTCTGCCCCTGTCTTGAGTTGGTGGTTGGGTTAAAGTACAAAGATCTGAAGCAGTCAGGCACACGGAGAGTTGTTGCATGTTTTCACTGAGGAGCATCAAGCTATACAGGACAGAAGCAACGTGACATTTAAACTCCATCTAAAAAAAACAAACATTAAATTAAAATATGTATATTTTAATAACCACGGTTGATTAAACTGAACATGAAAACACGAGCACACATCACAAACTACTTGTGTCAGTTTTTAATCATGAAAAGTTTCCGGTGTTGAAAAGCATGATTCTGTCTCTACTTCTCCTTAACCCAGAATAATGTATACTGGATTTCAGATTTTGATTCGGTGCAGGCTGCCAGTTTTGATGCTGAAGCTGAGAT
This sequence comes from Hirundichthys speculiger, assembly GCA_018398805.1. Lineage (NCBI taxonomy): Eukaryota > Metazoa > Chordata > Actinopteri > Beloniformes > Exocoetidae > Hirundichthys > Hirundichthys speculiger. The sequence continues at coordinate 1,156,265 of JAGFBZ010000229.1, forward strand.
TTAAGGATTCAAATCAGTTACATTCTCTCGCAGTGTAGTTACTGCAGCAAAATAGAAGCAAGTCAAGACTTTGCAAGGCCTTACTGCCGTCTTTTATTTCTCTTTGGCTTCTATATCTTGGCCACGCTTCAAAGCATATTAAACATACAGAACTACTTTGGAAGATGGATAATAAAATATCCCTGAGTATTATAAATATGCAGCCATGAATGAAGTAGCTGCTCTGTGAAAGTTATGGATCGTCATGATGTCTAAAGTGATTTACAGTTAACTTTGAAGGTCAATTTTATGAGGAATCTCTGCTTTAAAGCCAGTCCAGATGATTAAGTCTCCTATCTCTTACTCTACATCCTCTATTTTTTAAACAGGAAAAGGAAGTCCAACTTTCAACCTTTTGTGGCAGATGTCTGATCTTTCCATCGCTGATACAACAGAGAGAATCAGATTCTTGTGGTTTCTTCTTCTGTATGCGGCCATGGGAACATCAACTTGGTCACATCAAAGGTTAAGAATCAGATATTTTGTCCTGGTGGACTTGTAGCACGTGCAGTATTCTCTAACGGATTTATGCACTTGATCAAGAAAGCCACTGTCTTCACAGTCAGATGGGTCATTTATTTTGTCTCAAAGAGAAAAGAGTCACTTTTAGTAAAACAAAAAAAGAAAAACTAAATTTGTGGTGCCCTTTGACGACATATTGAATGGTTAATACATACAAAGAGAGTGCGTCGCTAACAGAGATCCTCACTAGTGACCACGGGTCCACCGCATCTTTTTTTTGCATAAAGATGTTTTATGTGAGAGATAGTTGTAAAATAAACACATACATTACTGGAAACTATTCAAACTGAACCTCTGAATATCGGCTACATCTCCACACACCCTCATATCCTGCGTCTCCAGCTCGCCCTAATCTACAGCTAATGAGGTAAACTAATGGTCAGAGTTAGTCTAGCACAGTTGATCCCATCTGCTTCTGGTTTCCCGCTGGCCAACAAGTCAAGTGTGCCTTTGTGGATTAAACTCCCTAATGCTGCTAAAGTGAAAGGAATGCTGTGAGAAATGTCTGCTCGAAGCAGAAAACGAGGCAATAAAAAGACATCCAGGTTGAGGTCAATAAAACTCTTTGAATTCACAATATAAAGAAAGATATTAGTTTCAATTGTCAGACCGTTATATTAAAAAAAAAAGAAACAAAGGTTGGCAGCGTTTTTTTTTTTTCATTATGGTCTTTGTACCTTTTCTTTTAGTCTCAGTTCCAGTGAACAGTGGCATAAAGTTAAATTCCCTGGCCGCCTGTGAACAGCACTTGAAGGAAAAACACTTCAAGTGTCTTAAATGCTATATTATTCAAAAAAAAAAAAAAAAAAAACAATAGTAATAATAATGTCACATGATAAGAACCAGAGAGGACCAGCACGTGACACATCTCCAGGTTATTAACAGCAGATCAGATGAGATCAAATTAATACTTGTGGGACAGAAGAAATTTGAAGCTTGTAGAGTTTTACTTAATTACAAGGCTTGAGGCTAAAGATAGCCACTGATATGAACACCAAATACCTCTCAAGGGTAAGTTTACAGAATATCCACTGTTGTCAGGGGTTGTTGTTGCCAAAGTAAGGTTGCAATTAGACTCCAGAGAAAACCCTCAAGCATTGAGGTCCTTATTCGTGGTCTTTAATGTCTTAGAAACTATTTATAGTTTGGTCACAAAGACATTTTGCACTACTCTGGAAAAGTAATTTCAAACAGCAGAGGAGGCGAAACTTTTTTTTGTTTTTTAATGTAACAAGGCACGTGGCAAATCGAGGACTTCTTCCAGTGAATAGGTCTGCCTTAGTTTAAACTGTTCTGAAAAGTGCGATGAGCATTTAGGTTGACTTGATTAGTGATAAGGAAGGATGTGTCACCACTGGAGACTGGTTCCATTATAATTAATAATACAGAGTATCCTGATTCTGTGCCACATAAATGTCCCAGTGAAATCAACATTTCAGCAACATATCCAGCCCACAGCCTGGAAAGCACTGGCCTAGATAGAAAGAGATCTGAAAGAATAAATGAATAACGAAGTATGTCTTGATTTTTAATAATACTCCGAAGGCTTTTGTACTTTATGACAGAACTACACAGTGAAAGAGAAAGGTGAAGTTGAAGAAAGAGGTAGAAAATGTGTATTATGCACCAAATAGTGAAGAAAGATGCATGTGAGGAAAAGGTTCCCCCTCTTGAAAAGTAAAGTTTTTCTTTAGTAATAATAGATTCATACATCATCCTAATTATTGCCCATCCACATTACAAGGCAGTGAAGGCATATCAAACAGCATCCATCTGAGCTCAATGACATGCACAGGTAACTATAGGCTCAAAATACCACTCAACATAACCTGTGCTCCAAATTCCTCTTCTAATGTCTTTCTTCCAGTTCAGGTACTATAAGCAGCTGCAAACACTGGCTGCATAAAAACTGATACAAAATTGAGGGTCAAATTCACTGGAGCAGTGTGGTTGCCAGACATAACTATAACTTAGGTTTTGTTGTTGTTTGCTTTTAATGAAAACTTATTAATGATGAAGTAGCTTAAAGCTGTGTGTTCTACAGTAATGGGAATTGTGAACCTATAAAAAATGCAATGCAAAGTGCTCTTTGAAAACATCTTAAGATGTACTCTCTCCAGTGTTTTTCTAACTGTCAATTCAGATCAAACCTGCACCGACTTCAGTGGTGAAGGACAACGGTGTAATTTTAACAGAAGCTTTCCTGATGTTGACATCTTTGAATAAGACTTTGCCTTCTTTTGAAATCCAGCTGTAATTCCTTGAGGCCAGTGGTGGACAGTTCAGCTGCTGGTCCATGTGCCTGCATGAAAACACAGCTGCACAATGTCTATACTTTGTTAGAAACATGCAGCTCATTTAGTTTGGCGACAACAGCTTTTATTTGTACAATAAATGCTTTTTTCCTGGAAGAAATGGAAACAAACAAGCAAGCATAATAACAAACACACATCTAGATGATGATTAACTAATTTATTGTGTATAATAACCAACTAATTTCCATGTTAATGCACCAATTCCTTAAATTTACATTACAATTAGTCCAAATTATTCAGGAAAGAGACAGCAGCGTGACTTTAAACAACCATCACAAACAGCCAGCAGTATGCAGGTGAACTATTAGCGTCATCATTCATACTAAACAACTCATATGCAATCCCAGTATTCTCCGGCGACTGATTAACATTAAATGTCTCTGGCAAAGCAATTCGTGAAATGAATGCTGAATGAATAAAACATGATGCTGCCTCTGTGGGAGTTAATAGATTCAAACTGGCCTAATAAAGCAGCCACAGAGTTTTATGATTTCACTGTGCTGATGGCTTTATTTTCATGAACTTGAAAGGTGGTGCTGTTGAAGTGTTTGCACGCCCATGTCTAGATTCTATGTTTGGCTGATCTTTGTAGTGTTTTAAGTCTCGCTATGACTGTTTTTATGTGTATGTACAGCTGCAGTCTCTTTCATGTGCTCGACCGCGTGTCATTGTGCTCAAACACGTAACTGTATGCTTGGACATGTGTGGACATGTGTGCCCCTACACATGTCCACCGGACACAATTTAACAAACAACTGCCGCAAAAATGTCTTAACAACATGTTTTTGCGTGTACGAGCAATAGAGATGCTATCTCTGACCGCCATCTATCATCTAGAAAAATCACACTCCCATTCACTGAATGGCTGCTCTAATGGTCTCATTAAAGCCTCGTGTGTGTGTGGGTGTGTGGTAGAGCTGGTGTGTGTCTCAGTCCAGACATTTGAGAGAATAACTGGGATCTCTTCCGAAGTGAACATTTTTCCCTCTCTGTCTCACCAAGTGTGAGTGACAGCAGCGTGGCACACAGACACAATCCTCTGCCCACAACTCAACACATTAAGAGCCTGGTGATCAGCAGCATTCTTCATTCATTACATCACTGTTTTTGACTCATGGTCCCAATGTTTTCAATGTTTTTTCACTACTGCATTCACTTTCTGCATTCCCTGCATGCCACATCCCTTTCATTGTCTGTGATATCTCTGTGGCAGGTCCATGACAGCCCCAGTGGCCTAATGGATAAGGCACTGGCCTCCTAAGCCAGGGATTGTGGGTTCGAGTCCCATCTGGGGTGTTAGTTTATATTCTTACCGCCAAGTGACCCCTGAAGAAAATCCATGATCTGAAAAAGCTTCTGCAGCATCACATTCACGTTAAACTGTAAGAATCCATCCATCCATCCATTTTCTATACCCGTTTCATCCTTGAAGGGTCACGGGGATCTGCTTTGGAGCTTTGGTCCAAGGAGCTTTGGTCATGAGCGTGGTTCACTTGGATCAATGTGAACCCGACAACTACACTCTATGTGCATCAAAACGGCTGTACCGAGACCTCTCTGAAGAGGTGGTCTAATGCGCCACGACCTCGGGCTGACCCAACTACGCCACATGTTTGAGCAAAAGAGTCTTCCGTAGTTTGCTGTGCACTGCATTGTGGGTTGTGAAGGAGCGCGTGAACCTGGCAAAATAAAGTAATCCTAGCAGTTGCAGACAAATCACCTCGAGCCACTTCGTTTAAAAGCTGTTTTGCTCATCTAGAGTGGTATAAACCAATGACACAGAAAAAAATGGCCAAGGCTGACTCAATAAAGCGAATTTGTTGTGTCGCCGTGCTTTTCAGTTCTTCACTTCAGGCCGGTTGTTATGGAAACATGAGGCTCTGCCAAGGTTTCTATTTACCAATGACAGGACCGACCACTATCACGTGACCTGCTGTGCAGCATTTGGGCTAGAGTAAAAACACTTGTGAACATGAAATGAAAGTCACTGAAAAATGGTACAATGTATTATGGTACGCACCAAGGTAGCACTACAGGTGTGCACCAAAAGGGAAAATTAGAGAGTGACTGAGTAAGAGACCAAACAAGATTGAACTTGGACAGCGTTGGAAAAATGACTTAACCTTCACAACTATAGGGGGGGCCACTGAGCTAAGGTTACTTTGTGTTGCTTTAACAATCATATATTCACCTATTAGTTGCCCTAGGTGACGATAGACCATAGTATGATGGAATCATCAATAAACCTGGTTCAAGATTCAGCTAAAGTGGTGTTGCTGTCATCTGACATGAACAAAACAGACATCCATTTTGCTGCATGCATAATTAGCAATACTGACAGAGGACAGTTGAAAAAAAAAATACATATACAAGCCTTTGCATATATTCATTCTCTTCCTCATATATATGATAATAAAATATGTTTTAATGAGAATTACTGGATGATTTGAAGTTTGAAAATGAAAATGCATGGGATGTTGGTATGAGCTAATTTCATACTTGCATAATATTGTTTGGTAATATTACCGCAGCATGCAGCGTGACAGAAATTAACAAGCACTGACATGCAAAAACAAAAACAGACTTCATTAGAGGAATGCAAAAGAGAAAGAATGAGAAGCTAAGGTGAAATCCTGAAAACTGAATCTCAAGAATTTAGTAGATGACTTTGCACAGCACAAATCTCAGTGTGTGGCCTTGATGAAAATAACTGAGCTTTCACCAACCTGCTTCTCGTGTGTGTCATACACTGGGACTGAGTATGTTTGTGTCTGTTATGGTACACCCACACCAGATTTTTTCACACATAGCTGGCGGTCTGTTTTCTTAGTATGTTTTCTCTGAAGTTTCTTCACATTTTGCTGAAACAACTTTATGTGCTTCGAATATTTATGATGAGACTGAACTGCATGTCAGTTAGCCACGGCCGGTTAATATTTAGTGTGTTAGGAAAAGAAGGAAGAGAAAAGTATCACGCAGACTGAGCTTTATAGAGTGGTGCATTTTGATTTACTCATACATCACTGATGGCCGCCAGGGTTAACAGGACAGTAATATCAATCCTTCCTACAACAGGAGAGGGTCCATGCAGACTTTAATCCACACCAATAACACATTTATTTCACAAAGAGGACCACAAAGAGGACCCAATGTGGTCAGAACAGAACATCTTTGTATCTTTGACTGTAAATCAGTAAGCCTGCTCTATGATTTGTGAATTTCCAGTCTTTAATATAACCAAAGAGCAACTTTTTGGTAAACCTCGATGCCACTGCAGAGCTCCATGTCTTTGTAATCTGTAATATAGACTTAATATAAAAAAATTTGTCTTCAGCCAGAACATTGTGGGTTTGAGCCCCAGCTGGGGTAGCTGATGACAGAGAGCGGTGGTAGAAGAAAGCAACAGATATTACACCACAGTTAGGCCCTCCCTGACAGTGGAACACCCACGACACAACAAACCTCATGCTTCCAATTCAAATCCAAGACCTTCATGTTAAATTTAAAAAAATAAAAAGCCTGAGTAAGGGCCAACGGACTCCACCTTTGTGTACCAGCTAGTGTAACAGCTGTGTGATGGATCTATAACCCAGAGGTCAGTGAATCTGTGAAACCAGAGTCATAGCTGCACAAATCTTCTATTTAACTTGATTTGACTTGAGAGGACCAAAGATTTAGGCCAATCTCCAAGCAGAATGGAAAGTTAATGCTGACATATGTACACAATAATGTATTTTAACTTTTTCATTTTCATTTCCTCATAATGAGCATTTTATATCTGCATGTCTGAACCTGCCACTTCATTTATACTTCATGTAAAGTTCATGGCCCTGGAGAGTTTTTTTTTTTTTTTAAAGGCCAATTCATCATTTTCACATCCAGTCCAATTGGGTCCACGTGGTGAAGTAAATCATATCATTACAGCATCACTCAGAGGGATTTTACAGGGATGTAGCTTACGTCTCAAAATGTGTGATCATTGACAGCTTCCAAGCGACTTCACCAAAGCTGGGACGACAAACAGTGGTTGCTGAATGTAATTTCTGTTCTAAAAGTGTGCACATCTGTTTTGAGGACACCATGCCAGGAGACTAACGATTGTCCACACATTTATCATTTAACAAAAGTCACCCAAGGTTCTGGTTGTTCTGCTAATACAGGAGTTCTTTCTTTTATGTTTGTAAAAGTGCCATTTTTCTCCTATGATTGGAATGCACCATAGATACAGCTAAAGCCACATCTAAAGCCACATCTAACTAAATAAAGTCAATTACACATTTGCAAAGCCATAATCAGTCCTTGAATGCAGATGTGGAAACCATAAACTGGGCTTAAGGGTAGAAATACACAAGCAGGCTCTGGTCAGCCCTGGCTTTTTGTCTCTTCTAATGGAAACCAGAACTTCAAAATCACCATATGTAGCTAGTGATTTAAGTTGCTGTCCCAAGAATATATTAGGATCCTTCATCATCATCACCTGATGGAAAAAACATCCCCTCTGTTTCACTGTGTTCAGGCTTTTACAGCAAAAACAATAAAATATCTCATATGGCTGGAAAAACATAACCAACTTGTTTCTGTCCTGACAACACAATGCAGCCTTTAAGTAAGAATCTATCCGGACCTCTTGTTTTACTATCCAATTTCACTCTGCTAATTGGTTTGGGATGGCAGTTAATGTGGCAAAACCTCCATGCAGAGGCAGTGGTAATGTTAAATGAGTAAGAAAAGGGTGGTTCAATTGCTCAATTTGCAATGAGGAAGGTCTTCTGCGTGACCTTGTTTTCCTCTTGCCACAAGCGAGGGATTGTAGGCTTGAGTCAGAGTTTAGATGAGTGGCAGCAAGAGTGGGCTGGACCTACATGGATCTAATCACTTTCTGGACCGTACTCCAATACGGAGTGAACCCTGAAGTCAAATGTCAATAATACATCATACACTGCATAGCTATATGTGTTATATAATGCATCATACCAAGTATGCATGCATTAGAAAACACGTCAAATTCAAAAGATGACGCAAAAAGACATTAATCATAAAGGACAGTCAGAAGATAGGATTATGTGACCACACAACTTACACCACCCACCAGCGGTGTGACACAACAGAAGTGTGCTGAGCCCATAACTCAGAGGTTGATGGCTCAAAACCCTTCCCTGCTAGCTTTATTTTCTTAGCAGAGAGTGGTTTCAGCATCGCAGCTCTTTATATTAGTTTATACATTCCACCAATTCATTTAAATGCCACAACCTACTGTTTGTTTCAATTAGCATTATCAAAGTTTAAGGGAAATGTAAATGTACAGTGTCAATGAACCTCCAAACAACCCCATAGCCCAAGAGTTTAAGTGGAGCTGAGATCCTTTTCTAATTACAGCAATTTCATTACAAAAATCCCCACCCTCAGTCTGAGGAAAACCTTTCTGGTGATGAGAAGGGAAATGACCACACTATAGAGCTCCCACAGAGAGAGGAAGAGTATATGCCTACTCACACACACACACACACACACACACACACACACACACACACACACACCAGCATGATGGTACTTTATTTTTTGCCACTGAAGACAAACGCATGGGCCACTTCAGATATGAAACGGAATAATAAAAAAAAAAAGGAAAAACCTTTTCTGCTCAAAGACAAGGATTTGCCTCAACAGGATATACAACAAAGAGTGAAGTGGGCAGAGATCCTGAAAATGACCCAGCTCTGTTTATGAACATATGCGAAAGCTTTTATCTTCAAAACACTTTTATATAAACGTATTCACATCCGAGCGCAAAACCACACAACCTCATACTCACGGACACCCTGGCACATGTGACTTATAGCCTTTACACCCCCACACCCAGCTACTTTAGCAGCTTTTCACATTTTCACATTCAGATCTCATTAAAGTTAAATTCCCACCTGAGAGACTTCAACACTCCCATTTATCTGTCCTTTCTAGGTCAAAACTGGCTCCATCATATCTACAGCATGGATATGTTGTGAAAAGGTGTCATTACTTGGTTTCTCGCTCTACATAGAAACTGGTAAACATGATAAAAGGGAGTTTACCTTCCTTGCCGTAACTATGGGCCTGGGTGATTCAAAAACCCTTTTAATTTGAAGGAGATGTGACATAAACAGAGCTAGCAGGGCAAACAATCAAATTCCAAATCCTGTTTTAATTACAAGAAGCAGATCTTTGCTTTTTCATTACTTGTGACCGTCATGTTTGTCATCTGCAAACAACCCACATGGGTCAAAGTGTTAAGTCCTATCCTATTTGGTGGAGCAGTAAGCTTCAGGGCAATTCCAAGATCATGGAATCCACCCTGTTTCACACATACATCATGCTGAAATCCTCCTACTCTCCAGTGAGGAAAACCCGATCCTGGTCCTGCTCTCACAAGGTTAAGATATTCAGCTTAACCACTGACAGCTGATACAGTGCCACAGCGACTTTTAATGGTCAGAATCAGCCTATTACCTGCAGAATAAAAACACCTGCTCAGCATAAACATGTTGATGCAACAGTTGCACATATGCAATGTGATACATGCTCATGCAAAAAGAAAAGAACAGGTCAAATAAATGCCACATGAATCCCATAGTACACCAACGTATCGCTGAAATGTCAGAGTTATGGTTGTCCCTTCTCTTTTATAAGGAGGCTAGGCTGTTTTTCATGCAACTGAGCTGCAGGGATTGAATGGCGGTTAACGGAACAGCCCCGGCGCCAAAAAATAATCATTTTGCTGGTGAGATGTAAGACATAACTGAAACAATCAGACACAGACTTCAAATCTGCAAGTTGCTGACAAGGAGTGAATTTATGACAGCATATATGAGAGCATATATGTGGTTATGAGACTTAATTGCTAAATTGTTCCAGAGATGTTGGGAAAATACTAAGAGGACATAAATCTTAATGCAGTAAAACTGTTTCCTATCTGAAATCCTGCTGTTTTCATTTTGCTTTGGAAAAGTTATACAAGTAGATACTGATAAAATTACAAGTAACATCGCTCAGATTTGAATGTCTGCCAAAGTATATGAAATAAGACAAACAATCAACCAAACTGAACAGTCAGAATCCAGCTAGTCAACCTTCAGCTACTGTTCATGCCTTGGTTATGTTTCTTCTTGCCACTTTCCTCCGCAATAAGAGATCATCTTAAATATTTCATGTGTACTCACTTTTAGTTTCTAAGCAAGTACTAAGCAAATCTTGAGATACTTGCTAGATTTTTGGTTTTGACTTTTGTTTCTTGCCCCATCTGATGCGTAGTCACATTGATCTCTCCGTGTCTGCAGGTTTTAGCAACTCTAATGTTTACAGCATTCTTAAATTAGAAGCAAATAAATGTATCAACGTACTTAAAGAAGAATGTAAGTTCTTTTAAGGTGTCTCAAAAACCTTTAATATCTTAATATCGATCTCCAATACATAATTTAGGTGCGCAGTTTTGAAAAGACTTCATGATGTGAGCAGAAAGTGATGCAGGGAAAGGTTTTGTACCAAAATAGAATACATGAAGACGATTAACTCATTCAAGCTGGGACGGAAGAAGAAAGGCAGGTGGGAAAACAGAAAAACAAAAGGTATCATTTGTCTACATGCTGCACAAGTATGTAGCAGATAAAAAATTCAAAGAGGTGAGCAATTCATTCCACCTGCCTGTGTGTGTCTGAGTGACAGAGTGACTAATGTATTGGACAGTCAGAGACACTGAAAGCACATGTTGCCTCTTACCAGAATACGTTAGCTGCAGTCTTGGTTGAGATGCTCTCCAAGCGCCTGTCAAACCGGCTCCGACGTGGGCAAGCAGGACCGCTGTCACCAGCCAATACATCTTCCCCCTCATCAGACGCACTGAGCTCAAACCTGCTGAATCTGGCCCGCTAAAGCAGCTTCACTCAGTCTCAGTTTTGCATTCGGGTGAAGTCTTGAACATTCAAGTGTTTCACTGGAGAAAAATAAAAACACAGTTTGAATCCTTTCAGAGCGCAAATCCAACTCAAAAAGCTTCTGAATCCAAACAGTGTCAAGAGTCCAAGTTTGTCAAGTCCAGATCCTCCAGAGTAATTCTCCACTTCTTTGTAAGAGCAGCACTCTCACACACACACACGCGCGCACTCACTCTAACATCAGTGTGCTTGTGAGTTTATGTGTGTGTGGGCTTTAGAGACGAAGAGGGGAATGTATTCCCAGAAAAGACTAACCGTCCTCTCTGCTGCCTCCTCGCAGCTTGACAGCTTTCTACTGTTCTGAGTGTCGTCCCAGCGCTTCTCTGCATGTGCTTTCTCTCTTTCTCTCTCTGGAAGGCGGAGAGAGAAGAGATCCCAGATCTTTGTGTCCACTCCACACCCACACCAAACACACACACACACACACATAAAACCAGACGCGTTTGCCTATTCACTGCTCTGGGAAAACCTAGTTAAAGTGGAAATGAGACTGACAAATCAGCTTTCATGTTTATTCACATCTCTCTTTCAATCACTCTCTACTTTGGCCCTACGCTCCCACTTACCAATTTTATTTTCTCTTTGTTGTCTAAAATAAAGTTTATTAACAGAACACAGTGAATGAATTAATTACAATATTAACAGAAAGGCACAAAAAAAAATAAAACAATCACAACTTGGTGTGAATTTTGATTTGTTTATAGTCTAATAACAAGGCAAAAAAAATGCATATAATCGTTTATTAGTTTAGAAAGTTTAGAGAAAGTGGGCTTGGAGGAAGTTCAGAATACTCCTTTTATAGACGAGACAGAGACCCTGGAGTCAAGCTGAAAATGTTCAGCTTTATTCTTTATTCTTGTAGGAACAGCAGAGATCTTGCCTCCAACATCTCAGCCTACGCAGGTTAACAAGTGGAGAGTAACTCAGACAATGCAGTACAATCAGCCAAGAAGTGCATTAAAGTACAGAGGAGGATCTCACAATCCATTTAAACACTAACCACCCCCCCCCCCCCCCTTCTGACTCTCTGCTGCCACACTTAACCCAAATGCAATCATTAATGTCTGTGCCTTCTCTTTTCTCTCTCTCCATTGTTTTCACTAGACACCAGCTCACTGGAGTGCATGGGCTGAGTTTTTCACTTGCTCAGGTTCATTCACAGGCTAGTCAGAACAATTTATTCACTCTCTGGGATAAATAATGAATTTGGGTTGCGCGCAAATGAAGGAGTAGATACTCCCTCCAAGGAGTTTAGATTTGTAAATTATTTATTCTCCACACTTGTTTGTTATTGTATAATTAGTGCAGGTTTGTTTTTTTTTGTTTTTTTTACATAACCCACTCCATAAATACTATAATTAACGAGATCCATATCATCTAACTTGATGTTTAAACAACCTCATGCAGTTTTCAATTTGCTTCATAAATTTAGTCAAACCAGCTCGTTAATGAAATTATGTAATTGGTGATCAAAGGCAAAGTCACTCCCTGGTTGTAAGGAATGACTAACCCCCCCCCCCCCCCCCCCCACACACCACACACACACACACACACACACACACACACACACACACCCCTCCCCGGACGCCACTAGTCACTACTTGGGTAACCTTCGACAAGATGCCAATGCAGCTGCACATCTTAGTAATTACGATAAAGTGATTACGTTGACAGTAATAGAAAAATACGAGATTGCAGCTCAGTGGAAACTCTTGTGAGCTTTATTTTTAGTCTTGCATTAATCAGATGAGCAACATGTCCACTTTTATCTTTACAGCACAAGTCTTCCCAGTTATTTGCGGACATCTTACCTCTCACTGACACGCCGAAACCTTTCTTGCGTAAACCAGAGTCACCTTTTAATCGAACTACCTGTCAATAAAAGCGTAAAGAATGTAACACTGACCAGACGGACAGCTCTTTGAAAGCATTTTAGGACAAGTGGAGATATAAACACAGCAATCAGAAGAAAGAAAAAAATTAGACTTATTTTCACAAATCAGAGATAAAGTTCAAAATTGGCCACTAAAATGAATCATTTAATTCAGATTGCTGTTACATATTACACTTGGAAATCATTATTGAGGAAATGCATTGTTCCAGTAAAACAAAAGTGTTTGCTGTTACATCAACAGCACTGGAGAAATTCTAGAAATTAAAAAAAAAAAAAAAGAGACCTGTAAAATGTCAAGATTTGCTCAGAAATGGTGTTGTGCAATAAAGAAAAACTGCCAAAGCAAGACAAGAAATGCCAGATGCTGCAGTTCCTTTGTCATGTGAGTCAGTGACTCACCATGAATGCGTGTTTCTCCGGTTGCCAGTAACAATGGACTCTAATCATGTTTGAATCTAATTAATGTTTTAAATCAGACCCAGATAGAAACTTTCATATTTTTAAACAGAACTGCTTGAACTGCAGATGATTCATCCTTCGGAGGACCATATTGCTGAATCTTGTGTGCACCACGGTTGTACATAAATGAAGCAGTGTTGTGAATTTAAAAGCATCAACCCTTGACTAACTTTGAGAGGCTTCCCTAACAGACGTATTGAGACCTTCTAAACTCACGGACCATTACAACGGGATAATTTGATGCTTGGTGTCAGCCTTGTCGGTCGGCTTGTTAATTACAACAAGTGAGCGCCTAGTTAGTTTGAACAAAAAGCCTCTGATTTTTGTCAAACAAGTGACCTAAATTAGTCAATTATCATCTGAAGTCTGGCCGTTGTTACTGGTCTCAGATCCCACCGCTGCTATTCTCTATGAACCACATACACACAGGCAGACACTTCAATTAACTCATGTACATTCCCTGTGTTTCATCAAGTGAGGAAGAATGGACCAGTCAATGAGTCCTCAACGTCATCTCGTTGTTTATTTGGTTTCTGACCCGACATGACAAATTCACAGCTGTAAATTAGTGGAACTATGAACCTTGATTGTTTTCATATATACATACATAACTTTGCAGGAAGTCAAGAAAAAGGAATATTAAGCTGTTCAAAAATATAGCAGTGTGTGCATTTTTCTTTACAAATGCAAACATTTATAGCATGAACTGAAAAATGCTTGAAGACTCAGGGTTACCTTTCCTGTGAATCACTCAACTAATATTTACCTGTATAACCACTCTTCTGAGAACTGCTTCACACCTGTGAACAGGTATTCCAGCCCAGGGCGGTTGGACTACACTTTACAATTCCTCTGCATTTCTTTGTTTTACCTCAGAGACTTCCTTTCTGATGTCACCCAACAAATTTTCTACTGGATCAAGGTCCAGGGACTGAGCTGGCTACTCTATAATATTAATCTCTTTGGTCTGGAACCAAGATGCTGCTGCTTACTGGTGGTATTTGGGGTCATTGTCTTGTAGAAACACCCATTTTAAGGTTATTTCCTCTTCAGCATAAGGCAACGTGACCTCCTCAAGCATTTTGATGGATTCAAACTGATCCATGATCCCTGGTATGTAACAAACAGGTCCAGCATTATATATGAGAAACATCCCCATATCATGATGCTTGCACCACCATGCTTCACTGTCTTCAGTGTTCTGTGGTTTGAATTCAGCGTTTGGGGGTCATCTGACAAACTGTCTGTAGCCCCTAGACCCTAAACAAACAATCTTGCTTTCACTAGTCCACAAGATGTTGCTCCATTTCTCTTTAGGTCAGTCAGTGTGTTCTTTTGGAAACTAACCTTTTCAGCACATGTTGTTTTTTTCCAACAATGGGCCTTTGCAGAGACTTCTTGCCGATAGCATGTCTTTACATAGGCATCTTCTAATTATTATAGTGCCAACATGTAACTTTATATCTTCTTAGATCACCCTGGAGCTGATCATTTGCTGAGTGAGTATTCTTCCATCCATTTGAATGGTAGTTTTCCATTCCCTTCCATATCTTTCTTGTTTTGGCTGCCACTTTAAAGCATTTGAGAGAACTTTAGTTGAGCAGCTAATTATTTTCTGCACTTCTTAATGTTTTTCCTTCTCCAATTAACTTTTGAATCAAAGTATGCTGTTCCTCTGAATAAATGTCTGGAACAACACATCTTATTCAGACTTTCAGAGAGAAATGCACTATAACCAGCATGTACAATATTTGCTGCATTCGTCCATAAATAAGGATCACCGGTTCAACACCTGTTTTTTTTTTTTTTTAACAGAATGAATTACCTCACTAAATGAACTCTACACTGCTATGTTTTTGAACAGCCTAACATTCCTTTGTCTTCAGTTTCTGTGAAGCAATCACATATTTGATCATTTTTTCTTCAAGTTTTGATTAGAATTACAACACATTTGCGTGATTTGAAATAAAAGCTATTATATGGATTCTGAATGTTCCTTACACACTGCTCTTATTTTGAACATAATTGTAGATAGATAGATAGATAGATAGATATCTTTGATTAACTAGCTGGAGTTTATGTATATATACATACATATATATATATATATATATATATATATATATATATATATATATATATACACATATATATATTAGTACCAAACATTTTTTATGTTTATGGGACCACTTTGTAAAATAAAACAACCAAACAAAAACAACAACACCTGTACACTGTATAAATAACATTTTATTTATCATGAAGTTATGAAATTGCCTCAGAAGGACAGCTGTGAAATTCAAACCGTTAATTGACCAGAGTAGTTCAGGGCTGCTATTTTATTATTTTATTGCCATAGTAAAAGGGTCAGGGTGGACCAAAAAAGTTACCTAAATATCTTTTGAAAAGGTAGGAAAAAACATAACCTTACCAAAAGCTGGTTTTGACATGAAATGCCTCTCATACGCAAGACTGTGCTGCCATCTGACGTTGTTCAACTGCTTAAAATTGCTTGACTCGACTAAATTAGATCTCGCGGTTTAAGAAGTCTCGCGAGAAGAAAGTCGTCTTCAGCGCATACCTGTCTAATATCCCGTTTTGGGCCGGGAAAAGTCCCGTATTTTACTCTTCTCTCTCGCCGTCCTCTCGTATTAGTATTTTTCCCGTAAATCTCCCGTATTTAACCTGCGTTATTTAAAAAAATAATAACACCACGTCGAGCAGAGTAAAAAAAAAAAAAACAAAAAAAAAAAAACATTCCCAATCTGAGATCTGTCACTTGCCTCGCGATAACTGCCACAGCAGTAGCTACTACAGGTACTGCAGGTGGTAGATGTCGCGTAAGGTTAGTGTGTGACATCGATGAAAAAAAAAAAAAAAAGATTGTTACAGAGACTAGGATGTTGTTAGACAACAGAACTGTTTGCGCTCTTTTTTCATGTAAAATAAACTTCTCTGGACCAGTCCACAAATACACTCCTTCCAAAAACAGTCATGAAGAATTCAAAGTCTGCAACAAATGAGTACAACAAGTAATTTAAAGAGTAAAGAAAAGTTACGTGAAATGAGATGAAAAACTGTAAAAGAAGAGCAATATGAAATGAAAATAATGTGTGGAATGAAAACCAAATGTAAATGTAAATGCAAGCAATGTTAAATGAACAAAAATATGCAAATCCCTTCAAATAAATAATCTTCATATATACTCCTTTTGTGTTTTCATTTAAGCTTTAATGAATGTTCACATTATGTCAGTGTGGCTTTATGCACAGCTGCACTACTTCCTGAACTTCAGCCAGCTGCTTTGTTTCCTGTGTACCATTAATGGACAAACTGATTAATCAGGTGTGTCTGACCTCACAGCTTTTTTGTACATCAAAAATGTAAAGGATACTGGAGCCAGAAAATTTCCCTTATTTTTAAATGCAAAACTTGATAGGTACCGTCGGTTCACATTAGTGGTTTAAACCGGTTTGAAATTGAAAAAAAAAAAATAGAGGGAATAATAAGAAGAATATTTTACATCTTAAGAAATATTGTAAAAAATAAGAAATCTTAAAGGTTCCAGATCAAAGAATATGATACGAAGTCGTTGCGTTTCCAAAGGATTGACCTGATTTGATTCGGCACGCTTGTTTTGTAATGACAAAGTTCCACCGCTAGAGGTCAGACAAAAACCGTGTAAATTAATCTATGTAATATTTAATTTCTATCATATTATTTATTGCCTTATAGTATATTGTGGAATATTTACAGCCATTGTGCAATTCACTTATTTGCCTAAAGACAGAAGGAAACTGTGTCCTCTACTTAACTGAATGTAATTTTACATTTCCATGCCTAATAACCACTGTTTATAGGGCTGAATATATTCATTCTCATGTTTTTTTTAATTATATTTATAATAGATACATATCTAATCATCCATGATATTTTAAACTACAAAAAAGTACACATAGTTAATATTCTGGAAGCATTCTCGTGAAATTTTCATAATGCCTGCGATGACATTGGGTTTCTAACGGTTAAATTTTCCTCTGAGAGTGACCAAATAGGTTTAACATGGTGGAAAAGTTTCGCATTAAATTCTTAACCAGATGTGATGGAGTTTATGACAGGGTGGAGCGGGTATATTGGAGGGATTGGATTTGAGCGTTCTCGGTTTCCGCGCTCCCGTAGTGATGTGTTGGAACCTTTTGTGCGGGAGCGCGGCTGGCGAGAACGCGCTCAAGGAGCCAGATCGCTATTAAGTAGGGGGGAAAAAATGAAATAAGAAAAACATTAGTATTATTATTAAGTCACAGCACAGAAATCCACGTTTTATGTTTGCGAGCTTTTGTTTCTTGATTTATTTTTAATATTAATTCATGTGTCATGTAAGGAAACTCTTGTCCCACCACAGGAAGAGAGACAAGATGGGTCATTACCCCTTGTGTTTCCGTGCGGAGGGTCTAAAAATAAGATTTTAGTTAACGACAGAATAGGTGGGTGTACCGATGACTCACAACCACCGGGCAATCCTTCTCATAGTCTCCGTCCAAAGTCATAACAAAAAATATACTCTAGTCAGAGCAGTCTAAGCAGTACAAAGTCATTAGCAAAGATCGTCTATTATAATGATGAGTTGCACAAGAGTGAAAGCACCCATTGATAATATAAGTAGAAAATTCAGGTAAGTGTTTCTTGGAAATGAACTGTTATTTACCTTAAAGAAAAAGAAAAATTCTGTGTTTAATCAACTAAAGTGATTCTCTTTTCTTTTACACTGATCCCTCCGGGACATAAGCAAAATGTCCCCCCTTTTGAGAATATTACAAAATGATTAGTACAACCATATGTCATTACTTGATAGCACGTGTTTATTTGTCGCAGGCTGAAGGAAAAGCAAAGTAGCTGAAACCTGAAAAAAGATGGGCAAGAATAACTTTCAAGTGCTACGATGTACCCAGTTTACACCACCCTTAAACAAGATGAATGTAAGAATATCCATCCACGTAGATATAATGGAGCCCAGAACATTTAACCTACATAAGATCTTTTCATGACAAAGTGAGAGGTTTCTTTCTTTCTGTCTTAGTTCTCGTGAGCATAAGTAAGACAGATGCCTTCACACATCTGGAGAATGAGGGAAGGCAGGAGGAAAGGCAAAAAAAAAAGGTAGGGGTCAAATGCTAACCAATATTTTTTTTTATAACTGTTAAAATTACAAAGCGCTAAAAACAAACAGCTAGAAAAAATGACTTTCCTAAGCGTACCAGATACCGCTGATATAAAGCCTTTTCATCTTCAATAAGTAAGTTAAAAGTATAGAATTGTCATGGCTCTGTAACGAATACAAATGTGGACTCTTAGAAAAGTGTCAGAGTGAGATGTCTTTTATTCGTCCTTCGCCGTTTCGCTGCAGATAATGGAGCTCTTGTGTAACCCGCCCCCCTTTCGTTTCCCTGCTTCCCATTGGACAGCTCCCCCGTCCTTTCTCGTGTCCCATTGGACAATTCGGACGAGCAGTGAGCTCATATTGGTTAAAAATAGTTTGGCTGGCGCGGAGCTAAAAATAGAACCGTTTATAAAGACAGCGGCAGCTCCTCGCTGTGCGCTAGTCCTCGCCGGAGGAGCAGGGAGAGCGGCTGCGAGGAGGCCAGATACAAGGAGAAAAAAGAAACAACACTGTCGCTCGTCACCCGCAGCACCCTCCCTTCTGCTCATTCTTTCACAAGTGTTGCACCAGAAGCAGCGTTATGTCTTACATGGAGCTCGGCCACCTCTTCTTGGTGGAGCAGGCAATGACGAACATCCTTCCTTCCGTTTTGACTCTTGGGTTTCGTTTTTTTAATGTCTCTGTAGAGGGCAACGGCCATTTCCCCCAAGCAGACCGCTAATGAGTGGATCGTTTTACAGTTTTTTTTTCTTTTCTCTATTTCTGAGACATATTTCTCAAAAACATGCATGAGTTTCCAAAAACCTAGACCCATAAGCAACTCCCAAAAATGTCCGAATTCCAGGCCAAAACCAAACTCCCACTGAAAACCAATGCACTCTTACTGAAAAACCAAATTGTGTGTTCAACACGAAAGCTCTAGGAAACACATACACCATAAGGCTGATGCATACAATTAAAATCACTTGAACCCAGTAAATGACACAATTGTTTACAACACATATTCTTCATTTCTTAATGTAGGCTACTCCACTATGTACATTTTCAGCTTCTTCATTCCATCTCTGGCCTCGGTCGGGCCCAAGAATCTCATCAACGTCACGGTCCAAGCTGTGAAATGAGGGAAACACCTCTTGGCGTGTTTTATCCAGCTCAAACAAGCCTCGAATGCCTAAACAGGCCTTTTTCATAGCCTGCAGGAGGGAAATGCAGGCAGAGATGTATCCATTGTAAACTTTCCACTAACATGCAAAAAATTGAAAAATAAAAAAAAAATCCTCCATGGGGTTTAAACAACGACAGAGAGAAATATGCCGGAGAACCTTGGGTTATTGGTCAAGCAGTTACAAAGTAGAGCAGCCCAATGGACATTCCTAATGGCCGTATGGCAGGTCTGCTCTGGTTGTCCTGGAGCTGCCTGGGTTAAATGATATGCATGATGTTTTATATCATCAAGGAATTAAAGAAATAGTGTGATGTTAGACGGAGCTAGGGCGACAGTGGCTGATGGAATGACATTCACAAAAGCAGCTTTGTCAGTTATGTTTCTCTCCTTCTTTTGGTTGAGCTCACACATGCCTCGCTGACAAAGATGAGCTCATGAGCCACAGGCTGGCCTTCAGACTTAATGTGGCCAAGTTATGCTCGTCTGTTTTCTGCCTTATTCACGGTGTCATTATGATGAATTATCATATTAGATGTGACTGGAAGCTTAAAAAACACAAATGAGGTAAACGTGTTGTAATATTCATGGAAAAAATACTGAGGTTTTCAGGGTGCTGAGAATGCTGAATGTCGTTTCCAACACTTTAACTTCCCCTCCAAATCAAACTCAGCTTCTTCTTTGCAACAGTAGAGTCTATTCTCCTCTATGGCAGTGAATGCTGGACCCTGAATTCAACCTTAGAGGAGTCTCTGGATGGGTGCTACACAAGGATGTTGCGTGCAGCGCTTAACATCAGCGAGAGTACGCATGTAACCAACAAAATCCTGTACGAGGGAATACCAAGGGTGAACGACAAGATTGCTGTAAGAAGAATAGGACTAGCAGGACATTGCTGAAGGGATCCAGAGCTGCCAGCCAGCAAGCTGGTGCTCTGGGAACCAACACATGGCCATCGATCAAGAGGACGTCCCACACTAACATACGTGGACATACTCAAGAAGGATGCAGGAGCGCAGAGCACCAACGAACTGGCCAGATGTATGGAGAATCGGATGACTGAGGACGACCTAGAGAATCGAATTCCCCACACAGTGCATGCCCACATAAGCAAGACTTTCAGTAGTTATTTCAAAAGCACAATTTTAAAACGGATTAGCAAGGACTGAGTTTGTTTTCTGTCCCAATGGATCCCAATGGATCTGCTAGAACTTCTTACTTCTGTGTTTTTGGCAGTGAGGAAAGTTAGCTCATTATGGCTCAGTGGTTGCAGTTTTTTCTTGTTTGTAAAACAGTGAATACATTTGGTGTGTGTGTGTGTATATGTATGTATGTTTAAGAACTGTTTTATGACCAAGGTCCAGTACACTGCTTGATTTGCCGAATGACTGCAGCGCCGGCAATCACCAGGGTCTGCAGTCCTGCTTGGACCCTGAAGACTGAATGACTTCAGCCAGAAATCTCTTGAGGTTCTGCCTTCAACTGAATCCCTCAATGAATATTTTTTTTTTTTTTAAAAAGAGAGATTTTTATCTCAGTTGCTTCATCAGATAATGATGTGTGTTGTAGCATCCCCCTATGGAGGTAATATGAAATTTGGTGTCCTTTCAAAGGATGGCGGACTCATCCATAGTACCAAGTTTTGTTAAGTTTGGGTAATCATACAACCAATTAGAGAACTAAAAACTGACTTTGAGCCACATCCTCAAATTTAACTGGCGTAACTTTGAACGTATTTGAAAAATCAAAATTCTTAAAATGTTTGGGGTTTTTTTTTTTTCATCATACTTTCAAGAGGAATTGCTCCAATATTTGTGAAAATCAGATGAATATCCTTCTACTTTCACTTTTGGTATTTTAAAAATAGTTATGACCAAAATTATAGTCACTGAGTTGGTGCTAACACCGTCCAAGGAATCTGGGGGAAAAAAAAATCTTTGTTCTGCCACCTAAGGTTGCTGGTTCATGACTTAAAATTAAAAAGTCTTAATCACAGCGCCCCTAGTGACCAATTTGTTACCTCCGCCACCAATGAGGTTGTTTTTGCCAGCGTTTATCTGTCTGTCTGTCTATCTGTCTGTGTTCAAGATAACTCAAAAAGTTATGGAAGGATTTTGATGAAATTTTCAGGAGTTGTCAGAAATGTGAAAAGGAAGAAATTATTTCATTTTGGGTGTGATCCAGAAGAAATCCTGGATTCTAGATCACTTTCAAAGTTTCGTTAACATTGCGGTAAATGGGGCCAAAAATTTTGTTTCTCAATATCTCTGTTAATTATTGCTCAAAACTCATGAAATTTGACTCAGGGATTGACAATGATAACCTCTATCAAATTTCAAAGGCTGATCTGGATCTGATCCAGAAGGCGGATTTTATCGCAATCTGTAAATCGCTTATATGGGGAATTGTTGCGCTTGCCGGAGGTCTGCGTTCTCCGAGTGCTTTTCTAGTTTAATATTTTTTACACAGCTTCTATAGATCCAGATGAATGAGCTTTTTGAAGTTTCATGAAGATTAGCCTCTACTCAATGGAAGATATTGACTGTTGAAAGATATTGATATATTGTAACTGTAGCCTCCCACAGATGGATTTAAGCAAAACTTTACCAGCTCCCAAGAAATGTCACGTGGATGCTAGGTACATAAGTTTGATTATGTCTTCACATTGTGAACAGAAAATATTATCCTTTGAGTCATGATATGCTAATTAATATAATTGTTAAACATTCATATACATTAACAAATCAAAAATCTGAAAAGTAGTTTTTACCATAATTGTTTTTGAATAATGTGCACCAGGTTTCATGATATTCAGATCTAGGTGGTGTTCGTTTTTACTTTCACTTTCCCTTTTTTATCAAAATGGTGGAGAATTTAATTGACAGTAATTGGCGTGGGTACATGAGTTAGACTCGAAGCCTTTCAATAAGTGGGAAATTGAAAAAAAAATCTACATCTGACTGTCTTTGAGATATTAACACGATTTGCTTATGGTATTTGCTGCCCACTGTGTTTTGCTAGAGAAAAAAACATCAACAATACAATACAACAAAAAAATCAACAAAAAAAAAAATAAGGATCCAGCCGCAAAACAAACAAACAAAAAAAAATCTCCTTTGTTGTGGTTCCACACTGTTATGTTTTTTGTCCACTTTCTTATTCTAATTTTTATTCTGACTTGAAAAGCATAACGTTACTTTGAGGAGTTGAGTTGGTTGAAAGAAAATGTTCAAAGCATATCAACAGCAATCAAGTCTGTGTGTGTACGGGAGCTATGAGCTCAGACCTCTAGAGATACTCGAGGTTAAAATAAGATGGATTAAAATGAATATAATATGGCCAATTAAAGGATAATTTATAGAAACGCAGCTGAGTTCAAATGGTAAGAGGAAGAAGATTCCAATACTTCTTTATAATATGAAAACACATACTTGTACATATTCCTGGCACTTGTCTTTAACTCTGTCGGAGTTTCTTTCAAAAGGGAGCTCTGTTTCATCCTGAATCTTGACGATGCAAGCAGTTGTAGAGACGCTGTCAGCTTTCATCCCTCTGAATACTAAGTATGTGCTGCTTTTCACTCCCTTGAATCTCTGGGAGACAGATTACTCTGTGAGCAATGACCACATTCACAGGCTCCATCTCTGACAGCAGCCTTCGCTCACTTCCACCAGGAGATTATCTTTCAGTCCTGCAAATACAGAAGTACTGAAATCCTTTTTCTACAAGATGCTTTATAGAAAATGGGATCATACAGTAACTCCACATTTCACTGATTGGATATGAAATGAAAATTCATTTCATGTGCCAGAGCCGCAGTAGCAGTCAGTGTTAGCCACCTTCATAACCTTCATCACCTTCATCACCTTCACCACTGGACGCTTCCAGTCCAGTACAGTGACCAGAGCTGTTTACACGGTTGGTTAGTACATATTGTCCTTAAAATGAGAGTGATTGTGCTCAGTAATGACAGCTAGTCATTTACACCACAGACAATACAGTGTCACTCAAAAAAAGATGCCCCTAATTATGCTTACATTTGTGGCTATACATAATTTTACCTAATAAGGCAATTTAGGATTCATCCTTCCTTCAATTGTTGTGGACGAATATGAACATTTATACGTCTCAGACATAATTAGGTAAAAGAAATTATTCAAATGAACTATAAAGAGATTGTCCAGGTTATAGATGCAAACAACAATATAGTGAAACTGTTGAAGAATGGAAGAATTAAAAAAAAAAATTGAGGAGTAATCAAATGATCAACAATTTACTTTTATTTTTTAACAAGAGACATATCATTAACTGAAAAGTTAGAGGCAGAAAACAAATATAAGATACCTGCAAAGGGACACGGAACGATCTAAAAATGACACAAATGATCCTGAAAAATACAGAAACACACCATGAAAGAACCCTAGTTCCAACAAAGTTGGGACACTGTGTGAAAATTGAAATAAAAACAAATCTCATAAGCCTATTTCTCATTCCCAGGAGAACAAAAAGAACATATCAGATGTTGAAACTGAGACATTTCACCATTTCATGGAAAATATTAGCTCATCTTGACTTTGATTTCAACACATCTCAAAAATGCTGGAACAGGATGGTGTTTATCATTGTGTAGCATCCCCTCTTCTTTTACCAGCTGTCTTCAAACATCTGTGAAGTGAGGAGACCAGTTGTTGGAGTTTTTGAAATGTGGAATTTCATCCCATTGTTGTCTGAAGCAGGATTCTAGCTGCTCAACAGTCCTGAGCCTTCATTGCTTGATCTTTCATTTTAAGATGCACCAAATGTCTTCTGTTGGTTAAAGGTCTGGACTGCAGGCAGGTCAGTTCAGCACCTGGACTCCTCTCCTGTGAAGCCACGCTGTTGTGATGGATGCAGGATGTGGTTTAATATTGTCTTGCAGAAATATGCAAGACCTTCCCTGAAAGAGACGTTGCCTGGGAGCTTACGCTGCTCCGAAACCTCTATGTTTTCTTTAGCATTGATAGAGATCTATAAGCCGTCCACACCATGGCATTAATGCAACCCCATACCATCAGAGATGCAGGCTTTTAAACTGTCTGTTGATAACAATCTGGATGGTCCCTCTCCTCTTTAGTCCACAGAAAACAGTCACCATGGTTTCCAATAAGAATTTCAAATTTTGATTCTCTGACCACAGAGCACTTTTCCATTTTGCCTCAGATCAGTTTTAGATGAGCTTTGGCCCAGAGAGGACGGCCGCATAAATGGATCATGTTCACATACGGCTTCTTCTTTTCACGATACACTTTTAAATTGCGTCTGTGGATTTCAGGGTGAACTGTGTTCACAGACAGTGACTTCAGGAAGTGTTCCTGAGCCCATGCAGGGATGTCCAGTAGAGGACCGTGCCTGTTTTTAATGCCGTGCCACCTGAGGATCCACAGATCACACACATCCCACACATTCTTATGGTTCTGCGGTTCTGGAACTGTCTTAATAGAAAACCTCAAAAATTAGCTCAAGCAACAGAAACTATATAACCTCAAAGATATGTGAAATGAGTCCAAAACACACCGGAGGTATAAACAGAACCTACTGAAAACAGGCTTGTAAGAGCAGCAAAGTTACGCCTCTAAAATGACCATCGAGAACTACAAAACGATTATAAACACATAGAAAACATCTGAAAATAGAGACCAAGTGACTCCAAACTCAGTGGCAGTAGAAAAGGCCGACCTTATAAAACTCTGTCACAGGGCTTGTTTTATTTTTTTTGTGTTTTACAGCGAATATATAAAGCGTTCCCCTTTAGAAGAAGGCGAGCTTTCATGAGGAGTTATTCTCGGTCGGGGAAGCACAAACTGACTTTTTCCCTCTCCGCATCCACCCACTGCCTCTTGTAATCCGTTGTTGAAGGCCATCCATCCTTCCATTTCCTATACATATCTATCCTCCCTCCTCTTCCTCCTCCTCCTGCACCACACAGTTCTCCCAGTTAAGCTGCCGAGAGCCATCGCGAATAAAGAAATGTAGGAATTAAATGGCTGCTACTTGTTTTCAAACAGTCCAGAAGGTCCCCAGGAGACCTGCTTCCCCTCATCAAAATAGTTCCCTCAAGGTTTAACATTATGAAGTCATTTCCATGAATACCAATCAGACTGGCTTCATTGCTCAGTTTATGTGATTTTTTTTTCTCTTTTTTCAGTTGCCTCATTATCACTCTTTTGAATTAGTATTTCTCTGTTTAAATAAAATGTTTCGGGAAGCATTCAAGATTGTTCACAGTCCTACGTGAGCTGGGGGGGAAAAAGGTCATAATGAGATTCTTTGAAAAACAGGGGATGTAGTGTGTAAAGCAGCAGACGGGCATCACATCAGCTCATAGATTAGATGTGTTTTATTCCCGGTTTCCCACTCCTCCACACCGCACAGCTTACACAACCGTATCATACAGCGTGAGGCAGGACAGCTCCATACTCTGCTAGCGTGCTCACAGCTCCTCAGCTGCTAACTCCGCAACAACCAGCATCTTCCCACACAGGCTGAAGCTGCATCACCTTCACCTCCCACGCTCTCTGCGCTCTCAGTAGCCCAAGCCTCAGTGTGTAGCTGCTGGCAAATCCGATCTGAGAGGATCTGAGTCCACCCTCAACCAGAAACTTATAACTAATTGATCTTGGTGGTTATATTAAAAATAATTTTAGTTATTCTTTTAATCCTTATTTTTACACACACACATATACATATATACATATTCACAACTGAAAAAGTTAGTGAGGTCTCAGAGCTAATGGCTGGTCAAACCTCCTTTGGTAGCAATGCCCCCCAGCATCTGCTTTCAGCAGCTCTGGATCTGACCTGCTCAGATTCAGATCTCAGATCCAGATCTCAGATCCAGATCTCAGATCCAGATCTCAGATTCAGATCTCAGATCCAGATCTCAGACCAGCGTTCAGGAGGAACCCTTCGACCAGACGACTTCAGCTCAGGCCCGTTTGTTGGATGGGTTCTGGACACTGTCTGAGCTACTCTTAAAAGGTGGGTTTTGGTTTTCTGAAGCCGTTCTGTGGTGGTCCTGCAGGATGAAACACATTATCCTGTAGGACACTTTGGTAAACTTGGGAATTCATGATCCTCAGAGAGGTTTTCAAGCCTTTAACTCTTCCTCATGGGTTCTTCTTTACCTGATAGTAGTGTTTATGTTATCGGCTGAAGCACATCGTTTTTGGTATTCCTGTGACTTAGATGAAGATCAGATCACATTTTATGGGAGATTCATCCAGAATGCTGGTTAATTCCAAGGGGATTCAACTTTGTAGGTGATACTTTAAAGTTTCCTGAGGTAGTTCACATTCACTATTCAGTATATGACACCTACTTTGAGCAGTCTGGCAGTAACACAGCTTCAGAACTAGGGCTGTAGCGATACGCTAATCTCGCGATACGATACAATACACGATATTCGGCTCACATATATCGCTATTCATCTTACAATACATTTACATCATTTTTTTGAAAGATTTTAAAGGAACAAAGTGATTTTGGTGACATCTTGTGAGTGTTCCAATGACTGTTTGAATTTATTGAACTGAAAGCATCAATTACACATTATATGGCTGACAGGCAGCTTGCAAATGCTGGACAAAATGAATAAAAGATTTGTTGAGAAAAATAGTTTCATTTATTTAAACCGTGCAAATTGTTGCTTGCAAGCTTTCAAAAGTTTGGACACGGGGGTTTTGAAAGAAGCTTAGAATATCGATACTCGCGGCTGAAAATCGATACTCGATAAAATATCGATATATATCGCCGAATCGATAAAATCGCTCAGATCTCTTCAGAACATACTTACCAGCACCATTCATAATGGTCTCAGTGTTGTGGCTTTCAGTCCATGACCATGTAAAACTGGCATGAATATAGACAGTGACACTGGTTTTTCCAGTGACCTCCAGGTCATGGAGATCTCTGCCTCTGACACTGTTAAGCTGAGACTGAACCTCCCAACATGTTACACAAAGAGGACTTGTGTTCTTGGACAGTAGCTGCTTGGAATTTTCTCAGAGGCGTTTTGTCGTCTGAATTTTGTAGAATTCAGCTGCACGTGTGTTGACGAGGACCAGAGGGCGGGAACACGTTACACCAGTTCTAAAATCGCTGCATTGGCTCCCTGTGTGTTTCAGGATTGATTTTAAGGTTCTTTTATTAGTTTATAAATGCCTTAATGGTCTTGGGCCTTCTTATTTATCTGACCTCCTTTTAGTATATGCACCCCTCAGGTAGCGGTCTTTTGATTGATCCTAGAGTCAGAACTAAAACCTATGGTGTGTACTGAGTGAGTGTGTGTGTGTGTGTGTGAGAGAGAGAGAGTTTGGATGACTGGGTGTTGATGCTTTTTTCCTGCTGTAACCTTTGGTGTGTGATGGCTTTTAAGTTGTCTTCACATTTCTTGTTCTGATTGTTTTTATTATGTAAACCACTTTGTGTTACTATTGTACGAAAAGGGCTTTATAAATAAATTTGAATTTTTCATCTATTTAAGGTCATTCTCGGATTTTGATATTAGCCAGTGAACCAATGGGAGACCTTTTGAATCTTCTGGACCATTAAATTGATAAATTCTTGAAGGCCTGAATACATTTATTTTCAGTTTGTGTTGAACTCAGACATTTTTTCCAATTTGTATTTTGATTGTTGTAGAGATGCCACCAGAAGACGGACCCATAATGGTCCTGAATCTTGGCTTGCAAAATCATCAGGCTCCACAGTACAGGAGCTCTGTTTCCTCTGTTAAGGACTAAATCCAAAATATTCTGTTGAAGCCACATTTAAGTTATTTTGCTCTGCCCCTCCCCCCCAATAGACTTTAAAACCTAGTTCTTAAAAGACTTTAAGTATTTTCACTGTACTCCAGTTGTGTCATTTGGTGTTGAACTCCACATGAATATGAACCAATACATTAAATTAGTCCACTTCATTCATAATACAAGTGTATTTACTGAATTTAAGACATTTCCAATCCTTGAAACAACAATGAACAGGAGCTGATTGTTATAGAAAGTAATTTATTACACAAACCAAAGCTAGTTTACAAATACAGTTTCCAGTCATGTGCGTGTGTATAGTCTAGTATGAACAAACCCACATTTTATATTTACAGACTTTGCATACAGCTTGGTTTTCCTGTTCCTTTAACATCACTGCTTCAGCATCCAAAAAAAAAAAAAAAAGATTTAAAATTACAGTAAAAACTAGAAATAAAAATCAGAAAACTCGAGTCATTTTTACTTTTGTCTTTTCAGCCAAGTTTGTGTGCAAAACAAAACAAAAAACAAAAACAAGCCAGCACTCAAGGTCCTAGCGATGCTCTAGACAGGCAGCCAAGAGGCCAGCCTTTCTCCTGACTGCCCAACGACAGCATTTGGCAGGGATGATTGACGGGTCATTACATCCAAGTGTAAATCATCAGAAAAATCCAGGTAAAGCAAAAAAAAAACAAACAAAAAAAAAGACAAAAACCTAAAGCAACGACATATGAGTACTTCCCTAATCTTCCACCTCCTATTTTTCTTTCTTTTTAGAAATACTGATAGACATGCTTATGACTTTTTTTTTTTTTCTTTAAACCTGGAAATAAAAGTACAAAAACGGAGACTAATTTCTGGAATCGGCTCCAGCCTGTAGGCCAGGAAGAAGAACAACGCTGTTGAGAGCCTGAATCTACCAGCTAAACACAGAAAAGTCAGGAAAAGTTGGTGGCTGATCAACTTAAAAGTTCAACTGGCCACACTTGAGTCTGTTTTAAGAAAAAAAAAAAAAAATCTTTAAAAAATACCCCCCAAAATTAACAGCAGGTAGTTAATCCGCCTTCTGCACAGCGACGAGGGTCACCAGAATAAAATCCATCTGGCCAACCAGCGAGACATTTCTGGCATTTCCATGCACAGTACTCTGGACAAAAAGATACGTTTTTTTTTTTTTTTAAACAAGTTTCATTTGTCTCAAATAACTGTCAGAACAGTTGGCAGGTACCAACGGTTTACTGGTATAAATCAGATAAATGACACTATAGTACATCCCATTTCTTTTTCTTTCCTCTCTCCAAAAATGAACTACATCTCATTACTGTTTGTTCAACCTTTATACATGCCTAAAAATAATATTCATAGTCATTTATCCCCCCCATAAAAGAAGATCAGTGGTGTGCATGTAAACAGTACTTTCCTCTCCTTGTTCTTCATCCTGGTCTAAAGCCAAGGGAAGATGATGACCAGGAGTCAGCTAAGTGGAACAGGAAGGGAAGGGGGCCGCTCAGGCTGTAATGTACAGGACAGGAAGTTACCTTCGTCATCCAGCGGGACTGATTCATCTGCCACTTCCTCCAACTGAGTACGACAAATTTGACTGTTAACATGCGAATGATGGCGGATCACCTCCTCAAAATAGACAAACCAGCTGCAGTAGAGACCAGTGCGTGTGTAATTGTCAAGCTTGGCCACAAGTATCCAAACTAATGAAATCTACAACAATGCTTCGGTTGGATGCAGGATGAGATAATCACCCGCCTTCCACTTTGAATTAGATGATCAAATTTAAATCTAAAACCAGAAACCAGGACATTGTTTCTTTAATCCGATGGGGCATTCTAATAAAGAACTTAATATCAGGACACTGGCAGATTATCTTAGTAAGACTAGAGCCTGATGCGTTTGTCGTCGGGAGCCTGTGAGCGCAGGATTAGCCAGCGAGACTCATAATTGCATTGAGCTGCGTGTGCAAGCATGTTACCTCTGATAAAACAAATAAGGCCTGAGCCTCTACAGCATGCGACTGCTCCATTAAGAGCAGAGCGTTAAAATCTCATTCTCAAAACTGGTTAATACTGTTAACTGGCCATTTGTCTACTTTTGAGGTTTTTAGGTGACAATGACCTGTTAACGAGCAGGATGAGCACGCGAGACGAGGAGGCATGCCCTAGTTAGGCAGATGTCATAATCATGGCGATGTACTGCGCTTTGTTCTTCCATCACCTGAGCAATTACAGTCCTGATTCCAGGAATATACCTTGGGATAAACAGTCCACGTGTGACCTTGTACAGTGGTACTCTTTTACTGTGCCGTCTGTTTGCTCCATCCATCTGTCAAGTCATCCAGGCAAGAAACTAAACTTTTCTTTTTTTCTTTTTGACCATCAGGAAGATTTTTACTTGTCAGGTTTTAACAAAGAATTGGAATCTCCTAATGATCTGAATCAGTGTAAGTGGCTTGTTGAAAAGACTAAATGCACCAACGCTTGACTGGTAGCTGGTGTAAATCTCCTGACCTGATGGGAAACCCACAGGTGAAGGGCCCGATGGTTTACAGCGGTAATCATTTACTGTGATTCCCCTCCTCCCTCGTCCATTCACCCACCCATTCCTCTCCATCAAAGCTTCCTTAACCCAAGTCCCAGGGTAAATGAAGTCCGTCAAACAGCCGGGTTACAGCGTGATCATTTACTGCACTCTCTTCTTCTTCCCCTTCCCCCACCCCCGTCTAGTAATCCCTCCCGAGACTATCCCCAGGTATAACCGCCCAGGGTGAAAACAGTCCAAATATGTCTGCCACTTTACAGCAGTACACATTTATTGTTCTTCTTTCCGCGGCGGGCCTGGAGCGCCGCCCTGGTGGCCATTTCAAACACCTCCCGCACGCCATCCTTCGTCTTGGCGGAGCACTCCATGTAACCGAAAGCTGCGATGCGTCCGGCCATGTCCCGTCCCTCCTCTGATTTTACTGGCTCCTGTTGGGTGAGGAGAGAACCAGGAATTTGGTCAAACATTTACTGGACATGAATGCGCCACGTCGCCACGCCTTGCATCAATAACTGCTCGCTGCACGGTGAGATTGACAAACATCAGTCCAAATATAAGGAGGAGTCACCTGCTTCATCTTGGCCAGCTCTCGGCGTGTGTGCTCGTCGTTACGGAGATCTTTCTTGTTTCCTACCAGGATGATGGGGACGTTTGGACAGAAGTGTTTGACCTCAGGGGTCCACTTCTCTGGAATGTTTTCTGTCATTAAAAAAGACCAAAGGAGAAGGGAATAGATCAATATTCCCTGGACACACCACCATTAACAACTACAGCTCAGACTCAGGCTTGTTATGATGGAGGTTAGTGAGTCTTTACTGCAGTAACAGTTTTAAGTCAAAACATAAAACGAAGTCTCTTGCTATGCCCGACAACCGACTCTAAATAGGGTCAAAAAAATGACAACCATTGAGTTCAGATCTGTCTATTTTTCAATGTAATGTCTTTTGCCCATTTCTAATATATGATAGTGTTCTCTTTCTGCTTCCATTTCTATGTCTTAAATGAAGAACAGCAACTGCAAGTATGAACTTCCTTATCTCAACTGAGGATCGTATGAAGAGAGGGGGGAAAAAGGAGAAGGAAAAAAAAAAAAAACTTAAAATAAATGCTATGTTAAACACACATGCAGACCGACTTTTGTACAATAACCATCCACATCTTGCTATTTAATCTTATTTCTCATCTGGAAGTTACGTCATTTGGTTTCATTATGTTATCTGAAGCCACATCCAAAAGTGAACTGCTTATAATCTTAAAAAGAAAAAAAGGCGTGACTACATTCTGCTTTGTGCAAATTGATTTAGTTCCTCTCATAGAAGTCACAACAGAATGATCTCATAACCAACACATCCCAGAAATTACTTATGAAAAAAAAAAAAACAAGAACAAATGAAATGGGGAAGTGTATAGACAGGACAGAAGCACTGAGTCTGTCATGCTTGAATTCCTGTGCTTGCGGTCTGAACTTACCCAAACTATCAGGGCTGTCTATGGAGAAACACATGAGGATGACATCAGTGTCTGGATAGGAAAGAGGTCTCAGCCTGTCGTAGTCTTCCTGACCGGCTGTGTCCCAAAGAGCCAACTCCACCTGACAGACATCACATCATAACACAAGAAAAGGAGGAGAAAAGAACATTTTAGCTAAAGGAAGAGAAAAAAAAAGGCATTCCAACATTTCATGTAGACAGACGATGTTTGTCCTCAGTCCTAATCAAAACTCAAGCATCTGACGTTTACTTCTTATTATTGCAAAACACAAGTTTGGTAAGATCCTGCGCTCTGACAACAAAACTAAATATCAAATAGAAACCAGATCAAGACCTTTATAAAAGAAAGACACAGAAGTAGCTTGTGACGTCCTCAGCAGCAGGGCTAGAAATCAACCAGCCAATAAAAGACTCAACATCCAAGAATCCCATTAACCCAGAATGAGGTCAAGACTTGGTGAATTTGTGACTGATGAGTGAAGCTGCGGCAGTTATGCTGAAGGGCACACGGCACATCATGGACCTGAATATCAGAAGGACTATTATAGCACGTGTTCACATGCATCTTCAGGATACATACAGACGGTTCAAAAAAATGAAATCAATCAATCCCCTGAGCAGAGGAACTAACTGCGTCTTGCACAAGAGAGATTTAACACAAGACTGATAAAAATCACAACAAAGCTCAACACAAGCAATCTCTAGAAAAAGACGAGCCTGAGTAGATGACTGCTGCGATGAGAGGAAGATGGGAAAATGCGTTATCAACATCTTATCAGCTGATTCTGAAGGTGGAGATAGAGCACTGAGCCAGTAAAGGACACAACGAACAAAATTAAGGTTAAGCATGCTTGTGCAATAACCAAAGCAGATATATGCAGATATATAAGTACATTAAATCAAGTGTCCTCACATCAGGGCACTTGATATTCAAACAATTTTTTTAAATCTAAAAATCGTTTACTTTTCTTCCTTCTTCTTCTTTTTTTTTTAATAAATCAAAATCCAGGAGGTTCTCCAGCTCTTAATCTGACTCCTCCCAGAGGAATCACCACTTTATTCATAGACACTGAATCCCCCTGCAGACGCCTCACCTGTTTGCCGTCCACCTCTATGTCAGCGACGTAGTTCTCGAACACAGTGGGGACATAGACCTCAGGGAACTGGTCCTTGCTGAAGACAATCAGAAGGCACGTCTTCCCACAAGCTCCATCCCCCACTATAACCAGCTTCTTACGGATGGCTGCCATCCCTGGTGGGAGATGAGTGGGAGGAATCAAAAGGTTATCATCAAAGAGTCACAGAAACGTATAACATTAAGCAAATGAAATAACTAACCAGTGGAAGAAACGCATAATAAACTTCTATATAGTATTTGTGAGTTGAACCTCTATGAGTCCAGTTTAAACATTAACACAAAAGTTGCCGAGTGACATTTGTGGTTTGTGAGGGTATAATGTTGCATAGTGCACACGCACTGTGCAAAGGTTGACACGTTTAACCACACTGATGGAAAGCAGTTCTCTCACCTTCACATCAAGAAGGTTGAAAGACAAATAATGAAATCTCAAACAATTCTGGTACAAATACTTTAACATCCATTTTTGTGATTAATGCTTTATTCTTTTTTTTTTTTTAATATATATATTTTATGCAACGATGGACCAAAAAGAAGATCAATATCTTCATACTTTAAAAGGTTTGTTAAACTATAAAGGCTGGACTCAGAGCACGTTCAAATCATTCTCAACAGCACAGTGCCGGCAGATAAGACCTACAAGGAAGTAACATTTAGCCGAGGTTCCAGTAACTCATTACAGTAAAAGATACAGCTGGCACATCAGTATAGCTGTGAGAATAACTCTGCTCATCAGAGTTAAAGGAAGTCAAGCCAGACGTGTAGTTTGTTAGAGAAATGACACTGAAACCAAAAGAAACTGTTGAGGAGCTTCTGTCAAACTGCACAATTAGACTTACTCAATATGCACTGGTGCACAAACTACTGAAAAATAAAAAAAACATTGCACACCAGCAACAGTGTGATCAAATGTTACGCAGGAAAGCGGCCATTTCTCTCCTTACCAGCACGACGTGCATTAATGCAACTCTCGCTGATGGGTGTATGTGAACAATGACTTTAAATCAGCGAGCACACAAACAGTTGTCAGTCGTCATGGCGGCGCTGCCACGGGACACAATGATCTGGGAAGGTTCAGTGGCGTCAGTCATGTCACTCTACCCTGTTATCTGCATCACAGTCAGTCAGGTGGAACGCACACTCCCTGAAACGGCTTCTGTTCTCTCGGAATCAGTCACTTGAGATTCTAGTTTGATATGTAGCATTTCTGGAGCAACAACAACACCTTTATCTTTTTTCACATCAAAGCTGTGCAGTACTGAATTCTTCAAGGGTCTGCTCCAAAAAACGGTCTAATAGGATTGGTGGAAATGTGAGGAAAACAATTACAGAACAGCTAAAATTCTTTAGATCATCCGTAGGCTAAAAAACTACGGCGTAGCAGACAAATATAACCTGGCCCTAAAACAGTACTTTCTATGTGACTGGCATTTAGAGATACTATTCAACTAAATTCAGCCTAATTTTCTTTAGCTTCTGGCAGCACATTCGGCCCATCTTTGATGAAAAGTCAGCCTTTTTCTGTACCGCAGGATATTTGGACGCACTTCCTCTGGCAACACATTCCCACAGAAAAACTACATGGCCTGCAGACATGCTTATTATACCAAAAAGTAGAAGCGCTATAACACAGTAGATAAACATATTGTTTTCTTAAAATTACAACTGACAGTTGTGTTGTGTTTTGCCCCCCGCCCCGCCCGCTTTTTTTTCTCCACCTCAAGTCTCTTTACCTTCTGACACCGGGAGGCAACAAAGCACTGGGAGGTGCTGCAAGCATCCTATAAATGGTACATGAATACTCCTAAGTAGGACAGCGGTGTCAAAAAAGATCAGACCATTCCCTCTATGACTTGAGGATGAAAAGACAAAAATGAGGACAGCTGTAGCCTCGAGCTTGGTGTATGGTCAACGTTTGATAATATGACCAGTGGGTAAATGGTGCCATGTGCCCTGATTTTAACAAATGGCACCTAGACGTCTGCTGCAGATGAAACCCACTGCTGTTAATGAAAAAAAAAAAAAAAAAAAAGAAGTAAAACTGCATATTGGCACTAACAACATAAAGCATCTCCTTTGTTTCAATGCAACTGATATTCAGTTCGGAGTTTGCGTGCAAACCATTTTTCTTGCATCCCTAAAATGACCAGAGTTGCAGTTTTCACAGAACAAGTCCCATCATTATAATTCATAACAGCAGGCATTTGTGCAGAACACAGTGGTGGCGGTCGGAAACAGATTAAAAATATCAAATATCAGCAAAATATCACTTTTAAGATCATTCAGTCCATTATATGTATACGGATTTAATGTCATTACATCAACGGTAACTACAGTGTAGTTTTTCGACTTAAGGAAAGCACAAATTCTTTTATCAATTGTCAGATGAAAAGGACGTCTTGCTTTGCTGTTAAAATTAATATCAAACCCGGAATCGTGCTAAATAAAATGGCAGTAGGTCATTGAAGATACTGGCATGCTAACATAACACTGATAAAATATTGATTTAAAAGAAATGAAACCTATTTAACCATGATCTCAAAAATAAAAGCAATGTCCACAAGAGCTACCTCATGATCCATATATTAGATACACCAAATAAATGTTTGGAAGATGTTCAAATCTATCGCTGTTTTACAATGCTAAGATGCATCTTGATTTGTGGGAAATTTTTCCTACTTGATGCAATTAGCCATAACTGAGTGAAATAAAGCTGGTAGAACACAGTCAGCATCTTCTGTTATCTTTCACTGGATCATTAGTACTGAATGTGGTTGATTAATT
Organism: Hirundichthys speculiger; assembly: GCA_018398805.1. Taxonomy (NCBI): domain Eukaryota; kingdom Metazoa; phylum Chordata; class Actinopteri; order Beloniformes; family Exocoetidae; genus Hirundichthys; species Hirundichthys speculiger. The sequence continues at coordinate 1,192,520 of JAGFBZ010000229.1, forward strand.
CCTAAAAAAAAAAAAAAAAAAAAAAAAAAAAAAAAAAAAAAAAAATAGAAATTACAGGTTACAACTTAAAAGTAAAATTGTAACTGGTGGTGGATCTCTAAAAATAGGACCTAATCCAAGTTTTATTGTTGTCTAACCTAAAGTGTGTAGAATAAAGTGTGGATGACAAATCAATGTCAAACGAGTATTTTCCTTTTCTAAATACTTTTTTCACATTATTTGAAAAACTGAGCTTCATCTACACAGCTTCACTATACCGAGAGTGAAATTTCTATCAACGACACATCATTACCCAGGGCAGCTGTTAATACCTAGCTAACACAGATTTGTGAGTCACACTAAAATTAAACATGCTTGCTTGTTGGGCCTGGAAGTGACGTAACACTTAATTAGAGCATGTGGATGACCTGAAATTATAGCTGATGTCTAAACTGTCTTTAACTGGTACACAGATTTGACCCATCTAATAATGCAAAAGACAGAAAAGCTGTGGTTAGGTCATTCAAGTAGGTTAAGAGACACGATAACAACTGAGTCCAGGTCAGATGTAGATAATAAGGACTGGGCTGCACGTGCAAATCCTCATCTCATCAGCATGTTGGCTGACAGGAGACCACGGCACAAAATTAAGACAAACATTATATAAAGATAGAGGTGGAGTTAAGCCATCCATCAATTAGCTTCCCCTTATGCAGGTTCAGTAGCCTAAGCAGAGGCTCAGACCCCTCTCTCTCAGACCACCTCCTCCAGCTCTCCAACACCACAGCGTCTCCAGCGTGTCCTGGGTCTGGCCTCGGGGCACTTTCTTTTTGTTGGTAACAGAGAAAGCTACATACAGAGGCAGCAACAGGGAACATTCTTTTCATAAACGACGTGGGTGCAGGATGACGACAGCTGTCGCCAGAGGCAAATCAAGTCAGTGCAGTGACTCTCGGATGATCACCAGCAGTTTCTGATATTTCATATGCACCGCATTAACAATTATCACACTCCTCAGAGAAACTCTTTGGGAGGGGATTTTCCAAAGCAAAAGGAGTTGACTCAAAGGAGGCAACTTAATAAGCCACATAATGCTCGGTCAAGTGCCCAGCAGGCTAAACCATCAAGGATGTAATCAGTCAACCAACTTTCATCAAATACAAAAGCACCCTGAGGGAGGTTTCGTACCAAACAGCTAATTTGGCACTGCCATCTTGTTCGACAGCTTTTAATATGTTCTAGAGTTGTTACTGTTTACACGATGACTCAACATGTCGTTTAGAAAACCCCACACAAGCTACAGTGGCATCTTAAGGTCTGTGTGCACTGTTGGCAGGAAATACCCCACACAGTCATCAGGATGGAAAATTAGATAATGTGTAGATGTCAACTGACTGCAGAATGATAAATATTTCAGCCTCAGACAGAAACTTAACAGGTGCCTGTCTGTCACCTGATAAATGTCTCTATAGAAGGTGACATTTTGAATTGGCCCACACTATGAACCAACAGAGGCTTATTCCATTACATCGTGCAACACGTCTGATGGAAAAAGCGCTACGAAAAATATAAAATTTGTTTGAAATGGATTTAACAAGTTTACTGTTGGAAATAACTGAATTCATGATCACAATATTTGCTGTGCATGAGCACATATGTTGCAGATATATGGCCATTTGCAAGAGTCTTATGATCCATTTGCTTCGTCAGTAGTCATGAAAAAGAAAAAAAGAAAAACTAACCACACAGACTGAGTCCAAAGACTGGGCATGTCTTTGAATCAATCTTATACACAAGGGGAAAAAAAAACAAACACTAGGTAATGTTGACAGCAAAAGAAGAAGAACACAGACTGTTGTATGGAGGAAAGACGCTGCAGTTGTCATTATGCGCACCTCTACAATGCTCCGCTGAAAGCGTGAAGAGACTTTGGATCACTCGTGTCATGAACCTATCACCTTCAACCCTCCCTGACAGTCGAAACTCGCTCCCTGTCAGCCTGTTACATGTTCCGTTCAAGATAATGAAGAGATACTTTGGTCAACTAGATCTATGCAGATAAAGTTAAAGGCATAAACTCGTGTATGTGAGCTTGTGTAAGAATCATAGGTTGTTCTCCAACAATACCGCCTTAACAGGCAAGCTTGATTGATATATCGGACTTAGAGACATTACACAATGTCTTTGAACTATGGTTTGTGGATAAGATGTCTTTGGAGATGAGGTATGAAGCAGCAGTAGCTGGTTCTGCTGTATGCGCGCTGAAGCTCTGTCTTTCCTCAAAGACAGAGAAAGCGAGCTTGTAAGCTTTCCGCAGACACCATGCTGACCCCCACCCACATAAACGCAAACAAATCTTTAATTTCATGTGTTCTTATGAGACTTAATGATCAACACAATTATTTAATAGATGCTTCAAACTAATACTCCAGTGAGAAAAGAAGTAAACGACTAAAAGGAATGGTGATTAAAAAAAAAAAAATCTATTAAAAGGGTGTTGGAGTTGCAGTTAAAATGAATTTCAAGCAGATCTCTGCTACCCACATGGCTGGGAGCATCAACATCTTCGTGACGCACAGTTTAAAATTGTATTAAAAACATTAACATCTGGACAAAATTCCCTTCAAAATGTTTTTTTCTTCCACATTTTTTAGCTTTTTCAACAACTGAGAACTAGATTTTTTCGTGAAGAGCTTAGGGTTATTGGGAAAGCCTAAAGATTTAAGGGGAGTCTATTAAAATAAAGCCTTGGGTCCTAAGGGGTTAAATTTGGATATTGGTTAGTTGGCACAACCTGCCTTCAGTGAGGTTGAGGAGTGATGTGAATTTAATTAAGAGGACGAAAAACCTGCAGGAAAACCTCGCTCAGACCCGCCTAACAAACGGGGCTCCCATATTATTTCGATGTAATAAATTGCTCTCTGTGAGTTTTCTACATTAGTACAAATTATTATATGAGAGAAAATTAGAAGGGTTTATTACTATAAATCCACCATTAAGGCTCTACACGTCACAATGTGTATACAACGTGATACTAGCCTATTAATACAATCAAAAAAAGCTCTCCGCATAAATATGATGCTTCAAATCGGCGGAACCTCCAGGCGCAGGGAGGTCAAATATTAAAACACACGTGGCTACTTGGAAAACTGACGTGGGTTTTGTATGGTCGGTAAACCATGACGAGCGAGGCTCTGAAAAAGTTGGGTCGGCTGTGAGAGCTCCCGGTGTTAGAACCAAACATTGTTTTTTTCAAACCGCTATCCACTGGGTGGGTCAGCAGAAAGATGGCGTCATCACACAGGCAACAGATGGCTAGTGTGTCCGCAGTGGAAGGACGGGTGGGTGGCCCAGACCCAAACTAAAAACAAAACACCAAGCCCGAACCGTTGAACCGTCCACGGCCAAAAGGTGGTTTTTGAAGAACCGTCAAAACTTAAAATGTCACGCAAAGTTTAAACAATGTGGAGTGTCTTCAATGATAATATGCAAAACTACTCTAATTGTGGATTGTGTGGATTACATTAAAGTCCACTGACTCCTCGTTTCTCAGTGTAATGATCAATACACAATCGAAGCAGCTAATCAAGACGGAGACGGTGAGCCGCCGGATCAGCCGAACCAAGTCGGAAAAAGAATGTCATTGTTTGGTTACGGCTCCAAATTCTAGAGCAACCTTTGAGTCTCAGTTTTTAAGTCTTACTAAGTTTACATATTTCAGGAAGGTAACTGACTCTAGCACACATTCTTCTGGCTTAATCATTTCTATTCTACGCATACAGCAGTTTTCGACACAACTGTCTGACAACTGCGGAAGAGGGACGGAATTCAGGATGGTTCAGCGTACTTAGCTGCGGCTAGTTAGCCTCGCTCGCGCGGCCTCTTAAAGCTCGACACAACTTTAAAAATAACAATATTCACTTTAAAACGGAACAACGTAAACCAAGTAACGCTTGGCGATCGCTAGCTATTTGAGAAAGTAGTTTACCTTCAGTTTATGTGCCCAAAAAGTCAGCTCTTTCGGTGTTTCTCGAAGCCAAATTGCTCGCCGACCAGCCGAGTCGCTCGCTGCTTCCTCTCGTCTCAAATCCGATACAATGAATTAGCTCGCGGGAGCGCGCAGCCACGGTTTGTAGTTTCCAGCTGGGGGAGGGGTGGCGGCCGCGAGCTCGAGGGCCACGCCTGCGCGGGCACGAGGAGATGGATGCGAGGCGAGCCCTTGTGATGGGAAATCTGTATAATGTCAGTGCGCCGGGTACGGCCCAGAGCAGGAAACGCTGCGTAATTCACTTAATTTCAATTGTGGTATTTATAAAACTTTCACATGGTTCACATGTACTCAAATTTACTGACACCAACAGCACGACTTTATGACTTTGACGGTTTAAACGTCCAGGAAATCCAAACGAGCGTTTCCTAAACTACAACCTGGAATCGAAACTGTCCTGTTTTTATTTATTTAAACTTTGAGGTGAAACTTATTATTTGTAAAAAAAAAAAAAAAATGAATAAAAGAAAATACATGATTGTTAATATTCTAATTTTGAATTGGTGCAAAAAATGTATGAGAGCTATAGGACAGTTGTGAGATGTGACAGAGGAGCTCAGGGTGGAGGAGGTGGGACTGCATGAAGCATCACTTCTGATGGCCTTCTTGTTTTCTATGGTGATGGACAGGCTGGCAGATGAGGTTAGACAGGTATCTCCGTGGACTATAATGTTACAGATGATATTGTGATCTGTAGTAAGAGCATGTGGAGGAAAATCTAGAGAGGTGAAGGTATGCCCTAGAATGGAAAGGAGTGAAGGTTAGCTGCAGCAACACAGAATACATGTGAATGAGAGGAACCCAAGTGGAACGGTGAAGCTTCAGGGAGCTGAGATAAAGAAGGTCGAGTATTTTAAGTAGGGTTAACAGTCCAGAGCAGCAGAGGGTGTGGAAGAGAGGTGAGAGAGAGCTTGTGCAAGAAGGTTGGAACAGGTGGAGAAAGGTGTGATTTGTGATAAAAGAGTATCAGCATGAATGAAAGGAAAGGTGTGCAAGACCATGGCGAGACCTGCAATGTTGTATTGTTCAGAGGCACTGAGGAAAAGACAGGAAGCAGAGTTGGAGGGAGCAGAGGTAATAATGTTGAGGTTCTCTTTGGGAGTGATGAGGATGGAGGGTCAGGACTAAGTACTTCAGAGGGACAGCACATGTTAGATGTTTTGGAGAGAAAGTCAGAGAGGCCAGACTGAGATGGTTTGGGCATGTAGAGAGGAGATAAAGTAGATATATCAGTAAGGATGGAATAAGGTATAAGGATGATGAAGCTGGATCTGCCAGGAGGTCGAGAGAAGGAACAAAGGGGAAATTTATGGACCTGGTGAAAGAGGACAAGAAGTTAGCTGGTGTGAGAGAAAATGAATAGGATAGTTAGATGGAGGGAGATGATTCACTGTGGCAACCCTTCAAATGGAACAGCCAAAAAGAAAAGAGGATGAAGATTCTCTTTTGGGCATGATGTTGACACAACAGTGACCCTAAATAGGAATAAGCTGGTATGATGGATGGAGTTTTCAAACCCAGGGACACCTACATTTGCTGTCATAAATCGAGCCTGTTGCAGATTTAACAAGTTGTTTAGAAGCTTAGTGCCAACTGCAGAAAGTAAGCCGTGCATACTGCTCCATCTGGCGGCTGCTTGAGGTCAATACAGCCAGGGAGTTGAAGATAAGATAAAATCTTCTGTAAACGTCCTCAGCCCATTTTAGGCATGTCTAGAATTTAAGATTGAAGGTTCATAAATGTTTTGGACAAATTTGACATAAATTTTCAGTGAATTACAACCAACATTTATGTTGCCACCATAAAACTGCCATAGGGCATCAGGTGATGACACAGGCTAAAATTGAATTATTTAATATGGTCAGTCCTCCTGTAGAGGTTGTACAGTCCAGGGAAGCATGTGTTGTATATGTATATATGTATATATATATGCAGGGCTTGACGCTAACTTTTTTGCTCACCAGCCACTGTGGCTAGTGTTTTTCCTCAGTCATTAGCCATTTAGTCTTTATGCTAGCCACAGTTTTGCTGTCAGTTTTTTTCTTCTTCACAATATTCTTGCATTTACATTGTAAATACAAACAATTGGTACAACTATTGTGATGTGTCATATCAAAGAATAAGTTACCAGCCAAAGTTGCTTGTGAGACAGAAATTGTTACTAGCCACAGCCAAATTTTAATAGCATTTGGCCGGTTGGCCGGTGTCAGTGTCAAGCCCTGTATATATGTATGTATATATGTATGTATATATATATATATATATATATATATATATACATACATACATATTTACATATACATGTATATACACACATATACGTATATACACATATATACACACATAAACTACAATCTGGAATCGAAGCTGTTGTTTTTTGTTTTTTTTTTTTTACTTTGAGGTGAAACTTATTTGCTTATGTAATGTCAATAAAAATGAATAAAAGAAAATAAATGATTGTTGATATTCTCATTTTGAACTGGTGCAAAAATATGATTGCTATACATTTTTGCTTGTGGTTTGTTGTTGCAGAGGATACATATGCATTCACAGGAAGGCAGCAAACACAATAACGCAACCTTAACCAAAACTCTTACAATCATCTTTTATTTTATACTGAGAAAAAAAAAACTTATATTAAAACTAAAACAAAAATCTGTGCAAAAGCCACAGTACAGAGAAGTAAAGAGAGCATCTTTAGTATTGATGGGATCTTTTTGAGTAAAAGTGGAGACAGAAAAAAAAAGTGAAAACTATAAAAACCTTCTGAGTGAGCACCTTGGACATCAGGGTGATCATACATATGATCAGATCAGGAGTATAATCTGTTATCTGTCATTCAACCCAGGGCAGGAAAACAAGGGCTGCTGTTTTCCCCAATTTACAATAAAACCTTTGATTTAAAAAAAAAAAAAAAAATATATATATAATATATATATATATTTTTTTTTTTTTTTAAGATACTCTGGCATTTTTCGAAGTGGCTAAAAGATCTGATGATTCAGAATGAACTCTTTAACTGCTGATTTATCCGCATCACAGAACTATTGTTTCCATTTTAAAATGATGTTGACATGTTAGAAGAGTTGTGACTTTGGCACCACCTTTACCTTCAAAATAAAGAGAAGATTAAAAAAAAAAAAAACTTCATTACTGATGCACTAGTTTTGTAGCCAAACAATACTAAACCAATTAGGCCCAGAGCAAACATCCACATGAGGAACTCCAGGAAAATAGTGTTTCACTTTCTCAGCTTCTTGGGACGAACTGAAGTAAAAAGTGACAAATAAACTACCTTTAAATGATCACTTTGAACTGTCAAGTCTTACTGTTGTGATACATTTAAAGTGAATTTTAAGGATTTGTAAACACATTAATTTGGGAAATGATCAGCTCGATGCTGTACAATCTCTCTCTCTCTCTCTCTCTCTCTATATATATATATATATATATA